>CM076676.1:2731916-3331916 GCA_038501925.1 Xenopus petersii | reverse complement strand
CCAAATTATAGAAAGATCCATTATCCGTAAAAAACCCCAGGTCCTGAGCATTCTGGATAACAGGTCCCATACCTGTACTTGATCGCAAGTTCGCAATTAAGATATAATTAATCCTTATTGGAAGCAAAACCAGCCTATTGTGTTTATTTCAGGTTTACATGATTTTCTAGTAGATTTAAGGTATGAAGATCCAAATTACAGAAAGATCCATTATCCAGAAAACCCCAGGTCCCAAAGCATTCTGGATAACAGGTCCCATACTTGTAATAATAAAACAGTAACTTGGACTTGATCCCAACTAAGATATAATTAATCCTTATTGGAGGCAAAACCAGCCTATTGGCTTTATTTCATGTTTATATGATTTTCTGGTAGACGTAAAGTTTGGAGATCCAAGTTATGGAAAGATCCATTATCTGGGAAACCCCAGGTTCCGAGAATTTTGGATAACAGCTCCCATATCTGTACAACGAAAGGAGAGAGATATTATTATTAGATAATATTAATGGTTGCAATTAGGGATGTAGCGAACTGTTCTGCTGCGAACTAGTTCGCGCGAACTTCGACCGTTCGCGTCCGCCGAATGTTCGCAAACGTTTGGGAACGTTCGCATTTTGAATTCGCGTTCGATTCGAATACAAATCGTTCGACCATTCGAATTCCTTCGACCGCTAAAAATCGAACGATTTCCATTCGTTCGAACGATTGTAAGCATTCGATCGTTCGATTCGAATGAAAATCCTTCGATCGAATGATTAAAATCCTTCGATCGTTCGAATCGAACGATTTTAGCGGGTGTTCGAAGTTCGCGAACTGTCCGCGAACGTTCGCATTTTTTGCCGGTGTTCGCGAACGGCGTTCGCGAACACCAAATCGGCAGTTCGCTACATCCCTAGTTGCAATGATGAAAAAAAAATGTCATTGCATGCAGCTGTTACTATTGCTCAATGGTTGGTCCATATGTATGCAAGGTAAAACTATCAGTCACTGCACATAACAATGACGGCACTCAGTGAGGCAGCAAAGACTTTATGAGACGCTCTTCCTTGTAGATAATCCCAGAATAAGATGAAACTACAGCTTCCGGATAATAGTAAGCTCAATGGGTCAGGGAGTCTTGCTTCTGCAGAGTTAACCATTCTCCAGTGAAAGAGTTAAATCTTCTAAGCGCTGCATTTTAACCACATTTTGTATTCTTTTATTGTCTATCCATCATGAATCCAATCCCCCAGCTCCATATGGGAAGCCTTGTATAATATTTACAGGGGAGCGGCCCCTAAGTCTTGTCAATCATTTTCACGCACAAACCCCCCCATCCCCATTCTCACACAGTGAAATCCAGCAGCTCGGCTGTACAACGGTGTATTCCGGAGCAGCCGCACAAGATTCAACAAGAGCCGTGACGGATCTTCTTGTGGTTTGGACAAATCTGACACCATCCACCGTTATTTCAAGGTCAGTGAACGGGGGGTGGGGGGGGGTGGTTTGTGTTTTCACTGGGCCCCTTGTTTTATTGTCAATGAGACGGGGAGGGGGGATTATCGAGAAGCGAATGGAGACTGTGTTATTATTCCATGGCAGCCCATTGTGCATATATATCTATATATATATATATACACAGTCATATGAAAAAGTTTGGGAACCCCTCTTAATTCTTCGAAGTTTTCTTTCTCATTGGCTGAGCAACTTTCTATTAATATATAACATGCCGTATGGAAACAGTAGCATTTCAGCAGTTTGTTGGATTAACAGAAAATACGCATCATAACCAAATGAGACCGGTGCATAAATTTGGGCACCCCAACAGAGATATGACATGAATACTTAGTTACAAATGTAACAGCCTCTAGACGCCTCCTATAGCCTTTGATGAGTGTCTGGATTCTGGATGTGGCTATTTGTGACTAGTGATGGGCGAATTTATTCGCCAGGCGCGAATTTGCGGCGAATTTGCGCGATTCGCCGCCAGAGAATAAATAAATTCGCGGGAAAAATTCGCCGGCGTCAAAAAAAAATTTTTCTGAAAAATGGACGCCGGCGTCAAAAATGGGCGCCGGCGTCAAAAACGGGCGCTGGCGTCAAAAACGAGACGCCGTCGCCGTTTCGTGAATTTTTCGCTGTTTCGCGCAAAATTCACGAATTTTTCGGTGAAGCGAAACGGCACAAATTCGCCCATCCCTAAATCTCTCCAGTTGAGTTAAATTTGATGGCTGCCGAGCATGGACAGTCTGCTTCACATCATCCCATAGATTTTCCATGATATTCAAGTCGGGGGACTCCAGAATATTGTACTTGTCCCTCTGCATAAATGTCTTTGTAGATTTCCAAGTGTGTTTAGGGTCATTGTCTTGTTGGAATATCCGACCCCTGCAGCGGAACTTCAACTTTGTGACTGATGCTTGAACATTATCCTGAACAATTTGTTGATATTGGGTTGAATTCATCCGACCCTGGACCCAGTAGTCCCTGAACTAGTCACACAGCCCCTGAACTAGCCACACAGCCCCTGAACTAGCCACACAGCCCCTGAACTAGCCACACAGCCCCTGAACTAGCCACACAGCCCCTGAACTAGCCACACAGCCCCTGAACTAGCCACACAGCCCCTGAACTAGTCACACAGCCCTGAACTAGCCACACAGCCCCTGAACTAGCCACACAGCCCCTGAACTAGCCACACAGCCCCTGAACTAGTCACACAGCCCCTGAACTAGCCACACAGCCCCTGAACTAGCCACACAGCCCCTGAACTAGCCACACGATCTGAACGTCCCTGAACTAGCCACACGATCGATCAGCGATCGATCGAACGATTTTTCTTCAACTACAAAAAACTAACATAGCACTTCGGCAGGTTTAATGTGGCGCAGTATTGAACTCAAAGGGCAAATTCACTAAGCGCCGAAACGCCGAACGCTAGCGTTAATTCGCTAGCGCTCTGCATTTTCGTTACTGCGCAAATTCACTAACGAACGCTGGCATATTTTCGCTAGTGTTACTTTGCACACTTACGCCAGGCGAATTTTCGGTAGCGACGTAACTACGCAAATTCACTAACTTGCGCAGTGTACTGAACGCTACCTTTTACGCTAGACTTCCTTCGCCACCTCAGACCTGGCGAAGCGCAATAGAGTAGATAGGGATTGTTTCCAAAAAAGTCAAATTTTTTTCTAAGTCCCAAAAAACGCCGGCGTGTTTTCTACATGATGGGTGATAGGCTGAAAAAGATTGAAAATATTTTTGGGGCTCCCCTCCTTCCCCCCTACATTTCCAGACTCACGGCAACTTACCTAGACAGTGGGCACATGTGTAGGGCAAAATAACATTTTTATTTGCTGATTTGAAGGTTTTCTAGGCATTTGTAGTGCTGATACGTGTTCCTCCATTGAAATTTGAATTTCGCGCCGTATGCAAATTAGCCTTCGCTAGCGAAACTTCGCTTCGCTTGGCGAATTAACGCTAGCGCAACTTCGCAACCTTACGATACCCCTGTGCGCAACTTCGCATCTTAGTGAATTTGCCCCAAAGTTTTTTTTTAAAGAGACAGTACCTCGATTATCGAATGGTCGAATATTCAAACTATTTTGCTTCGAAGTCGAAGTCGTAGTATGCTGTTCGATGGTCAAAGTATCCAAAAAATGACTTTGAATTTCGATTTTTTTTTTTTTTACTTTGAAAATTCACTCGAATTCACTTCGACCCTTGATAAATCTGCCCCTAAGTGCATTATTAAAAATACTATTCACATGAATATAAAATATAATTACAATACAGATTAAGTGCTCAGTGTCAAGGAAACAATAGGCTGGAGGACCCTACCCCGTAGAGCTTACAGTCTAAATGGGAGGGTAACATACAGACACAATTCAGAGGGGTATTAAGGTGCTGGGGGTTACAGTTTGTTACCTTGTTATTTAGGTGCCAGTTCAGCTGTTATCCAGAGGGAGTCTTTCCCCCATATGTAATATAAGGTGCTAATTGCCCAGCAGCAGTAACCTATAGCAGCCAATAGGATGTTTGCATATAAACAGGTGACCTGTAAATGCTTCCTGCTGATTAGTTGCTATGGGTTACTGCCCCAGGGCAAACTTAGTGCCTTTTATTACATAACCCCCTTGAGTTTTGTTATAAAAACACTGAAGGAGGAGTTTATAAGTTATTCTTTGTTTTATAGGAAGCCATGATAAGGACTTCAGCAGGGGAGGGGCCTGTACCTTTTGGATGAGAGGAGGAGGAGTCTGGCAGCAGTGTTTAATTCAGACTGTAGAGGGGAGAGATGGCAGTTAGGGAGGCCAGTTAGTAGAAGGTTACAGTAATCTAGTCGGGATAGGATGAGAGCATGCACGAGTGTCTTGGATTAGGGATGGGCGAATTTGACGCGCGTCTTTTTTTTGACGCACGCCGCCATACAAGTCTATGGGCGTCATTTTTTCGGCGAAACAAGGTGAAAAAATTCGCCGGCGGCGAAATGTTGCAGACGCCCATTAAAGTCTATGGAGTCAAAAAAAATTTGTCGCGCGACGAAACTGTTTTGACGCGCGTCTTTTTTTTGATGCACGCCGCCATACAAGTCTACGGGCGTCATTTTTTCGGTGAAACGAGGCGAAAAAATTTGCCCATCCCTATCTTGGATGTATCAGGTGAAAGGAAGGGACGGATTTTGGCAATATTGTGTAAGAAAAAGTGACAGTTTTTGACAGCGGTGTTAATATGATCAGAGAAGGAGAGAGAGGAGTCAAAGATTCCCCCCCCAGACAGCGAGCTGAGTTGACAGGGTTAATGAGCCATCAATAGAGATAGTAAATACGGGAGTAGGACCAGGCTTAGGTGCAAAGATGATAAGTTCAGTGTTGGGTTGAGTTGGAGGTGGCGCTGGTTCATCCAATTTGAGATAAACAGGAGGCAGTTAGAGATTTAAGCCTCTGTCTCAGCTGTTAATGAAGGGGTGGATCAATATATTGGGGTACATCAGCATATAGATGAGAATTAAAGCCAAATGATTGGATGAGATCTCCCAAAAACAGAGAGTACAGGGAGAACAACAGCGGAGCCTTGCGGAACCCCCACATGAAGTGGAACTGGAGATGAGGTTTTGTTATCATAAGAGACAGTGGGACGTTCACTAAGATTCGTAATTGCGCCAGCGTCCGCTTCGCCGCACTTCGCCAGGTGTATTTTCGCCAGCGCTGGGCATATTCACTAAAATCCGAAGTTGCGCTCAGGGGAAGCGTTGTTGAGAAGAAAGCAAAAAAAAAAAAGTGACGGATCACATCCAAGTGTTTTCTTTGGAACAAGCGAAGCGCGTCAGGTGTTCGGCTGATGTTGAAAAAGTGAGCCCGAGCTCCTCTCAGTATGTTCCCTTGAGTCACATTGTGGAACCATAAATCTAATTTGGGGGCATCAGGTTATTATAATTGCCAGTAACATAGGCTGCAGTTAATGCGCTCTGCGACTCCATGCAAGTACGGCCACCAATGAATTGTCAGGGATAATCAGAAGAGATTTCTTATTGGTCGGAGCCCTGCCTGCGAAAACAGCAAAACATCACACAATAGTTATTTCAACAGATAAATTGCAATTATTGCAACAAAGTCACCGGAGACCACTTTAAACGGTGTAACTGGCCTTGGAAATGTTCATTATTTATTCAGCACAAACCTATTCTTTTGTTTTCTAGACGAATAAGACACTTTTTATTTTTTGTGTGTGGGGGTGAAATCCCCCGTTCTGTTAGGGGGCTGCGTAACTCTTTAGTGCCTTCACTCAGAGAATGGAACGTACATTGCTCCTTTGTTAGGTTTGCCTGGGACTGCATGAAACCTCTATATGTGATTTGCCTGACAGCAGAGAATATATAGTGCAGCAGCGCATATGAGCATTTATATAGTGATGGGCGAATTTATTCGCCAGGCGCAAATTCGCAGCGAACTTGCACGATTCGCCGCCAGCGAATAAATTCGTAAAAAACGAGACGCCGGCACCGTTTCGCAAATTTTTTGCCGTTTCGCAAATTTCACGCGAAATTCGCAAATTTTTCGGCGAAGCGAAACGGCGCAAATTCGCCCATCACTACCTTTCTATATGATTTGGACTGCATAGAATATACAGTGCAGCAGCGCATGCGATCCTCTATATACGATTTAACTGGCTGCAGAGAATATACAGTGCAGCAGTGCATGTGAGCCTCTATATATGATTTGCCTGGCAGAATAGAATATATAATGCAGCAGTGCATGCGATTCTCTATATATGATTTACCTGAGCAGACATATACAGTGCAGCAGTGCATGAGAGCCTCTATATATGATTTGACTGGTAGAATAGAATATACAGTGCAGCAGTGCATGCAAGCCTCTATATATGATTTTCCTGGCAGCAGAGAATATACAGTGCAGCTGCGCATGTGAGCCTCTATATATGATTTGACTGGTAGAATAGAATATACAATGCAGCAGTGCATGTGAGCCTCTATATATGATTTGCCTGGCAGAATAGAATATATAGTGCAGCAGTGCATGCGATTCTCTATATATGATTTACCTGAGCAGACATATACAGTGCAGCAGTGCATGTGAGCCTCTATATATGATTTGCCTGGTAGAATAGAATATACAATGCAGCAGTGCATGCGAGCCTCTATATATGATTTGCACTGCATAGAATATACAGTGCAGCAGCACATGTGATCCTCTATACAAGATTTTCCTGGTAGAATAGAATATACAGTGCAGCCGCGCATGTGAGCCTCTATATATGATTTGCCTGGCAGAATAGAATATACAGTGCAGCAGTGCATGCGAGCCTCTATATATGATTTACCTGGCAGCAGACATATACAGTGCAGCGGTACATAGAATATACAGTGCAGCAGCGCATGCGATCCTCTATATACGATTTACCTGGCTGCAGAAATATATAGTGCAGCAGCGCATGAAAGCCCCTATATATGATTTGCCTGGCAGCAGAGAATATACAGTGCAGCTGCGCATGTGAGCCTCTATATATGATTTCCCTAAGATGATTGAATTGATAATTGATTATTCCCCTTCACTACACGTCAAGAGCATTAAAAATAAAATAATTCAAGTGTTTTTTTTATTTCTCCAGTCATTCTTCCGACAAAACCCCTCCTAACCAACCTTTCTTTAAGCAAATAATTAATAAAAAATGCGATTGATGCGCTTTAATCGCGTCGCCCCTGCGCAGAGTTGTCACTTCTTCCTCTCAATAAAACCGCAATTAAAAAAAAAATTCCGGTGCTGCTTCTCCTGCCTGTTAGTAATTACGTCTGAAAAAAAAAATACCTTCTGTTCTTAAAAACAAAGCGCCGTCACTTAAACGCTGTCGTTTAGCGATGTTTAACCGCTCGCAGCCTGTCATGTGCCTACAATTAAATTGCTTTTTATCGTTCAGAGGAACAGACGTTAATACAAAAAAAAAAAAAAGCAGACGACTGAGTGATGTTTATAGTTATTAACACTTAGGGGGTTATTTATCAAGCTCCGAATTTATCTCGGTATTTCTAAGATAAAAATCCGAATTCCCGAATGGACCTTATTTATCATTCAAAAAAATAGATTCAGGCAAACTTCAGACCTTTGCCCAAAAAGTCAGAAGTTTACAGACTTTTCCGCAAAAACTGCGAATATTTTGGCCCACAATCCCCGAAATCCTTTGGATATCGTTACTGACAGCAGCGCAGACGCTGAGACCTTCCCCATTACAGGATCCCGGGACTTTGAGATGCCGGGTTTTCGGATTCAGAGTTTTCATACCATTGGACTTTAACAAATTCGTTTTTTTTTTTTAAGTTCCGAAAAATCCGAATTTTTCACATTTCAGGTATTTGGAGCTTCCAACGAAGCAGGAAATGTGGCTGTTGTTTTGGAAATCTCCAGTTTTCTTCCAAAAATTCCATCAAGCTTTTGGCTGGCGAGGGAGAGGGGGACTTGTTTATGCGACTGAGTGATGTTTATCGTTATTAACACTTAGGGGGTTATTTATCAAGCTCCGAATTTATCTCTAATTTCTATTTCTAAGATAAAAATCCGAGCAACTCCGAATTCCCGAATGG
This sequence comes from Xenopus petersii, assembly GCA_038501925.1. NCBI lineage: Eukaryota > Metazoa > Chordata > Amphibia > Anura > Pipidae > Xenopus > Xenopus petersii. Next base: position 3,323,842 of record CM076676.1, on the reverse strand, counting down.
ACCTTATTTATCATTCAAAAAAATAGATTCGGGCAAACTTCAGACCTTTGCCCATAAAGTCAGAAGTTTACGGACTTTTCCGCAAAAACTGCGATTTTTTTGGCCCAAAATCCCCGAAATCATTTGGATATCGTTACTGACAGCAGCGCAGACACTGAGACCTTCCCCATTACAGGATCCCGGGAGCTTTGAGATGCCGGGTTTTCGGATTCAGAGTTTTCATACCATCGGACTTTAACAAATCCCCAAAAATTCGGATTTTTTTTTTTTTTTAAGGTCCAAAAAATCGGAATTTTTCACATTTCAGGTATTTGGAGCTTCCAACGAAGCAGGAAATGTGGCTGTTGTTTTGGAAATCTCCAGTTTTCTTCCAAAAATTCCATCAAGCTTTTGGCTGGCGAGGGAGAGGGGGACTTTTTTATGCGACTGAGTGATGTTTATCGTTATTAACACTTAGGGGGTTATTTATCAAGCTCCCAATTTATCTCTAATTTCTATTTCTAAGATAAAAATCCGAGCAACTCCAAATTCCCGAATGGACCTTATTTATCATTCAAAAAATAGATTCGGGCAAACTTCAGACCTTTGCCCAAAAAGTCAGAAGTTTACAGACTTTTCCGCAAAAACTGCGAATATTTTGGCCCACAATCCCCGAAATCCTTTGGATATCGTTACTGACAGCAGTGCAGACGCTGAGACCTTCCCCATTACAGGATCCCGGGAACTTTGAGATGCCGGGTTTTCGGATTCAGAGTTTTCATACCATTGGACTTTAACAAATTCGTTTTTTTTTTTTAAGTTCCGAAAAATCCGAATTTTTCACATTTCAGGTATTTGGAGCTTCCAACGAAGCAGGAAATGGGGCTGTTGTTTTGGAAATCTCCAGTTTCTTCCAAAAAATTCCATCAAGCTTTTGGCTGGCGAGGGAGAGGGGGACTTGTTTATGCGACTGAGTGATGTTTATAGTTATTAACACTTAGGGGGTTATTTATCAAGCTCCCAATTTATCTCTAATTTCTATTTCTAAGATAAAAATCCGAGCAACTCCGAATTCCCGAATGGACCTTATTTATCATTCAAAAAATAGGTTCGTGCAAACTTCAGACCTTTGCCCGAAAAGTCAGAAGTTTACGGACTTTTCCGCAAAAACTAAGATTTTTTTGGCCTAAAATCCCCGAAATCCTTTGGATATCGTTACTGACAGCAGCGCAGACACTGAGACCTTCCCCATTACAGGATCCCGGGAGCTTTGAGATGCCGGGTTTTTGGATTCAGAGTTTTCATACCATCGGACTTTAACAAATCCCCAAAAATTCGGATTTTTTTTTTTTTTTAAGGTCCAAAAAATCGGAATTTTTCACATTTCAGGTATTTGGAGCTTCCAACGAAGCAGGAAATGTGGCTTTTGTTTTGGAAATCTCTAGTTTCTTCCAAAAACCCCATCAAACTTTTGGCTGGCGAGGGAGAGGGGACTTGTTTATGCCACAATGAGTTAATAATGATGCCTTGAATTTCCCCAATGTGACAAGTGCAATCGCCGCTTAAAGATTCAAAAAAAAAAAAAAGCAGACGACTGAGTGATGTTTATAGTTATTAACACTTAGGGGGTTATTTATCAAGCTCCCAATTTATCTCGGTATTTCTAAGATAAAAATCCGATCAACTCTGAATTCCCGAATGGACCTTATTTATCATTCAAAAAAATAGGTTCGTGCAAACTTCAGACCTTTGCCCATAAAGTCAGAAGTTTACGGACTTTTCCGCAAAAACTACGATTTTTTTGGCCCAAAATCCCCGAAATCATTTGGATATCGTTACTGACAGCAGCGCAGACACTGAGACCTTCCCCATTACAGGATCCCGGGAACTTTGAGATGCCGGGTTTTCGGATTCAGAGTTTTCATACCATCGGACTTTAACAAATTCGTTTTTTTAAGGTCCGAAAAATCCGAATTTTTCACATTTCAGGTATTTGAAGCTTCCAACGAAGCAGGAAATGGGGCTGTTGTTTTGGAAAATGTCCAGTTTCTTCCAAAAAATTCCATCAAGCTTTTGGCTGGCGAGGGAGAGGGGGACTTGTTTATGCCACAAAGGGTTAATAATGATGAATAATGAAGTGCAATGGCGAAATAGTTACGCTCTCTCTTTTCCATCTGTTCTTTAGGTGGGGAACGTATAAGATGATCCCTCCCTATGTCGTTAGATAGTAGAGCTGTTCCTCTGATACAAAAGCCCGGCATTCACCCACTCGCACATCATGGCATCCAGGCGGCATCCCCAGCGCAGGCTTTTAATCGAAGTGGACGAGTACAGCTGTAACCCCACGCAGGCGTTTACTTTCTACAACATCAACCAAGGACGTTTTCAGCCGCCGCACGTGCAGATGTGAGTACAATCCCCGCTTGGATCGTGTCTTGAGTGTGACTGTCTCTTTAACCGGCCCCTAACGTTAATACTGCAAGTCTGAATCTGCAAAATCCGGACATTAACCCCATTTTATCCAAATGATTCAAAGTAGCCTGTACTTGATCCCAACTAAGATATAATTAATCCTTATTGGAGGCAAAACCAGCCTATTGGCTTTATTTAGTGTTTATATGGTTTTCTAGTAGAAAGATTCAAATTACAGAAAGATCCATTATCCGGAAAGAGCATTCAGGATAACAGGTCCCATAACGGTACTTGGTCCAAACTAAGATAGAATTAATCCTTATTGGAGGCAAAACCAGCCTATTGGGTTTATTTCAGGTTTACATGATTTTCTAGTAGATTTAAGGTATGAAGATCCAAATTACAGAAAGATCAGTTATCCATAAAACTCCAGCTCCCAAGCATTCTGGATAACAGGTCCCATACCTGTACCTTGTACTTTATGATCGCAACTAAGATATAATTAATCCTTATTGGAAGCAAAACCAGCCTATTGGCTTTATTTCATGTTTATATGATTTTCTAGTAGATTTAAGGTATGGAGATCCAAATTACAGAAAGATCCATTATCCAGAAAACCCCAGGTCCCAAGCATTGTGGATAACAGGTCCCATACCTGTAATAATAAAACAGTAGCTTGTACTTGATCCCAACTAAGATATAATTAATCCTTATTTGAGGCAAAACCAGCCTATTGGGTTTATTATTTCATGTTCATATGATTTTCTAGTAGACTTAAGAAGATCCAGATTACTAAAAGACTCCGGAAAACTTTAGATATTGAGTATTCTGGATAAAAGGTCCCATACCTGTACTTGATCCCAACTAAGATAAAATTAATCCTTATTGAAGGCAAAACCAGCCTATTGGGTTTATTTAATGTTTATATGATTTTCTAGTAGACTTAAGGTATGAAGATCCAAATTACAGAAAGGTCCATTATCCGGAAAACCCCAGGTCCCAAGCATTCTGGATAACAGGTCCCATAACCGTACTTGGTCCAAGCTAAGATATAATTAATCCTTATTGGAAGCAAAAGCAGCCTATTTGGTTTATTTCATGTTTACATGAATTTCTAGTAGACTTAAGGTGTAAAGATCCAAACGATGGAAAGATCTGTTATCTGGAAAAGCCCAGGTCCTGAGCATTCTGGATAACAGGTACCGTCCCTGAACTTAGACCAAACTAAGATATAATTAATCGTCACTGGAAACAAAATCAGCTTTTATCCAAATAATTAAAATTTTTAATAGTGATGGGTGAATTTGTGGCGTTTCGCCAAAAAATTTGCGAATTTCCAAAAAAACAAACGAAACAGCGTCGGCATCTTGTTTTTGACGCCGGTGTCCATTTTTTTTGATGCCTGTGAATTTTTCGCAGCAGTTTCACAGATTTATTCGTCGGTGGCGAATCAAGGGAATTCGCCGCGAATTTGCGCCTGTCGAATAAATTCGCCCATCACTAATTTTTAACAGTCGCTTGTACTTGATCACAACTAAGATATAATTAATCCTTATTGGAGGCAAAACCAGCCTATTGGGTTTATTTCATGTTTACATGATTATCTAGTAGACTTAAGGTTTGAAGATCCAAATTACAGAAAGATCTGTTATCTGGAAAACCCCAGGTCCTGAGCATTCTGGATAACAGGTCCCATACCTGTACTTGGTCCAAATGAAGATATAATTAATCCTTATTGGAAGCAAAACCAGCCCATCAGGTTTATTTAATGTTTAAACGCCAGGTCCCGAGCATTCTGGATAACAGGTCCCATACGTGTAGTTGCAAAGCATTTTATAGCAGCAGTGCCCTAGTGCATCATCATTTATTTATAATATAACCAACAGGGGACGTTCAATGCATTAACAAAGAAATAAAAGTTATAGAATGTGAAAGGAGCGTTTGAGGACCCTGTGTGCAGGAGCTTACTATCTAAAGTTGGGGCAGTGCACAGAAATGCTGTTTTTTTACCCAAAAAAAACATCCAGCAATAGAAATGAAGTGAACGTCTGTAAGTAATTGTAAATTGTAAACCGCAAAACAGCATCCCAGACTTTCCCCAGCCAGTTAGTGTGCATTCACTACGAAATTAATTCAAATACAGCATCCAGAATGCTTGGGACCTGAGGTTTTCCGAATAACGGATCTTTCTGTAATTCAGATCTTCATCCCTTAAGTCTATTAGAAAATCATATAAACATTAAATAAAGCCAATAGGCTGGTTTTGCTTCCAATAAGGATTAATTATATCTTAGTTGGGATCAAGTACAGGTATGGGACCTGTTATCCAGAATACTCGGGTCCTGGGGGTTTCTGGATAACAGATCTTTCCATAATTTGGATCTTCATACCTTAAGCCTGCTTAAAAATCATATAAACATGAAATAACCCCAATAGGCTGGTTTTGCTTCCAATAAGGATTAATTATATCTTAGTTGGGATCAAGTACGGGTATGGGACCTGTTATCCAGAATGCTCAGGATCTGAGGTTTTCCAGATAATGGATCTTTCCATAATTTGGATCTTCATACCTTAGGTCTGCTTAAAAATCATATAAACATTAAATAAACCCAATAGGCTGATTTTGCTTCCAATAAGGATTAATTATATCTTAGTTGGGATCAAGTACAGGAATGGGACCTGTTATCCAGAATACTCAGGTCCTGGGGTTTTCTGGATAACAGATCTTTCTGTAATTTGGATCTTCATCCCTTAAGTCTACTAGAAAATCATATAAACATGAAATAAACCCAATAGGCTGGTTTTGCTTCCAATAAGGATTAATTATATCTTAGTTGGGATCAAGTACAAGCGACTGTTTTATTATTACACAGAAAAAGAGAATTATTTTTTAAAAATTTGGATTATTTCGATAAAATGGAGTCTATGGGAGACGGCTTTTCCGTAAAATGGGTTTCCAGATAACGGATCCCATACGTGTATTGTGCCGAACTCCCGAATCGGCAAAAAGACCCGAAGTCACGGCGGAGGCGATGTTGAAGTCTTGAAGCCACAAGTTCAATTCTACTGAACACCAATGTGGTTTTTTTTTTTTTAATCCCCTGGCCACCAATGTATTATTTTAATATTCTATAGGCCCCTTTTTTTAAAAAAATTTGGGGCCCCAATTTTTTTTTAACTTTTAAGGGGGGCCCTGGCACCAATGTATTTTTTTGTAACTTATAAGGGGGTCGTGACCTTCAATAGCTTTTATAACTTGTCTGTGGGTTACTTTTTTAGTGCTGATGTCTGTGTGATATTTGGGCGGGATGGAGTGGGGCTTATGTGGAGTGGGCGGGATCTGGGGTGGGGCTTGGGAGCTAGTGTGGGAGGGGCCCAGGGGGCCCCAAAAATTTTGTTGTACGGGCTCCCATGAACTTGATGAACATGTGTCTTTTTCCACTGATGTTACTATGTATTTCAGGAGAAACTATATGACAGTTGAGTGGACTGTATGTTGCACAGTATATATCCAGGGCCGCCATTAATGGGGCGGCCCATTAATGGCGGCCCTGGATATATACTGTGCAACATACAGTCCACTCAACTGTCATATAGTTTCTCCTGAAATACATAGTAACATCGGTGGAAAAAAGACACACGTTCATCAAGTTCAACCTTAAGTCTATATATAACCTGCCTAACTGTCAGTTGATCCAGAGGAAGGCGAAAAACCCTCCTGACCCTACTCCAATTTCTTTCAAGATTCAATGGGACCAGTCCCTGGATCAAATTGTACTATGAGCTATCTCCCACATCCCTGTATTCCCCGATCTCACCACTTCTTTATAACAAAGGATTTCTGCATTTTAACGGGATATCACCAACGGCAATACCGCGATCGCAAACGCACCGGCTATTTGGCACTTTTATGCGTTTCCTCATTGCAAACACTTTATGGATATTATCAAACACAATAATTTTATGCCGAATTAATTCTTCTTTTTTTTTTCTGTCATCCGCATGACGGTTGCTGCCCTCTGGCAAATTTATTGTAAGGCCGGAGAATCGTAGAGAGAGGAGATTCATCGCCTGACAACTCGAGACTTATTTTTATGGCAACCAGCAAAAAAATAAATAAATAAATACAATTTTTATTGCATTCCATAAATATCTACCAATAGCCGCAGCTTTTTTGTTTTTTATCCTTCTTGTCTCTTTCTTTTTAGAAGAAAAAAAAAAAAAAAAGCAATTGCGTCAAATAGACAAGTGCAAAGTCTGTTAAATATTAAATTTAAATATTGGTGAAATGGAAGGAAATGGTTTAGGATTATTTTGATCTCGTATTTTCTGCTGATTGCTGTTGGAGGCTATATGAAGCCGTGTAGATAAATGCGGCTATTACAATTTATAATAAAATTATGAAATGGCAGCGTGTGATTGGCTAAAAGGAAAGGAAAGAGATCCCATAAAACTATGGCAGCATAGGTATTCCCTGTACTAAGCACAATTCAGCAGGAACAGTCCCTAAGTTTGCTCATAGTCTGTACAGAGAGATCCCATAAAACTATGGCAGTATAGGTATTCCCTGTACTAAGCACAATTCAGCAGGAACAGTCCCCTAAGTTTGCTCATAGTCTGTACAGAGAGATCCCATAAAACTATGGCAGCATAGGTATTCCCTGTACTAAGCACAATTCAGCAGGAACAGCCCCTAAGTTTGTTCATAGTCTGTACAGAGAGATCCCATAAAACTATGGCAGCATAGGTATTCCCTGTACTAAGCACAATTCAGCAGGAACAGTCCCCTAAGTTTGCTCATAGTCTGTACAGAGAGATCCCATAAAACTATGGCAGCAAAGGTATTCCCTGTACTAAGCACAATTCAGCAGGAACAGTCCCCTAAGTTTGCTCATAGTCTGTACAGAGAGATCCCATAAAACTATGGTACATAGGTATTCCCTGTACTAAGCACAATTCAGCAGGAACAGTCCCTAAGTTTGCTCATAGTCTGTACAGAGAGATCCCATAAAACTATGGCAGCATAGGTATTCCCTGTACTAAGCACAATTCAGCAGGAACAGTCCCCTAAGTTTGCTCATAGTCTGTACAGAGAGATCCCATAAAACTATGGTACATAGGTATTCCCTGTACTAAGCACAATTCAGCAGGAACAGTCCCCTAAGTTTGCTCATAGTCTGTACAGAGAGATCCCATAAAACTATGGCAGCATAGGTATTCCCTGTACTAAGCACAATTCAGCAGGAACAGCCCCTAAGTTTGCTCATAGTCTGTACAGAGAGATCCCATAAAACTATGGCAGCATAGGTATTCCCTGTACTAAGCACAATTCAGCAGGAACAGCCCCTAAGTTTGCTCATAGTCTGTACAGAGAGATCCCATAAAACTATGGCAGTATAGGTATTTCAGCAGGAAAAGTTTCTGATGGTTCCTTTATCACTTACTGAATTATAGTAGTGGCTATTTTTAATGAATAAGTTGAGTTACTCGTCACTTTACAGTAATTGTGGATAATCTCATTGTCCACCAAGCATTAATCATTAGCTGTTTTCACTGTTAGAATCAGTAATCTAATAATTATGGTCCCATTTGTAGTTCAGCCCGGCTAATTAAGGAGGGGTCCATATCTGTAGAGCTGAAGCATAAAACAGCAGTGAGTTAATTAATCAGATATGATCGGACATTGTTCAGAGTTTAACGAGACTTTACTGATCACCTGCTCAGCTCACATATTATTCAAATACCCACAGAGACTTTTTATTGAATTCTTTCAACGAGAAGAGCAAAAAGGTTAATTCACCCAGACACGTTATAATTAACTGTCGCTGCTCTGATACCACAAACTCACACTAATTAAAACCTAGTGAACTAACGACAATTATATTATGATCTGGAGTTTCCCTTCCAAGAGATTCGACTGAATTTAAATTGTGAGTTTCTTAATCCGCTGGAGAACTTGGCTGAAACAGGGAAAGCCTTTCGGGGTGGATGGATCCTACGGGGCGAGAAAAATGGATATGAATGTCAATCAAACCGTCTCCATGGGGCTTTAAGGGCTTTTACTCACGAGCGTTTTTACCTGCTTTCCGTTTTTCGGCGTTCAGCCACAGGGGAGCGCAGGAATAGACGCATTTCATTATTTCAAATGGGGCTGTACTGACACAGGCGCATGTAGGCGCCGAACGCAGGTTGAGACGCTACATGCTGCATTTTTCCTGCGTTCGGCGCCTACACGCGCCTGTGTGAGTACAGCCCCATTTGAAATAATGAAATGCGTCTATTCCTGCGCTCCCCTGTGGCTGAACGCCGAAAAACGGAACGCAGGTAAAAACGCTGAGCGTTCGTTAATGTGTAACATTTTGCCTTTACTTTATATTTTTTAACAAATCTGTACAATAGAAAGTTCTTCCAGATATTCACCAGTAGTGATGGGCGAATTAATTCGCCAGGCGTGAATTCGCAGCGAATTTGCGCGATTCGCCGCCAGCGAATAAATTTGCGAAACGCCTGCAAAAATTTGCAGCAAAAATTCGCCGGCGTCAAAAACGGGCGCCGGCGTCGCACGAAATTCACAAATTTTTCAGCGAACCGAAACGGCGCAAATTCGCCCATCACTATTCACCAGTTCTTCTGCTCTAATATATTCTCCAGGGTGGACCCTGTGCCCCACGATGCCCCCAAGCCTCACGGCTACACCCGCTTTGTTTGTGTCTCCGACACCCATTCCAGGACAGACCTCTTGCAGATGCCGTACGGAGATGTCTTAATTCACGCCGGAGACTTCACTGAACTGGGGCTTCCAAGCGAAGTGAAGAAGTTTAATGACTGGCTTGGTAAGTGCATTAAAGGATAAGTAAACCTTAAAAATAAGTGAATTTAAAATAGATGAGGGGCTATTGTAAGAACTTTTGCAATGTACATTCATTATTTATTTTTAATTCCAAGATATTAAGGGATACATGTGCTGTTAATATGAATGAATTGTGTTACAACAGCGCCACCTGCTGGTCAGTTTCCCACCAGTCTGACCAGCAAGTAGTCAAGGAAGTTGTCAGGAGAAAGAAAGAGGCTGATGTTCTTCTGCTTAGGAAAGATGTGAGAAAGGTTTCTAATTTTATTCCTAAGCAGAAGAACATCCTTTAAAGAGAGAGACCCCCTTTATTCAGTATTATTGTAAGATGATGGGTGAGACTCCCATTGACACATTTAACTAAACTCTGAATGCAAAAATCACAAAAAAAGTTTTTTAGTTTTTTTTATCAAATCTGACTTTTAAAAAAATCACAAATCTTTCAGAATTTATCAAACCCCCGAAGATGGAAAAGTCCGAATCTGAAAATCCGGCATCTCAGACCTGTCGAGGTTGCGTATAAGTCAATGGGAGAAGTCCCAATGATTTTTTGACGTGCGCTGGGTTATGTGCAATACCTCGCAGTTTTCGGGCAGGAATCTGAGTTTTCGGATGGAAAATCTGAAGAAATCATGAAAATCATGATGAAAAATCGCGAAAAATTAATTTTCGCAGACACTTGGTATGGGATCCATTATCCGGAAACCCGTTATCCAGGATTACGGAAAGGCTGTCTCCCATAGACTCCATTTTATCCAAATTTTTAAAACTGATTTCCTTTTTTTCTGTAATAATAAAACAGTCGCTTGTACTTGATCCCAACTAAGATATAATTAATCCTTATTGGAAGCAAAACTAAAAAAAAAAGCTATTGGCTTTATTTCATGTTTATATGGTTCTCTAGTAGACTTAAGGTATGAAGATCCAAATTACAGTAATATCCATTATCCAGAAAACCCCAGGTCCCAAGCATTCTGGATAACAGGTCCCATACCTGTACTTGATCCCAACTAAGATATAATTAATCCTTATTGGAAGCAAAACCAGCCTATTGGCTTTATTTCATGTTTATACGATTTTCTAGTAGACTTAAGGTATGAAGATCCAAATTACAGTAATATCCATTATCCAGAAAACCCCAGGTCCCAAGCATTCTGGATAACAGGTCCCATACCTGTACTTGATCCCAACTAAGATATAATTAATCCTTATTGGAAGCAAAACCAGCCTATTGGCTTTATTTCATGTTTATACGATTTTCTAGTAGACTTAAGGTATGAAGATACAAATTACAGAAAGATCCATAATGCAGAAAACCCCAGGTCCTAAGCATTCTGGATAACAGGTCCCATATCGTACCATGTACTTGATCCCAGCTAAAATACAATTAATCCTTATTGGAGGCAAAACCAGCCTATTGGCTTTATTTACATTTTAGATGGTTTTCTAGTAGATTAAAGGTATGAAGATCCAAATTACAGAAAGATCCCTTAACCAAAAAACTCCAGGTCCAAGCATTTTGGATAACAGGTCCCATACCTGTATGTGATCCCAACTTAGATATAATTAATCCTTAATGGAAGCAAAACCAGCCTATTGGGTTTATTTGTTTATAGGCATTTCAAGTAGACTTAAGGTATGAAGACCCAAATTACAGAAAGATCCATTATCCAGAAAACCCCAGGTCCCGAACATTCTGGATAACAGGTCCCATATCTGTAATAATAAAACAGTAGCTTGTACTTGATCCCAACTAAGATATATTTAATCCTTATTGGAGGCAAAACCAGCCTATTGGGTTCATTTAATGTTTATATGGTAAAGGTATGAAAATCCCTTAAAGGGGTTGTTCACCACTGAGATAATTTGCTATTTGTTCTAATTTTTTATATTATTGAAGTTTTTTTGAGTTATTGAGCTTTTTATTCAGCAGCTCTTCAATTTGCATTTCAAGCAATCTTGGTAACTAGGACCCAAATTCCCCTAGCAACCATTGCGTTGAATAAGAGACTGAAATACGAATAGGAGAGGCAAGAACAATACATTGGTAGCCTTACAGATCATTGGTTTGTTAAAGGAGGGGACAGTGACGCCCATGTGAAGAAAAAGACAAATAACTATAAAAATCTAAAAAACGAATAATGATAACCAATTGAAAAGTTGCTTAGAATTGGTCCTTCTATAACATAATAAAAGTTACTTTAAAGGTGAACGACCCCTTTAAAAGGCCAGAGTATGATAAATCTCGAAAATCCGAGCTCCCTATTCTCCCTTTCCCGCTGGGCCAGTCCGACCCTGACTGTATATGTTGACCCCCAATAACACAATAATACTGCAGAAATATCGTATTATCTTTGTTTTCCCTCTGGTCCCTATAGGAAGCCTTCCGTACGAGTATAAGATTGTCATCGCCGGAAATCACGAACTGACGTTTGACCGCGAGTTCATGGCCGACCTGATTAAACAAGACTTTTATTATTTCCCTTCCGCGTCGAAGCTAAAGCCGGAGAATTATGAAAACGTCCAGTCCCTGCTAACCAACTGCGTTTATCTGCAAGACTCCGAAGTTACCGTTAGGGGTTTGCGAATATACGGCTCCCCATGGTAAGCAAACATATTTAAAAAAAAAAATCGGAATTTTATGGCGCATCCCACACGGATGTTTTATGTGATGTATAGTGATGGGCGAATTTATTTGCCAGGCGCGAATTTGCGGCGAATTCCCACGGTTCGCGTAACCGCCGCAATAATTTGCAACCGCGAAGCTTCGAGATCTGTCACCTTAAACGATGAAAAAAGAAGGCTCAGATTTAGGCTGCTATTTCACAGGAATTGTCATGAAAGAATTGCTTGCCATGTCACTAACAAAACGGCACAGGAATGTTGGATGAAAACGTAGAACGGGCGAATTGTTCCTTGTGTTTGATTAAAAAGTGCTTGATCACTAATATAGTCACACAGTAACATAGTAAGTGAGGTTGAAAAAAGACACACATCCATCAAGTTCAACCTTTTAACTTTATTCTAACCTGCCTAACTGCCAGTTGATCCAGAGGAAGGCGAAAAAGGGGGAAACATTCCTTCCTGACTGCGAGATGCAATGGGACCAGTCCCTGGATCAACTTGTACTATGAGCTATCTCCCATATCCCTGTATTCCCTCACTTGCTAAACACCATCCAACCCCTTCTTATACCTATCTAATGTATCAGCCTGTACCCCTGATTCACTTCCCAGCTCTCCCTGTAACACCCCTTTCCCTCCTCTAATCTCATTGGCTCCCTCCTGTCTGCTGGGAGGAGCTACTGGTGAATAAAGCATCCAACCCCTTCTTATACCTATCTAATGTATCAGTCTGTACCCCTGATTCACTTCCCAGCTCTCCCTGTAACACCCCTTTCCCTCCTCTAATCTCATTGGCTCCCTCCTGTCTGCTGGGAGGAGCTACTGGTGAATCAAGCATCCGACCCTTCCTTGTACCTATCTAATGTATCAGCCTGTACCACTGATTCACTTCCCAGCTCTCCCTGTAACACCCCTTTCCCTCCTTTAATCTCATTGGCTCCCTCCTGTCTGCTGGGAGGAGCTACTGGTGAATAAAGCATCCGACCCTTCCTTGTACCTATCTAATGTATCAGCCTGTACCCCTGATTCACTTCCCAGCTCTCCCTGAAACACCCTTTCCCTCCTCTAATCTCATTGGCTCCCTCCTGTCTGCTGGGAGGAGCTACTGGTGAATAAAGCATCCGACCCTTCCTTGTACCTATCTAATGTATCAGCCTGTACCCCTGATTCACTTCCCAGCTCTCCCTGTAACACCCCTTTCCCTCCTCTAATCTCATTGGCTCCCTCCTGTCTGCTGGGAGGAGCTACTGGTGAATAAAGCATTCGGCCCTTCCTTGTACCTATCTAATGTATCAGCCTGTACCACTGATTCACTTCCCAGCTCTCCCTGTAACACCCCTTTCCCTCCTCTAATCTCATTGGCTCCCTCCTGTCTGCTGGGAGGAGCTACTGGTGAATAAAGCATCCAACCCTTCCTTATACCTATCTAATGTATCAGCCTGTACCACTGATTCACTTCCCAGCTCTCCCTGTAACACCCCTTTCCCTCCTCTAATCTCATTGGCTCCCTCCTGTCTGCTGGGAGGAGCTACTGGTGAATAAAGCATCCGACCCTTCCTTGTACCTATCTAATGTATCAGCCTGTACCACTGATTCACTTCCCAGCTCTCCCTGTAACACCCCTTTCCCTCCTCTAATCTCATTGGCTCCCTCCTGTCTGCTGGGAGGAGCTACTGGTGAATAAAGCATCCAACCCTTCCTTGTACCTATCTAATGTATTAGCCTGTACCACTGATTCACTTCCCAGCTCTCCCTGTAACACCCCTTTCCCTCCTCTAATCTCATTGGCTCCCTCCTGTCTGCTGGGAGGAGCTACTGGTGAATAAAGCATCCAACCCTTCCTTGTACCTATCTAATGTATCAGCCTGTACCACTGATTCACTTCCCAGCTCTCCCTGTAACACCCCTTTCCCTCCTCTAATCTCATTGGCTCCCTCCTGTCTGCTGGGAGGAGCTACTGGTGAATAAAGCATCCGACCCTTCCTTGTACCTATCTAATGTATCAGCCTGTACCACTGATTCACTTCCCAGCTCTCCCTGTAACACCCCTTTCCCTCCTCTAATCTCATTGGCTCCCTCCTGTCTGCTGGGAGGAGCTACTGGTGAATCAAGCATCCGACCCTTCCTTATACCTATCTAATGTATTAGCCTGTACCACTGATTCACTTCCCAGCTCTCCCTGTAACACCCCTTTCCCTCCTCTAATCTCATTGGCTCCCTCCTGTCTGCTGGGAGGAGCTACTGGTGAATTAAGCATCCAACCCTTCCTTGTACCTATCTAATGTATCAGCCTGTACCACTGATTCACTTCCCAGCTCTCCCTGTAACACCCCTTTCCCTCCTCTAATCTCATTGGCTCCCTCCTGTCTGCTGGGAGGAGCTACTGGTGAATCAAGCATCCGACCCTTCCTTATACCTATCTAATGTATTAGCCTGTACCACTGATTCACTTCCCAGCTCTCCCTGTAACACCCCTTTCCCTCCTCTAATCTCATTGGCTCCCTCCTGTCTGCTGGGAGGAGCTACTGGTGAATAAAGCATCCGACCCTTCCTTGTACCTATCTAATGTATCAGCCTGTACCCCTGATTCACTTCCCAGCTCTCCCTGTAACACCCCTTTCCCTCCTCTAATCTCATTGGCTCCCTCCTGTCTGCTGGGAGGAGCTACTGGTGAATAAAGCATCCGACCCTTCCTTGTACCTATCTAATGTATCAGCCTGTACCCCTGATTCACTTCCCAGCTCTCCCTGTAACACCCCTTTCCCTCCTCTAATCTCATTGGCTCTGTCCTGTCTGCTGGGAGGAGCTACTGGTGAATAAAGCATCCGACCCTTCCTTGTACCTATCTAATGTATCAGTCTGTACCCCTGATTCACTTCCCAGCTCTCTCTGTAACACCCCTTTCCCTCCTCTAATCTCATTGGCTCCCTCCTGTCTGCTGGGAGGAGCTACTGGTGAATAAAGCATCCGACCCTTCCTTGTACCTATCTAATGTATCAGTCTGTACCCCTGATTCACTTCCCAGCTCTCCCTGTAACACCCCTTTCCCTCCTCTAATCTCATTGGCTCCCTCCTGTCTGCTGGGAGGAGCTACTGGTGAATAAAGCATCCGACCCTTCCTTGTACCTATCTAATGTATCAGCCTGTACCCCTGATTCACTTCCCAGCTCTCCCTGTAACACCCCTTTCCCTCCTCTAATCTCATTGGCTCCCTCCTGTCTGCTGGGAGGAGCTACTGGTGAATAAAGCATCCGACCCTTCCTTGTACCTATCTAATGTATCAGCCTGTACCCCTGATTCACTTCCCAGCTCTCCCTGTAACACCCCTTTCCCTCCTCTAATCTCATTGGCTCCCTCCTGTCTGCTGGGAGGAGCTACTGGTGAATAAAGCATCCGACCCTTCCTTGTACCTATCTATTGTGATTGTATTTAGAAAGTTTCTTATTTCAGTATGAGGAAGCTTATATTACATTTTCATTTTCACGATAGTTCCCCTTTAACTTCAGTTTCTCCACTAGGGTGTCAGGCTGCTGTCCCAGGTCCTGAATGAGACATGGGTGCTGACCAGGGTGCTGAAATATCAGCCGTTGAAAGAGGACCTTGGGGCAAATTCACTAAGAGCCGAAGCGCCTAACGCTAGCGTCAATTCGCTAGCGTTGGGCATTTTCGTTACTTTGCCGATTCACTAACGAAAGCTGGCATAAATTTGCTAGTGTTACTTGGCACCCTTACGCCTGGCGAATTTTTGCTACGGACGTAACTACGCAAATTCACTAACGCGCGCAGTGTACTGAACGCTACCTTTTACGCTAGACTTCCTTCGCCACCTCAGACCTGGCGAAGCGCAATAGAGTAGATAGGGATTGTTTCAAAAAAAAGTTAAAATTTTTTCTAAGTCCCAAAAAACACTGGCGTGTTTTCTATATTATGGGTGATAGGCTGAAAAAGATCGAAATTTTTTTGGGGCTCCCCTCCTTCCCCCCTACATTCCCTGACAACTTAACTATACAGTGGGCACATGTGTAGGGCAAAAAAACAAATGTATTTGATGTTTTGAAGGTTTCCCATTTGTAGTGATTCTACGTATTCCTCCATTGAAATTTGAATTTGGCGCCGCATGCAAATTAACCATCGCTAGCGTAACTTCGCTTCGCGAATCAACGCTAGTGCAACTTCGCAACCTTACGCTACCCCTGAGTGCAACTTCGGATTTTAGTGAATTTGCAGATCGCTGGCAAAACTACGCCTGGCGAAGTGCGGTGAAGTTACGCCTGGCGCAACTACGAATCTTAGTGAATTTGCCCCCTTGTTTAGCTTCACCCAGGACTTTGTACTCTAGCAGGGTTTCACCAACATCTAGAGATCTTATAATTTAATGCAACATAGCTGGCAGATAGACAATGAGACCTGTTATCCAGAATGCTCGGGACCTGGTGTTTTACGGATAAGGGATCTTTCCATAAATTGGATCTTCATACCTTAAGTCTACTAGAAAATCATATAAACATTAAATAAACCCAATAGGCTGGTTTTGCTTCCAATAAGGATTAATTATATCTTAGTTGGGATCAAGTACAGGTATGGGACCTGTTATCCAGAATGCTTGGGACCTGGGGTTTTCTGGATAATGGATATTTCTGTAATTTGGATCTTCATACCTTAAGTCTACTAGAGAACCATATAAACATGAAATAAAGCCAATAGATTTTTTTTTTTAGTTTTGCTTCCAATAAGGATTAACTGTATCTTAGTTGGTACGAGCTACTGTTTTATTATTACAGGTATGGGACCTGTTATCCAGAATGCTTGGGACCTGGGGCTTTCCGGATAATGGATCTTTTCGTAATTTGGATCTTCAAACCTTAAGACTACTAGAAAATCGTATACATTTTAATTAAACCCAATAGGCTGGTTTTGCTTCCAATAAGGATTAATTATATCTTAGTTGGGATCAAGTACAGGTATGGGTTCTGTTATCCAGAATACTCAGAATCTGGGGCTTTCTGGATAATGGATCTTTCTCTAATTTGGATCTTCATACCTAGAAGTTATATGTTTTTCTAGTAGACTTAAAGGGTTTGTTCACCTTTAAATTAACTGTTAGTATGATGTAGAGAGGGATATTCTGAGACAATTTGCTTTTGGTTTTCATTTTTTATTTGTGGTTTTTGAGTTATTTAGCTTTTTATTCAGCAGCTCTCCAGTTTGCAATTTCAGCCATCTGGTTGCTAGGGTCCAAATTCCCCTAGCAACCATGCATTGATTTGAATACGAGACTGGAATATGAATAGGAGAGGCCTGAATAGAAAGATGAGGAATAACAATAAATGTGTAGCCTTACAGAGGATTTGTTTTTTAGATGGGGTCAGTGACCCCCGTTTGAAAGCTGGAAAGAATCAGAAGAAGAAGGCAAATAATTCAAAAACTATAACAAATGAATAAGGAAGACCAACTGAAAAGATGCTTAGAATGAGCCATTTTATAACTCTTTCCAGCTTTCAAACGGGGGTCACTGACCCCATCTAAACCGTAGATTCATTCTATACCGTAGATTCAGTAAAGTTTGAATTAATTTCCCCCCCATGAGTTTTTTTTTTATGCATTCTAATTTTCGGCTAAATGAGAAATCTGTTTCAGGGAAGAAAGATTTTCAATGGTTGCCAGGGAAACGATGGTTCTGTATGAAATGTGTTCCGATAGTTACCTGATATCATCCGGAGCAAACTCACAATCGGCAGTTAGTTGTGCAAATGCCGTTCCTGAACTTGCTCCGGCTCAAGTTACATAGAGGCCATTGTGCCCTCCTGAAATTGGTCCGATTAAACCCAAAGTTGGTCAGCAATGGTGCCTTCATTGTTGGCCAAATACATCAAGGGGTTTCCTCTATTACTAAAAATCTGAGAAATGCAGATAACACGTCAACTTCACGGAGCATGCTCAGTGTGTCCTTGTGTTCTAGATTCATTACATGGAGCATGTACATTATATCATTGTCTTCTAGATTCATTACATGGAGCATGCTCAGTGTGTCCTTGTGTTCTAGATTCAGTATATGGATCATGTACAATACATCATTGTGTTCAAGATTAATTACATGGAGCATGTTCAGGATTTCCTCATGTTCTAGATTCAGTATATGGAGCATGTACATTATATGATTGTATTCTAGATTAATTAGATTGAACATGTTCAGTGTGTCCTTGTGTTCTAGGCTCACTAAATGGATCATGTACAGTATATCATTATGGTCTAGATTATTTACATAGAACATGTTCAGGTTGTCCTCATGTTCTAGATTCCTTCTTTACACTCTAGAGTCATTACATGGAGCATGCTCATTGTATCCTTGTGTTCTAAATGCATTACATGGGGCATGCTTGATGTTTCCTTGTGTTCTAGAGTCATTAAATGGAGCATGCTCATTGTATCCTTGTGTTCTAGATGCATTACATGGAGCATGGTCATTGAATCCTTGTGTTCTAGATGCATTACATGGGGCATGTTTGATGTTTCCTTGTGTTCTAGAGTCATTAAATTGATCATGCTCATTGTATCTGTGTGTTCTAGATGCATTACATGGGGCATGCTTGATGTATCCTTGTGTTCTAGAGTCATTATATGGTGCATGCTCATTGTATCCTTGTGTTCTAGATGCATTACATGGAGCATGCTCATTGTATCATTGTGCTCTAGAGTCATTAAATTGATCATGCTCATTGTATCTGTGTGTTCTAGATGTGTTACATGGGGCATGCTTGATGTATCCTTTTGTTCTAGAGTCATTATATGGAGCATGCTCATTGTATCCTTGTGCTCTTGAGTCATTAAATGGAGCATGCTCTTGTATCCTTGTGTTCTAGATGCATTACATGGAGCATGGTCATTGAATCCTTGTGTTCTAGATGCATTACATGGGGCATGTTTGATGTTTCCTTGTGTTCTAGAGTCATTAAATTGATCATGCTCATTGTATCTGTGTGTTCTAGATGCATTACATGGGGCATGCTTGATGTATCCTTGTGTTCTAGAGTCATTATATGGTGCATGCTCATTGTATCCTTGTGTTCTAGATGCATTACATGGAGCATGCTCATTGTATCATTGTGCTCTAGAGTCATTAAATTGATCATGCTCATTGTATCTGTGTGTTCTAGATGTGTTACATGGGGCATGCTTGATGTATCCTTTTGTTCTAGAGTCATTATATGGAGCATGCTCATTGTATCCTTGTGCTCTTGAGTCATTAAATGGAGCATGCTCTTGTATCCTTGTGTTCTAGAGTAATTACATGGAGCATGTTCATTGCCAGTGGACCTCCCTTTAAGGAAAAGTAATTTATATATTGCTGCTCCGTATGGGTGATACCAGGGCGTATGTGTCAGACACTTATAAATGAAAGAGTATCAGTCCCAAAAAAATCCAAATTGGTCCTGTTTATAAATACAGTAACTTGTACAATAGACATGTAAGTCTCCTCTGTAGAACTCCCAGCGCTCCTGCGAATGGCACTTGCACTCCAACTGTCAGTCTCATCATCATCAGTAACATGAGCTCTGCACTGGGCATGACATTATGTATTGCTATAGGCTCCTGCCCCTGCACATTCTATAGTATATCATTATCCTCCTAACCACGGCAGGGAACAACATATAACTGCATCCCCATTGTATTATGTTTATATGTTCTCTCAATGTGCTTGCTTGTATAATGTGCTGCTATATTCTATATATTCTATATATTCTATATATGCTCTATCTCCATTCACAGGCAGCCTTGGTTCTACGGCTGGGGATTTAACTTGCCCCGGGGTCAGGCCCTGTTAGACAAGTGGAACCTCATACCTGATGCCACCGACATCCTCATCACCCACGGACCCCCGCTAGGTAAATAACCTCATATTCACTATATGCTGCTAAATAAAGCATGGGGGTTCCGGGCACAGATACGAGGCCTGTGTGTTCCAGTTCTAATCCGGCAGCTGCTTTGGAAGCACATAATAAAGAACGGAGAGGCACCAATAAACATTCATTGTATAGAGCCGCTCCCATCACTCCTGTACCGAACTCAAACTCCTCTGCTTAAAGGATAAGTAAACCTTAAAAATAAGTGAATGTAAAATTCATGAGGGGGCTATTCTAAGCACTTTTGTAATGTACATTCATTATTTATTAAATTTTTTATTCCAAGATATTAAGGGATACTTGTGCTGTTAATATGAATGAATTGTGTTACAACAGCGCCACCTGCTGGTCATTTTCCCACCAGTCTGACCAGCAAGTAGTCAAGGAAGTTGTCAGGAGAAAGAAAGAGGCTGATGTTCTTCTGCTTAGGAAAGATGTGAGAAAGGTTTCTAATTTTATTCCTAAGCAGAAGAACATCAGCCTCTTTCTTTCTCCTGACAACTTCCTTGACTACTTGCTGGTCAGACTGGTGGGAAACTGACCAGCAGGTGGCGCTGTTGTAACAAAATTCATTCATATTAACAGTACATGTATCCCTTAATATCCTGGAATAAAAAATTAAATAAATAATAAATGTAAATTGCAAAAGTGTTTAGAATAGCCCCCTCATCAGTTTTACATTCGCTTATTTTTATGGTTTACTTATCCTTTAACCTTTTCTTGGCCAGGAGGATCTCTCTAACTGAATATAGTATGGTTGATACTCATGGGGGCCCTCATCTCGCTTTCAGGGTTCTTAGACTGGGTCCCCAAGAAACTGCAGCGAGTCGGCTGTGTGGAATTGCTCAATACAGTCCAGCGGAGGATACAGCCCCGGCTCCATGTATTTGGTCATATTCATGAAGGTAATGCCTTGTACCCGTCATAAGGTGCCCAGGGTTCTCCAAGGATTTGGTCATCCTGGTAAAAAAAGATACAATT
The DNA here is from genome assembly GCA_038501925.1 of Xenopus petersii. Taxonomy (NCBI): domain Eukaryota; kingdom Metazoa; phylum Chordata; class Amphibia; order Anura; family Pipidae; genus Xenopus; species Xenopus petersii. Next base: position 3,303,095 of record CM076676.1, on the reverse strand, counting down.
TGCTAGGGATGCACCAAATTCAGGATTTGGTTCGGGATTTCGCCAGGATTTGGCGTTTTTCAGCCCGGTAGAACTGAATCTGGATCCTAATTTGCATATGTAAATTAGGCGTGGGAAGGGAAATCACATGACTTTTTGTCACATAATAAGGAAGTAAAAAACCTTTTTCCCACCTTTTCCTTTCCCTCCCCTAATTTGCATATGCCATTTTTTTTCCTTGTTTTGGCTGAATATGCAAATTTGGATTCGCATTTGGTTCAGTATATGCCCAAATCTTTCATGAAGGATTTGGGGAATCCCTAAAAGTGGATTTGGTGCATCCCTACAATTTGCAGCCAGGATTGGAGAGGTATAGACTCTCTGGGTGGTCTCGTGTTTAGGACAATGTCATTGGCTCGGGGTTATTTACACCATAGACCTCTAGGGTCGCCACCTTTTCAGAAACTTTTTACCGGCCAGTGGTGGGGTCGGGAAAAAAGGGGCGGGCCATGATGCAAAAGGGGTGGAGCCAAGTCACGCAATAGGCAGAAGACAGAGAAAAGGTAAGTTTCCAGTGGAGGGTCAAGGGCTTTTGTTGAGGGTATTACAAATTTACCGGCAACTACATTGCCATTTAATTTGTAATACCGGCCCTGGCCTTGGCAGGTGTTTTACCCTAATAACATCCTATCTTGATGGTGGACTCTACGTGTCAGGATCTCTGAGGACCCCGGTAAGCCCAGTCTGTTGTTCGAAACCATTGGCAAATCATGAGCAAGGTGCTCACAAGAGCTGACAGTCTAGAGTTTTGTTTTGCAGGCTACGGAGTAATGGCGGATGGAACGACCACCTACGTGAACTCTTCCGTGTGCACTGTGAACTACCAGCCGGTAAATCCCCCCATAGTGATCGACTTACCCACCCCCAGAAACACGTGATTTCGATGGAGCCTGTTTGATAACGTGCCTGTTTGGAGAATTCACAGGGAGGGGCGTGATTGTGACGTCGTTCGAAGGCGACCCGGAGCCATTTTTATATCCGAGGCAGACGTTTGATTGATGGCTCCAAGTGAGGGAACAATACCAGCACCATCGGGGTCTGGAGAAATATTTATAAAGACTCTGCTGTTATGGGATTAATGATCTTCCCTCCCAAAAATCTGCACCGTCTGCTTCACACAAAAGCAAAATCACTCGCCATTCTCCAGGATAACAATGGGACGCTAACGGATTCGCTTTTATTTTCTGCGATTTGAATGGGCTGCTTAGAATGGCCGTTGTGTGCATAACAAATCAGAAACGAGAATACCATCAGCATTCTGTGCCATCCTCCATGCAGATTTCAAATAAACAGGGAAATATACAATTTACTGTACCAGCCCAGAGGTGCCGCTGCCCTATATCAGTGATGATCCAGTTGCCCCAGCAGCTCTCCATCTTGGATCTTGTTTTGTGAGTCAGTGGCACTGCACATGCTCAGTGGGCTGCTGCTGAGAAGCTGAGCTTAGGGGTCGGGGGAAATCCTCCAGCAGAAAGTGAAGTTCATCTGCCTTAGAAGCTGATGCTACATGGCTGGTTATAAATCAATTCTGATGCAGGCTGCACTGGTGTCTAGATCAGGAGACAGGAGCAGACTGGAAGGATAGGACAGGACAGTGTGGGCGTAGAAAGGGACTTGAGATCGGGAGTAGGAGACCTGGAGCGCAGGAGGATTTGATAGCAGGAAAGGAAAAGATAAGGATCAGGACAGGCGGACAAGATTCAGACAGGAGAAGGAGAGATAGGTGCAAGGTAAGGTCAAGGCAAAGTCAGGTTGGGCACGAGGAGCAGAGCAAGATTCAGAATAGCAAGGAAAGCAGGGCAGGGCAAGGTCAAGGCAAGGAAAGATCACCATCAAAGCAGGACTTGTACAAGAGTAGGAACAGGCAAGGCAAATCAAGGCAAGGTAAACAAGACAAGGTTCAGAGAAAGTCAGGACAAGACAGGGAAGGGTTCAGACAAGGAAAGGACACTAGAGCAGGAACCTTTAGCTATGGATGATGCCACACTGCTAGTATAGGAACCAATGCTCAGGCAAGATGTGTTTGGAGGGCTGGCCTTAAATATATCAGAGTCAGCCCTGATTGGCTGACTGCAAACCAATCAGGCTGCTGCTGGGCTAGGGCTGCAAAGGCCAGGTAACATATAGTCAGCAACCCTACAGGCTGCTCACCTTGCCCAGTGGTTAAAGCATCGAGCCAGAAACCCAAGGGTCCGTGGCTTGAAACCCAGCAGAGCCTGACAGTTATATTGTATATTTTAGGGATGCACCAAATCCACTATTTGGAATTCAGCCAAATCCCCCATGAAAGATTACAGTTGAAGATTGAACTGAACCCTAATTTGCATCTGCATCTGCAAATAAGGGGTGGGAAAGGAAAAAGTGGAAAAAAAGTTTTCACTTCATTGTTTTGTGACGAAAAGTCACGCGATTTCCCTTCCCAGCCCCTAATTTGCATATGCTAATTAGGATTCAGATTCAGTTCGGCCAGGCACAAGGATTCGGCTGAATACGAATCCTGCTGATAAAAGCCTCGCCAAATTCCGAACCGAATCCTGGATTCAGTGCATCCCTAGTCTATATACTGTATATTGTGAGTGGCTCCCTAAGCTCAGTAAGTGACAGCAGCACAGAGCATGTGAATCAGTGAATCAGCAGAAAAGAAGATGGGGAGCTACTGGGGCATCTTTGGAGACACAGATCTTTACTGCTAAAGGGTCGTTGTTCTTAGGCTGGCACAATAAGTAGCCTGGTTCGTAGTTCAGCTTTAATTTAACAACCAATCAAGCTCCTACCATATTGGGGTTTCTCTAGACCAATCCCAGGCTTCTCTTACATTCTCTGATCATCATTCTACTTGTTGGTTTCTCCGCATAGGCACTGTCCTGGGCAAACTGGTGGTACTTCTACTCCAACATGGATCCACACCCTCATTTATATTATATATATATATATATATATATATATATATATATATATATATATATATGAGGGTGTGGATATTTAGGACACTACAGTTTAAATCCTTATTATAGGTGACTATTTCCCCTTAATCTGCCACTTAGGCCCTTTGTTATCCTTTCTGGCTAATGCATGGTTCAACAGAATTTTTCATTATGATCACAGGAATTTGTGGCGTGTTACATGGCAACCACACACACCGCTCCTGATTGGCCAGGCATATTAAACGTTTTGGTTGTATGGAGTTTGTATGGCTGCTGAATTCTGCTTGTTGTCTCGTTGGCATCACTGAGATTCTAGTGACATTTGGCCTCCAAGAGACTTTCCCAATAACTCTAAGTCATTGAACGAGCGCTGTGCTGTCTGTGCTTTCATGTAATTAAAGAGACAGTCCTGAACTGGGCTAATGAATAATGAATGTGGTGCACCGGATTTGACGCCGGCGCACCTAAATTGGACGCCGACCCCTCTGACCCACTCCAACAACCTCCCCGACCCCTCCCAACCCCCCCCTCGGACCCCTCCCAACTCCTTCTGAACCCTCCTGACCCCCTCCGACCCCTCTGACCTCTGCTTTAACCCTCCCCTTAGCAAATACAAACAGACCTGAGATGTGTTGGAGCAATGGCATTTTTTGGCCAGACGGTAGAGCCCCTGTTCTTTTACACCAGCCCCAACCAGAGGATGATATTCTATATCCAGTACCAACCCTGCTGGAGGGCAGAATCAGCTCTGAAGCAAGGCGAGGGTGATACCCAGTACCACTACTGCAGGTCGCATCATCACCTGTGCCATTAATGTTGTCTGCACGACTGACTTCCCCTTTAATATTAGAGAGAGAGAAGTGGAATCAATAGCTGGAAATACATAGACTGGTGCATTTAAAGGGGTTGCAACACTTTTTCAGTTCAGTTGTTTTTAGATTGTTCTCCGGAAATAAAGACTTTTTTCAACAACTTTCCAATTTTAGTTTTTTAACGTTTTTCCAAAATCTAAGTTTAAAGTTGAATGTCCCTGTCTCTGGTGTTTGAGTCTGACAGCTCAGTAATTCAGCTGCAAATACAATTTTACAACATTGAGTTGAACCATTTCTCAGCAGCATCTCTGGACTATTAGTAACTATTGTATCAAGTCTAACAGCTGCCTGTAATGAAACCCAGGGATTCCGCTCAGCAGGGACAAAGATAAGAAATGGATCAACTAAATGTATCCATTTAGAACAATTTACAGGGTCGGTGACCCCCCCCCCAGTCACACATAGAGAATAGAAAGTAATTGGACAAAGTCTTTATTTCTGAGGAACTGTCTAAAAACCAACTGAACATAAAAAAAGTGTTGGAAGGTGAGCAGCCCCTTTAAATAAAAACCCAGCAGAAGCCGACATAGGCTCCTCCCCTCGTTACACACAGAGACAGGCAATTAAAATGCAAATTAAAGACTGAAACGAGAAATTGGTTTCCAGCGTTATCCAAGACTGGGACTCGCTCGACGCTGGGAAACTTTTATAATCCTCCTGCATGTTCTTTCTGGCGCCTTCTTTTGCTGGTGTCGGAACCTCCTTTCCCCAAATTCATTGTATGTCACCTGACAAGGAACACTAATCTTCCACTAATGTCATTGGACTTAAAGGATAAGTAAACCTTGAAAATAAATGAATGTAAAATTGATGAGGGGGCTATTCTAAGCACTTTTGCAATGTACATTCATTATTTATTCTTTTTCAATTCCAAGATATTAAGGGATACATGTGCTGTTAATATGAATGAATTTTGTTACAACAGCGCCACCTGCTGGTCAGTTTCCCACCAGTCTGACCAGCAAGTAGTCAAGGAAGTTGTCAGGAGAAAGAAAGAGGCTGATGTTCTTCTGCTTAGGAATAAAATTATAAAGCCTTTCTCAGATCTTTCATCAGCCTCTTTCTTTCTCCTGACAACTTCCTTGACTACTTGCTGGTCAGACTGGTTTAGGAAAGGTTTACTTATCCTTTAAACTGTCAATTCTGCCCTTCCCGACTGAATCAGCAGCTAATCAGCCTGTGTATGGGCTCCATGGGAGGGTCCACCAAGCAGCTATTAAAATCCCATTGGGGTCTCCATAGGCCTGCTGTATGATAGCACTGGATTTTGGGAACCCCCAGGGGCCTCATTTATCCAATGCAAAGTGCCATGTTTTTTGCACCCTGCCAGACTATGACTCCACACTCTTTCTGTCTTCAGAATGGAGCAAATCTTTGCACTTCAAGGATAAGTAAACCTTAAAAATAAGTGAATGTAAAACTAGGGATGCACCGAATCCAGGATTCGCTTCTGGATTCGGCCTTTTTAAGCAGGATTCGAGTTCGGCCGAATCCATCTGCTCGGCCGAACCGAATCAGAATCCTAATTTGTATATGTAAATTAGGGGCAGGGAGGGAAATCACGTGACTTTTTGTCACAAAACAAAGAAGTAAAACATGTTTTCCCCTTCCATATGCAAATTAGGGTTCGGATTCGGTTCGGTATTTGGCCGAATCTTTCGCAAAGGATTCTGGGGTTCGGCCGAATCCAAAAAAGTGGATGCGGTGCATGCCTATGTAAAGCTGATCAGAAGGCTATTGTTAGCATTTTTGTAATTTACATTCATTATTTATTTTCTTTTAATTCCAGGATATTAAGGGATACAAGTACTGTTAATATGAATGAATTGTGTTACAACAGCGCCACCTGCTGGTCAGTTTCCCACCAGTCTGACCAGCAAGTAGTCAAGGAAGTTGTCAGGAGAAAGAAAGAGGCTGATGTTCTTCTGCTTAGGAAAGATGTGAGAAAGGCTTATATGTGAGAACATCAGAGCACCCCCTTCCCTTTTTGTACTGTCAGAACGTTCCCGGGAAACAGATAATAGAATATTGCTGCAGCCGTAACAGCGGCCGGAATTGTTATTTACTCGACGTGAAACCAGTAACCATCCGTCAGACGCCAGATCCTAAGTGCCCATGAATCCTCCGGCTTTTCCCGTGGATTGTGATGGATGAGAATATTTCCCCCGGGGGATGGGCTGGTTTCCGACTCTCAGATTTGTGATCCGGAGAGAGCAGCAAACGGCGCTACTCAAAACGATCATTTAATTAAAGTTCTGGAGCCTTAAATGTTTCTGTATCCGGAGATAATTCCAGCCCATCACATTAATGACTCTGGCGTGTCCCTTTAGTTGTTTGTAGCAATCACACACGCAACAGATGCAGCCGATAAAGTCCATGGAAATGAAGGGGGGGGGGTTGTATTGAAGATTGAGAGTTCAATTGATTTGGCAAATAACTGGGTTTCAGCTTCTCGCTGTCGCTGCAGAACAAACGGCAAGAAAAATATTAGTTTAGAGCAACTTTGCAATATACTTGTAAAGAAGGAAATATTTTGAAGGATTTTAAGTTGTCAATGTCGAGAGCCGTTATCGGTTTATATTCTGTGCACTGCTGCCTGTGACTCCTGACACAATGTAATAGAAACCAGCCGATTAACAGACCCGGAGTTTAGGTGGAGCTGCTTCTGCTAAGATGAGTTGCACCTTTGTGGCAACTATAATCACAACATTAGATCACACAGAGCTAGAACAATCTAGGGCCAATCACAACATTAGATCACACAGAGCTAGAACAATCTAGGGCCAATCACAACATTAGATCACACAGAGCTAGAACAACCTATGGCCAATCACAACATTAGATCACACAGAGCTAGAACAATCTAGGGCCAATCAGAACATTAGATCACACAAAGCTAGACCAACCTAGGGCCAATCAGAACATTAGATCACACAAAGCTAGACCAACCTAGGGCCAATCAGAGCATTAGATCACACAAAGCTAGACCAACCTAGGGCCAATCAGAACATTAGATCACACAGAGCTAGAACAAGCTATGGCCAATCAGAACATTAGATCACACAGAGCTAGACCAACCTATGGCCAATCAGAACATTAGATCACACAGAGCTAGAACAATCTATGGCCAATCAGAACATTAGATCACAAAGAGCTAGACCAACCTATGGCCAATCAGAACATTAGATCACACAGAGCTAGACCAACCTAGGGCCAATCAGAACATTAGATTACACAGAGCTAGACCAACCTAGGGCCAATCAGAACATTAGATCACACAGAGCTAGACCAACCTAGGGCCAATCAGAACATTAGATCACAAAGAGCTAGACCAACCTATGGCCAATCAGAACATTAGATCACACAGAGCTAGACCAACCTAGGGCCAATCAGAACATTAGATCACACAGAGCTAGACCAACCTAGGGCCAATCACAACATTAGATCACACAGAGCTAGAACAACCTATGGCCAATCAGAACATTAGATCACACAGAGCTAGACCAACCTATGGCCAATCACAACATTAGATCACACAGAGCTAGACCAACCTATGGCCAATCAGAACATTAGATCACACAGAGCTAGAACAACCTATGGCCAATCACAACATTAGATCACACAGAGCTAGAACAACCTATGGCCAATCACAACATTAGATCACACAGAGCTAGAACAATCTAGGGCCAATCAGAACATTAGATCACACAAAGCTAGACCAACCTAGGGCCAATCAGAACATTAGATCACACAAAGCTAGACCAACCTAGGGCCAATCAGAGCATTAGATCACACAAAGCTAGACCAACCTAGGGCCAATCAGAACATTAGATCACACAAAGCTAGACCAACCTAGGGCCAATCAGAGCATTAGATCACACAAAGCTAGACCAACCTAGGGCCAATCAGAACATTAGATCACACAGAGCTAGAACAACCTATGGCCAATCAGAACATTAGATCACACAGAGCTAGACCAACCTATGGCCAATCAGAACATTAGATCACACAGAGCTAGAACAACCTATGGCCAATCAGAACATTAGATCACAAAGAGCTAGACCAACCTATGGCCAATCAGAACATTAGATCACACAGAGCTAGACCAACCTAGGGCCAATCAGAACATTAGATCACTCAGAGCTAGACCAACCTAGGGCCAATCAGAACATTAGATCACACAGAGCTAGACCAACCTAGGGCCAATCAGAACATTAGATCACAAAGAGCTAGACCAACCTATGGCCAATCAGAACATTAGATCACACAGAGATAGACCAACCTAGGGCCAATCAGAACATTAGATCACACAGAGCTAGACCAACCTAGGGCCAATCACAACATTAGATCACACAGAGCTAGAACAACCTATGGCCAATCAGAACATTAGATCACACAGAGCTAGAACAACCTATGGCCAATCACAACATTAGATCACACAGAGCTAGACGAACCTATGGCCAATCAGAACATTAGATCACACAGAGCTAGAACAACCTATGGCCAATCAGAACATTAGATCACACAGAGCTAGACCAACCTATGGCCAATCAGAACATTAGATCACACAGAGCTAGACCAACCTATGGCCAATCAGAACATTAGATCACACAGAGCTAGACCAACCTATGGCCAATCAGAACATTAGATGACACAGAGCTAGACCAACCTGCAGCCAATAACAGCATTAGATAACACAGAGCTAGGCCAACCTACAGCCAATCAGAGCATTAGATCACACAGAGCTAGGCCAACCTACAGCCAATCAGAGCATTAGATCACACAGAGCTAAGCCAACCTATGGGCAATAACAGCATTTTAAAAACACAGAGCTAGGCCAACCTACGGCCAATCACAGTATTAGATCACACAGAGCTAGGCCAACCTACGGCCAATCACAGCATTAGATCACACAGAGCTAGGCCAACCTACTGACTGTGTTTGCTTTGCAGTAAGTCTCTGGATGAGACGTATGGGGGGGGCAGCAATTCATGTGACAATAACTATAAAATAATATCAAGAAATAAATCTTCATTTGCTCATTATATTGAGCTGTGACTGCTGCTGTGTAACAATGCGGGGGGCGGAGATGTTAAATCAGTTCAACGCTGGTAGAACTACACTTCCCACAATCCTCTAGGAGCCTCCGTCCTGCTGATTGGAAGGAATGTTGGTTAGGAGGCCAGAGCTGAGCGAATAGCTGCCTGTATGTCTGTTACAGATGATTATTAAGGCTCCATATGATGAGTCTTTGCTTCAGTGACTTCAATTTCAAGTCTATTATTTCCTCCCAGGCATCTAAATACTTCTCCTTCCCCGAATCCAATACAAAAGGCATCGGCTTCTATTATATGAGACAGAACCTTCAGCTCCAAACGCTCCATTACTGGCGGATCTGCCGGCGCCTCCACTGATTCACTGACAGATATTCCAGCGACTTTATCTCGTTATTATATTGACTAACGAATTCATTTCACTTCACTTATTGTGCTGCTTCCAGAATTACCAACTCCTTTGTGTCAGTGAGATGGAACATTCTGATACTCACCCCTTCCTCCTGCACCTGCAAAGCCAATAATATTCCTTTATATTTTCACTACTTTCTATTTCATTCCACCTATTGTCTGTCTGTGACCCCTCATATGTCTCACTGCAACTCCCAACATCCTCAGTGCAAGAATCCCCTGTATCTTAAAGGGAAAGTACCCACCACTATAAACTATAGAGCTTAGCCTGAATCTCAGTGACTTCTAATATCCTTATCATTTACAGTAGGGGGTACATTATCCCTTATAATACATGAGTGATACTCAGAGTTCCCTGTATAACTCAGCCTGCAGCCTTGTGTCTTTATATGGTCACAGAACAACCCCTCAGTGACTTCTAATATCCTTATCATTTACAGTAGGGGGTACATTATCCCTTATAATACATGAGTGATACTCAGAGTTCCCTGTATAACTCAGCCTGCAGCCTTGTGCCTTTATATGGTCACAGAACAACCCCTCAGTGACTTCTAATATCCTTATCATTTACAGTAGGGGGTACATTATCCCTTATAATACATGAGTGATACTCAGAGTTCCCTTTATAACTCAGCCTGCAGCCTTGTGTCTTTATATGGTCACAGAACAACCCCTCAGTGACTTCTAATATCCTTATCATTTACAGTAGGGGGTACATTATCCCTTATAATACATGAGTGATACTCAGAGTTCCCTGTATAACTCAGCCTGCAGCCTTGTGTCCTTATCTGTAAGCCTGAGACATGACAGCGAGGAGCAGGATTCTTTATCTCTTCCTACACTCACTCCACCCATTTCAGTGGAACAGAATAGCGTCTATATAAAGTTGCTCCTTACCTCCTTCCAAGGCTGCATCTTCCGAAGGAAGGGGTTTGTTTATTAAGAGCTCACTGCCTTGCTTTGAACAATTTGCCTTATAACAGCAAAACACAAAGAGTTATGGGTCTGGATACTGAGCTAAAGAATCAATTGGCCAGTTAGTGGGCGAGATAGGGAAGAAAAGGGGCCACAAAGCTGACCGGGGAGACTCCCACCTTATACAGGGCATCATATGTAGACACCATGGCTTCTTCCAATTTAAGCAGCACCTTGTTCAGGCTCATTTTTAGGGGGGTCTCTGTTATCAGTATCACCTTACAACTAGGGATGCACCGAATCCAGGATTCGGTTCGGGATTCGGCCAGGATTCGGCCTTTTTCAGCAGGATTCGGATTCGGCCGAATCCTTCTGCCCGGCCGAACCGAATCCGAATCCTAATTTGCATATGCAAATTAGGGGCGGGGAGGGAAATCGTGTGACTTTTTGTCACAAAACATGGAAGTAAAAAATATTTCCCCCTTTCAACCCCTAATTTGCATATGCAAATTAGGGTTCGGATTTGGTTCGGTATTCGGCCGAATCTTTCACGAAGGATTCGGGGGTTCGGCCGAATCCAAAATAGTGGATTCGGTGCATCCCTACTTACAACCCCCATCTCCCCTACAACTCCCATCATCCCCTAAGAAGAATCAAGCTCCCGACGCATCAGATGATGAATAAATTGTTCCCAAACATCTGACATAGGAATGAATGTTATTCATTCGTTCGGGGGGTCCCCTAAACTGTATTTTAATACAATAAAATGAATTCAAAATATTCTGTATAAAAACATTCAAAATATTCTATATTGAAAACAGTTGTTATCTGAATCCTAATTTGCATATGTAAATTAGGCGTGGGAAGTGAAATCACGTGACTTTTGTCACTAAACAAGGACGTAAAAAGCCTTTTTCCCACCTTGGCCTTTCCTGCCCCTTATTTACATATGCAAATTAGGATGCGGTTCGGTATTCGGCCAAATATTTCACAGAGGATTCGGCCGAATCCCAAAGAGTGGATTCGATGCATCTCTAATTCTAAGCAACTTTTCCATTGGTCTCCAATTTATTTTTATAGTTTGCGAACTATTTGCCATTTTTGTTGGACTCTTTCCAAATGGGGTCACTGACCCCATCTTAAAAAAACAAATACTCTGTAAGGCTACAAATGTATTGTTATCGCTGCTTTTTATTACTCGTCTTTCTATTCAGGCCTCTCCTATTCATATTCCAGTCTCTGATTTAAATCAGATCATGGTTGCTAGGATAATTTGGACCCTAGCAACCAGAGTCTTGAAATTACAAACTGGAGAGCTGCTGAATAAAAAGCTAAATAGCTCAAAAACCACAAATAATAACCGATGAAAACCACTTGCAAATTGTATAAAATGTACCGCTATTCTAATACGATGTTGTCCTTTATTTACTCAGCGAGACACAGTTTACAAGACCCCAAATACTATTATAGAGTTATAAAAGACTAAAGATCTCGGCTTGTTTTTATTTCACAGCAGTGCAGCGAGGAAATCTGCTCTCTCTCTTTTGATTATGCTGATTCCTGGCAGCCATTCAGTGACAATTCAAGACGGAGTTGTGTTCCCGGGAGATTCGAGTCCATTTCCGAAGAAGCGTTATCTCTTGTGTCAGAGATGCGCCGTTATTATCGCGCCCATTAAATGCGCTGGTGGAGAATAGGGAGCGCGGCACAATATCTGCCATTCTTATGTAAAACCATCCTGAAATGATTCGCACGCCCGCTAATTACACAATTCTCCCCGAAACTGGGAGCAATTTTAACCCCCGAGATTAAGCACAGCTCCCAGTCGTGTTAACCCTTTCCCGTGCTTCAAGCTGTGATTAAAGGGTTGGTTCACCTTTAAGTTAACTTTTAGCATGTTATATCTTGGAATTGAAAAAGAATAAATAATGAATGTAAATTACCAAAGTGCTTAGAATAGCCCCCTCATCAATTTTACATTCACTTAGTTTTAACGTTTACTTATCCTTGAAAGATAGAACTAGGGATTCTGGGAGACGAAGAGCAGAGGATTATGGGAAAGACTTATTGAGTGGCACCGGATTGGATAAGGAAAAAGTCTGCGGAACAAAAACACAGCATGGGGCCACAATAAATCCAAATTGATGGGCTATAAGGATACAGGGGCAACAGGGCCTGCACCTCCCTACCTTTTCAGCCTAGGGCTGGGGGGGGGCGATTCATGGGAACCTCAAGTCGGCAGCACAAAACCCAGAGATAGAGCAGCAAAAACTCAGCAAGGAGGTAGAGCTCGGCCGGATGGTGGGCCCATTTGCAACCTCGCCGTTGGAGGACCTGCGGGTGTCTCCACTGGGGGGTGGTTCCGAAGAAGGAGCCTGGGAAGTTTCGCTTAATACATCATTTATCGTATCCGAAAGGGACTTCGGTGAATTTTGATATTGCTCCGTCTCATATACCTCTTGTGATCATGCTTTGGAGGTAGTCAAGAGGGCGAGGGTTGGGGCATGGCTGGCCAAAGCAGACATTGAGTCCGCATTCAGGTTACTGCCCATTCATCCTGACTTACTGGGGTGCACTATGGGTGGTTTCTTTTATGTGGACTTGTGTGTCCCAATGGGTTGCTCAATTTCATGTGCCTACTTCGAGAAATTTAGCTCGTTTCTGGAATGGGTAGTTCGACAAAGGGCTAATTCGAGAGGTTTGGTGCATTATCTTGACGATTTTTTGTGCGTGGGCCCGGCGTCTTCGGACGAGTGCCTGCATGTGCTAGAGACACTTCAGGAAGTGCTAAAAGACTTTGGGGTACCTTTAGCTCCGGACAAGATGGTGGGCCCAGTGACCTGCCTTTGTCTCTTGGGGTTGGAAATCGATACGCGGGCGGGTGAATGCCGCTTGCCACTTGATAAATTGGGGGACTTGAGAGTTTGGGTGGATCGGCTGGAGAGTCGACGCAAGGCGACGGTTCGGGAGGTCCAGTCACTGCTGGGCAAGATAACTTTGGCTTGCCGGGTGATTGTGATGGGCAGGGTGTTTTGTCACAGACTTGGCAAATTGCTGTCTGGGGCGGTGGCACCTCATCACCACGTCCGTTTGACTAAGGAGGTCAGGGGCGATTTGGGCGTCTGGCGGCGTTTTTTGGACATGTTCAACGGCAAGTTGATATTTCCTGATCAGGAAGTGACTAGTACCGAGTTGCAATTGTTCACGGACGCTGCGGGGAGTCACGGTTTTGGGGCATATTTGGAAGGGAAATGGTGCGCCGCGGAGTGGCCGGGGGAGTGGGCCGGGTTCGGTCTGGCAAAGAATCTCTGTTTTTTGGAGCTGTTTCCCATTGTTATTGCTCTTGTCATTTGGGGAGATAGCTTGAGCGACAGGAGAGTGATATTTGTATCGGACAATCTGGAGGTGGTCGCTTCCTCGGATGAGGTGGTGCGACTTTTACAAGTTCTGGTTTTACGCTGCTTACAACTTAATGTGGGTTTTAGGGCAGTGCACATTCCAGGGGTGCGAAATGAGATTGCTGACTCTTTGTCTCGATTCCAGTGGGACCGTTTTCGGCAATTGGCTCCGCGGGCGCAGGAAGAGGGACACCATTTCACGGCCGACGTCGGTTAGCCTGTTAGAAGGATTGGTCGGCGTTTTGGAAAAAATATGTCGTTCGCGATACGAAACTTTGTTATTCCAGGTGGCGTATGTTTTGGCGTTTTTTGGCGCGTTTCGGATTGGGGAGTTGGTGAGCCGCAGCAAATTGGCACCCGGGGGTCTTCAGAGGTGTGATGGGGAATTGTGTCAGGAGTATGTGGGAATTTGGCTCCGCAGGTCTAAGACGGATCAATTAGGCAGAGGGCGGCAGGTGGTGCTGTATGCATTGAAAGGGGGAACGATTTGCCCTTATGATAATGTTCGCCAATTTCTGGTTGCTTGGCCGGGACGAGACGGCCCCTTCTTACTTCATGAAGATGGCACGCCACTGACCAGATTCCAGTTTGGGAGGGTTTTTAAGCTGGGTTTGGAGGAGCAGGGTGTGGCCTCACTGAAGTACGGGTCAGATTCTTTCTGTATTGGGGCGGCTACGGAGGCGGCGCTCCTCGGCCTAGGAGAGAAGATGTTAAAACGGATTGGGCAGTGGGAGTCGCGGAGATTTAGGAGTTACGTGCGCCCAACTTTGTTACAATAATGTTTCCTTATGGGGTTGGTGGTGGTCGTTTTGTTTAAGGTGATTGTCGGCGTGTGTGGATCGTGGGACATTCCTTTGTGAGCCGGGCGGAACGGAGAGCTGCAGTTCGGAAAAATGGTCAGCAGCTGGGCTTCTCGGAACGCCAGGTTGAGGTAAAATGGTTTGGTTTTTCGGGTCTTCAATGGCCTGGCTTATTCGATAGACTGGTGGAAGCTGCGAGGACGGAGGAACACCCCCATGTTCTGGTTTTACATGCTGGGGGTAATGATATGGGTATTATGTGTCAAAAGGATCTGGTAAGGTTGATTAAGTTTGATATTGATAAAATTTGTTCATTGCTCATGGGAGTGGTGGTGGTCGGAGATGGTTCCTCGACTAATTTGGCGGTGGGCGAGGGATCATTCTGCGACGAAGCTGAACAAGTTGCTTAGCACCTTCATCGGAAGGTCTGGTGGGGTTGTGGTACGTCATAAAGAGTTGGAGAGTGCTCTGCCCAGTTATTACAGGAGGGATGGAGTTCATCTGTAGGATGTGGCCATGGATATATTTACTCTTAATTTGAAGGTTGGGGTGGAGAGAGCCTTTCAGTTACTGGGTGGGATAGCGCGGCCGGCATAAGGAGTTTTAAGTGCCGGTGTGGGGCTGCCCTAATGGGTAGCCAAATCAGGGGGGCTGGAGTCTTAATGTGAGATTGGCCTGGGGCTAAGCTTAGGGGCAAGGAGGCACAGTAAGTGAGAAAACAGGACGGAGGTTTGCTTAGGCTGGAGAATGGGATCATTATGAAGAGTAATGTGAATTTATTATAAGATACTGTTAAATGTTATGCAGCCTTAAGCGGTTATTATTTTATATGTCACAGCTTATTCATTTGTTATACATTAAGATTATCATTATGGGTATGTCGGTGGATGGTTTTACAAAGCTTGGTGAGTGTTAATAAATAAGCTGCGGCCTTTTTTCCACCCCTAAAATGTTGTTTTGTGTCTCATTGGGGTTAAAAGAGTTAATTTGCGTTATTGAGTCCTACGTAAGTCATGTTCGTCTGATGGATTAGTGGGATTGATCAAGCTGAAAAACTCAATTGCCAGGGAATAGCGAGGAGAGATTCACAAGCACTGCATTAGTAGTCACTTGCCATTAATCTAGTCTAGTTCTAAACTAAAATTCTCCTGCTATCTAAGGACAAGCATATAGGCTGTTCCTGCTGAATTGTGCTTAGTACAGGGAATACCTATGTACCATAGTTTTATGGGATCTCTCTGTACAGACTATGAGCAAACTTAGGGACTGTTCCTGCTGAATTGTGCTTAGTACAGGGAATACCTATGCTGCCATAGTTTTATGGGATCTCTCTGTACAGACTATGAGCAAACTTAGGGACTGTTCCTGCTGAATTGTGCTTAGTACAGGGAATACCTATGTACCATAGTTTTATGGGATCTCTCTGTACAGATTATGAGCAAACTTAGGGGGCTGTTCCTGCTGAATTGTGCTTAGTACAGGGGAATACCTATGTACCATAGTTTTATGGGATCTCTCTGTACAGACTATGAGCAAACTTAGGGGCTGTTCCTGCTGAATTGTGCTAAGTACAGGGAATACCTATGCTACCATAGTTTTATGGGATCTCTCTGTACAGACTATGAGCAAACTTAGGGACTGTTCCTGCTGAATTGTGCTTAGTACAGGGAATACCTATGCTGCCATAGTTTTATGGGATCTCTCTGTACAGACTATGAGCAAACTTAGGGACTGTTCCTGCTGAATTGTGCTTAGTACAGGGGAATACCTATGCTGCCATAGTTTTATGAGATCTCTCTGTACAGACTATGAGCAAACTTAGGGGACTGTTCCTGCTGAATTGTGCTTAGTACAGGGGAATACCTATGCTGCCATAGTTTTATGGGATCTCTCTGTACAGCCTATGAGCAAACTTAGGGGACTGTTCCTGCTGAATTGTGCTTAGTACAGGGAATACCTATGCTGCTATAGTTTAATGGGATCTCTCTGTACAAACTATGAGCAAACTTAGGGACTGTTCCTGCTGAATTGTGCTTAGTACAGGGAATACCTATGCTGCCATAGTTTAATGGGATCTCTCTGTACAAACTATGAGCAAACTTAGGGACTGTTCCTGCTGAATTGTGCTTAGTACAGGGAATACCTATGCTGCCATAGTTTTATGGGATCTCTCTGTACAGACTATGAGCAAACTTAGGGGACTGTTCCTGCTGAATTGTGCTTAGTACAGGGAACACCTATGCTGCTATAGTTTAATGGGATCTCTCTGTACAAACTATGAGCAAACTTAGGGACTGTTCCTGCTGAATTGTGCTTAGTACAGGGAATACCTATGTACCATAGTTTTATGGGATCTCTCTGTACAGACTATGAGCAAACTTAGGGGACTGTTCCTGCTGAATTGTGCTTAGTACAGGGAATACCTATGCTGCTATAGTTTAATGGGATCTCTCTGTACAAACTATGAGCAAACTTAGGGACTGTTTCTGCTGAATTGTGCTTAGTACAGGGAATACCTATGCTGCCATAGTTTAATGGGATCTCTCTGTACAAACTATGAGCAAACTTAGGGACTGTTCCTGCTGAATTGTGCTTAGTACAGGGAATACCTATGCTGCCATAGTTTTATGGGATCTCTCTGTACAGACTATGAGCAAACTTAGGGGACTGTTCCTGCTGAATTGTGCTTAGTACAGGGAATACCTATGCTGCTATAGTTTAATGGGATCTCTCTGTACAAACTATGAGCAAACTTAGGGACTGTTCCTGCTGAATTGTGCTTAGTACAGGGAATACCTATGCTGCCATAGTTTTATGGGATCTCTCTGTACAGCCTATGAGCAAACTTAGGGGACTGTTCCTGCTGAATTGTGCTTAGTACAGGGAATACCTATGTACCATAGTTTTATGGGATCTCTCTGTACAGACTATGAGCAAACTTAGGGACTGTTCCTGCTAAATTGTGCTTAGTACAGGGAATACCTATGCTGCCATAGTTTTATGGGATCTCTCTGTACAGCCTATGAGCAAACTTAGGGGACTGTTCCTGCTGAATTGTGCTTAGTACAGGGAACACCTATGCTGCTATAGTTTAATGGGATCTCTCTGTACAAACTATGAGCAAACTTAGGGACTGTTCCTGCTGAATTGTGCTTAGTACAGGGAATACCTATGTACCATAGTTTTATGGGATCTCTCTGTACAGACTATGAGCAAACTTAGGGGACTGTTCCTGCTGAATTGTGCTTAGTACAGGGAATACCTATGCTGCTATAGTTTAATGGGATCTCTCTGTACAAACTATGAGCAAACTTAGGGACTGTTTCTGCTGAATTGTGCTTAGTACAGGGAATACCTATGTACCATAGTTTTATGGGATCTCTCTGTACAGACTATGAGCAAACTTAGGGACTGTTCCTGCTGAATTGTGCTTAGTACAGGGAATACCTATGCTGCCATAGTTTTATGGGATCTCTCTGTACAGACTATGAGCAAACTTAGGGACTGTTCCTGCTGAATTGTGCTTAGTACAGGGAATACCTATGCTGCTATAGTTTAATGGGATCTCTCTGTACAAACTATGAGCAAACTTAGGGACTGTTCCTGCTGAATTGTGCTTAGTACAGGGAATACCTATGCTGCCATAGTTTTATGGGATCTCTCTGTACAGACTATGAGCAAACTTAGGGGACTGTTCCTGCTGAATTGTGCTTAGTACAGGGAATACCTATGTACCATAGTTTTATGGGATCTCTCTGTACAGACTATGAGCAAACTTAGGGACTGTTCCTGCTGAATTGTGCTTAGTACAGGGAATACCTATGTACCATAGTTTTATGGGATCTCTCTGTACAGACTATGAACAAACTTAGGGGACTGTTCCTGCTGAATTGTGCTTAGTACAGGGAATACCTATGTACCATAGTTTTATGGGATCTCTCTGTACAGACTATGAGCAAACTTAGGGGCTGTTCCTGCTGAATTGTGCTTAGTACAGGGAATACCTATGCTGCCATAGTTTTATGGGATCTCTCTGTACAGACTATGAGCAAACTGTAGGGGAATGTGAGGGTCAGTGACTTGCACGGATTCCCTTTAATAAGGATTTCAGGAGCAAACACCTTCCAATAATGACATGAAGTCCAAGTAACTGATCTCCTCGTTTGTGAATCCTAATTTCTCAGTGAGCCCCTTAAAAGAAGAACTGTTTCCTTGAGGGAATTGAACTATTTCCTGGGGGGAATAGTATGCAAAGTATCACTGCCAGCCTTGAACTGTTTCCTTGAGGGAATTTAACTGTTTCCTGGGGGGAATAGTATGCAAAGTATCACTGCCAGCCTTGAATTGTTTCCTTGAGGGGGATTGAACTGTTTCCTGGGGTAATAGTATGCAAAGTATCTCTGACAGCCTTGAACTGTTTCCTTGAGGGAATTGAACTGTTTCCTGGGATAATAGTATGCAAAGTATCACTGCCAGCCTTAAATTGTTTCCTTGAGGAGGATTGAACTGTTTCCTGGGGTAATAGTATGCAAAGTAACACTACCAGACTTGAATTGTTTCCTTGAGGGGGATTGAACTGTTTCCTGGGGTAATAGTATGCAATGTAACACTACCAGCCTTGAACTGTTTCCTTGAGGAGGATTGAACTGTTTCCTGGGGGAAATAGTATGCAAAGTATCACTGCCAGCCTTGAATTGTTTCCTTGAGGGGGATTGAACTGTTTCCTGGGGTAATAGTATGCAAAGTACCACTGACAGCCTTGAACTGTTTCCTTGAGGGAATTGAACTGTTTCCTGGGGGGAATAGTATGCAAAGTATCACTGCCAGCCTTGAACTGTTTCCTTGAGGGAATTTAACTGTTTCCTGGGGGGAATAGTATGCAAAGTATCACTGCCAGCCTTGAATTGTTTCCTTGAGGGGGATTGAACTGTTTCCTGGGGTAATAGTATGCAAAGTATCTCTGACAGCCTTGAACTGTTTCCTTGAGGGAATTGAACTGTTTCCTGGGATAATAGTATGCAAAGTATCACTGCCAGCCTTAAATTGTTTCCTTGAGGAGGATTGAACTGTTTCCTGGGGTAATAGTATGCAAAGTAACACTACCAGACTTGAATTGTTTCCTTGAGGGGGATTGAACTGTTTCCTGGGGTAATAGTATGCAATGTAACACTACCAGCCTTGAACTGTTTCCTTGAGGAGGATTGAACTGTTTCCTGGGGGAAATAGTATGCAAAGTATCACTGACAGCCTTGAACTGTTTCCTTGAGGGAATTGAACTGTTTCCTGGGGGGAATAGTAGGCAAAGTATCACTGCCAGCCTTGAATTGTTTCCTTGAGGGGGATTGAACTGTTTCCGGGGGGAATAATATGCAAAGTATCTCTGACAGCCTTGAACTGTTTCCTTGAGGGAATTGAACTGTTTCCTGGATAATAGTATGCAAAGTACAAAGTATCACTGCCAGCCTTGAATTGTTTCCTTGAGGAGGATTGAACTGTTTCCTGGGGTAATAGTATGCAAAGTAACACTGCCAGCCTTGAATTGTTTCCTTGAGGAGGATTGAACTGTTTCCTGGGGTAATAGTATGCAATGTAACACTACCAGCCTTGAACTGTTTCCTTGAGGAGGATTGAACTGTTTCCTGGGGGAAATAGTATGCAAAGTATCACTGACAGCCTTGAACTGTTTCCTTGAGGGAATTGAACTGTTTCCTGGGGGGAATTGTATGCAAAGTAACGCTGCCAGCCTTGAATTGTTTCCTTGAGGGAATTGAACTGTTTCCTGGGGGAATAGTATGCAAAGTATCACTGCCAGTCTTGAACTGTTTCCTTGAGGGAATTGAACTGTTTCCTGGGGGAAATAGTATGCAAAGTATCACTGACAGCCTTGAACTGTTTCCTTGAGGGAATTGAACTGTTTCCTGGGGGGAATAGTATGCAAAGTATCACTGCCAGCCTTGAATTGTTTCCTTGAGGGGGATTGAACTGTTTCCTGGGGGGGATAGTATGCAAAGTAATACTGCCAGCCTTGAACTGTTTCCTTGAGGGAATTGAACTGTTTCCTGGGGTAATAGTATGCAAAGTATCACTGCCAGCCTTGAATTGTTTCCTTGAGGGGGATTGAACTGTTTCCTGGGGGGAATAGTATGCAAAGTAACACTGCCATCCTTGAATTGTTTCCTTGAGGGGGATTGAACTGTTTCCTGGGGGAAATTGTATGCAAAGTAACACTGCCAGCCTTGAATTGTTTCCTTGAGGGAATTGAACTGTTTCCTGGGGGGAATAGTATGCAAAGTAACACTGCCAGCCTTGAACTGTTTCCTTGAGGGAATTGAACTGTTTCCTGGGGAAATAGTATGCAAAGTATCACTGCCAGCCTTGAATTGTTTCCTTGAGGGGGACTGAACTGTTTCCGGGGAGAATAGTATGCAAAGTATCTCTGACAGCCTTGAACTGTTTCCTTGAGGGAATTGAACTGTTTCCTGGGGGGAATAGTATGCAAAGTATCACTGCCAGCCTTGAATTGTTTCCTTGAGGGGGATTGAACTGTTTCCGGGGGGAATAGTATGCAAAGTATCTCTGACAGCCTTGAACTGTTTCCTTGAGGAGGATTGAACTGTTTCCTGGGGGAAATAGTATGCAAAGTATCACTGCCAGCCTTGAACTGTTTCCTTGAGGGAATTTAACTGTTTCCTGGGGGGAATAGTATGCAAAGTATCACTGCCAGCCTTGAATTGTTTCCTTGAGGGGGATTGAACTGTTTCCTGGGGGGGAATTGTATGCAAAGTAACACTGCCAGCCTTGAATTGTTTCCTTGAGGGAATTGAACTGTTTCCTGGGGGAATAGTATGCAAAGTATCACTGCCAGCCTTGAACTGTTTCCTTGAGGGGGATTGAACTGTTTCCTGGGGGGAATAGTATGCAAAGTAACACTGCCAGCCTTGAACTGTTTCCTTGAGTGAATTGAACTGTTTCCTGGGGGAATTGTATGCAAAGTATCACTGCCAGCCTTGAATTGTTTCCTTGGGGAGGATTGAACTGTTTCCGGGGGGAATAGTATGCAAAGTATCTCTGACAGCCTTGAACTGTTTCCTTGAGTGGGATTGAACTGTTTCCTGGAGGGGATAGTATGCAAAGTATCACTGCCAGGCTTGAACTGTTTCCTTGGGGGAATTGAACTGTTTCCTGGGGGAATTGTATGCAAAGTATCACTGCCAGCCTTGAATTGTTTCCTTGGGGAGGATTGAACTGTTTCCGGGGGGAATAGTATGCAAAGTATCTCTGACAGCCTTGAACTGTTTCCTTGAGTGGGATTGAACTGTTTCCTGGAGGGGATAGTATGCAAAGTATCACTGCCAGGCTTGAACTGTTTCCTTGGGGGAATTGAACTGTTTCCTGTGGGGGGGAATACTAAAGTATTATTGAACTGTTTCCTGGTGGGAATGGTATACAAAGAATCATTACCAGCCTTGAACTGCTGCCTGTGACAAACAGTAAGAAATCAATCTTTCCCATCCATAAGCTGCTGCCCATGGAAAAACTTATACAGCATGTCTCTTCTATGACTGAACTGTTGCCACTGGTGAATAATATACAAAATATCATTATATCTCTAGTTCCAGGGCAGCTGTAATGCCTCTTGTTTGGCCTTTAGCAAAGAATCTGGCTACAGTTTGGGTAAGTGCAGAACAGAAGCACCGTGTTCCAGTCTGTGTATAGACCCCACTGCCCGGCAAGGATTAATATCACAGGGCACAGACCCACGGGGTCATCTGATGAGATGGGTGTAACTGATGTGTAACATAGCCATGAAAACCCTGGCCAAGCACCGGTGCCAATAAAGCACAGTCAAGCCGTTGGCACCACCTAATTCATTTTCCTAAGTGTTACTTTTTGCTCATTTGTCATTTTTCTCCCTTGGAATTGAGAGAGAGAGAAAGGGGAAGACACAGATGAGCTGATACCAAGAGACATTCACCACTAAATGAACTGGAACGCAATGGGCACGGAGATGGGCACGCTAGTGAGGATTGGCTGCGTTCCTGTGCGAGTGCACTCTAACTTGTCTCTCTCTCTCTCTACTGATTCCATCTGTTTGCACTCTGCAGAATATTGGCCTCCTGCTGCGCAACATTTCCCATTTACCAGCTGGAAGCCCCCCAGCCTTGGCCCAATGCCTAGAAACACAAATGCCATTCAATACTTGGAGCATCTTCTGCTTTTAATTAACTCTGCTGTCCACTATAGAGGGCTGGTGTGCTCTTTAATTAGGGCCAGATCTGTAGGATGAAGGCAGGGGCGGCCAATCGGCAGCCCTCTGGGAACAGTTTACGTTCATTTGGCTGTCATGGGATTATGGGAGTTGTAGTTCAGCCACCCTTGAAGCATCTAAAGCTGGGGGCATTACTCATCATAAAAGTACATATCCAGTAGTCCTTATCCATCTGATTTAAAGAGGCAATTTCCCTTGTAATTAATTTGTGCATTGTGCACTATTAAAGGGGAAGTAAACCATATAATCTTTATTTATACACTATCCACATATTCCATAGTGTTGTACAGAGATTAGACATCAGTCCCTGTCCCAGTGGAATTTACAATCTAAAGTCCCTATCACATTCCTACACCCTAGGACCGATTTTATCAGGGCCAGGTTACCTGTCTGTATGTTTTTGGGGTGAGGGAGGAAACCGGGGTACGCAGACTTAGAAAGTCTGAGAGCGAGAGAGAGAGAGGAAGGCAATACATATGTACTGTGCTTGAGTTCAGATTAAAGGAGAAGGAAAGCAACCGAAGCAGTTTATTGCCAATAAATAAGACACAATAGTACAAGCTATAACACTATATTTATTCTGCAGAATGCTTTACCATACCTGAGTAAAAAGCTCTAGAAGCTCTCTGTTTAGGCCAGCAGCTGCCATGTTAGCTTGGTGTGACATCACTTCCTGCCTGAGTCTCTCCCTGTTCACTCATATCTCAGGGCTCAGATTACAGCAGGAAGGGGAGGAGGAAGGAGCAAACTGAGCATGCTCAAGCCCAAGCCCTGGAGGTTTAAGCAGAAAACAGGAAGTCTGATACAGAAGCCAATGAGTACACAATAGAAGGAAAGAAATGTGCTGTTTCTTTTGACAGAGGACTCAGAGCAGCATTACTTTGAGGGTTTACTGGTGTATTTATATAGACCTTTCTGATAAAGATTACTTACTTTTAGCCTTTCCTTCTCCTTTAAAGGGGAACTAAAGCTTAAAAAAAGAATCTGGCTAGAAATGGTGTATTTTATATACTGTACTTACTGTCCCAGCCCTATAACAGTAACGATCCAGTTGCCCCAGCAGCTCCCCATCTTGGATCTTGTTTTGTGAGTCAGTGGCACTGCACATGCTCAGTGGGCTGCTGCTGAGAAGTTGAGCTTAGGGGTCGGGGGAAATCATCCAGCAGAAAGTGAGGTTCAGCTACCTTAGAAGCTGATGCGACAGGGCTGATTAGGAATCAATTCTGATGCAGGCTGCACTGATTTCTATGCTGCCATGTAATGGGAATCATTAACTAACCAGCCTTGTATTGTGCTTAAAGGGCTGTGTGTAAACGGCTGTGTCTTGAGATGGAGAAACCCCGAACATAGTAGAGGTCAGGGTTACCAGGTACCAGGGGCTACTAATTTAAAGCCCAGATGATTTTGGAAGTACAAACTAGCCAATGTACAGGTTTGGGCTACGTTTTGGGCCTTTGGCTGGTTTGTACTTTGGAAACCAGCCAAAGCTTTTTCTTGCCCTAATGTGCCAAGCCTGCGTCTCCCAATGCATGTTGGGTAATGTGTTTTTTTTTTAACAATCTGCCCAACTGGCAAGTTGAATGTAAGACTACAATACCCAGCATGCAATGGGACTGACTTGTGTAGAAGTCGGGAGTTCCCAGATTTTGGGGCTCTGTACCCCAGTCTCCCTTCCCTCTTAATCATTTTCACATTTTGCGGTGACTTTCCTCAATTTCAGACAATTTTGGGGCAAAAATCTGCTGGCCACTAAACTGTCAAGAGGTTGAGCTGTTTTACCAATATTTATTGAAATTGTATTTGTATTAGGCCTTACGGGACCATTATACCTCCTGGGCCCCCTCTGTAGTTACTCCCCTGGAGACGGGCGAATCTGTCCCCTTTTGGTTCATAAAAAAATTGAAAAAGACATATTTTCACATATAATGATTTATTTTATCGATTTTTTGGTCACTGCACATATTGTGCTATTTGTGGGCTGGTTTTGAAGCAACTCTTGGCTAGTTTTGGGCTGGTTTTAAAGTGCCTCTTGGCTAGTTTTGGGCTGGTTTTGAAGCAACTCTTGGCTAGTTTTGGGCTGGTTTTAAAGTGCCTCTTGGCTAGTTTTGGGCTGGTTTTGAAGTGCCTCTTGGCTAGTTTTGGGCTGGTTTTGAAGTGCCTCTTGGCTAGTTTGGGCTGGTTTTGAAGTGCCTCTTGGTGACTTTTGGGCTGGTATTGAAGTGAATCTTGGCTAGTTTTGGGCTGGTTTTGAAGTGCCTCTTGGCTAGTTTTGGGCTGGTTTTGAAGTGCCTCTTGGTGACTTTTGGGCTGGTATTGAAGTGAATCTTGGCTAGTTTTGGGCTGGTTTTGAAGTGCCTCTTGGCTAGTTTTGGGCTGGTATTGAAGTGCCTCTTGGCTAGTTTTGGGCTGGTTTTGAAGTGCCTCTTGGCTAGTTTGGGCTGGTTTTGAAGTGCCTCTTGGTGACTTTTGGGCTGGTATTGAAGTGAATCTTGGCTAGTTTTGGGCTGGTTTTGAAGTGCCTCTTGGCTAGTTTTGGGCTGGTTTTGAAGTGCCTCTTGGCTAGTTTTGGGCTGGTATTGAAGTGACTCTTGGCTAGTTTTGGGCTGGTTTTGAAGTGACTCTTGGTGACTTTTGGGCTGGTATTGAAGTGCCTCTTGGCTAGTTTTGGGCTGGTTTTGAAGTGCCTCTTGGCTAGTTTGGGCTGGTTTTGAAGCGACTCTTGGTGACTTTTGGGCTGGTATTGAAGTGCCTCTTGGCTAGTTTTGGCCTGGTTTTGAAGTGACTCTTGGCTAGTTTGGGCTGGTTTTGAAGTGCCTCTTGGCTAGTTTTGGGCTGGTTTTGAAGCGACTCTTGGCAACTTTTGGGCTGGTATGTAAGTGCCTCTTGGCTAGTTTTGGGCTGGTTTTGAAGTGCCTCTTGGCTAGTTTTGGGCTGGTTTTGAAGTGCCTCTTGGCTAGTTTGGGCTGGTTTTGAAGTCCCTCTTGGCTAGTTTGGGCTGGTTTTGAAGTCCCTCTTGGCTAGTTTTGGGCTGGTTTTGAAGTGCCTCTTGGCTAGTTTGGGCTGGTTTTGAAGTCCCTCTTGGCTAGTTTTGGGCTGGTTTTGAAGTGCCTCTTGGCTAGTTTGGGCTGGTTTTGAAGTGCCTCTTGGCGACTTTTGGGCTGGTTTTGAAGTGCCTCTTGGCTAGTTTTGGGTTACTTTTGAAGTGCCTCTTGGCTAGTTTGGAGCTGGTTTTGAAGTGCCTCTTGGCTAGTTTTGGGCTGGTTTTGAAGTGCCTCTTGGCGACTTTTGGGCTGGTTTTGAAGTGCCTCTTGGCTAGTTTGGAGCTGGTTTTGAAGTGCCTCTTGGCTAGTTTGGGCTGGTTTTGAAGTGCCTCTTGGCGACTTTTGGGCTGGTTTTGAAGTGCCTCTTGGCTAGTTTTGGGTTACTTTTGAAGTGCCTCTTGGCTAGTTTTGGGCTGGTTTTGAAGTGCCTCTTGGCGACTTTTGGGCTGGTTTTGAAGTGACTCTTGGTGACTTTTGGGCTGGTTTTGAAGTGCCTCTTGGCTAGTTTGGGCTGGTTTTGAAGTGCCTCTTGGTGACTTTTGGGCTGGTATTGAAGTGAATCTTGGCTAGTTTTGGGCTGGTTTTGAAGTGCCTCTTGGCTAGTTTTGGGCTGGTTTTGAAGTGCCTCTTGGCTAGTTTTGGGCTGGTATTGAAGTGACTCTTGGCTAGTTTTGGGCTGGTTTTGAAGTGACTCTTGGTGACTTTTGGGCTGGTTTTGAAGTGCCTCTTGGCTAGTTTTGGCCTGGTTTTGAAGTGACTCTTGGTGACTTTTGGGCTGGTATTGAAGTGCCTCTTGGCTAGTTTTGGGCTGGTTTTGAAGTGCCTCTTGGCTAGTTTGGGCTGGTTTTGAAGCGACTCTTGGTGACTTTTGGGCTGGTATTGAAGTGCCTCTTGGCTAGTTTTGGCCTGGTTTTGAAGTGACTCTTGGCTAGTTTGGGCTGGTTTTGAAGTGCCTCTTGGCTAGTTTTGGGCTGGTTTTGAAGCGACTCTTGGCAACTTTTGGGCTGGTATGTAAGTGCCTCTTGGCTAGTTTTGGGCTGGTTTTGAAGTGCCTCTTGGCTAGTTTTGGGCTGGTTTTGAAGTGCCTCTTGGCTAGTTTGGGCTGGTTTTGAAGTCCCTCTTGGCTAGTTTGGGCTGGTTTTGAAGTCCCTCTTGGCTAGTTTTGGGCTGGTTTTGAAGTGCCTCTTGGCTAGTTTGGGCTGGTTTTGAAGTGCCTCTTGGCGACTTTTGGGCTGGTTTTGAAGTGCCTCTTGGCTAGTTTTGGGTTACTTTTGAAGTGCCTCTTGGCTAGTTTGGAGCTGGTTTTGAAGTGCCTCTTGGCGACTTTTGGGCTGGTTTTGAAGTGCCTCTTGGCTAGTTTGGAGCTGGTTTTGAAGTGCCTCTTGGCTAGTTTGGGCTGGTTTTGAAGTGCCTCTTGGCGACTTTTGGGCTGGTTTTGAAGTGCCTCTTGGCTAGTTTTGGGTTACTTTTGAAGTGCCTCTTGGCTAGTTTTGGGCTGGTTTTGAAGTGCCTCTTGGCGACTTTTGGGCTGGTTTTGAAGTGCCTCTTGGCTAGTTTTGGGTTACTTTTGAAGTGCCGCTTGGCTATTTTTGGGCTGGTTTTGTAGCCAACTTTGGCTGGTTTTGAAAATTAGACCTGGCAACCCTGGTAGGGGGCATTTGCTTTTTCCAGGGGAGCAAGTTGGCTGGGAAAGGGGACGTCTATATGCCACCCTCTCCCCTCTGATTCCAGACCTCATCAATAAAGTACAGGTGAATGCAGTCAGGGCTGTATTTATGGGGGTAATGGCAGGTCTCATTGATTTGGGGCAATAGGGTAAGAATAACAGGTACTGTGTAAAGTATAAAAAAGGGCTGTGAGCTTTGTACGCCCTCTTCTTCTTCTGCTAAGTAAATGGCCCCTAATGTGTAGCATTTCTAGCCTAATTCTTTGTTAAAGGGGTTGTTCACCTTTGAGTTAAATTGTATAATGATGTAGACGATGCTATTCCAAGAAAATTTGCCATTTGGTTTTCATTTTTTATTATTTGCAGTTTTTGAGATATTTCGCTTTTTTATTCGGCAGCTCTGCAGTTTGCAATTTCCGAAAACTAGTTGCTAGGGTCTTAATTAGGAATCCAGGATTAGTTTTTTTTCAGAATTCGCCCTTTTTCAGCAGGATTCGGCCGAATCCTTCTGCCTGGCGAAGCCGAATCCAAATGTACATATGCAAATTAGGGCAGGGAGGAAAATCACATGACTTTTTGTCACAAAACAGAAAAAAAAATTCCCCTTCCCACCCCTAATTTGCAATTCATTTGGAGAAAAAAGTTGCCATAAGAAAAAACACCCATTGACTTTAATGCTTTTGGAGCAAGAATAATGGTTGCCTGCTTAAAAATCCCCTTGGAATTCAAGGCGTTTCGCAAAATTTCGCCAATCGTTTCGCAGTTTTGCAGGTTCACTCATCATTTGACTTTATGAATGCCTTGGTATGTAACCCAGTACACATTTGATGGAGTAAGATCACCATCTAGTGGCCAAAACTTCCATCAAACTCCTTCACATTCTCAGGCATCTCTAAAAGGACTAATGCCTAAACATTCTCTTTTTCCCTCTGTTACAGAATCCCCTCTATCTCCAGTGGGGGTGAATTTGGGGTCTGGGACTTGACTGAGGAGACTTTGAGGACAAATGGAAAAAAGACTTAGAACACATTTCACTGTAATTCTGTGGATGTTTCCCGTCAAAAAACGTTGAGAGCCGGTGTCGAAACCGTCGCCGGCGTTGACGCTAATTTGCACCTGGCGAATAAATTTGCCCATCGCTAAAGCCAAGCAAAAACATGTAATTTCTAAAACTTTATAAAAGTATTGGGTGAAGCCTTGCAGATTTGTTCAGGAGTAGCCAAGTTGTGTAAGTACTTTGTGCTCTAGTAGAGTGAGCCTTGACTTGGAATGTTTTTTTGTTAATTTCATAAGCAAATTTGATTGTCTCCACTAACCACCGAGCAATGGTTCCAACTATGGTTCTTTGCAAGTGAGCACCGCCATTACTGATACCCTCTTAGCTGAGGTTATTACCATGAGGAATGTCACTTTTAGGGATAACCATATGAGCTCACAAGAGTTTATGGGCTCGAAAGGTGGTTTTTGTAGCGTGGAGAGTACCAATGGTAAATCCCAAGTCGGAGTAGGGTCATGTAGGAGTAGGGTCATGTATGGTGGCATCTTCTGCCCACCGGATATTTGAAAGTGCTGATGAAGCTGAAATCTGAGACCTTAGTGTGTTGAGCACAAGACCTCTAGTAAGGAATTCCTTGATTACCTGAGTTGTACTGTCTATCCATACTAAATGTTTGGCTGAACACCAGGTAAGAACTGTATACCATAGCTTGTGGTATCCCTTTGAGGTGGATGGTTTCCGAGCCTGGAGAAGTATCTTTATGGCTGATGATGAAAAACCTTTTTGTGATAATAATTGGGTCTCAAGAACCAGGCCGTCAAATTGAGCATGGCCAGGTTGTGGTGTCTGGCTGGACCCTACATGAGGAGGTCCGGTCATAGAGGTAGTCGCCATGGTTTGGAGACTGTCATGTTGACTAAGTCCGTGTACCATAGTCTGATGAGAATGGTCGTGGTCAATTATCCTGGGAAGGATTGCCAGAGGTGGGAATACATACACTTTGTTGAAAGTCCATGGAACCACCAGTGCATCTGTGTATGCTGCTCCTGGGTCTCTGGTCCTGGAGCAATAGCAGGGAAGTTTGTCGTTGTGTCTGGACACTAAGATATCTATGTCCAGTAGGGTGGGCCTTTGTACTAGTTGAGTGAATACCTCGTCGTGTAGTGAGCATTCCCCTTGGTCTATTGTCTGTCTGCTGAGGAAGTCCGCTTCCCAGTTCAAGACTCCGGGAATGAATGATATGGCTGGAACCGTGTTTTCTGCACAAGTCATCACCACCGACGTGGCATTGTCCAATTGTACTCGTACTGGGTGGCCCTGGAGTCAGTCGGACCAGCCCTGGAGCTCTAGGACCATCCCTCATAGTTCCACGATGCTTATTGGGAGCTGCGATTCTCGGTATTCCCAACGCCCTTGCAGTGTGAAGGTGCGGTAAACTGCTCCCCATCCGGACTTGGTTGTAACTACCTCCCACCATGGTTGAGCCAAGCTTCTGCCCTGAGACAAATGAGTGCGCACTGTCCACCAAGACAAGATCTCTCTCTCTGGAAGAATGGGAATGATCAGCTGAAGATCCTGGTGATTTTTGTTCCAGCATTGATGGAAGTTGCATTGTAAGGGTCGCATCTGGAACCTTGTATAAGGTATTGCTTCTAGTGCTGCTCCATGTAACCGAGAAGCTGGAGGATCTGCCACTGATACCCTGTCCTTGTAGAGAAAGTACTGCAAATCTGAGAAATGGCTGTGATTTTGGATGAATCGGTATGTGCAGGTAAACATCCTACAGGTCGATTGACGTCATGAAATTGACGGCTTCCATTAAGGCTACGGTGGAGCGTAGCGACTCCATGTTGAACTTGTGGTTGCAAACGTATTTGTTTAACCTTTTATGGTTGAGGACTGGTCTGAAGGAGCCTTCAGGTATGTGTGGTTGTTGGATGAGGTAAAGGAAGCTGACTTCAGGGCGACTAATCTCCTCTTCTTCAGGGCGACTAATCTCCCCAAACGGCCTCCCGTCGGCGATAATGTAAATCGCCGGCGGGATGGCACTTGGAGCTCTTCGTTTTCCGAAGTCGTCCAAAGGTTCCTCGTGAGGCGACTTCAGACGACTTCGGAAAACGAATCGCTCCGAGTGCCATCCCACGGGTGATTTACATTTTAGCCAGCGGGAAGCAGTTCAATGTTTGCAAGTCACAAATTAGAAACCTTTCTCACATCTTTCCTAAGCAGAAGAAGATCAGCCTCTTTCTTTCTCCTGACAACTTCCTTGACTACTTGCTGGTCAGACTGGTGGGAAACTGACCAGCAGGTGGCGCTGTTGTAACACAATTCATTCATATTAACAGCACATGTATCCCTTAATATCTTGGAATAGAAAAAAAAATAATAATAATAATAATGAATGTAAATTATAAAAGTGCTTAGAATAGCCCCCTCGTCAATTTTACATTGACTTATTTAAAAGGTTTACTTATCCTTTAAAGATATGACACCCTTTTGGTATAAAGGAGATTTGTGGGGGTTAAAAAACATGTTTCTTTCCCTATGTTGCCCATTAAACGTAATCAATTCAGTTACAACGGCCCAAGTTTTTAAAACAAGACTTTGCTCACCTGGTGCAGCCCTGGCAGATGTATCACTAAGTGAAGGAGGATCAGATAAAGAACTAGACGTGTATTCCCTAAAATACATTAAAAATGTCTGGGACCTTACTCGGTAATATTTTAAGGTCAAAATGTATTGTAATGTTTTTTATTTCTGAAAGTCAATGTAAATGTCCCCCGTAATGTTTACATGGAAATGTACATGGGCTGCTCTCTTTCCCATGGCCAGGGCTTGGGTTTGACTCCTGTGTATGGGAGAATCTAATTGCCTCAAGGAAATCAGTCTGCTGGTGGTGCAAGCTCGCCCTCTAGTGGTAACGCCACTTTATATTAATTTCCCTATAAATGAAAGGGCAACTCCCAGCAGGCCTTTCTTCTTTCCACCATAGCTTTATAGGACACATATTATATTTAGCACCCTCTGCATCTATTAGGCTACTCTGACACCCCATATATTATTTCTAGTGAATTTATCCGCCAGGTACGAATTTGCGGTGAATTTGTGCGATCCACCGCTGGCGAATAAATCCGCGAAATGGGCGTGAAAGTTTTTTGGACGCTGGCACATTTTTGCCAAAAAAACGGCCATTTCACGAATTTCGCCATTTCACGAATTTCGCACGAAATTCGCTAATTTTTCGGCAAAGCGAAACGGCGCAAATTCGCCCATTACTAATTATTTCCTCCCTATCTTTACAATCTTCTTCATTAACATGAAATATATTCCTGTATATATAGTGAATAAAGTAACCCCTATTGTAATTTACAAGGATATTAATAGTCACCTCTAAATTCCATGATCACATAAAAGCACGAGGCCGAAGGCCAAGTCATGGAACTCAGAGGTGACTTCTAATATCCTCACATATCCCCAAAAAGGGGTACTTTATTTATTATAAGACACAAGCATAAGTGAGTCATGTGACAAAAATGACATCACTAAGCTCCGTTTATAACTGATGACATCACTAAGAGCCGTTTATAAGGATATAATTGACAGGATATTCATGGTTTTTGTGTATTATACGTTTATAAATGTTTTTCTTTTTATTTCAAACATGACAAAGAATGAACCAACCAAAACCACCGCAAAGCCCTGAGATCTAATCGCAGCCACCCTGTCCGTCCCCACACCCCGTAAATATCAAAGTTCCTTTCAGTCTAAATCTAAAAAAAATAACACAGAGAACATCACCCCAAGTAAAAGCGCACAATCAGATTGGGTCACAAGCCATTTACAGCAAATTGAAAGCAACCAATCACGTTCTCTCCAACTGATGTGCTTACACGGATTATTGGAATACATCAGTTACCAGCCCAGCAGGTTCTAAACTGCTCAGGCACTGCAGGAGTTAATATAATATAATAATAATAATAATAATAATAATATAAGTGAATACAGCAGTTTCCTGGAGCTGATATAACTCAGACTATTTCCTATTGTGCAGAAGTTATACACAGAGCCTTTATATTTCTTTACGAATATATTTGCATGCGTTTTATTATTCTATAAGTTGAATTCAAAGGCGAGGTCCAATTTCCCCATCCGCTGCTTGTACACCTGGTCGAATTTTTCATTCATCGATACGGTGAAGATGTCCTTCCACAGGCCGACTCGCCCTGCCGAAATATAGAAACGAGGGATCGCGGTATTGGCACGGTAACTTGTTTTTCATATAGGAAATGGGCAAACGTATCTGGACACAAAGGGGCAGATTTATCAAAGGTCGTGAAAATTCTAATTTAAAAAATAGTCCAAATTCGATTCAAATTTAAAAAAAAAATTCAAAAATGTGAAATTTATCATGTACTGTCTCTTTAAAAATTCGACTTCGACCATTCACTACCTAAAACCTGCCAAATTGCTGTATTAGCCTATGGGGGACCTCCTAGAACCTATTTGGTGGACTTTTTTTGGAAAACTGACCTATTTGGCCAAAATAAAAACCTTTTGATTTAATTTCGGTTGGTCTTTTTGAATTCTAATTTCGAAGTTTTTCAAATTTGAAATTCGACCCTTGATAAATTTTCCCCAAAGTATCCATGCACAGATCTGCATAGAATTGGTTTGCTGAGATGGGAAGAACTTGACCTCAACCCAACTGAACCCTTGTGAGATGAATTGGAACCCCAACTGTGATCCTGATCCCCAACATCAGTGTCCAACCTCACTAATGCTCTTGTGGCTGAATGGAAGCAACTCCCAGCAACAACTCCCAGCAACAATGTTCCAACATCTGGTGGGAACCTTCCCAGAAGAGTAGGGGCAGTTATAGCAGCAAAGGAAGGGGCAACTCAACTGAACCCTCGTGGAATGAACTGGAACCCCGACTGTGAGCCTGATCCCCAACTTCAGTGCCCAACCTCACTATTGCTCTTGAGGCTGAATGGAAGCAACTCCCAGCAACAACTCCCAGCAACAATGTTCCAACATTTAGTGGGAACCTTTCCAGAAGAGTAGGGGCAGTTATAGCAGCAAAGGGAGGGGCAACTCAACTGAACCCCTGTGGGATGAATTGGAACCCCAACTGTGAGCCTGATCCCCAACATCCGTGTACAACCTCACATATACTCTTGTGGCTGAATGGAAGCAACTCCCAGCAACAATATTCCAACATCTAGTGGGAACCTTCCCAGAAGAGTAGGGGCAGTTATAGCAGCAAAGGGAGGGGCAACTCAACTGAACCCCAGTAGAATGAATTGGAACCCCGACTGTGAGCCTGATCCCCAACATCAGTGCCCAACCTCACTAATACTCTTGTGGCTGAATGGAAGCAACTCCCAGCAACAATGTTCCAACATCTAGTGGGAACCTTTCCAGAAGAGATGGGGCCGTTATAGCAGCAAAGGAAGGGGCAACTCAACTGAACCCTCGTGGAATGAATTGGAACCCCGACTGTGAGCCTGATCCCCAACTTCAGTGCCCAACCTCACTATTGCTCTTGAGGCTGAATGGAAGCAACTCCCAGCAACAACTCCCAGCAACAATGTTCCAACATTTAGTGGGAACCTTTCCAGAAGAGTAGGGGCAGTTATAGCAGCAAAGGGAGGGGCAACTCAACTGAACCCCTGTGGGATGAATTGGAACCCCAACTGTGAGCCTGATCCCCAACATCCGTGTCCAACCTCACATATACTCTTGTGGCTGAATGGAAGCAACTCCCAGCAACAACTCCCAGCAACAATGTTCCAACATCTAGTGGGAACCTTCCCAGAAGAGTAGGGGCAGTTATAGCAGCAAAGGGAGGGGCAACTCAACTGAACCCCAGTAGAATGAATTGGAACCCCGACTGTGAGCCTGATCCCCAACATCAGTGCCCAACCTCACTAATACTCTTGTGGCTGAATGGAAGCAACTCCCAGCAACAATGTTCCAACATCTAGTGGGAACCTTTCCAGAAGAGATGGGGCCGTTATAGCAGCAAAGGAAGGGGCAACTCAACTGAACCCTCGTGGAATGAATTGGAACCCCGACTGTGAGCCTGATCCCCAACTTCAGTGCCCAACCTCACTATTGCTCTTGAGGCTGAATGGAAGCAACTCCCAGCAACAATGTTCCAACATTTAGTGGGAAACTTTCCAGAAGAGTAGGGGCAGTTATAGCAGCAAAGGGAGGGGCAACTCAACTGAACCCCTGTGGGATGAATTGGAACCCCAACTGTGAGCCTGATCCCCAACATCCGTGTCCAACCTCACTTATACTCTTGTGGCTGAATGGAAGCAACTCCCAGCAACAATGTTCCAACATCTGGTGGGAACCTTCCCAGAAGAGATGGGGCAGTTATAGCAGCAAAGGGAGGGGCAACTCAACTGAACCCCTGTGGGATGAATTGGAACCCCAACTTTGAGCCTGATCCCCAACATCCGTGTCCAACCTCACTAATACTCTTGTGGCTGAATGGAAGCAACTCCCAGCAACAATGTTCCAACATCTAGTGGGAACCTTCCCAGAAGAGTAGGGGCAGTTATAGCAGCAAAGGGAGGGGCAACTCAACTGAACCCCTGTGGGATGAATTGGAACCCCAACTTTGAGCCTGATCCCCAACATCCGTGTCCAACCTCACTAATACTCTTGTGGCTGAATGGAAGCAACTCCCAGCAACAATGTTCCAACATCTAGTGGGAACCTTCCCAGAAGAGTAGGGGCAGTTATAGCAGCAAAGGAAGGGGCAACTCAACTGAACCCTCGTGGAATGAATTGGAACCCCGACTGTGAGCCTGATCCCCAACTTCAGTGCCCAACCTCACTATTGCTCTTGAGGCTGAATGGAAGCAACTCCCAGCAACAACTCCCAGCAACAATGTTCCAACATCTAGTGGGAACCTCCCCAGAAGAGTAGCAGAGGTGGGGGGCAAATGCGTGTTAATTCCCTAGGCTTCTCCTTTAATAACAATGGAATCAAATGCTGAAGTCACAATTAATACCTACCTGCCACCTGCCGTGTTCTTCTAACATAGAATTACAAGTTAACTGCCTGCTTTCAGATCTGTGTAAGACCTTCAGTATGAATGCAAAGAATGAGCTAAAAAAAAGAAAAAAAAAGCAAAGACAGAACTGAAAAATAAACAACACATTAACAATGAAATGAAAATAAAATGTTGAAATTAAATTAAAGATGAAGAACTAAAACGAAGGCATTCTCGGGTTATGGTAGAATGCACCATTGGTAGGGAAGGAGTAGTACCAGGGGGATGTTAGATATGTATTTAAAGATACAGACATGAAGCCTCTTCATTTTTAGGCAAGGGGGAATGACTTGCTCTTACATGAGCATCACAGGTTCTCAACACCTTCTGAAACCATGAATGATGGACCTGTCTTTGCTAAGACACAGTCAAACCCAAGCAAAATGGATGCCATGATATAGGTGAAACCAATTAGACCTCAAATGACTTTTGGGAATGTACCTCTGCCTATGGGCAGGGCCTCGGCGTTGCAGCAATGGTCAATGAGAAGATGGCACTGCTCGATTGTGGACTCCAACTGGGCTTTATCGTATGACACCCCCAGGAACCTGACGAGCTGCTCCACCATTGTTCCTAGGTCCTGGAAGGAAGGAGACATATTTTGAAATACTGTGGGTGATAAAGGAGATAACACATTCTGCACATATACCCTGGGGATGTATTAAATAACAGGGAGCTGGAGCACAGGGTGTGGGTTACCTTGTGCATGTCTTCATACTTCAGGAACAGGACATTGGAATCCAGGCGATGATCCCAAAACTCTTGAACGTGATCAAACCATGAACCGTACCCCACTGCCAAAGTGAAAGATATATTATATATAGATATAGAACACATATTGAAACTGCTTTCAGTCAGTGCCTCACTGGGCCCCCTATACCTCCAGGATTTCAGGTGGTGCTGGGTATCAACTATCTCCTCTGACCAATGGTGTAAATCCCAGGAACAAGGCCCTGGGAGCTCCGCAGCTTTGCTACATGAAGTTCCTTCAATGGGACATTGGGTAAAGAGTCTGCCTCTCTGGACGACCCTATCAGTCCAGGATTTTAGGTGATGCTGGTTGACAACCATCTACTCTGACCAATGGTATAAATCCCAGGGGAGCATAGACCAAGGCCCTGGGAGCTCCACCGCATTGCAGCATGAAGTTTCTTGAATGGGACATTGGGTAAAGAGTCAGCCTCACTGGACAATCTATACATCCAGGATTTCAGGTGGTGCTGGTTGACAACCATCTACTCTGATCAAAAAGGGTGTGTAAATCCTTTCCTCTTAATACTTAATATATGTAAGGCCAAAGGCCTCAGGAGTAGTGAGGACCAAGGGAGGAAAATAACAATGTCCAAGTTCGCAGTACAGTAGAGGATGAGACAGAAGAATGGTCAAAAACAGGCAACAAGATCAGTCCAGGCAGAAGAGGTTCGAAGTCGAGAATTCCAGGCAAGGGTCGGTACACAATAGACAAGAAGTTCGCAATGAATCACACCCAGGAGTAGAAAACTAAACCTATAATTGGGCACAGGTTACAGTCCGGAGTTCCCTTATAAAGGCCCAAGTTTGGCGCCAATTTCGGACGCATCGGCATCATGACGTATGCACGGACGCGCTGACGTCGGCGACTGACGCGCTGACGTGTGCGACGGACGCCGGCGCCCATTATTGACGCCGACGTCCATTCCGTCGCCGGCGACCAATCAGGGTGTGGGAAGAAGTTGACATCATCCGTCTGCGTCCGTGAAGACCCAGGGAGCCACCATTTTGTACGCCATCTTTTGTTATCCGTGCCAGATTCCATTACAGTACCCCCCCCCAGGGGGGGCCTCCGGACCACCTGGGTTGGAAGGAAATTGCCGATGGAATTTTTGGACCAGGAGAGGGGCGTGGACGTCTGAATTTCTTACCCAGGAGCACTCCTCCGGGCCGAACCCCTTCCACTCAATGAGGTATTGTAGGGTGCCTCTCGAAATCCGGGAATCCAGGATTCTTTTAACCTCGAATTCCTGATGTCCATCCACCAAGACAGGAGCTGAGGAAGAAGAAGAAGAAGAAGTACCTGCAGGTTTGAGCAAGGAGACATGGAATGCGTTAGGAATCCGCATCTCTGAGGGAAGTTGTAGACGAACAGCCACTGGGTTGATGATCTCAGAGATGGAGAAGGGACCGATAAATTTGGGACCAAGCTTCGGAGAGGGGACTTTAAGATGGATGTTTCGGGTGGATAGCCAAACCTTATCGCCAGGTGCGTACAAAGGGGAAGGGATTCTTCTTTGATCCGCGAACCTTTTCTGGACCAGGGAACTTTTTTCCAGATTGATGACCGTGGCGTGCCAAATGGCTGACATGTGAGCAGCTTGGTCGTTGGCGGCAGGGACATTGGTACAGATGCAGCCACTTTGGTTTGTCTGTTTGACACAGAATAACTAAACACAGATATCCCATTTATCTCAATTAACACAGAAAACTGTGTCACAACATCCCATCTAATTAAAGCATTCACCATTGTGAACAATGGAGCTTTGGTATGCTAATGAAAAGGTTAAATGCATTAAATGAGTTAAGATGACTTAAGATAACACAATTTCTTCAATTACCCCTGAGTCATGACGCATTTAACTCACAAATCCAAGTGGCTTCATCTGTAAGTAATAAATCCTGAGGAAAAGCCAAAGGGTTAAGCCCGTACATACAGAAAAAAGGGGACTTTTCGGAAGAAATGTGTAATGCATTGTTATGTGCAAATTCAGCCCATGGAAGCAGGTCCGCCCAGTCATCTTGGCACAGTGATACGTGGCATCGAAGAAATTGTTCAAGGGCCTGGTTAACCCTTTCTGCTGCTCCATTAGACTGGGGATGGTATGAAGATGAAAATTGAAGAGAGACACCAAGGGCTTTACACAGGGACCTCCAGAACTTAGAAACAAATTGGGAACCACGATCAGAGACAATTTCGGCAGGGAAACCATGGAGGCGAAAAATGTGTTTAATGAATAATGAAGAAAGTTCAGGAGCAGAAGGAAGTTTTCGAAGAGGAGTAAAATGTGCAACTTTAGTGAATCTGTCAATCACCACCCAAATAACAGTGTAGCCAGAGGAGTTAGGGAGGTCCACGATGAAGTCCATAGATAAATGAGTCCATGGGCGGGAGGGAATGGGTAGTGGTAAGAGTAACCCTTTGGGAGGAGAACGCCCAGATTTGGATACAGCACACACAGAGCAAGAAGAAACAAAGTCTTTAACATCCTTTCTTAGGGAAGGCCACCATACAAGACGAGACAGAAGTTCTGTGGTTTTCTTGACTCCAGGATGCCCGGCCTGCTTGGAGCTGTGGGACTGGACCAACATGGAATGACGGAGTTCAGGAGGAACAAAGGCAACACCAGGAGGGGTTCCTTCAGGAGCAGAAGGTTGAACAGACAATAACTGGGAGGCCAAGGATGGAAAAAGAGCAGCGATGATTTTTGTAGGAGGCACAATGGATTCAGGGTCTTCGGAGATGGGATCTTCAGGAACAAAACTTCTGGAAAGGGCATCCGCTTTCTTGTTTCTTGAACCAGGGCGAAAAGTTAAGATGAAGTTAAAACGTGAGAAGAACAATGCCCACCTGGCTTGTCGAGGATTGAGGCGCTTAAGGGTCTGAATATATTCAAGATTTTTGTGGTCAGTGAAGATGGTCACAGGGATCGATGACCCTTCAAGAAAGTGTCTCCACTCGTCCAGAGCAAGTTTGACGGCCAGTAATTCACGGTTCCCAACATCATAATTCCTTTCGGAAGAGGAAAATTTTTTGGAAAAGAAGGCACACGGATGCAGTTTACCATCGGCAGAGGATCTTTGGGATAAAATTGCTCCTGCTCCGATATCCGAGGCATCTACTTCAATGAAGAAAGGTTGAAGAGGTTCAGGGTGCCTGAGGATTGGGGCAGATGAAAAGGATTCTTTAAGGGACTTGAAGGCTTCCAAGGCTAGAGGAGGCCAATGTTGTGGTTTACCCCCTTTTTGAATAAGAGCAAGGATTGGAGCAATTTTAGAAGAAAAACCTTTAATAAACTGTCTGTAATAATTAGCAAAGCCGATGAATCTTTGAACAGCTTTGACACTGGTGGGGAGAGGCCAATCTTGAATTGCTGAAACCTTGGCTGGATCCATCCTGAAGCCTTGTTGGGAAATGATGTATCCTAGGAAGGAAATGGAAGAAACCTCAAAGGAACATTTCTCCAACTTGGCAAACAGATTGTTCTTTCGAAGACGAGAAAGTACTTCTTGAACTTGAAGACGATGTTGAGCAAGATTTTTGGAAAAAATAAGAATATCGTCCAGGTACACCACCACATACAGTCCCAGTAAATCTCTGAAAATGTCATTCACAAATTCTTGGAAGACCGCGGGGGCGTTACAGAGACCGAAAGGCATGACAAGATATTCGTAATGCCCGTCCCGGGTGTTAAACGCGGTCTTCCATTCATCTCCCTCTCTGACACGAATTAAATTATAAGCCCCACGAAGATCCAACTTGGTGAAAAGACAAGCCCCTTTTAGTTGGTCAAACAGTTCAGAGATGAGAGGAAGGGGATAACGGTTTTTAATTGTGATTTTATTCAGACCTCTATAATCAATAGGGATGTAGCGAACGTCGGAAAAAAAGTTCGCGAACATATTCGCGAACTTGCGCAAAATTGCGAGCGGTTCGCGAACGGTTCGCGAACCCCATAGACTTCAATGGGAAGGCGAACTTTAACATCTACAAAAGACATTTCTGGCCAGAAAAATGATTTTAAAGTTGTTTAAAGGGTGCAACGACCTGGACAGTGGCATGCCAGAGGGGGATCAAGGGCAAAAATGTATCTGAAAAATCTGCCTGTGTGTGCTTGGAAGAGATAGTGTAGGGGGAGAGCTGTTAGTGATTTCAGGGACAGATGATAGTAAGTTTGCTGGCTAGTAATCTGCTTGATACTGCTCTGTATTGGAACAAAAAAATAAATAAAAGCAGTCCTTACAAGGACTACTGTTATTGCAGCAGTCAGCAGATGAGATCAGAAGCAGGACAGCTGCCCACTGCAGCTACATACAGAGCACTGCAGTAGAAGGTAGATTACTAGCCAGCAAAGCTACCTAAGCTTAAATGTCCCTCAAACCCCTGCAGACTTCTGTCCCTCCAATAACAGAGCAGTATCAAAACGATTACTAGCCAGCAAACTTTCAACTGTCCCTGAAATCACTAACAGGCAGCAGCTCTCTCCCTACACTATCTCTTCAGCACACACAGGCAGAGTGAAAAAAAGCTGCAGGGCTTCGGTTTTTATAGGGAAGGGGAGTGGTCCAAGGGAGAGCTTCCTGATTGGCTGCCATGTACCTGCTGGTCTGGGGTGAGAGGGCAAAAAAAAGCGCCAACAATGGCGAACCCAAAATGGCGAACGTCGCGCGACGTTCGCGAACTTCCGGCGAGCGCGAACACCCGATGTTCGCGCGAACAAGTTCGCCGGCGAACAGTTCGCGACATCTCTAATAATCAATGCAGGGCCGCAAACCTCCATCTTTTTTCTCTACAAAGAAGAAGCCGGCTCCAGCCGGGGAAGAAGAAGGACGAATAAAGCCTCTTTGTAGATTTTCCTGGATGTACTCCTTCATGGCACCGGTTTCAGAAGGAGACAGTGGATAGATGCGACCCCTGGGAGGCATGGTTCCCGGAAGAAGTTCGATGGGACAATCATAAGGACGATGGGGAGGCAGGATTTCGGCAGAGTTTTTACTGAAGACATCGATGAAGGCTTGATAAGCAGGGGGCAAAGAAGAATTAGAAGAAACGGATGAAACTTTAATAATGGACTTGGTAGGTAAACAGTTCTGTTGGCAAAAAGAACTCCAGCGGGAGATCTGAGAAGAAGCCCAATCGATGACAGGGTTGTGAATATTCAACCAGGGCAGACCAAGTACAATGGGAGTAGAAGGACAATCGATAAGGAGGAAGGACAATCTTTCCAGGTGCATGGACCCCACAATAACGGAAAGTTCATCGGTGGAGTGGGAAATTGTAGCGGAGGATAGTGGACGATCGTCAATCGCCAATGCTCGAAGAGGAACAGCCAGAGATCGCAGAGGAATGGAATGGCTTTCTGCGAAGACCTTATCGATGAAATTCCCAGCTGCACCGGAGTCAAGGAAAGCCTTAGAAGAGATCGACTGGGTTCCAAAACGAATCTGCACAGGAAGGAGGAAGCGTTGAGCAGAAGAATGGGGAGAGGGACCAATTCCACCCAGGTAAGTCTCCCCAGTCTTACCTAGGTGTTGGCGTTTCCCGGCTTCACTGGACACTCATAGGCGAAGTGGGATTTTCCACCACAGTAAAGGCAAAGTCCAGCAGCCCTTCTCCGAAGCTTTTCCTGTTCGGTCAAACGAGCCCGTCCAATCTGCATTGGTTCTTCCGAAGGCAGGGAAGAGGAGGCAGGAACCGCAGGATTTGGAGAAGACAGGATGGGAGCCGGGTTGGGAAGGAAGGGTCTTTGGAAACGAGGAGCCAGAGTAGGTTGGAACCTGTGGAATCTTTTGGTTGGGGAGCGCTCTCTGTCGAGTTCAGCTTGAAACTCCCTCTGCCGAGTATCCACCTTTATGGCCAAGGCGACTAGATCTTCCCAACGGGATGGAATTTCCCTGGACACCAGATCCGATTTAATACGTATCGCCAGGCCGTTGTAAAAGGCAGCGTGATACCCGTCGTTGTTCCACAAAGTCTCTGCAACCAGGGTGCGGAACTCAATGGCATACTCCGAGACTGAGCGAGTTCCCTGTTGAAGGTGGAACAGGCGTGCGGAGGCAGCAGTGGCACGACCCGGAGCATCAAAGACCACTCAAAGTTCCCGGATGAAAGCTCGGGCATTATCGATAATGGGATCCTCCTTTTCCCATAGGGGTGACGCCCACTCTAGTGCCTTCCCTTGCAGACGGGAGAAGATGAAGCCCACCTTAGCACGTTCCGACAGGAATTGGCTGGGTGCGAGTGCAAAGTGGACCTCGCACTGGTTAACAAACCCACGGCAGGCTGTAGGATCACCACTGTAGAGTGGGGGAGCCGGAATGCGGGGTTCGGTGGCGTGAAGCAGAACCACAGGTGCAGGGGCTGGAGTAGGATCGGCAGGTGTTAACGCCGACAACTTGGCAAGAATGGTCTCCAAAGCCTGACCAAAGTGAGACTGCTGTACCTCATAGGACTGCATACGGGATGCCAGACCACGAAGCGCCCCACCAACATCAGGCGGCGTAGGATTCTCCTCCAACGGGTCCATGGCCCAATTATAATGTAGTAGTAGTGAGGACCAAGGGAGGAAAATAACAATGTCCAAGTTCGCAGTACAGTAGAGGATGAGACAGAAGAATGGTCAAAAACAGGCAACAAGATCAGTCCAGGCAGAAGAGGTTCGAAGTCGAGAATTCCAGACAAGGGTCGGTACACAATAGACAAGAAGTTCGCAATGAATAACACCCAGGAGTAGAAAACTAAAACTATAATTGGGCACAGGTTACAGTCCGGAGTTCCTTATAAAGGCCCAAGTTTGGCGCCAATTTCGGACGCATCGGCGTCATGACGTATGCGCGGACGCGCTGACGTCGGCGACTGACGCGCTGACGTGTGCGACGGACGCCGGCGCCCATTATTGACGCCGACGTCCATTCCGTCGCCGGCGACCAATCAGGGTGTGGGAAGAAGTTGACATCATCCGTCTGCGTCCGTGAAGACCCAGGGAGCCACCATTTTGGACGCCATCTTGGTTATCCGTGCCAGATTCCATTACAATATATTAACAGCATGGCTTCAGAATTGCCTAAACATTTGGGTCTCTTGGCTATGAATGGACTCGGTGAAACCAGGAGAACTAATTGTCAGTGAGCTCCATAGACCTCCAGCTTGGTGTCATCCTCCCTGGGGTAGCGCCACTGGAGTATTAAAGCATTGTTACTCTTGTCTATACGTTAGAAAGATCTAAGGAACCTTCCTCCCTTCCCCAACCCAAAGTAAAAGGTGAAGTCTTACACTTGTCGTTCATAAATCGCCTGCAGAATTCCTGGAATGTCCCTCGGTAGCTCATGGTCCTCAGGGAGCGGTGGAATTGATAATATGACACTACAAGGTCTTTAGGGTTGCGAGCCATATATATAACCTTCAAATAAAGAACAAAACTGTGTAAGACTTCCGCTACACAAAAATATTGCCAGTGACTGTTCTTAAAATTGTTTAGTAATGGCCGACACACTGCAGGCTACCCATAGACCTTATTTACCATTATTTCCCCTTTGTTCCATAATATATGTGCAATAAAAACACCGGATTCAGGACACCATAACTGAAGTCAAACCTTTCTGAATATGAAGATCTAGGGGTAGCAGGGGCCACCATCAGGATTTGTGTCCCCTACTTTGGAGTGTATGTAAAGAGATCCTCCTCAGCTTTGTGTCTGAAGAAACCTACCCTCAAGTCCCTTTGGATGGTGGCTTGGGGATAAAGATGTCCCACCTTTTTTTAAGGCCCATTTGGTTTTTCACTGACCACGCCTATTTATATTAACCATTAAGGGCTAGCAATATCTGGGATTTTCATGGAAACAATGTTGGTGTAGGAACCATGCTACATCTCAGCTATAAACTAAGAGCAAGCAGCACCCACGTACCTTGGAGTTACCATTGTGCAAATCTGATGGCAGAAATCGATAGGGGAGGTGACTCTTGATAAGCCGAGGAGATGTCAGTTCCTATGACAAATTCACAGTGTCACTATACAGACTGCCCGTTAGGACTGTGCCACGATACAGATGCAACAAACAGATGGAACGCTTGGGGACAACCCTTCTGCTTCAGCTAAACTATACCATCTTCTTCTCAGCATCTTGACATTGTAACTGAAGGGTTGT
This sequence comes from Xenopus petersii, assembly GCA_038501925.1. NCBI lineage: Eukaryota > Metazoa > Chordata > Amphibia > Anura > Pipidae > Xenopus > Xenopus petersii. The sequence goes on along the minus strand of CM076676.1, from coordinate 3,258,742 downwards.
GCACAAACGATGCTCCATGTCAATGTTAGAAATAGGGAAGGACTAATGCCATTATAAATGCTATGCATAGTCCCAGCAGTAAAGCACGACAGTGCTGCTGTTATCTTACAGGAAGGAAGTCGAAGCAAGTCACATGACATACAGTAAAAACCTTATCCATGGATAAGAAATTGTACTAGGACTCTACCTTAATGATGTCGAGACCCGGCTGAGGATACTCCAGAACTGGAAGCTGTTCGTCGATATTCATAAGTCCAATCTCATCAGGGTCGGCTCCCTGGCTCACCAGATACACCACCTCCTGCAGCAAACTGGTACCTACAAGATAGTTCCATGTTGCACTGTAAGGCATGCTGGGAGTTTGGAGTTGGCTGGCAGTGGGGACTTATATTAGTTTTTATTTCTGCCACCCCTCCCGAACTATTTCATTTAGGTGTGAGTGTTATACGGGTGTGAAAATCTTCATTCTATATGAGTGATCTCATTAATGTCCATTTATTTTTTTCATACAAGCTTTGGAGATGCTTTGAGTTGTAGTTCTGTAATAAGCAGAGGGCCACACATTGCACATTGCTCTTTACATCAGGAATCATGGGGCCACTTCACCTGCCACTTAATCAGTCAATTCTTGGCCCTATTACTCCAAAACCCAACTCGGGAAGCCAATCCCCTTTCATGACAGTCCATGTCTCCTGTTTGGATGGTACCCATAACAGGTCTCTTGACTTTATCCCATGATGGTGGCTCTGATGATAGGGCACATTGGTTAGAGTAGGGAAAGATGAAGACAGTATTGCAAGACGGAGACAGTAGGACGAGATTGAGACAGTATGGCAATATGGAGACAGTAGTACAAGATGGAGACATTAGGGCAAGATGGAGACAGTAGGGAAAGTTGGAGACCGTAGGACAAGATGGAGACAGTAGGGTAAGATGGAGACCGTAGGACAAAATGGAAACATAAGATCAAGATGGAGACAGTAGGACAAGATGGAAACAGCAGAGCAAACAGTAGGGCAAGATGGAGACAGCAGGACAAGATGGAGACAGTAGGGCAAGATGGACAGTAGGACAAGGTGAAGACAGTAGGGCAAGATAGAGACAGTAGGGGAAGATGGAGAAAGATATAGGACAAAGTGGAGACAGTAGGGGAAGATGATGACAGAATGAGATGGAGTCAGTAGGGCAAGATGGAGACAACATGGCAAGGTGGCACTGGGGCAAGATGGAGACAGTAGGATAATATGGTGATAATATAGTAAGATACGGATAGATTGAGTCAGTAGGGTTATATAGAGACAGTGGGATAAGATGGAGACATTAGGGCAAGGTGGAGACAGTAGGACAAGATGGAGACAGTAGGGCAAGATGGAGACAGTAGGAGAAGATGGAGACAGTAGGACAAGATGGAGATAGTAGGGCAAGATGGACACAGTAGACAAGTAGGACAAGAAGACAGATGGAGACAGTGAGGCAAGATAGAGACAGTAGACAAGTAGGAAAAAGGGGAAATATGGAGACAGTATGGCAAGATTGAGACACCGGGATAAGATGGAGAGCGTAGGACAAGATGGAGACAGTAGACAAGTAGAAAGGGGAAAGATGAAGACAGTAGGATAAGGTGGAGACAGCATTGAAAATAGAGACAGTAGGGTAAGATGGGGATGGTAGGCCTAGATGGAGACATTCGGAGCTAGAGAGAGCACACTGTCAACATTGACTGTTTCATGGGGGACAAGCAAATACGCCCATGCTTGAATTACCTGCATAGTCAGTGAATACATCTCAGTGAAACAATGCAGAGCTCAGACCCCCTGTAATTGAATTCTGGCCCAGGGCAGCTACTTGGACAAAGCCAGGATTCTTTCTGAGAACATTAAATTATCTCATTTAATCTAACAGAGGACTGGAATTACAACAGAACCTCAGTGACTGTGCCAGGAATCCAGAGGTAGGAATTCTGTTGGGACCAGAAGCCGGAATGCTTAAGAATTCACACAATACCTTTTGCATCCTCACCTTCCACTAATGAATACGTCCCAGCGAAATCCTCTACATAAACCTTAGAATTATCCTTTCTTAGTTAATTTCCGACATGTTGGACAGAATTCCCTTTGAGGCTTCCTCATGATATTCCATGGAATCAAATCATTTGCACTAGTGATGTTTGTTGACTTTGTGTATCTACTGACAAACCAGGGGAACTCGATCCCTTTATCCTCATCCCAACCCAATCACTGGAGAAAACATTCCATGAAATTCCATCCAAACAGGACACTGGTGCTGCTCTGAGATTCTATTGATGGATATTTAGCCCAGAGCTTTCACTGCTTCTCAATAAGGATTGTTACCGGCAAAGAACGGCTGAACATTAATCACAGTATTGATTTTTCTTTCTGTTCCACAGGAAGAGATTTCTAAGTGCGTCATGGAGATGCCAAATAATAACAGGGAATGATGGAAAGGTTGTTTATGGACAGAGCAGAGGGGCTCTGTGACCAGTTATGTACTCATGTATTATAAGGGATCATGTACCCCCTACTGTAAATGATAAGGATATTAGAAGTCACTGAGGGGTTGTTCTGTGACCATATAAAGGCACAAGGCTGCAGGCTGAGTTATACAGGGAACTCTGAGTATCACTCATGTATTATAAGGGATAATGTACCCCCTACTGTAAATGATAAGGATATTAGAAGTCACTGAGGGGTTGTTCTGTGACCATATAAAGGCACAAGGCTGCAGGCTGAGTTATACAGGGAACTCTGAGTATCACTCATGTATTATAAGGGATAATGTACCCCCTACTGTAAATGATAAGGATATTAGAAGTCACTGAGGGGTTGTTCTGTGACCATATAAAGACACAAGGCTGCAGGCTGAGTTATACAGGGAACTCTGAGTATCACTCATGTATTATAAGGGATAATATACCCCCTACTGTAAATGATAAGGATATTAGAAGTCACTGAGGGGTTGTTCTGTGACCATATAAAGGCACAAGGCTGCAGGCTGAGTTATACAGGGAACTCTGAGTATCACTCATGTATTATAAGGGATAATGTACCCCCTACTGTAAATGATAAGGATATTAGAAGTCACTGAGGGGTTGTTCTGTGACCATATAAAGACACAAGGCTGCAGGCTGAGTTATACAGGGAACTCTGAGTATCACTCATGTATTATAAGGGATAATATACCCCCTACTGTAAATGATAAGGATATTAGAAGTCACTGAGGGGTTGTTCTGTGACCATATAAAGGCACAAGGCTGCAGGCTGAGTTATACAGGGAACTCTGAGTATCACTCATGTATTATAAGGGATAATGTACCCCCTACTGTAAATGATAAGGATATTAGAAGTCACTGAGGGGTTGTTCTGTGACCATATAAAGGCACAAGGCTGCAGGCTGAGTTATACAGGGAACTCTGAGTATCACTCATGTATTATAAGGGATAATGTACCCCCTACTGTAAATGATAAGGATATTAGAAGTCACTGAGGGGTTGTTCTGTGACCATATAAAGGCACAAGGCTGCAGGCTGAGTTATACAGGGAACTCTGAGTATCACTCATGTATTATAAGGGATAATGTACCCCCTACTGTAAATGATAAGGATATTAGAAGTCACTGAGGGGTTGTTCTGTGACCATATAAAGACACAAGGCTGCAGGCTGAGTTATACAGGGAACTCTGAGTATCACTCATGTATTATAAGGGATAATATACCCCCTACTGTAAATGATAAGGATATTAGAAGTCACTGAGGGGTTGTTCTGTGACCATATAAAGGCACAAGGCTGCAGGCTGAGTTATACAGGGAACTCTGAGTATCACTCATGTATTATAAGGGATAATGTACCCCCTACTAAGTCAATAAGTCTGTCTGTCCAGGCTGTCAGTGGGTGCTGGCTAGGCATCAGTCAGGGCAAAACTGGACTGCAAATACTGACAGTACAGCATATACGGTAATAAAGGAGCAAAGCATTGTGGGATCTGTAGTTCAGCTGTTATCAGTAAAACAGGTCCTACACAGGCCTACACTGAATGCTATTTGGCTGCTCTTGATCTGGTCTGCAGTTAATTGTCCTTTGTACTGGGCCAAAACCATGGCTGCTCATCTGATATCAGCTACAGGGACTGGATATCTATTGGACACATCTGAAAATCCCCCTGGGTAAGGACTGCTTTGGATCATTAAAGGGGTCGTTCATCTTTAAGTTAACTTTTAGCCTGTTACAGAATGGCCAATTCTAAGCAACTTTTCAATCGGTCTTTGTTTTGTCTTTTTTATCGTTTCTAAATGATGTACCTTAGTCTTTGGACACTGTCCAGCTTTGAAAAGGGGGTCACTGACCCCATCTAAAAAACAAATGGCTACACAAGTTACTCATCTTTCTATTCACTCCCTCTTTTATATTCCGGTCTCTGATTCAAATATGTGCATGGTTGATATGGGCATTTGGACCTTAGCAACCACATTGCTGAAATTACACACTATATAACACTAATGATTAGGTGAACAGCCCCTTTAAGGTGTTTTTTTTTCCTAATAGGCCTGTATAAGCCCCTACTGTGATCTGATAATTACCCTGTGCAGAGTTTTAGTACTAAGTGCTGATAATCCTCCCCCATTCAGTTGCCAGTCCTCTGTTCAAACATCTGCCTGGTTGCTATGGTAAATAGGAGCCTAACAACCAGGCAGTAAAATTATTACATGAAACCTAAAAATATAAAGTAAAGTCCAAGTGAATTTGTCACCATTTTAATGCCACTCAACAAGTCCTTAAAGGTTGATGCCAAGGTAAACTTCCCCTTTATAGTAACGTTAATGGGGTCCCAGCCAGTATTTCTATGCCCACCAGTCTATAATGTGTAAGTTAAAGCAAAGCATCGGTTCCTGACATATTCTTGTGGTTCCGCCTGGTTCTGCGGCGCGGCCATGTTTGATAAGACAATAAATGTGTAAGTAATAAATGCAGAAATACTGACACATATCTGAGCCAATAAACAGAGAGATGCAGGTGGAGGTTTGTGCCTTTAAAGGGGTGCTTCACCTTTACGTTAACTTTTACTTGGTTATAGAAAGGCCAATTTTAAGCAACATTTCAATTGGTCTTCGTTATTTATTTTCTATAATTTTTTTTATTATTCGCCTTTTTCTTTCCAGCTTTGAAAAGGGGATCACTGACCCCATCTAAAAAACAAATGCTCTGTAAGGCTACAAATATATTGTTATTGCTACTTTTTAGTCCTCATCTTTCTATTCAGACCTTTCCTCTTCATATCCCAGTCTCTTCTTCAAATCAGTGCCTGGTTGCTAGAGGAATTTGGACCCTAGCAACCATATTGCTGAAATTGCAACCTGGAGAGCTGCTGAATAAAAAGCTTAATGATTTAAAAACCAAATGAAAACCAGTTGCAAATTGTCTCAGAATATCCCTCTCTACATCCTACTAACAGTTAATTTAAGGGTGAACAACCCCCTTTAAAGGCCAATTGCAAAGCAGACAGAAGTCATTGCAGACGGTTACAGGAAGGGTTAATGTGCAGATCTGAAGCTGAGCTCATTCTCCAGCCCCCCCCCATGCATGATGTCATAGTCTGGGGAAACATCACTTCCTGATGCATTATATAATCAATATACCCCTCACCCACCCACTGCTCCATAAATACCATTAATGCTACAAAGACAGTGCGAATACCCCCAACACACACACACCAGGTGAATTTCCCCTTCCCAGACACTGCGTCATATATTTGCAGACCCCCCAGTGCTGACATAAGGATATATGTTACCCGATTTGGGGTAGGTGACGATCCAGATGTCATTTTCCCGGACAGGGAAATCCGATACTTCTTCCATTTTCCCCCTGCAAAAGGGGGGCAGCCGGATCCCATTGTACTCGAAATACTTGCTCTCAAATTCACAGGGGGTGCTGGGGGTCTCCGCTTCACTCTCGGCCATGCTCAGGGCTCCTGAGGGGCAAGTGGCTGCAGGACTTGGCTAGCAGAGAGAGGGCCAGTGTGCTATGGGGGTGGCTGCTGGGCTGTTAAGCAGAGGGCTTGGCTTGTGTTGGGCTCTCTCAGGGGTCTCACTGGCTTGTACCCGGATGGCAAGGTGAAAGCTGGACTTGTAAATTGGCAGGCTGGGTGGGCAACTGGGCAATATTATGGGTGTCTGTAAATAGAAAAATAAAAGGCCCCTAGATAACAAAAGTGAACAGCTGGGTACAAGTGAGGGGGACTGATGGGTAAGGGTGGAGAGACTGACTCAAAGCCTTGAGACTGCTGACCAGAACCACAAGGAGAGACAGCAGTAGAGTTTAGGTAGACGAAGTGTCAGAGAACGGTAGACTCCTGACACAGGAAAAGAGGGTGCAGAATTGGCAGGGTACGGGAGAAGAGAGTGCTGTAGATCCCTGGCACAGGTGGAGAGAGTGCTGTATATGCCTGGCACAGATGGAGAGAGTGCTGTATATGCCTGGCACAGATGGAGAGAAAGGAGGATTAAATGGGCAGAGAGAGAGTGCTGTAGATCCCTGGATCAGGAAAAGAGGGTGCAGGATTGGCTGGGCAGACAGAGTGCTGTAGATCCCTGGCACAGGAGAAGAGAGTGCAGGATTATGAGTGTAGAGGAGCAGAGAGAGAGAGAGAGAGTGCTGGAGAGCCGAGGGCAGAGGAGGAGACAGACAGTCCAGGGAAGAGAGTGATGTAATGAAGAGGATGATGTCATGTGATGCTGGAGATGCAGCAGGCGCGTCACTGACTCTTCCCCTCTCTCTCTCACCCAAACAGAAGCGTCGGGTACCAGCAGAGGGCGCGCATGCGCAGGACCGTCTCCTCCTTCCTAATAACACAACTGCAGAGAATCCTCAGATCGCTGGGGAATTGGAGATCTCAACTCTCACAACCCTCCCTGTAAATAAGCATTAGTGACAGTGTGCCCATTAACCCTTTGTTACTGAATTACAACTCCCAGGAGCCCTTGCTGAACCGCAGTACATCACAAAGCTGAAGCTGTTCATCTTCCAGTTGTGATATAAAGAGGAATATCCTGAGACAATTTGCAATTGCTTTTTCATTTTTTTTAAAAAAAAAACTGTACTCTCCAGTTTGCAGTATCAGCCATCTGGTTGCTAGGGTCCGAATTACCCTAGCAACCATGCATTGATTTGAAGGAAAGACTAGAATATGATCAGATATAGAATATGATTTCAGATGGGGGTCAGTGACCCCCAATTTAAAAACTGGAAAGTGTCAGAAAAAGAAGGCTAATAATTCTAAACAAAACGATATAAAAATAAATAATGAAGACCAATGGAAAAGTTGCTTAGAATTAGCCATTCTATAACATACTAAACGTTACCTTAAAGGTTAAACCCCCCTTTAACCACACAGGGAGGGGGCAGCCTTTAACCCTTTAATTTCTACATTCTGTCTGTACCCTTCATTGTGCCCAATGGCATTACTTCTTTATTCTGCTTCAAGGGTAACTCTCCCTCTGAATCCCTCTTGCAGGTTGAAGGAACACGCTGTTCTATGACCCTGTTCTACGTTCTATTCGATTCTCTATCGGTGCCAAGACACAAGGACACTGACTTGTATCGGGATAAATACAGTGACGTGTGTCTGTCCCCTCTGTACAGAGCTGGCTCTAGTGTCAGACTCGTATAAACTCTATTTATACCCATTATTGCTTTCTAAGAACTATCCCGGCATCAATGATTTCATTGGTAACAAACTGACTAATAAGCAGATGTCATTAAGCAATAAAAGCGCTAAAAGGACATTTTCTTTGATAACGTGAAGGCTTTTTATTTGACAGGTTAATAAGGGCAGAGGTTGAACTGTTGCTGAGAGTTGCAGTTCAGCAGTTTTATAAGGCTTTAATTGCAGTGCCCTGAATCTGCAGCAGGTAGAATTCCTATCCCGGCTCTAATGACTGCGGCACGTGGCACCGTATAGTCCTGGGCACATTCTGCTCCAGTGAACTCTATAGCCATAATCTCAATGTAATTGTGCCGCTGCTGATTAGCCCTGTGCCAGCGCTTGCCCTTATGTCTCTCGTGCTCTTTGTTCCCCAGAGAGAAATACTCTGATAGTCTGAGAGGATCACTCAAGGAATCATATTATTTCTATACCATGTAACACTGCTGTTTTTCCTTATACTGTGTGTCTTATAACAGATTTTAATAATATTGTCTCCATCTTGTCCTACTGTTTCCATCTCGCCCTACTGTCTCAATCTTTCCCTATTATCTCCATCTTGTCCTACTGTCTCCACCTTTTGTCCTACTGTCTCCATCTTGTCCTACTGTTTCCATCTCATCCTACTGTCTCCATCTTGCCCTACTGTCTCCAGTTTCCACCTTTTGTCCCACTGTTTCCATCTTGTCCTACTGTCTCCATCTTTCCCTACTATCTCCATCTCGTCCTACTGTCTCCATCTCGTTCTACTGTCTCCATCTTGTCCTACTGTCTCCAACTTGTCCTACTGTCTCCAACTTGTCCTACTGTCTCCAACTTGCCCTACTGTCTCCATCTTGTCCTACTCTCTCCATCTCGTCCTACTGTCTCCATCTTGTCCTACTGTCTCCATCTTGTCCTACTGTCTCCAACTTGTCCTACTGTCTCCAACTTGTCCTACTGTCTCCAACTTGCCCTACTGTCTCCATCTTGTCCTACTCTCTCCATCTCGTCCTACTGTCTCCATCTTGTCCTACTGTCTCCAACTTGTCCTACTGTCTCCAACTAGTCCTACTGTTTCCAACTTGCCCTACTGTCTCCATCTTGTCCTACGGTCTCCACCTTTTGTCCTACTGTCTCCATCTTGTCCTACTGTCTCCAACTTGCCCTACTGTCTCCATCTTGTCCTACTGTCTCCACCTTTTGTCCTACTGTCTCCATCTTGTCCTACTGTTTCCATCTTGTCCTAGTGTCTCCATCTTTCCCTACTCTCTCCATCTCATCCTACTGTCTCCATCTTGCCCTACTGTCTCCAGTTTCTACCTTTTGTCCCACTGTTTCCATCTTGTCCTACTATCTCCATCTTTCCCTACTATCTCCATCTCGTCCTACTGTCTCTATCTTGTCCTACTGTCTCCATCTTGCCCTACTGTCTCCAGTTTCCACCTTTTGTCCCACTGTTTCCATCTTGTCCTACTGTCTCCATCTTTCCCTACTATCTCCATCTCGTCCTACTGTTTCCATCTCGCCCTACTGTCTCAATCTTTCCCTATTATCTCCATCTTGTCCTACTGTCTCCACCTTTTGTCCTACTGTCTCCATCTTGTCCTACTGTTTCCATCTCATCCTACTGTCTCCATCTTGCCCTACTGTCTCCAGTTTCCACCTTTTGTCCCACTGTTTCCATCTTGTCCTACTGTCTCCATCTTTCCCTACTATCTCCATCTCGTCCTACTGTCTCCATCTCGTTCTACTGTCTCCATCTTGTCCTACTGTCTCCAACTTGTCCTACTGTCTCCAACTTGTCCTACTGTCTCCAACTTGCCCTACTGTCTCCATCTTGTCCTACTCTCTCCATCTCGTCCTACTGTCTCCATCTTGTCCTACTGTCTCCATCTTGTCCTACTGTCTCCAACTTGTCCTACTGTCTCCAACTTGTCCTACTGTCTCCAACTTGCCCTACTGTCTCCATCTTGTCCTACTCTCTCCATCTCGTCCTACTGTCTCCATCTTGTCCTACTGTCTCCAACTTGTCCTACTGTCTCCAACTAGTCCTACTGTTTCCAACTTGCCCTACTGTCTCCATCTTGTCCTACGGTCTCCACCTTTTGTCCTACTGTCTCCATCTTGTCCTACTGTCTCCAACTTGCCCTACTGTCTCCATCTTGTCCTACTGTCTCCACCTTTTGTCCTACTGTCTCCATCTTGTCCTACTGTTTCCATCTTGTCCTAGTGTCTCCATCTTTCCCTACTCTCTCCATCTCATCCTACTGTCTCCATCTTGCCCTACTGTCTCCAGTTTCTACCTTTTGTCCCACTGTTTCCATCTTGTCCTACTATCTCCATCTTTCCCTACTATCTCCATCTCGTCCTACTGTCTCTATCTTGTCCTACTGTCTCCAACTTGCCCTACTGTCTCCATCTTGTCCTAGTGTCTCCACCTTTTCCTACTGTCTCCACCTTTTGTCGCACTGTTTCCATCTTGTTCTACTGTCTCAATCTTGTCCTACTGTCTCCAACTTGCCCTACTGTCTCAATCTTGTCCTACTGTCTCCAACTTGCCCTACTGTCTCCATCTTGTCCTACTGTCTCCATCTTGTCCTACTGTCTCCATCTTGTCTTACTGTCACCAGTTTTTTGTCCTACTGTCTCCATCTTGTCTTACTGTTTCCATCTTGTCTTACTGCCTCCATCTCGTCCTACTGTTTCAACTTATCATACTGTCTCCACCTTTTGTCCTACTGTCTCCATCTTGTCCTACTTTCTCTCCAAGTTGTCCTACTGTCTCCATCTTATCCGACTGACTCCATCTTGCCCTACTGTCTCCATCTTGTCCTACTGTCTCCATCTTGCACTACTGTCACCATCTTGTCCTACTGTCTCCACCTTTTGTCCTACTAAAGTCCAATATACTGCAGCACACTGCAAATTGTATAATAATCAAAAGTGTACTTTATTGGCTCAAATGTGAGCAGACATGTGGCAACGTTTCGGGCCTCTCAGGACCCTTTCTCAAGCCTGTGATATCACATACTGTTCTGTGTTGGTAAATTGTGGGTGGGGAAACAGTAAGGGTGTTGGGTGGGAACAACAGTGTCCATTAGGGATCAAGTGTCCCAAATGTGTTCCTATCCATTTAATTTGGAAGGGCTGAGCCAATGAATCCAAATCACAAGTCCCATCTAGATTCCTGATAGCCGGAGTATTATATTTATTTAAACCCCTGGGCCAAACCATATCCAGCCTATGAATCCATTGCATTTCAAGTTTATGCAGTAGAGTCAGCCTATCCCCCCTCTCCTAGGTATCTCGGCCGAATCAATTACCTGAAATCTCAGTTGCCTCACTATAGTAGATTTATGTTTGGCTATTCCGTCTTTAATCTTTTGGGTTGTTTCTCCCACATAAAGCAGACCACACGGGCACTTGAGTAGATAAATAACAAACGTTGAATCGCAAGTGTAATATTGTCTGATTGCATATTTCTTTCCAGAATTCGGATGATAGAAATTTTCCGCTTTTACCACTGAGTTGCATTGTGTGCAATGTAAACATGGGAAAGTCCCAAATTTGGGTTTATTAAGGAAGCGAGTGCCGTCTCTCTTCGTGCCCCCTATGTCTGCTTTAATTAATCAATCTGTCTTTTAAGTTTTTTGCCCTTTTATAAGCCATCATTGGTAGTGTCTGAAAATTGGTAACATCTGGTAAACACGACTGTAATAAGTGTCACCTTTTGTCCTACTGTCTCCAACTTGTCCTACTGTCTCTCCAACTTGCCCTACTGTCTCCATCTTGACCTACTTTCTCCATCTCGTCCTACTGTCTCAACTTATCCTACTGTCTCCACCTTTTGTCCTACTGTCTCCATCTTGCCCTACTGTCTCCGTCTTGTCCTACTGTCTCCACCTTTTGTCATACTGTCTCCAACTTGCCCTACTGTCTCCATCTTGTCCTACTGTCTCCAACTTTTGTCCTACTGTCTCCACCTTTTGTCCTACTGTTTCCATCTTGTCCTATTGTCTCCATCTTTCCCTACTCTCTCAATCTCGTCGTACTGTCTCGATCTTGTCCTACTGTCTCCACCTTTTGTCCTACTGTCTCCAACTTGACCTAGTCTCTCCAACTTGTCCTACTGTCTCCATCTTGCCCTACTGTCTCCATCTTGTCCTACTGTCTCAACTTATCCTACTGTCTCCACCTTTTGTCCTACTGTCTCCATCTTGCCCTACTGTCTCCACCTTTTGTCCAACTGTCTCCACCTTTTGTCCTACTGTCTCTAACTTGTCCTACTGTCTCCAACTTGTCCTACTGTCTCTCCAACTTGCCCTACTGTCTCCATCTTGACCTACTTTCTCCATCTCGTCCTACTGTCTCAACTTATCCTACTGTCTCCACCTTTTGTCCTACTGTCTCCATCTTGCCCTACTGTCTCCGTCTTGTCCTACTGTCTCCACCTTTTGTCATACTGTCTCCAACTTGCCCTACTGTCTCCATCTTGTCCTACTGTCTCCACCTTTTGTCCTACTGTTTCCATCTTTCCCTACTGTCTCCATCTTACCTTGCTGTTGCCTTCTTGCCCTACCCTATATTTGCTGTATTGATATTTTGCCCTTAAATATGCCCACTCCTCCAGTCTGCACTTGCTAATGTGTGAGGCCTCAGGGCAGAGCTGTATTTAGGTCTTGGGCCTCCCTAGGTACCAGGCCTCAGCCTCACCCTCTTCCCATCAGCAGCTGGTGTAAGAGCAGTTCCACATTACTATATGGGCATGTGCCAGTCACAAATAGAGACCTGCTTGCCCTCACTCTTGTCACCAGATTTAGCCTAAAGTATTTTTTGTTTTATTATTGTAAATCATTTTGTTTTCTGCATGTCAAATGTATTTAGGATATTTACCCTACGACCATGAACGTACTATTCCCCTATAGCTCTTGGGCCCCCGGTAGTCCAGATTCTTCTTTCTCTTTAGGCCGATATCATAAGACATTTTAGATAAAAAAAAATAAAGACCAACTGCAAACTGTCTCAGAATATTTATTCAAGGTCTCCCTGTGTCAGTGTTGGGCAGACTCGGGAGACATTCGTGTGTTGTTGTGACCTCGCTGCGTCAGGCTGTGTCCAATGGAGTCAGAGTGTCTCGCTCAGCCTGTGTGTAACACGACTACTCACTTCTAGAATTACAAGTCCAGCACCAAGTTATCTGGGGAGAGGGTCGTGGACAGGCGAGAGCTTTCTGACAATCAGGAATGGCCGGCCTTTGGCTCTCATTGGCTGACAGTTTTCAGCTTCTCAGGAGGCTGTTAGGGGTGCTGGGAGTTGTATGTAACTCACAAGTAGTTTAATCCTTAATGTAAGATTGCTGGTTGCTTTACGTACTGTTGTAAATTTCATATCTAATAGTCCCTAAATAAACCCATTATTGAGGACCAATCAGGGGGCCCATGTTACCTACTTACCAGGGCCCCCACCGGTCCCACAGCCAATGAGCAACTGATTCCGCAGCCTGCACTGGTTTCTATGTATATGTGCAGAGACATTGGTCTGTATGAATGTTGCATGTGCAGTGCTGGACATTGAAGCCAAAAAGTCATCCGTTTCTTTTTTAATTAGAGATATACCGAATCCAGGATTCTGCCTTTTTCAGCAGGATTTGGATTCCGCCTAATCCTTCTGCCAGGCTGAACCAAATCCGAATTTGCATATGCAAATTAGGGGCAGGAGGGAAATCACATGACTTTTTGTCACAAAACAAGGAAGTATAAAAGGTTTCCCCCTTCCCACCCCTAATTTGCATATGCAAATTAGAGTTCTGATTGGGTTCGGTATTCGGACAAATCTTTCACGAAGGATTCGGGGGTTCGGCCGAATACAAAAAAAAAATCCCTTTTGGTGCATTTCCATTGCATTGTGCTTCAGCAACGTAACCCGTTCCATTACTCTGTCTTTGTTCATCCCACTCAAGTGTTAATATGTGTTATAAAGGGGAACTCTACCCAAAAACTCTTATTTTACATAATGTAAATGTCATTCTGAGCAACCTTCCAGTGTACAACATATACACTCCTTTTACAGTTACAATGTGTCACTGGTTTTAAAGTAACTTGCAAATGAAATGGCTATTGAAAGTAATATTTGTTTATCCTTTCCTGTTGTTCTTGAAACAATGTAGCAGATGTCAGTTACAGCTGTTTAGCAAATAGCTTTGTTACTCTTTTTCAGGAGTCAGAACCAGCAGTACATAGAACTAAGTTGGGGGTACATTATCCCTTATAATACATGAGTGATACTCAGAGTTCCCTGTATAACTCAGCCTGCAGCCTTGTGCCTTTATATGGTCACAGAACAACCCCTCAGTGACATCTAATATCCTTATCATTTACAGTAGGGGGTACATTATCCCTTATAATACATGAGTGATACTCAGAGTTCCCTGTATAACTCAGCCTGCAGCCTTGTGTCTTTATATGGTCACAGAACAACCCCTCAGTGACTTCTAATATCCTTATCATTTACAGTAGGGGGTACATTATCCCTTATAATATATGAGTGATACTCAGAGTTCCCTGTATAACTCAGGCTGCAGCCTTGTGCCTTTATATGGTCACAGAACAACCCCTCAGTGACTTCTAATATCCTTATCATTTACAGTAGGGGGTACATTATTCCTTATAATACATGAGTGATACTCAGAGTTCCCTGTATAACTCAGCCTGCAGCCTTGTGCCTTTATATGGTCACAGAACAACCCCTCAGTGACGTCTAATATCCTTATCATTTACAGTAGGGGGTACATTATCCCTTATAATACATGAGTGATACTCAGAGTTCCCTGTATAACTCAGCCTGCAGCCTTGTGCCTTTATATGGTCACAGAACCCCTCAGTGACTTCTAATATCCTTATCATTTACAGTAGGGGGTACATTATCCCTTATAATACATGAGTGATTCTCAGAGTTCCCTGTATAAATCAGCCTGCAGCCTTGTGTCTTTATATGGTCACAGAACAACAGTGATTTCTCTGGTTCAGTGTCAGGGGGTGCTGCTGGGAGATGTAGTCCTGGGCCCTTCTCATTTAGCAAAGCTTCACAATGAAAGTGGCGTCAGCAGAAGGGAGGCCGGTCCCTCCTCCTGCGCTCTGATTGGATACAGTGAGACAGTGGCGCCGCCCTAATGGGCGTGTTGTTGCGATGCTTTAAATCCCTGTTGCAGCAGTTTTTTCCCTTCTGTGCCGCTCGGTACCGGCGCTTATAACGGAGTCTCCATCCTCCCCGTACAGCCGCCATGTTTGACCTGGAGAGGGGCTGGAACTTGTCGTTCGCCGGCTGCGGGTTCCTGGGGGTTTATCATGTGGGGGTGTCCAGTTGTCTCCAGGAACGCGCCCCCCAAATCCTCACTCGGGCCAATAAAATCTACGGGGCCTCGGCTGGAGCTCTCAATGCTGCGGCTCTGGTGTGTGGCTGTAGCCTTGGTAAGTGCTGCTCTCTGGGCTCTCCTTCTATTATAATCTGGGGTCTCCTTGTATTATAACCTGGGGTCTCCTTATATTATAATATGGGCTCTCTTTATATTATAATCTGTGGAGTCTCCTTATATATAAATCTGGGGTCTCCTTGTATTATAATCTGGGGTATCCTTATATTATAATCTGGGGTATTTTTATATTAAAATCTGGGCTCTCCTTATATTATAATCTGGAGTCTCCTTATATATTAATCTGGGCTCTCCTTATATTATAATATGGGCTCTCTTTATATTATAATCTGTGGAGTCTCCTTATATATTAATCTGGGCTCTCCTTATATTATAATTTGGGCTCTCCTTATATTATAATCTGGAGTCTCCTTATATATTAATCTGGAGTCTCCTTGTATTATAATCTGGAGTCTCCTTTATATATTAATCTGGGGTCTCCTTGTATTATAATCTGGTCTTTCCTTGTATTATAATCTGGGCTCTTGTTATATTATAATCTGGAGTCTCCTTATATTACAATCTGGGGTCTCCTTGTATTATAATCTGGGGGTCTCCTTATATATTAAGAATTGTGCCCTCCCATAGGCTGCTATGTGACTATTATATCCCCCCCCCCATTCACTGATCTAGGGTTGTACCATCTCCTTATATCCTTATCACTAGTCACCCCCTGCCCCCCAATATTCAGACCCTCCCATACGTACATACCCCCTCCCAATATACTGATCTGCCCCTATTGCTTTCCATTGTGCCTGAGTAGTTAGTACATGGGACATATATTCTATTGATCTCCCCCTCTATTGTACCTTGCTGGAGGATACCCCCCAAATGGATAAGGGGGTGAGTATTGTGGGTGGATGGGGTACAACTTTATTGTGAGCTCTGCTCAGCCAGGATTGTATTTCTCATATACTAAAAGGACCTGGGCCCCAGAAAACAGGAAAAGCCAGGGGCTCGTTTCACTCTGTCTGTACCCCAACTTTGTGTGTAACCCCCAATAAATTCCTGGTGTAAACAAACCCTTAGAACTCAGGTTTAACCTCTGTAAAACATTCAGCTGGAGGCTGTTATAGGGGGGTATGGACCTCTTTGATTTTATTGGCTCTGCCACTATATAGATATAGATAGATATATATAGATATAGTGAATAAAGTACCCCCTCTTGTAAAATATAAGGATATTATAAGTTACCGAGGAGTTTCATGACCATGTGTTTTTATACAGGTCATGGAACTCCGAGGTAACTTCTAATATCCTCATATTTTGCAACTGGGGGTACTTTATTTATTATAATACACAAGTTTTAGTGAGTCATGTGACAGAAATGACATCAGAACTCACCGTTTATAACTGATGACATCAGAACTCACCGTTTATAACTGATGACATCAGAACTCACCGTTTATAAGGATATAATTTACAAGATATTCATGGCTTTTGTGTATTTATATATATATATATATATATATATATATATATATATATATATATTGTTCCCTTTTGTAATTGTAAGCTCTTTTTGCACAGAGCCTTCCTTATGTGTAACTCCATATGTTCCATGTATAGAATTCATGTGACTTGGCTGTATAAACACACTTACTTTACAGCGCTGCGAAATCTGTTGGCGCTACATAAATACATGTTATTAATAATATAGTGCAGATTCATTGAAATGAATGGGAGTAGTGGAGGGTAGCGGTTCCAATTTAACAGTAGGGGTGACCTCCTGCATTTCCAAATACAATCTCGCTTTACTGTTCCTTTAAACTTGAGTTTTGAAGGCAATTGAATGTAGTTATTATGCCGTGAGGCTGTTGGTCCAGTTCTGCTGCTTTGTCGAAGACTTGTCACGTTCTGTGCTGTGGGTTCATTCAGGGCTACACAAATCAGGTCACCGGCAGTTCTGACTCCCACACAAATGTAGGGCTTCTCGTGCTGATGTGTCATGTTCATGGCTAAAACGATGAGTTTATTGTTGAGTGTTGTAGTTGAGCAGCGGAAGGGGAGCTGCACAGGGTCAGTAAATAGCAGCAGTGCAGTCAAGCGTGTCTAACTGAGAGGGTCCTGTGTTCTAAATAATCCCACCCCCTGCACCTCTCACATTCTCCTCCTGAATTCCCGGCTCCTCTTACATTTCTGTCAGTTCTGTTTGGCCTTTAATTCTCCTCTGCCAGAGTTTTATGGGGACATTAAACTGCCCAGTCGTAGGGTTTATAATAAACAAAGTGTATGGACCTGGCAGAGGCTTCACTCCAATGTTAGTGCATTTAAATTCTAATTGCGACTCCTGCCACAATGTAGCAACGTTCCTTTGTCTGAGCTGCACATACAGTAACACCATAGAAATATATTGCCTGGCAGAGACTCCTGGGCACTTTTGGGTGGGGCTAGAATTATGCAGTAAATCCCCCCCCATTTGAAAGCCCTAATTAGCAATACACTAGCCACCTGCTGGAGCTGCTCTGTGATTGGACGAGGATAGTGAGCTGACTTTTGGGTGTGACACCAATCCCCCCCCCCACTGAGGTTACTATGGGTCAGTGACCTGCATGTCTGTGTGTCACACGGGGGGGGGGGGTTATTTCAGTTCAGCCTGAGACACATTAGACATCCCCAGCCCTTATCTCATGTTTGTGTATATTCCTTATTTAACTAAGTCTGCAAATAGACTTTATCTTAAAGAAATGCCCCAACAGCACCTCTCTCCCCCAGCTCTGTCTCTCTCTCGACTGAACCCCTCTCTCTCTCTCGCTCTCTCGATTGAACCCCTCTCTCTCGCGACTGAACTTTTATCTCAACTAAACCCTTAACCCCTCTCTCTCTCGAATGTATTAGCATTGGCTGTGATGTATGTAACTCCATATGTTCTCTCTCTCGAATGAACCCCTCTCTCTCTCGAATGAACCCCTCTCTCTCTCGAATGAACCCCTCTCTCTCTCTCGAATGAACCCCTCTCTCTCTCTCGAATGAACCCCTCTCTCTCTCGAATGAACCCCTCTCTCTCTCGAATGAACCCCTCTCTCTCTCGAATGAACCCCTCTCTCTCTCGAATGAACCCCTCTCTCTCTCGAATGAACCCCTCTCTCTCTCGAATGAACCCCTCTCTCTCTCGAATGAACCCCTCTCTCTCTCGAATGAACGCCTCTCTCTCGAATGAACGCCTCTCTCTCGAATGAACGCCTCTCTCTCGAATGAACGCCTCTCTCTCGAATGAACGCCTCTCTCTCGAATGAACGCCTCTCTCTCGAATGAACGCCTCTCTCTCGAATGAACGCCTCTCTCTCGAATGAACGCCTCTCTCTCGAATGAACGCCTCTCTCTCGAATGAACGCCTCTCTCTCGAATGAACGCCTCTCTCTCGAATGAACGCCTCTCTCTCGAATGAACGCCTCTCTCTCGACTGAGCCTCTCTCTCGACTGAACCCGTCTCTCTCGACTGAACGTCTGTCGACTGAACCCCTCTCTCTCTGTCGACTGAACCCCTCTCACTCTGTCGACTGAACCCCTCTCTCTCTCTCGAATGAACCCCTCTCTCTCGAATGAACCCCTCTCTCTCGAATGAACCCCTCTCTCTCGAATGAACCCCTCTCTCTCGAATGAACCCCTCTCTCTCTCGAATGAACCCCTCTCTCTCTCGAATGAACCCCTCTCTCTCTCGACTGAGCCCCTCTCTCTCGACTGAACGTCTGTCGACTGAACCCCTCTCTCTCTCTCTCTATTGCTCTCTCTCTCGACCGAACATCTCACTCGACCAAACCCCTCTCTCTCTCGACTGAACCCCTACCTGGACTCTCTCTCTCTCTCTCTCTCTCTCTCTCTCTCTCTCTCTCGACTGAACCCCCCTCTTTCTCTC
Source organism: Xenopus petersii (assembly GCA_038501925.1). Lineage (NCBI taxonomy): Eukaryota > Metazoa > Chordata > Amphibia > Anura > Pipidae > Xenopus > Xenopus petersii. Next base: position 3,239,723 of record CM076676.1, on the reverse strand, counting down.
TCTCTCGACTGAACCTGAAGACAGGGCAGTTTGTTTTTCCTGCTGCAGCCTGCATGCGTTAATTGTCGACTGATTACAGTTCAACACTGCTGACCCAGGGCTTCTCTTTATATTTTTCCCCCTAACTTTTATGATGCCTTTCCTATCGTCCTGTATGTAAACAGAGATAAAGATATTGTATTGTTGTGGCTTCTCATAGTAACATAGTAACTCAGGTTGAAAAAAGACACTCGTCCATCCAGTAGAACCTTTTTTGTCCAAATGACTCGGAGGAAGGTTGAAGCCATTGACTCATATGGGACATACTCGTACCCTTACCCTTCAGCTGGGTGCCATTCAGGGGGTCGGGTGCCATTCAGGGGGTCGGGTGCCATTCAGGGGGCGGGTGCCATTCAGGGGGCGGGTGCCAGTTAGGGGGCGGGTGCCATTCAGGGGGTGGGTGCCAGTCAGTGGGTGGGTGCTTATAGGTACAACATACAGTGGGAACGCTGGATTAGGCAGTTGATAGGAACAGGGCTCCCTTGCTGCCAGGTGCTGCCCCCCATACCTGTCCCCTGCCTTAACCATTGTTCCCACCCATTGTTGCACCCACTGAAACGTTCTTGTTCTCCCACATGCCACCCCTTAAATCAAAGCTTTGCCCTACTTTCTGATTGGCTGACCTGTGTTATTTCACTTGATCTTTGTCCTAGAGAAGTTACAGCAGGGCAGGGATAATCCGGCTCAGCAGATTAATAATCCCATTAGGCCAATACGCTGATTAAATCGGGAAATCTCATTTGCACTTTTGGTTAATGTAATGACATCACAAACTTTGCACCAGGTCTGGTAACTCGCATGAGCCAATCACGTGTCTGCATTCTAACACCAGATACTGTTACAAACTTTGCTCTTGTTATTAGTATAAACCGCCCTTAAACCCCTTGACTGGCAGCAATTGTGTGTTGCCTAGCAACATGGTTTTTTTTTTGTTTTTTTTGCTAATCGTAAGCGTGGAATGTAGAAATGTAGGTTTTTCATTTCTGGCAGGTAAATGGCCACTATCGCCTCTTTTAACCATAAATATAATTATATATATATATATATATATATATATATATATATATATATATATATATATATATATATATATATATATATATATATATATGAAAAACCGCACCAGCAGGTCTTTATACAAAAATAGAAAAACTTTTATTACTATATATATATATATATTCCTCCAGCTTCTCCTGGACCCCCCTCATGGATAATAGTACAGGTATGGGACCTGTTATCCAGAATGCTCAGGACCTGTGGTTTCTGGTAACTGATCTTTCCATAATTTGGATCTTCATACCTTAAGTCGACTAGAAAATCATGTAAACATTAAATAAACCCAATAGGCTGGTTTTGCCTCCAGTACAAGCTACAGTTTTTTTTTTTTATTGCCATTTTGAAAAATTTGGATTACTTGGATAGAATGTAGTCTATGGAAGACGGCCTTTTTGAAATTCGGAGCTTCCTGGATAACGGGTTTCCGGATAATGGATCCCATACCTGTATCTGTATTATACTGGCCGGTTCTTACTCGTTCTAGCCCAGTGCTGCTCGGATGTATTGGGGGTAGCCAAGGAAGCCAGGAAGAGAAATCTGGGGCCCCTACACCCTTCCTTTAACCTGGTGAAGATCTTGAAGAAGGGACTGTACCGAAATCTCCCCGAAAATGCCCATGAGCTGGCGTCTGGGAAGCTCTGCATATCCCTCACCCGAGTGTCTGACGGAGAGAACGTTCTGGTGTCGGAATTTAACTCCAAAGAAGAACTGATCCAGGTACCCGAACTTTTTGTACATTGGGGGAGCAGGTATTTCACAATATGATATGGGTATGGCTTTATTGGGGAACAAAGTTCTGTTTTTTCAAAGTATAATCTCTTCCCTCAGGCTTTAATATGCAGCGCCTTTGTGCCCATTTACTGTGGCATTATCCCACCGTCTTTCCGAGGGGTGGTAAGTTAATTTTTTCCCTTTAAGAATAACAGCAAGCTCACTATGGATGGGCCATACCATTTATTGCCACACTCCCGTTCTAATATAGATATGTATGTATGTATATCTCTATCAACTATCTCTATCAGCTAGCTCTATAAACTAATCATTTATCTCTATCAACTAATCAACTATCTGTATTGACTAGCTCTAGCCCTATCAACTAGCTCTAGCTCTATCATCTCTCTCTCTATAAACTAATCATTTATCTCTATCAACTATCTGTATTGACTAGCTCTAGCCCTATCAACTAGCTCTAGCTCTATCATCTCTCTCTATAAACTAATCATTTATCTCTATCAACTAATCAACTATCTGTATTGACTAGCTCTAGCCCTATCATCTCTCTCTATAAACTAATCATTTATCTCTATCAGATAATCAACTAGCTCTATCTCTATCGACTATCTCTAGCTCTATCATCTCTCTATAAACTAATCATTTATCTCTATCAACTAATCAACTATCTGTATTGACTAGCTCTAGCCCTATCATCTCTCTCTATAAACTAATCATTTATCTCTATCAGATAATCAACTAGCTCTATCTCTATCGACTATCTCTAGCTCTATCATCTCTCTATAAACTAATCATTTATCTCTATCAACTAATCAACTATCTGTATTGACTAGCTCTAGCCCTATCAACTATCTCTAGCTCTATCATCTCTCTCTCTATAAACTAATCATTTATCTCTATCAGCTAATCAACTAGCTCTATCGACTATCTCTGGCTCTATCATCTCTCTATAAACTAATCATTTATCTCTATCAACTAATCAACTAGCTCTATCGACTAGCTCTATCTCTATTGATTATCTCTAGCTCTATCATCTCTCTATAAACTAATCATTTATCTCTATCAACTAATCAACTAGCTCTATCGACTAGCTCTATCTCTATCGATTATCTCTAGCTGTATCATCTATCTCTAGCTCGATCATCTATCTCTAGCTCTAACAACTATCATCATCTATCCCCTCTTGGGTTCCTCCGTATTGTCCTCTTGACCGTCTCAGTTGGTCGGTATCTCCTTCCACCATTAAAATTCTGTAAGCCAATCAGAACTGGCAGTGAACTGGGGCCCACAATTCCTTTTGTCAATAATCCATATCCTCTCCTAAAAATAAAAAAGGTTTCTGGGCAGAAAAGGGGCTTCATGTGGGAGTAGGAGGTGTAATATCCCCCTTTTGGACTCCATCTGAATTCTAGTGGCCCATGGAAATAACCTGAGCCCAGATAGAACATTCAGTCCAAGCAGATTACAGTCCAATAGGATTCAAGGATAACTGTTTCCTCTATGTGATACATTGTTAACCCTGTTTATTTAGTTAAACTCATCCCTTCTCAATTCTGCACTACAACCATTTTATAAACTGAGCACCCCAAGAGCAGTGTTGTCCAATGTGTTATATGATAAGTGGGTCACATTATAATGCATTTGTAAAGTCCTAAATGTACATCAATTGAGCCCATTATCGCTGCATAAAAATGCATTGGAAAACCAAATCTGCTCTGCAGACCCCTGATCTGGACGGCCCAGCCCTAGAGAGGCCACTCCCACTCTTAAATATTTACTTTAAGTGGACCCTGGACTGGAAACTTGACTTTGCACCGACAATAAAATCTGTTTATTTACATTTATTTTCTGTCTGTCCTGTATGTTGCCTCATTGGGTAACAACTCATATTTTCTTTTTTCAGGAGAAGGTGCCCTTGTTCTAAATGTCTGATAAACACATGTCTCTATATGACCCACATGTACTGTTGTAACCCCATTACACGTCTGCAGGGAATACTATGATAGGTATTCCCCTGTACTAAGCACAATTCAGCAGGAACAGCCCCTAAGTTTGCTCATAGTCTGTACAGAGAGATCCCATAAAACTATGGCAGCATAGGTATTCCCCTGTACTAAGCACAATTCAGCAGGAACAGTCCCCTAAGTTTGCTCATAGTCTGTACAGAGAGATCCCATAAAACTATGGCAGCATAGGTATTCCCTGTACTAAGCACAATTCAGCAGGAACAGTCCCTAAGTTTGCTCATAGTCTGTACAGAGAGATCCCATAAAACTATGGTACATGGGTATTCCCTGTACTAAGCACAATTCAGCAGGAACAGTCCCCTAAGTTTGCTCATAGTCTGTACAGAGAGATCCCATAAAACTATGGTACATAGGTATTCCCTGTACTAAGCACAATTCAGCAGGAACAGCCCCTAAGTTTGTGCATAGTCCCCTGTACTAAGGGCCACAGTGTATATGGAAATATGTTTTTGTTTCCATGGCAGCGGTATGTTGATGGGGGAATCAGCAATAATCTACCTGAATACGACTTGAAAAACACAATCACAGTCTCTCCGTTTTCGGGGGAATCTGACATCTGCCCGAGGGACACGAACTCCACAAACTTCCATGAGGTGCGACTGACTAACACCAGTATCCAGTTCAGCCTGGGGAACCTGTATCGACTGACACGTGCGCTGTTCCCACCCGATCCCACGGTAAGTGCCCCGCCGGTCACATCGAGCCAATCAGAGGGGTTTCTCCCACCCTGGGATTAAACTGCTCATTGAGGATTAAAAAGATTTGCCTTTTGTTCAATGTGACCAAATCAGTCAAATATCGTTAGTTTCCTGAATCAGCTGAGCTTTGATTCATTGTTTGTGGCTGAACCAAATGATAATTTTGGTTTGTTTTTTTAAATACATTATATATTTTCTAGCCCCACCCACTGCTTGAGTCACAGACTCTGTGCTCCTCCCCCTGTAAGAGAACATCCTTGTTGCTTAATTCATACATGTGACTTTATCCTGTAGTAGATCCCTGACCCACTAAATATAATGGTCAATATTAGACCTTGCTGGAAAGTCTGTGTTGTGTTCTCATATGTCCCTCTCTGCACTTCCACTCATTTCATTGGTCGTAACATTGTTTCTGCAGGTTCTTGGAGAGATGTGTCAGCAGGGATACAATGATGCACTTAGATTCCTTAAAGACAACAGTATGTTCTAATCTTCTTTGTTTCCTTACCTGGGCCTAATGACTTCATGGGCTGACAATCTAATTTGTTTTTTCTATGTACATTTACAATCTCAGCTGCCATAAAGCAGGGCAGGTCTGCTGCTTACAATGGGGATCAGATAGGATCTGTGCAGCCACTGGGACAGAATGTTGTTATACAGATAGCTAGAATCTCAGCTGCCATAAAGCAGGACAGGACTGCTGCTTACAATGGGGATCAGATAGGATCTGTGCAGCCACTGGGACAGAATGTTCTGTTATACAGATAGCTAGAATCTCAGCTGCCATAAAGCAGGACAGGACTGCTGCTTACAATGGGGATCAGATAGGATCTGTGCAGCCACTGGGACAGAATGTTCTGTTATACAGATAGCTAGAATCTCAGCTGCCATAAAGCAGGACAGGACTGCTGCTTACAATGGGGATCAGATAGGATCTGTGCAGCCACTGGGACAGAATGTTCTGTTATACAGATAGCTAGAATCTCAGCTGCCATAAAGCAGGACAGGACTGCTGCTTACAATGGGGATCAGATAGGATCTGTGCAGCCACTGGGACAGAATGTTCTGTTATACAGATAGCTAGAATCTCAGCTGCCATAAAGCAGGACAGGACTGCTGCTTACAATGGGGATCAGATAGGATCTGTGCAGCCACTGGGACAGAATGTTCTGTTATACAGATAGCTAGAATCTCAGCTGCCATAAAGCAGGACAGGACTGCTGCTTACAATGGGGATCAGATAGGATCTGTGCAGCCACTGGGACAGAATGTTCTGTTATACAGATAACTAGAATCTCAGCTGCCATAAAGCAGGACAGGACTGCTGCTTACAATGGGGATCAGATAGGATCTGTGCAGCCACTGGGACAGAATGCTCTGTGATTTTTATTGTATCATTTTCTTATTGTCCTTCAGACCTGTTAAACTTGCCATCACCTGCCACTGACCTGCGCCCGGCTTTTCCCAAAACTGAACCTCTTTCCCACCACCTGACCTGCGACTGCTCAGTGAAGAGTAAACGGGAAGAAGAGGAGGATCTGAAGCGGAAGGTGTTGGAGGGACAGACCCCGTGGTCTCTGGATAAGAGAATCATGGAGAGGCTGCCGCCCAGCTTGTGTTATGGTAAAAGTCCATTCTATCAGGCCTCCATTGAGATTGCAATGTCTAAAAGCAATTGGAGATGCTCCTTCGGGACGGTAACGTGTACAGTAGTTTATTTGAGATGTTCCTCGTGTTATGTTTCCATGGCAATCTCTGTTCTTATCCCTTGTTTCATTTGTTGCAGTCCTGCAGGAGGCATGCAGAGAGAAGAACGGACTATACCATCAGATCTCCAGCCTTTTGCCCATGCGGGTGGCTTCCTACATGGTGATGCCCTATACCCTACCGGTGGAGTCTGTATTTTCTGTTGCTTTAAGGTAATGTTCTGGGCTGGTTCAAATGTTCATGTATTTCTAATTCTGGATCACCCGCACCCTTGTGTCCTCTGATGGTCTTATGAGAGGCCTATGAGTCCCTCGTGAGAGGCCTATGAGTCCCCCGTGAGAGGCCTATGAGTCCCCCGTGAGAGGCCTATGAGTCCCTCGTGAGAGGCCTATGAGTCCCCCGTGAGAGGCCTATGAGTCCCCCGTGAGAGGCCTATGAGTCCCCCGTGAGAGGCCTATGAGTCCCCCGTGAGAGGCCTATGAGTCCCTCGTGAGAGGCCTATGAGTCCCCCCGTGAGAGGCCTATGAGTCCCCCCGTGAGAGGCCTATGAGTCCCCCCGTGAGAGGCCTATGAGTCCCCCCGTGAGAGGCCTATGAGTCCCCCCGTGAGAGGCCTATGAGTCCCCCCGTGAGAGGCCTATGAGTCCCCCCGTGAGAGGCCTATGAGTCCCCCCGTGAGAGGCCTATGAGTCCCCCCGTGAGAGGCCTCCGAGTCCCCCCGTGAGAGGCCTCCGAGTCCCCCCGTGAGAGGCCTCCGAGTCCCCCGTGAGAGGCCTCCGAGTCCCCCCGTGAGAGGCCTCCGAGTCCCCCCGTGAGAGGCCTATGAGTCCCTCGTGAGAGGCCTATGAGTCCCTCGTGAGAGGCCTATGAGTCCCTCGTGAGAGGCCTATGAGTCCCTCGTGAGAGGCCTATGAGTCCCTCGTGAGAGGCCTATGAGTCCCTCGTGAGAGGCCTATGAGTCCCTCGTGAGAGGCCTATGAGTCCCTCGTGAGAGGCCTATGAGTCCCTCGTGAGAGGCCTATGAGTCCCTCGTGAGAGGCCTATGAGTCCCTCGTGAGAGGCCTATGAGTCCCTCGTGAGAGGCCTATGAGTCCCCCGTGAGAGGCCTCCGAGTCCCCCGTGAGAGGCCTCCGAGTCCCCCGTGAGAGGCCTCCGAGTCCCCCGTGAGAGGCCTCCGAGTCCCCCGTGAGAGGCCTCCGAGTCCCCCGTGAGAGGCCTCCGAGTCCCCCGTGAGAGGCCTCCGAGTCCCCCGTGAGAGGCCTCCGAGTCCCCCGTGAGAGGCCTCCGAGTCCCCCGTGAGAGGCCTCCGAGTCCCCCGTGAGAGGCCTCCGAGTCCCCCGTGAGAGGCCTCCGAGTCCCCCGTGAGAGGCCTTCGAGTCCCCCCGTGAGAGGCCTTCGAGTCCCCCCGTGAGAGGCCTCCGAGTCCCCCGTGAGAGGCCTCCGAGTCCCCCGTGAGAGGCCTCCGAGTCCCCCGTGAGAGGCCTCCGAGTCCCCCGTGAGAGGCCTCCGAGTCCCCCGTGAGAGGCCTCCGAGTCCCCCGTGAGAGGCCTCCGAGTCCCTGCAGAACCTCTTGTTAAAGCCCAATAGTATTAACCTATTGAACCTGTCATTGCACGTCCAGAATAATGCTCTTTTTTGCACCCCCTGCAGGTTTGTGGATTGGGTTCCAGATATGCCGGAAGATATGCGCTGGATGCAGGAACAAGTGTGCTCCGTCGCTGGGGCTGTGTATTCCCAGGCGAAGAAGAGACTCTTCCCATCAGTCAGGTACACTTCATGCATATAATTTGGCGAAACTACACTCGTATGACTTTCTCGGATCAAGCCCTACTTTTGAGGTCCAACACTTGGCCCAGCCAAGATCTTGAGCACCCTCACCATGCGTTATAATCCATGTGCCGGAAGTGCAAAATGAAGGGTTGTGAGCCCATAGAATCATTAAGTGTTGGGTGAAGGGGCAGATGTTCTTGCATAGTTACAATCTTCAGTTGTTTATAATGACTTCTACTAAAGCTCATTGGTTGCCTTCCAGGTCACCGGGCCATGGTACCCTACGGAAATGCCTGAGCCTCCCACCTCCGCTCCATCACGCCACTTCCTACCTCTCCCCCAGCAACTTCTCCTGCATGGACCTAGAGAGTTGGGTCTTTGACTTCTCCTGTCCCTCACATCTCCGGGACCACCAGGATCCCAGCAGTCCCCCAACAGAACTGGATTCTGTGGATCAGTCCAAGTGCACTTTCAGCTTAGAAGACTCAGGGGTAGATGTGAACTTCTCGACCGATCCGGAAGATTCAGCTTCAGAACTTGAATTTTCAGGAAATTCCTTCTGAATCTGGATTCTTGGGTAATAAAAGAAGATCCCTAATGATCTTGGGAACCCCGATTGTCGATTGCAAATCAGTTGAGGGGGGGGTTTCAATGATAAGGAAATCAGACCTCAGTATTCATGTAGTTGTGGAACTGGAACATTAATAGGACCAGTGTCGGACTGGGTTATTGGGGGCCCACCGGAAAATGTGACCCAACATCGTGTCCGGTACCACCAACCAGCTGCAATGATGCGGACCCCAATGGGATTTCTCTGGTGGGCCAGTCTGACCCTGGATAAGACGACTCCAAGTTCTGGAGGAAATAATGATAAATTGGACAAATCCAAGACATTACCGTATTTAATCTAAAAGGTGCTCTGAAAGTCCATCCGATACCCCCAGATACTATGCCTTGTTTTTGGGGGACCCTTAACCAGCATTTAATTATTATGTTTCCGTTCTTGAGTGTGGCTTCCAAACTACAATGCTCTTAGTCCTCTGGCACTTGAAAGGTTAAACACGACGGGTTCTTATTTGCCCCCCTTTTTTTCACCTCGAAGGTTTAACCCCCTTCTCCTAAAATGCACGTTGTGTTTCATGGTGCTTACTGCTTTAAATTATAAATATATAAAAAAAAGAAATTACATTTTGTTAAAATTTTAAAAAAGTTTTATATGTACAGTGAATTTTAATGAAAGGTGTTTTTTTTTTCCCAAAGCTTTATTAAACAAACAAGCACTTTGGGTAAATGGGACCCATTGTCTATGAAGACAAGCCCTTTGCTGCCAGAGAATCCGCCGTGCATTGTCTCTTGCTAAGACTGAAACAATCCACTTTATTATTATTATTATTATTTCACTTGGAAGGGGGGTGGGAAGGGTTAACAAAAACCATGGAAATAAATATAACTTTAAAATAAAATGGTTTGTGCGTTTATTTTCTCTACACTTGGGGTGGTTTAAAGTAGGGAATCCAAGATTCGCTGCAGGATTCGGATTCGGCCGACTGCCCGGCCGAACCAAATCTGAATCCTCATTTGCATATGCAAAAAAAAAATGTTTTCCCCTTCCCACCCCTAATTTGCATATACAAATTAGGATTCGGCTTTGGTTCGGAATCTTTCGCAAAGGGTTTGGCCGAATCCAAAATAGTGGATTTGGTGCATCCGTTGTTTAAAGTGACAGTGCAACTATATTGTTATGATATGTATTACTGAGGCAAGGTATATAGGCAGGAATCACAGATGGACCCTAACCAGACAGAGGTATTTTGGGACAATTCCCATCAGCCTTTTCTTATTTCCAGATCTAAGGCTATTAAAGCGGTTGGTTGCCTTTGTTACCTTTTAGTATTGTGAGACACTTTGCAATTGGTTTTCATTTTTTATTATTTGTGTTTTTTTATTCAGCAGCTCTCCAGTTTGCAGTTTCAGCCATCTGGTTGCTAGGGTCTAAATCACCCTAGCAACCACACACTGATTTGAATAAGAGACTGGAATATGAATAGGAGAGGCCTGAATAGAAAGAGGAGGAATAAAAAGTAACAATAACAATACATTTGTAGCCTTACAGAGCATTTGTTGTTTTTTTTAGATGGGGTCAGCGACCCCCATTTGAAAGCTGGAGAAGGTCAGAATAAAAAGGCAAAAAATTTAAAAATAAAATATAAAAAATAAATAATGAAGACCAATTGACGATAAATCGATAACATACGTATAAGTTAACTTAAAGGGACCCTGTCATCGGAAAACATGTTTTTTTCAAAAAGCATCAGTTAATAGTGCTGATCCAGCAGAATTCTGCACTGAAATCCATTTCTCAAAAGAGCAAACAGATTTTTTATATTCAATTTTGAAATCTGACATGGGGCTAGACATATTGTCAATTTCCCAGCTGCCCCTGGTCATGTGACTTGTGCCTGCACTTTAGCAGAGAAATGCTTTCTGGCAGGCTGCTGTTTTTCCTTCTCAATGTAACTGAATGTGTCTCAGTGGGACATGGGTTTTTACTATTGAGTGTTGTTCTTAGATCTACCAGGCAGCTGTTATCTTGTGTTAGGGAGCTGTTATCTAGTTACCTTCCCATTGTTCTGTTGTTAGGCTGCTGGGGGGGGAGGGGTGATATGGCTCCAACTTGCAGTACAGCAGTAAAGAGCACAAGTCACATGACTTGGGGCAGTTGGGAAATTGACAATATGTCTAGCCCCATTTCAGATTCCAAAATTGAATATAAAAAAATCTATTTGCTCTTTTTGAGAAATGGATTTCAGTGCAGAATTCTGCTGGAGCAGCTCTATTAACTGATTCATTTTGGAAATTTGTTTCTTCCCATGACAGTATCACTTTAGAGGTGAACTAACCCTTTAACTCAGTGCAGTTATCTCTGCTGGGACAGTAATACGCCTGCGCACTATGATTCACACTTTTCCTATAAGCTTATTTTGGCGTTTAGGGGCGGGTTAGTCAAACAAGACGCAGCCAATCAGCGTTTAGGTGGAAGGGAATCCAAGCACGTTGGTTATTTGGACGCACGGAGCGTGAGTAATCTACCAGCCAATAAGAAGTAAAGGGCGTGGCTTTACTGAGCGTCGTACGATGCTCAGCCAATTAGCGTCCGGGGCTGGGTTTCCCACTGTCATGGCGGCGCCCATGACCCTTTGACAGCGCTCTGACAGAGCTGATCGCGGAGATCTCCCTGGGATTGCTGCCGGCAGTCTGTAGTGACACACAGCGAGGAGATGGGCACAGTACACGCCCGGGTAATACTCGGGACAGCGGGGCAGGGAGGGGAAGCCGCTCCGGGTCCAGTGACCTTGTCTGAGGCCGATATGAGGCAGTGGAGAGCGGGGAGACTGAGGCCCTTGTATTTCTGGATCAGAAGCCTCAGGATTTTATCTGGGACACTGAGGACTTGAATCATTACAATTCAGCCCATGGGGATCCTGGGAAATGTAGTTCAGCTGCAGAGTTTAGGGGGGAGTGACAGTTGTAGTCCAAGGCATGCGCAGGCTTTTAGGGGATGATGGGAAATGTAGTAACGGGGAGAATCAGTCTCTGCTCCCACCCACTGGGCACCACTGTCTATAGGCGCAACCCCCCCCACGTAATGTCAATATAATTAATATAAATATAATATAAATATAATTAATATAAATATAATGTCAATATAATATATAATATGTACTAACACTTACTGACCCCCCCCCCCAGAGTCTGGACCCTCTGCCCATGAATGGACCCGACTTTGGATCCCCCGACGATGCTGATCTGGTGGAAGTGGAACCTCAGAAGAAACAGGAGATTCTAGAGAATAAAGATGTATGTGCTGAACTATACCCTGACCCCCTCACACATATCCCCCCCGGGGGCTTTATCATTCCCATCAGTCCCTGCCCCAATGAGCTTACAATCTAAGGTCCCTATCAATTTCCCATCAGTCCCTGCCCCAATGAGTTTACAATCTAAGATCCCTATCAATTTCCCATTAATTCCTGCCCCTGTGAGCTTACAATCTTAGGTCCCTAACCGTTCTTATCCCAGTGAGCTTACAATCTAAGGTCCCTATCACATTCCCATCAGTCCCTGTCCCAGTGATCTTATAATCTAAGGTCCCTATCACATTCCCGTCAGTCCCTGCCCCAGTGAGCTTACAATCTAAGGTCCCTATCACATTCCCTTCAGTCCCTGCCCCAGGGACTTAACAGTCTAAGGTGCCTATCGCATTCCTGTCAGTCCCTGCCCCAGTGAGCTTACAATCTAAGGTCCCTATCACATTCCAGTCAGTCCCTGCCCCAGTGAGTTTACAGTCTAAGTTCTCTATCACATTCCCGTCAGTCCCTGCCCCAGTGAGCTTACAATCTAAGGTCTCTATCACATTCCCGTCAGTCCCTGCCCCAGTGAGTTTACAATCTAAGGTCTCTATCACATTCCCGTCAGTCCCTGCCCCAGTGAGCTTACAATCTAAGGTCCCTATCACATTCCCTTCAGTCCCTGCCCCAGGGACTTAACAGTCTAAGGTCCCTATCGCATTCCTGTCAGTCCCTGCCCCAGTGAGCTTACAATGTAAGGTCTCTATCACATTCCCGTCAGTCCCTGCCCCAGTGAGCTTACAATCTAAGATCCCTATCACATTCCCATCAGTCCCTGTCCCAGTGAACTTGTTCCCCTTGTTGTGATTGGCTCGTGCCTTTGTGTATCCGCAGGTGGTGGTACAACGCGTTCACTTCGAAGGTCTTGGAAGGACTAAAGATGATCTCGTTGCGCATGAAATCGGCCAAGTATTTAAGGCTAAAAACCTCATTGAAGTGAGTCGTTATATTTATAGTCTGTAACTGTATCACTGGGATGGTCCGGCCTCGATATTCTTTGTCTTTATACAATCACATACGTCACAGGTGAGATACACTGTAGTAATATACATGGCGACTTCTTGCCTCCAGGTTATGAGAAAGTCTCACGAGGCCCGAGAAAAACTTCTCCGCCTGGGAGTGTTTCGGAATGTGGATGTCTTGATCGATACCTGTGAAGGTAAAGACAAAATAAGTTCCAATGTATATCTACATGTTCTAGTCTGTATTCATTGTAAGCAGCAGTCCTGTCCTGCTTTACGGCAGCTGAGATTCTAGCTATCTGTATAACAGAACATTCTGTCCCAGTGGCTGCACATATCCTATCTGATCCCCATTGTAAGCAGCAGTCCTGTCCTGCTTTATGGCAGCTGAGATTCTAGCTATCTGTATAACACAACATTCTGTCCCAGTGGCTGCACAGATCCTATCTGATCCCCATTGTAAGCAGCAGTCCTGTCCTGCTTTATGGCAGCTGAGATTCTAGCTATCTGTATAACAGAACATTCTGTCCCAGTGGCTGCACATATCCTATCTGATCCCCATTGTAAGCAGCAGTCCTGTCTTGCTTTATGGCAGCTGACAGATCTCAGAGACATTAATACGTTTCAGGGGAAGACGCTGTGCCCAATGGACTGGACGTGACGTTTGAGGTCACAGAATTAAGAAGAGTAACAGGAAGTTACAATACGATGGTTGGAAACAATGAAGGAAGCATGGTAAGTTGTATTTAAAGGGGAACTCTCCTCTCGTAGTTATGGGGTCTCTGTGGAATGCAGAATATTTACCAGTCTAGAAAGAGCTGATACAGAACCCGGTGCTGCTAGTGCTGATGGGTAACGTGACTTTTCTTCCCTTCAAGGTTCTCGGGCTGAAACTCCCCAACCTGTTCGGCCGCGCTGAGAAAATGACTTTCCAGTTTTCCTACGGAACCAAAGAGACGTCCTACGGCCTGTCCTTCTTTAAACCCCAAGTCGGGAACTTTGAACGAAAGTGAGATAATTCCTCTAATTGGCTGAAATATTTAAGCAGAATTCATTTTTTTTTCAATCAAACGTTTCATGAAACACTAATAGACAGGGTCTGTAGGGGGAGCTCTTCTATTGGGGTTTATTCCTGTGAGACAAAACCAGGATTTACTTTGCCTTTAAATCTAATCTGCTTTATGGTTGCTGGGGTATCTGTCTGCCTAGCAACGGGGCATTGGATTGAGTGACAGAATGGGAGTGGGCATGAATAATAATATAAACATTTAAAACTCTGACAATCAATCTGCTTCTGGATCCCCGGGGTCACCGACCCTAACACCCGAATGGCTTTTTAAATATCCAGTTTGCAGGGCGGAATTATTGTTGTTGTTCTGTCTCAGTAGCAGTTTTATACCCTGGTGTTTATTTTCCTGCAGCTTCTCAGTCAACTTGTACAAAGTAACGGGGCAGTTCCCGTGGAGTTCCCTGCGAGAGACCGACCGGGGGGTGTCTGCTGAAATCAACGTACGTTCCCAAATTCTTGCTTTTCCAACCCAAACTGAGGCCGATCCGCTGAATGTCACGTTTATTATATTCCAGTTCCCCATCTGGAAAACCAGCCACACCCTGAAGTGGGAGGGAGTTTGGCGAGAGCTCGGGTGTTTGGCCAGAACCGCGTCATTTACTATACGAGAAGAGAGCGGACACACCCTCAAATCTTCATTATCTGTAACATTTATTATCATTCTTTATTATTTACCTTTGTTTCGCTGTTTATTTAATTCCTGCTACGTCAGCTGGTTTCTGCCACATTGTTTCAAGAGTCAGAACCAGCAGTGCAGGGAAATAGAACTATCAGTGTTTTCTGCCACATTGTTTCAAAAGCCAGAACCAGCAGTGCAGAGAAATATAACTTTGGGTGTTTACTTAATTCCTGCAAGATCAGCTGGTTTCTACCACATTGTTTCAAGAGTCAGAACCAGCAGTGCAGAGAAATATAACTTTGGGTGTTTACTTAATTCCTGCAAGATCAGCTGGTTTCTGCCACATTGTTTCAAAAGCTAGAACCAGCAGTGCAGAGAAATATAACTTTGGGTGTTTACTTAATTCCTGCTAGATCAGCTGGTTTCTGCCACATTGTTTCAAGAGTCAGAACCAGTAGTGCAGAGAAATATAACTTTCAGTGTTTTCTGCCACATTGTTTCAAAAGTCCGAACCAGCAGTGCAGGGAAATAGAACTTTCAGTGGTTTCTGCCACATTGTTTCAAGAGTCAGAACCAGCAGTGCAGGGAAATAGAACTTTCAGTGTTTACTTAATTCCTGCTAGATCAGATGCTTTCTGCCACATTGTTTCAAAAGTCAGAACCAGCAGTGCAGAGAAATATAAATTTGGGTGTTTATTTAATTCCTGCTAGATCAGCTGGTTTCTGCCACATTGTTTCAAGAGTCAGAACCAGCAGTGCAGAGAAATATAACTTTGGGTGTTTACTTAATTCCTGCTAGATCAGCTGGTTGATGCCACATTGTTTCAAGAGTCAGAACCAGCAGTGCAGTGCATATAACTGACCAGATAGTCAATAGCAATTCCGTTTACAAAGAAATCATTGCACGACTTTAATGAATGTACATTAGGAAGCTGCTCAGAACTCTCTGTAAAGACCTTGTTTCCAGTGAAAGTCGCATGATAAAGTGACGCGTATTTGTTTCACTACAGCACTCCATGGTGATTGATTCTCGTAACGCCTCCATCCTTCCCAAAAGTGGCGCCTTGCTGAAAATCAACCAGGTATTTTATTTATCTTTTAAAGGCGTTGCTAAGCAGCCACTTCCATAGCAACGCGTCCTGCCTTATTGGCCAATTCTAGGCAATTGGTCTTCATATTTTTCTTTTTGATCGTTTTTAAATTCTTCTTTTGACTGTTTTCAGATTTCTGTTGGGGGTCACTGACCCCATCTAAAAAAACAAATGCTCTGTAAGGCTACAAATGTATTGTTATTGTTACTTTTTATTTCTCATCTTTCTATTCAGGTCTCACCTATTCATATTCCAGTCTCTTATTCACATCAGTGCATGGTTGCTAGGGGAATCTGGACCCTAGGAACCAGATTTGCAAACTGCTGAATAAAAAGCTAAATAACTCCAAAACCACAAATAATAAAAAAATGAAAACCAATTGCAAATTGTCTCGGAATGTCCCTCTCTACATCATACTAACGTCACCCAATCCCTTTAAGTCTGTTTAACCCTTTACATGCCATATTGCCTGTAATTGGAAAGGGTTAGTTACTATGACCCTCATTTATTTAATTCTATGGGTGTCACCATGTATAGGAAGCCAATTTAAGGTCCTATAGGTATATATATATATATTTATTAGTAGAGCGACCCCTGCTGGCCGGACAGTTACCTGCAAGGATTGAACCTGTACTTTGTGGCCCCCAGGAGCTGGCCGGATACACAGGAGGGGACGTCAGTTTCCTAAAGGAAGACTTCGAGTTGCAGTTAAACAGGCAGCTTACCTGGGACTCTGTGAGTATCACTGACCCTTTGTACAGCTCCCAGGTGGCAACCCTAGAGTGGGGATGCTGGGAGCTGTAGGCATGGGATGGCAGAAGGGATGCTGGGAGCTGTAGGGATGGCAGAGGGGATGCTGGGAGCTGTAGGGATGGGAGAGGGATGCTGGGAGCTGTAGGGATGGGAGAGGGGATGCTGGGAGCTGTAGGGATGGGAGAGGGGATGCTGGGAGCTGTAGGGATGGGAGAGGGATGCTGGGAGCTGTAGGGATGGGAGAGGGGATGCTGGGAGCTGTAGGGATGGGAGAGGGATGCTGGGAGCTGTAGGGGTGGGAGAGGGATGCTGGGAGCTGTAGGGATGGGAGAGGGGATGCTGGGAGCTGTAGGGATGGGAGAGGGGATGCTGGGATCTGTAGGGATGGGAGAGGGGATGCTGGGAGCTGTAGGGATGGGAGAGGGGATGCTGGGAGCTGTAGGGATGGGAGAGGGATGCTGGGAGCTGTAGGGATGGGAGAGGGGATGCTGGGAGCTGTAGGGGTGGGAGAGGGATGCTGGGAGCTGTAGGGATGGGAGAGGGGATGCTGGGAGCTGTAGGGATGGGAGAGGGGATGCTGGGAGCTGTAGGGATTGGAGAGGGGATGCTGGGAGCTGTAGGGATGGGAGAGGGGATGCTGGGAGCTGTAGGTCTGGGATGGCAGAAGGGATGCTGGGAGCGGTAGGGATGGGAGAGGGGATGCTGGGAGCTGTAGGGATGGGAGAGGGGATGCTGGGAGCTGTCGGGATGCAGAGGGGATGCTGGGAGCTGTAGGTCTGGGATGGCACAGGGGATGCTGGGAGCTGTAGGGATGGCAGAGGGGATGCTGGGAGCTGTAGGGATGGCAGAGGGGATGCTGGGAGCTGTAGGGATGGCAGAGGGGATGCTGGGAGCTGTAGGTCTGGGATGGCAGAGGGGATGCTGGGAGCTGTAGGGATTGGATGGCACAGGGGATGCTGGGAGCTGTAGTGATGGCAGAGGGGATGCTGGGAGCTGTAGGGATGGAGGGATGCTGGGAGCTGTAGGGATGGGGTGGCAGTGGGGATGCTTGGAGCTGTAGGTCTGGGATGGCACAGGGGATGCTGGGAGCTGTAGGGATGCGAGAGGGGATGCTGGGAGCTGTAGGGATGGCAGAGGGGATGCTGGGAGCTGTAGGGATGGCAGAGGGGATGCTGGGAGCTGTAGGTCTGGGATGGCAGTGGGGATGCTGGGAGCTGTAGGGATGGCAGAGGGGATGCTGGGAGCTGTAGGTCTGGGATGGCAGTGGGGATGCTGGGAGCTGTAGGTCTGGGATGGCAGAGGGGATGCTGAGAGCTGTAGGGATGGGAGAGGGGATTCTGGGAGCTGTAGGTCTGGGATGGCAGAGGGGATGCTGGGAGCTGTAGGTCTGGGATGGCACAGGGGATGCTGGGAGCTGTAGGGATGGCAGAGGGGATGCTGGGAGCTGTAGGGATGGCAGAGGGGATGCTGGGAGCTGTAGGGATGGCAGAGGGGATGCTGGGAGCTGTAGGTCTGGGATGGCAGAGTCGGAACTGTTGCAGCAGGATTAAAGGGGAACTTCACCCTTGCACTCGGGAGATCAGATAACTTGCATAAAATGACATTTGGGTTTAAAGTTGTGATATTTCACAGGTGCTGTCGACATCTCTGTGGGGAGGAATGTTGGTGCCGATCGGAGACAGGCCGTCGAGTATCGCAGACCGGTGAGTAACGGGAAACCAGTTCTGTTGTTGGGTTTAATTCAGAACATACCAGGGAGGATTCTGGGAGGTGTAGTTCAGAAGCAGCTGGGGGTGGGGCTTCTCTGATGTCATGTCTGTGCTTTAGGTTCTACCTGGGGGGACCCACGAGCGTGCGAGGATTCAGCATGTACAGCATTGGCCCCCAGAGTGAAGGTGACAATATGCAAATGTCATTACCCAGAATCCCCTTCTGCTTTGATACCATAGGATTATGGGTAATTCAATGTTTTTCCCCCCAGGCGACTATTTGGGCGGGGAAGCTTACTGGGCTGGGGGCGTGCACTTATACACCCCCCTCCCCTTCCGGCCAGGACGCGGGGGATTCGGGGACCTTTTCAGGACCCACTTCTTCCTCAACGCTGGGAACCTCTGCAACTTGAACTACGGTAAATTCCGTTTATCTTCCGTCTGTAATATATTCAACTCTTCCTCCTTTTATATTAGAAGTAATTCCAAAAAAAAAACAACTTGCTCCTTTTATCCCATAGGGGAGGGCCCCGGGGCCCATCTTCGACGATTGGCTGAATGTATCCGCTGGTCCTATGGGGCGGGGCTAGTTCTGCGCTTGGGGAATATCGCGAGACTGGAACTGAATTATTGTATCCCTATGGGGGTCCAGAGCGGAGACAGGTCAGTCGCTTACATCACCCAAGTCTCTTTTTTTACAGATAAGGAGGATGGAAATGGTTTCCTTTTATTTAAAAGTTTATTTTCCTGAAACTAGGGATGCACCGAAACCAGGATTTGGTCGGGATTCGGCCAGGATTCAGCTTTTTTTCCGCAGGATTCGGATTCGGCCGAATACTTCTGCCCAGCCGAACTGAATCCTAATTTGCATATGTAAATTAGGGGCGGGAGGGAATTCGCGTGACTTTTTGTCAGAAAACAAGGAAGTCAAGAATGTTTTCCCCTTCCAACCCCTAATTTGCATATGCAAATTAGGGTTAGGATTCGGGGGTTCGCCCGAATTTAAAATAGGGGATTCGGTGCATCCCTACCTGAAACGAGATACTAAATCTGTCGTCCCATTTGTGATTCAATTTCAGGATCTGCGACGGGGTCCAGTTCGGCGCCGGAATCCGATTCCTTTAACCCTCCGACAACCAGCGGCCGACACGCGGGATTTAAGGGATGAACCACAGCACTTACCAAAACAATCTTTGTGTAATTAAAGCTGCACTCGGTCTCACAGCGGCCGGAATAAAGTCTTTATTGTGTTACTATGGGATGTTCTTGTGGGTCTTTGTTAAAGGGAAACCCTCCGTTATGGACAATGTGTGTGTGTAGAGTCAGGACCAGCAGTGCAGGGAAATGCAATACTTTTAGTAATTACACTGATGAGCAAGTTGCTGGGAGTGAGATATTTGGGGGGGTTCCCCTTTTCTGCACCCGGATGAGTCAGTGGTACAAATATATAAAAGTTACATTTCTGTTTTGTGTGGAATAATCACAAGTTGTTACTATAAGTGTTTGACTGTGTCAGGCCTGTGTTACTATTCACATTCATTCACACAATGATACACTCGAACTTTATATACAGTCTCACACCCCTAGTAATGGACCTGTGAGTAATGGACCTGTGAGTAATGGACCTGTGAGTAATGAACCTGTGAGTAATGGACCTGTGAGTAATGGACCTGTGAGTAATGAACCTGTGAGTAATGGACCTGTGAGTAGCACCTCAGCCACAGATTAGCCACTGTACCCCCAAATGGCAGTTTCTTACCCACTGCAGGGCCGGGTTATTATGATGTCACTATTTCTGTTTTTGGAGACTCATTTTCAGGATTACAGTATATTTAATATTGTGCAGTGGCAAAACTTCAATTCAATGTAGGTCTCAGCCGGGAGAGGGGATGCTGGGAGTTGTAGGTCTGGAAGGGAGAGGGGATTCTGGGAGCTGTAGGTCTGGGATGGCAGAGGGGATTCTGGGAGCTGTAGGGATGGGATGGCAGAGAGGATTCTGGGAGCTGTAGGTCGGGGATGCTGGGAGCTGTAGGTCTGGGATGGGAGAGGGGATTCTGGGAGCTGTAGGGATGGGAGAGGGGATGCTGGGAGTTGTAGGTCTGGGATGGTAGAGGGGATTCTGGGAGCTGTAGGGATGGGAGAGGGGATGCTGGGAGTTGTAGGTCTGGGATGGTAGAGGGGATTCTGGGAGCTGTAGGTCTGGGATGGCAGAGGGGGATGCTGGGAGCTGTAGGTCTGGGATGGGAGAGGGGATGCTGGGAGCTGTAGGTCTGGGATGGTAGAGGGGATTCTGGGAGCTGTAGGTCTGGGATGGCAGAGGGGATGCTGGGAGCTGTAGGTCTGGGGTGGCAGAGGGGATGCTGGGAGCTGTTGGTCTGGGGTGGCAGAGGGGATGCTGGGAGCTGTAGGTCTGGGATGGCAGAGGGGATGCTGGGAGCTGTAGGTCTGGGATGGGAGAGGGGATGCTGGGAGCTGTAGGTCTGGGATGGTAGAGGGGATTCTGGGAGCTGTAGGTCTGGGATGGCAGAGGGGATGCTGGGAGCTGTAGGTCTGGGGTGGCAGAGGGGATGCTGGGAGCTGTTGGTCTGGGGTGGCAGAGGGGATGCTGGGAGCTGTAGGTCTGGGATGGCAGAGGGGATTCTGGGAGCTGTAGGTCTGGGATGGTAGAGGGGATGCTGGGAGCTGTAGGTCTGGGATGGTAGAGGGGATGCTGGGAGCTGTAGGTCTGGGATGGGAGAGGGGATTCTGGGTGCTGTAGGGATGGGAGAGGGATGCTGGGAGCTGTAGGTCTGGGATGGCAGAGGGGAATGCTGGGAGCTGTAGGTCTGGGATGGCAGAGGGGATGCTGGGAGCTGTAGGTCTGGGATGGCAGAGGGGATGCTGGGAGCTGTAGGTCTCAGCAGGAGAGGGGATACTGGGAGCTTTAGAGATGGAAGAGGGATGCTGGGAGCTGTAGGCCTGTCTCCTGCTGATCCTTGTTTTTACCAGAAATAATTAAGTGGGTTCCTTTGGGTACCAGTTCCACCCACACTCTCCTGATAAAACTGACCCCAGTGTGTATAAATGTGATAGAGCCTTTAAGCTGCCACAGACACAAAGATCCGATGGTACAAAATCAACGTATTATTGGACTTTCCCATCTCCCGACCCTCCACTAACCAGTCAGATCAAAGTCTTACCATTCAGATCAAATAAAGTAGTAAAAGATCAGATGAGCCGATGTTCTACCTCTGACAGTAATCGTAACGATAGACAAATCTAGGTGACCGTCACCCACTGAGAATCGTACGATCGGCAAAACACGCAGAGATATTTATCGGCAGCCGACTTTTCTACACCTGTCTGATCGACTGATCTCCGCCGGACGAAAAATGTCGGGACTCTCCACCCACCGAAAATCGTACGAATCCTCGATCGGACAGGTTAGAAATCGTTGGGATCGATCGATTTAGGATCGTTGCGTCTATGGGCAGCTTTAGACTGTAAGCTCCTCTGGGACAGGGACTCGTATACCATCTCAGTACAGCGCCACAGAATATGTTGACTCTATATAAATAAAGGAGAATAATAATGGTTTGTCTTTAAAGGGCATATCCACCCAAAGACTATTTTATTGTTTAATGAAAGACCATGTCATTTTTTTTAAAGAAATATCCCACAAGGGCTGCTGGGAGTTGTAGTATTGGAATTCAGGTCTTTTCCTGGACATTCCTCCGTATCCGGATATTTTTGGCTCCAGGATGATTTGTTCCTCTCTCTCCCCCCCACCAGCAGCTGAACAATCACTGGGCCACCTCCCCTGCAGGGTTTGCCCCGCCCCCTCCCAGTAGCTCCCAGTAAGTTCTACTGGTTGCTGATAAGACTGAGGTTCAGCTCCACATCTTGTTCCTTTATCACATGAGCTCAGGGTGCTGCTGAGAGGCACCCACACCCCAGGGGAGCAGCATGTCCAGCACCCCAGTCAGGTCACCCACCCTCCAGGGCCAAAACATAAGGAAGGACGAATCATTCCTGGGGAAACTGGGAGGGACCCTGGTCAGGAAGAAGAAAGCCAAAGAGGGTGAGTCTTTAAAGGGTTAAATGGAATTAAAGGGACTGGTATAAAATCTCAGCAGGATTTCGGTGGAGCTGAGAGACTGGGGTCTCATTGAATCTACTGATACACCCCTTCAGTACCGACCTGTATCAGCACTTCCCCGGAATGGTTTGTCTCTGACCTGTAGAGCTTACAATCTAACTGGGAGACCTTGATTCCCTCTCCCGTGTGCAGGTTTATCATCTCCATAGCCCTGAGATTTAAAAACAAAGTAACTGGCAGCTGTTCTACTACAACTCTGTAAGGTCAGTGTTTTTTTGGGGGGGGGGGCATCATGGAAAAGCCTTTTAATTCATCCCTTGTTACAGAATTTAATTCAGGATTTATTTACATACCTGGTTCTGGGGTTTTTGCATTTATGAGGTTAACTTTTAAGTTAAGAGGGTTTGGCAATCTGGTGTCTCAGGGGTTAATCCCTGTGGTGCGTGCAATGGTTAACCCCACAGGTTTATTGCTCATCTCTAGGGGGTCTTGCTATAGCCCACAGAGGGTTAATCTCACAGGGTGCAATACACACACACAATTTGGGGAATCAGCTCACAGGTCCTTGAGAATTCCAGCATTTCCAGGGCAGGATCCACTTCCCCCTGTTCCCAACATTCCTTTGTCATTGTCCCACATAGGGTTGCCAACTTTTCTGGAAAAAAATACCGGCCTTCCTATATATTTATCTTTATTCCCTATTAATAACATTGGGATCACTGGCCTTCCTATATATTTATCTTTATTCCCTATTAATAACATTGGGATCACTGACCTTCCTATATATTTATCTTTATTCCCTATTAATAACATTGGGATCACTGGCCTTCCTATATATTTATCTTTATTCCCTATTAATAACATTGGGATCACTGACCTTCCTATATATTTATCTTTATTCCCTATTAATAACATTGGGATCACTGGCCTTCCTATATATTTATCTTTATTCCCTATTAATAACATTGGGATCACTGGCCTTCCTATATATTTATCTTTATTCCCTATTAATAACATTGGGATCACTGACCTTCCTATATATTTATCTTTATTCCCTATTAATAACATTGGGATCACTGACCTTCCTATATAATTTATCTTTATTCCCTATTAATAACATTGGGATCACTGACCTTCCTATATATTTATCTTTATTCCCTATTAATAACATTGGGATCACTGGCCTTCCTATATATTTATCTTTATTCCCTATTAATAACATTGGGATCACTGGCCTTCCTATATATTTATCTTTATTCCCTATTAATAACATTGGGATCACTGACCTTCCTATATAATTTATCTTTATTCCCTATTAATAACATTGGGATCACTGAGCTTCCTATATATTTATCTTTATTCCCTATTAATAACATTGGGATCACTGGCCTTCCTATATATTTATCTTTATTCCCTATTAATAACATTGGGGATCACTGACCTTCCTATATATTTATCTTTATTCCCTATTAATAACATTGGGATCACTGACCTTCCTATATATTTATCTTTATTCCCTATTAATAACATTGGGATCACTGAGCTTCCTATATATTTATCTTTATTCCCTATTAATAACATTGGGATCACTGGCCTTCCTATATATTTATCTTTATTCCCTATTAATAACATTGGGGATCACTGACCTTCCTATATATTTATCTTTATTCCCTATTAATAACATTGGGATCACTGACCTTCCTATATATTTATCTTTATTCCCTATTAATAACATTGGGATCACTGACCTGGATTGGAGAGGCCACACTGGATGAGTGGAGAGGACCACAGATAAGGGGCCACCTGCTGATATTGTATCAATAAAAATGTATATAGTTGTTAGGAATAAGGAATAAGTAGAGATGGCAAGGTTGGTATTTGCAGAAGAGGTAGTGGCCCTAGCAGGGGCCACAGAAACTAAGGGCCACGGGGGCTGAAGAGACTGAATGCCACAGACTGGAGAGAACAAGGGTGACTTCTACATTTAAAGATTTTTGTCCCAAGAGAAAACCAAGATGAGTCTCAGGCTCCTGCTAAGTGGGTTTGGGTGGCACCTACCCGGGCTTGACCTCAACCCAACTGAACCCCTGTGGGATCGACTGGAACCCCAACTGTGAGCCTGATCCCCCAACCTCAGTTTCCAACTTCAATGTGGCTGAATGGAAGCAACTCCCAGCAACAACTCCCAGCAACAATGTTCCAACATCTAGTGGGAACCTTCCCAGGAGAGTAGGGCCAGTTATAGCAGCAAAGGGAGGGGTAACCCAACTGAACCCCAGTCGATTGAACTGGAACCCCAACTGTGAGCCTGATCCCCAACACCAGTGTCCAACCTCACTAATACTCTTGTGGCTGAATGGAAGCAACTCCCAGCAACAACTCCCAGCAACAACTCCCAGCAACAATGTTCCAACATCTAGTGGGAACCTTCCCAGGAGAGTAGGGCCAGTTATAGCAGCAAAGGGAGGGGTAACCCAACTGAACCCCAATAGACTGAACTGGAACCCCAACTGTGAGCCTGATCCCCAACACCAGTGTCCAACCTCACTAATACTCTTGTGGCTGAATGGAAGCAACTCCCAGCAACAACTCCCAGCAACAATGTTCCAACATCTAGTGGGAACCTTCCCAGAAGAGTCAATAGCAGATTTCCAGGGCACTGACTCCAGCTCCGCTCAGAGCTAATTCCGTGTCGGGTTCCGTGTTCGTTCTAAACATCCCCACCCAATGTACAGACCCGACGCCCATCCCCCAGGCCATAAATTCCTCAGCGGCACAAACCTCTCCCTAATAAATAAAACTAATAAAACCCCAGTGTCAGATCTGTAACTTGTCTGCTCATCCCTCTCTGTATAATTGTACATATATTTATGGGTAGGAGCTGCCATAGACCCTTCACAAAGGACATTCACCCGCCCGTATAATCTAAATGTAACGTTTCTTTTTAGGGTTCTCTTTTATTTGCAATTTACATTTTTTTCTCTCTACTTTTAGTTGGCTGATTAGCGGTTTTACGCTGCTAATATGATGAATTTGTATCAGCAGCGCCCTCTGCTGTTCTATCTGGGAATTTCAATAAAGGCAACAATGACAACTCTAAATCAGGTGCCTTATATATTCTATTTATTATGTGTGATTTCATAATATACTGTGTTCCCTTTAAGGGAAAATACATGGAAGACGACTCATTTAAAGGGCCGGTGCCTGTATCTTATCTACAGGATACAGCTTTGTGCTCCCGGTGGCTCAGATGTGGCCGCTCTGGGATCTTATTTAGCTTTGTTGTTGGTTGCGGCCGCTCAGTCTCATCATTCGCTGCTGGAAAAGTCGCCGGCGTCTTATTCTGCTTTACCAAGTGAGTGTTTCCCACCAGTGTCCCCCCGACTTGCTTTTATTTCTGCTTTGCAGTTTCCCTTATTTGTAGAACACAAACATATTCTGTGGCACTGTATGAAGGTTACATTGTTCCTAGAGGAGCTTACACTCCAATTATACACTAGAATTAGAGGGAAATAAACCTTTGGAAGACTAAATTGTAGATAGCTGGCTTCTGCTACTTTGTGTATAAATACAAATATACAGAGAAGGAATGTTCTGGGCACACAATAAGCTATACCCTCATACTGTACTGTCTAAGGGAATCAATATGGCACCTCCTCCTCCCATATGTATAAATACAAATATACAGAGAAGGAATGTTCTGGGCACACAATAAGCTATACCCTCATACTGTACTGTCTAAGGGAATCAATATGGCACCTCCTCTTCCCATATGTATTAATACAAATATACAGAGAAGGAATGTTCTGGGCACACAATAAGTTATACCCATGTACTGTCTAAGGGAATCAATATGGCAGCTCCCAGGCATGTCCAATCCTAATATAAAGAGTAGATTTCCCCTTGATCTTGTTTAGAATCTGCTGATCTGATTGGCCGGGCTCTCTGGACTGTGAGAGACCAATAAATCCAGTGCAAATGTTCAGACGCTGGTGATAGAATTTCAGCCTTTCCTCCCCCCTCGTCCCATCGTCAGTCAGAAATAACCTGAGCTCGGAGTCACTTGCCCCCAGTTGCAGAGAGAGAGAGTCGCGCAGGATCATGTCGGGGCTGTTGTGCAGGAGACGCAGGAAAGAAGCTGCAGGTGGGTGGGGGGCAAGGCTAGAGGTGCCCAGGGATAGGGGTGCCAGGGTGGGGGCTATTTGGGGTTAGTGGGGTTTGTGGCTACTACACTGTTTCTTGCTGAGTGTCAGATTATTATCAGAATAAAGCTTCAGTCTACACAGTGCTGCATGCAGATCTTCTGCCCCACAGAGCTTGCAATCTAATGTCTCCAAAAATCAGTGTGAGACCTGACTGTCAGTTGCAGGTAGGGACAGGCTATAGGCCGACCGTCAGTTACCGCCGGCGCCTCCGTGGCACATTGGTGGGTTCATTAGAAACTGCCGGATTTCCCAGCGGGGCCACAACTGTTTGTCTCAGATGTTTTTCTTGGCTCACAGTGTAGTGGCCGCCTGGAATTTACAACCAGCAGAGGTGGAAACAGGAGAAGATTCAAAAACCATATGTGAGAATTACTAAAGGGGAAGTCTGCCTAAAGAAAGACAAAGTTTCTTCCCAATATCCATTCACTCCTCATTCTCACTGGGTTTATAGTTCTGTGTAACTGTCATTGTGTCTGTCCCTTTCTCTTCTCTGCACTGCTGCTTCTGACTCCTGATACAACTTCCCAATATCCATTCATTCCTCATTCTCACTGGGTTTATAGTTCTGTGTAACTGTCATTGTGTCTGTCCCTTTCTCTTCTCTGCACTGCTGCTTCTGACTCCTGATACAACTTCCCAATATCCATTCATTCCTCATTCTCACTGGGTTTATAGTTCTGTGTAACTGTCATTGTGTCTGTCCCTTTCTCTGCACTGCTGCTTCTGACTCCTGATACAACTTCCCAATATCCATTCATTCCTCATTCTCACTGGGTTTATAGTTCTGTGTAACTGTCATTGTGTCTGTCCCTTTCTCTTCTCTGCACTGCTGCTTCTGACTCCTGATACAACTTCCCAATATCCATTCATTCCTCATTCTCACTGGGTTTATAGTTCTGTGTAACTGTTATTGTGTCTGTCCCTTTCTCTGCACTGCTGCTTCTGACTCCTGATACAACTTCCCAATATCCATTCATTCCTCATTCTCACTGGATTCATAGTTCTGTGTAACTGTCATTGTGTCTGTCCCTTTCTCTGCACTGCTGCTTCTGACTCCTGATACAACTTCCCAATATCCATTCATTCCTCATTCTCACTGGGTTTATAGTTCTGTGTAACTGTCATTGTGTCTGTCCCTTTCTCTGCACTGCTGCCTCTGACTCCTGATACAACTTCCCAATATCCATTCATTCCTCATTCTCACTGGGTTTATAGTTCTGTGTAACTGTCATTGTGTCTGTCCCTTTCTCTTCTCTGCACTGCTGCCTCTGACTCCTGATACAACTTCCCAATATCCATTCATTCCTCATTCTCACTGGGTTTATAGTTCTGTGTAACTGTCATTGTGTCTGACCCTTTCTCTTCTCTGCACTGCTGCTTCTGACTCCTGATACAACTTCCCAATATCCATTCATTCCTCATTCTCACTGGGTTTATAGTTCTGTGTAACTGTCATTGTGTCTGTCCCTTTCTCTGCACTGTTGTTTAGCACTAGAGCTTAGTAAATCTAAATCATTTTGGTGTTTAATGCCGGTGATTTCTTGTGGTCCTTACAGTGACTGATCTCCAGGAAGAGGGTAAAAATGCCATCAATGCACCCATGTCGCCCACCCCTATCGATCTGCACCCAGAAGACACCCTGCTGGGTAAGAGCATGACTTCTTGGTATTCCTTTTTGCTTTTTCAAGTCATATATAGTGCTCCCTCTGCTGGTGAATTTAAATATTGCAGGGTATTGAGTTTGCTGATTACTATTAGTTCTATGTATAGTGCTCCCTCTGCTGGTGAATAAATATATTGCATGTTACAGAACACAGAATCCAATGTTGCTGTTTATATTGCTCCCTCTACTGGTGACTTATATGTTTACACTTTGTGTATTAGTAAAGGGGCCTCAGTCACAGCTTCCCCCTCTCTCCTAAATCCGTTCCAGCTTTTCCCCAGGCAGCAGTGCTGTAAATAAGGTAAGAGCATATCGACCATAAAGCAAGGCCTTGCGTGCACTACGGCTGCTGCTAGATGAGCAAATAACCACACAGGGTGGATTTTATTCTGATCCTGCCAACAGTTTCCATTTGAAATATTTTCCATGAAGTGGTTGTGCTTCCCCTTTCTCTGCCTATATTACTGGGTGCTGGGGGGTTATTACTGGAAATGTTCTGCATTATGACTCTAAGCGGCTCTGTGTTTTGTGGCCCCGCAGAGGAGAATGAGGAACGAACCATGATCGACCCCAATTCCAAGGAAGAAACCAAATTTAAGGAGCTTGTGAAGGTAAGAGGTGATACTGGGTATTGAGATTCCGGAGCTTTTTTGCCATAGGTAATACTGCTGAATATTAAGATTGTATTACTGGAACTCTGGGAAATAATGTGTTTTAACATAAGGGCTGTTCCTGCTGAATTGTGCTTAGTACAGGGAATACCTATGTACCATAGTTTTATGGGATCTCTCTGTACAGACTATGAGCAAACTTAGGGACTGTTCCTGCTGAATTGTGCTTAGTACAGGGAATACCTATGTACCATAGTTTTATGGGATCTCAAATAGGCCCTGGCATTTCAATTACACAGAGGTGTAAACAGCCCAATAAATGGTGAGTGTCTACAGATTGCCAGTCCGGGTCTCCTCTCATCCAAACTCTGTGATTGGTTCTTTTCAGGTCCTTATCGACTGGATTAATGAGGTTCTGGTGGAGGAGAGAATTATTGTGAAGAATTTAGAAGAGGATCTGTATGATGGGCAGGTGCTGCAGAAACTCCTAGGTGAGAAGAATCTCAAGTTTTAAGGGTGAAACCACATGGAGGGAAACCTTGTCCCCATTCGCTGTAGGAACAGCCGGGATCTCCCCCAGTACTTACCCAGGTACAGAGTCTGATTCCCTGTACTTCCTGCTCCTGGGCTGTTCTCTTTCCCCCATGGTCAGACAGGAACCTCCCCCTGGGTAAGTGAATCCATTCTCCCCCAGTACTTACCCAGGTATAGACTCTTATTCTCTGTACTTCCTGCTCCTGGGCTGTTCTCTTCCCCATGGTCAGACAGGAACCTCCCACTGGGTAAGTGAATCCAATCTCGCCCAGTACTTACCCAGGTACAGAGCTCTGATTCTCTGTACTTCCTGCTCCTGGGCTGCTCTCTTTCCCATGGTCAGACAGGAACCTCCCCCTGGGTAAGTGAATCCAATCTCCCCCAGTACTTACCCAGGTACAGAGTCTGATTCCCTGTACTTCCTGCTCCTGGGCTGTTCTCTTTCCCATGGTCAGACAGGAACCTCCCCCTGGGTAAGTGAATCTCCCCCAGTACATACCCAGGTACAGAGCTCTGATTCTCTGTACTTCCTGCTCCTGGGCTGTTCTCTTTCCCATGGTCAGACAGGAACCTCCCCCTGGGTAAGTGAATCCAATCTCGCCCAGTACTTACCCAGGTACAGAGCTCTGATTCTCTGTACTTCCTGCTCCTGGGCTGTTCTCTTTCCCATGGTCAGACAGGAACCTCCCCCTGGGTAAGTGAATCTCCCCCAGTACTTACCCAGGTACAGAGCTCTGATTCTCTGTACTTCCTGCTCCTGGGCTGTTCTCTTTCCCATGGTCAGACAGGAACCTCCCCCTGGGTAAGTGAATCTCCCCCAGTACTTACCCAGGTACAGAGCTCTGATTCTCTGTACTTCCTGCTCCTGGGCTGTTCTCTTTCCCATGGTCAGACAGGAACCTCCCCCCTGGGTAAGTGAATCCAATCTCCCCCAGTACTTACCCAGGTACAGAGCTCTGATTCTCTGTACGTCCTGCTCCTGGGCTGTTCTCTTTCCCATGGTCAGACAGGAACCTCCCCCTGGGTAAGTGAATCCAATCTCCCCCCAGTACAGGTACAGAGCTCTGATTTTCTGTACTTCCTGCTCCTGGGCTGTTCTCTTTCCCATGGTCAGACAGGAACCTCCCCCTGGGTAAGTGAATCCAATCTCCCCCAGTACTTACCCAGGTACAGAGCTCTGATTCTCTGTACGTCCTGCTCCTGGGCTGTTCTCTTTCCCATGGTCAGACAGGAACCTCCCCCTGGGTAAGTGAATCCAATCTCCCCCAGTACTTACCCAGGTACAGAGCTCTGATTCTCTGTACTTCCTGCTCCTGGGCTGTTCTCTTTCCCATGGTCAGACAGGAACCTCCCCCTGGGTAAGTGAATCCAATCTCCCCCAGTACTTACCCAGGTACAGAGCTCTGATTCTCTGTACTTCCTGCTCCTGGGCTGTTCTCTTTCCCATGGTCAGACAGGAACCTCCCCCTTGGAATAATGAATCTTATACCCTTCATTAGTGGGGCAAAACTGGATTTGTACCATTAGTGGGAGGTTCCTGTCTGAACATGGGAAAGAGAGCAGCCCAAGAGCATGAGAGTACTGAGTTACTGACGTATATTTATCATTCCAGTCATTCACTTTTCTTGAAATAGGAACAAAAATAAATATCAGATTTATTACCATATCGAAGCATCCCGCAGGGCATTCCCTGTAAAGGTTAATAAATTCCCCCTCCCCCTTCTGGGTGCTGATTTGCATAACACCTTTCCCAGCATTCCTTGCGGCACAGGGAACATGTGGAGTGTTGGACTTATCTGGGCTGAAATACTAAATAGGTTAATAACCTGCTGTTTAATTAGTTACTTTAAGATCTTTATTGATGGAAGAAATGTGATTGGATGGGAGGCGACCTCATTATAATCATCTTTTATTCATAAATCTCCCGCTCTGTAAGTAATTATCCCCTGGAAATTATTAATCTTATTATTCTGTGCGACACCTCGAATCAATTCCTCCGACCCCAATCTCCTCATTCCGGAAATTATCAGTGTTGACTTAACGAACTTAATTATGATTTAATTTTCCCTATAATTCCCACCTGAGTCACTGAGGGGTTGTTCTGTGACCATATAAATGACCATATAAAGACACAAGGCTGCAGCTGAGTTATACAGGGAACTCTGAGTATCACTCATGAATTATAAGGGATAATGTACCCCCCCTACTGTAAATGATAAGGATATTAGAAGTCACTGAGGGGTTGTTCTGTGACCATATAAAGGCACAAGGCTGCAGGCTGAGTTATACAGGGAACTCTGAGTATCACTCATGTATTATAAGGGATAATGTACCCCCTACTGTAAATGATAAGGATATTAGAAGTCACTGAGGGGTTGTTCTGCGACCATATAAAGGCACAAGGCTGCAGGCTGAGTTATACAGGGAACTCTGAGTATCACTCATGTATTATAAGGGGATAATGTACCCCCTACTGTAAATGACAAGGATATTAGAAGTCACTGAGGGTTGTTCTGCGACCATATAAAGGCACAAGGCTGCAGGCTGAGTTATACAGGGAACTCTGAGTATCACTCATGTATTATAAGGGATAATGTACCCCCTACTGTAAATGATAAGGATATTAGAAGTCACTGAGGGGTTGTTCTGTGACCATATAAAGGCACAAGGCTGCAGGCTGAGTTATACAGGGAACTCTGAGTATCACTCATGTATTATAAGGGATAATGTACCCCCTACTGTAAATGACAAGGATATTAGAAGTCACTGAGGGGTTGTTCTGCGACCATATAAAGGCACAAGGCTGCAGGCTGAGTTATACAGGGAACTCTGAGTATCACTCATGTATTATAAGGGATAATGTACCCCTACTGTAAATGATAAGGATATTAGAAGTCACTGAGGGTTGTTCTGTGACCATATAAAGGCACAAGGCTGCAGGCTGAGTTATACAGGAACTCTGAGTATCACTCATGTATTATAAGGGATAATGTACCCCCTACTGTAAATGATAAGGATATTAGAAGTCCTGAGGGGTTGTTCTGTGACCATATAAAGGCACAAGGCTGCAGGCTGAGTTATACAGGGAACTCTGAGTATCACTCATGTATTATAAGGGATACTGGTTATAATAAGGGATAACGTATCCTGTAACGGAATTATATTATTTGCTGCTATTTTGACTTAGAGACGTTGGGGAGTCGGAAGCTGAATGTTGCGGAGGCACACAGTCAGAGATTGGGCAGCAGCCGAGCTGCAGACTGTGCTGGAAGCTGTACAGTAGCTGCTGAGACCTCAGGGGTGGGCCATAAGGTGGAACATTGACTGTAAGTATTCATGGGCGGGGCTTCAGTTTCTTAAGGAGACTGTGTCTGGTCAGCAGTTGTTCTCTTGGGAATTGTCCCTTCCTCTAAATTGTGAGGAAATATAAACACGCCCCTTTCTCCAAAAACTCCTACTAACTTCTCAATTTCTCTGTTTATCACACAAAGCCATCCACGGGAAAAACCTTGTCGCATTCTGCACCTGTTGGTGGCGCTAGCGATGCATTTCCGGGCTCCCATCCGCCTCCCTGAGCATGTGTGTGTACAAGTGGTAGTAGTGAAGGTGAGTCTCTGAGATGCAATAAATACTGTGTGTGTACAGTGGTAGTAGTGAGGTGAGTCTCTGAGATGCAATAAATACTGTGTGTGTACAAGTGGTAGTAGTGAAGGTGAGTCTCTGAGATGCAATAAATACTGTGTGTGTACAAGTGGTAGTAGTGAAGGTGAGTCTCTGAGATACAATAAATACTGTGTGTGTACAAGTGGTAGTAGTGAAGGTGAGTCTCTGAGATAAACTAAATACTGTGTGTGTACAAGTGGTAGTAGTGAAGGTGAGTCTCTGAGATACATAAATACTGTGTGTGTACAAGTGGTAGTAGTGAAGGTGAGTCTCTGAGATAAACTAAATACTGTGTGTGTACAAGTGGTAGTAGTGAAGGTGAGTCTCTGAGATAAACTAAATACTGTGTGTGTACAAGTGGTAGTAGTGAAGGTGAGTCTCTGAGATGCAATAAATACTGTGTGTGTACAAGTGGTAGTAGTGAAGGTGAGTCTCTGAGATACAATAAATACTGTGTGTGTACAAGTGGTAGTAGTGAAGGTGAGTCTCTGAGATAAACTAAATACTGTGTGTGTACAAGTGGTAGTAGTGAAGGTGAGTCTCTGAGATACAATAAATACTGTGTGTGTACAAGTGGTAGTAGTGAAGGTGAGTCTCTGAGATACAATAAATACTGTGTGTGTACAAGTGGTAGTAGTGAAGGTGAGTCTCTGAGATAAACTAAATACTGTGTGTGTACAAGTGGTAGTAGTGAAGGTGAGTCTCTGAGATACAATAAATACTGTGTGTGTACAAGTGGTAGTAGTGAAGGTGAGTCTCTGAGATGCAATAAATACTGTGTGTGTACAAGTAGTAGTAGTGAAGGTGAGTCTCTGAGATAAACTAAATACTGTGTGTGTACAAGTGGTAGTAGTGAAGGTGAGTCTCTGAGATACAATAAATACTGTGTGTGTACAAGTGGTAGTAGTGAAGGTGAGTCTCTGAGATAAACTAAATACTGTGTGTGTACAAGTGGTAGTAGTGAAGGTGAGTCTCTGAGATAAACTAAATACTGTGTGTGTACAAGTGGTAGTAGTGAAGGTGAGTCTCTGAGATAAACTAAATACTGGTGTGTACAAGTGGTAGTAGTGAAGGTGAGTCTCTGAGATACAATAAATACTGTGTGTGTACAAGTGGTAGTAGTGAAGGTGAGTCTCTGAGATAAACTAAATACTGTGTGTGTACAAGTGGTAGTAGTGAAGGTGAGTCTCTGAGATAAACTAAATACTGTGTGTGTACAAGTGGTAGTAGTGAAGGTGAGTCTCTGAGATGCAATAAATACTGTGTGTGTACAAGTGGTAGTAGTGAAGGTGAGTCTCTGAGATAAACTAAATACTGTGTGTGTACAAGTGGTAGTAGTGAAGGTGAGTCTCTGAGATAAACTAAATACTGTGTGTGTACAAGTGGTAGTAGTGAAGGTGAGTCTCTGAGATGCAATAAATACTGTGTGTGTACAAGTGGTAGTAGTGAAGGTGAGTCTCTGAGATACAATAAATACTGTGTGTGTACAAGTGGTAGTAGTGAAGGTGAGTCTCTGAGATAAACTAAATACTGTGTGTGTACAAGTGGTAGTAGTGAAGGTGAGTCTCTGAGATAAACTAAATACTGTGTGTGTACAAGTGGTAGTAGTGAAGGTGAGTCTCTGAGATGCAATAAATACTGTGTGTGTACAAGTGGTAGTAGTGAAGGTGAGTCTCTGAGATAAACTAAATACTGTGTGTGTACAAGTGGTAGTAGTGAAGGGTGAGTCTCTGAGATAAACTAAATACTGTGTGTGTACAAGTGGTAGTAGTGAAGGTGAGTCTCTGAGATGCAATAAATACTGTGGTGTGTACAAGTGGTAGTAGTGAAGGTGAGTCTCTGAGATACAATAAATACTGTGTGTGTACAAGTGGTAGTAGTGAAGGTGAGTCTCTGAGATAAACTAAATACTGTGTGTGTACAAGTGGTAGTAGTGAAGGTGAGTCTCTGAGATAAACTAAATACTGTGTGTGTACAAGTGGTAGTAGTGAAGGTGAGTCTCTGAGATACAATAAATACTGTGTGTGTACAAGTGGTAGTAGTGAAGGTGAGTCTCTGAGATGCAATAAATACTGTGTGTGTACAAGTGGTAGTAGTGAAGGTGAGTCTCTGAGATAACTTAAATACTGTGTGTGTACAAGTGGGTAGTAGTGAAGGTGAGTCTCTGAGATAAACTAAATACTGTGTGTGTACAAGTGGTAGTAGTGAAGGTGAGTCTCTGAGATAAACTAAATACTGTGTGTGTACAAGTGGTAGTAGTGAAGGTGAGTCTCTGAGATACAATAAATACTGTGTGTGTACAAGTGGTAGTAGTGAAGGTGAGTCTCTGAGATACAATAAATACTGTGTGTGTACAAGTGGTAGTAGTGAAGGTGAGTCTCTGAGATACAATAAATACTGTGTGTGTACAAGTGGTAGTAGTGAAGGTGAGTCTCTGAGATAAACTAAACACTGTGTGTGTACAAGTGGTAGTAGTGAAGGTGAGTCTCTGAGATACAATAAATACTGTGTGTGTACAAGTGGTAGTAGTGAAGGTGAGTCTCTGAGATAAACTAAATACTGTGTGTGTACAAGTGGTAGTAGTGAAGGTGAGTCTCTGAGATACAATAAATACTGTGTGTGTACAAGTGGTAGTAGTGAAGGGGAGTCTCTAGATACAATAAATACTGTGTGTGTACAAGTGGTAGTAGTGAAGGTGAGTCTCTGAGATAAACTAAATACTGTGTGTGTACAAGTGGTAGTAGTGAGGTGAGTCTCTGAGATACAATAAATACTGTGTGTGTACAAGTGGTAGTAGTGAAGGTGAGTCTCTGAGATATACTAAATACTGTGTGTGTACAAGTGGTAGTAGTAAAGGTGAGTCTCTGAGATAAACTAAATACTGTGTGTGTACAAGTGGTAGTAGTGAAGGTGAATCTCTTAGATACAATAAATACTGTGTGTGTACAAGTGGTAGTAGTGAAGGTGAGTCTCTGAGATACAATAAATACTGTGTGTGTACAAGTGGTAGTAGTGAAGGTGAGTCTCTGAGATACAATAAATACTGTGTGTGTACAAGTGGTAGTAGTGAAGGTGAGTCTCTGAGATACAATAAATACTGTGTGTGTACAAGTGGTAGTAGTGAAGGTGAGGTCTCTGAGATACAATAAATACTGTGTGTGTACAAGTGGTAGTAGTGAAGGTGAGTCTCTTAGATACAATAAATACTGTGTGTGTACAAGTGGTAGTAGTGAAGGTGAGTCTCTGAGATAAACTAAATACTGTGTGTGTACAAGTGGTAGTAGTGAAGG
The DNA here is from genome assembly GCA_038501925.1 of Xenopus petersii. Classification (NCBI taxonomy): domain Eukaryota; kingdom Metazoa; phylum Chordata; class Amphibia; order Anura; family Pipidae; genus Xenopus; species Xenopus petersii. Next base: position 3,203,540 of record CM076676.1, on the reverse strand, counting down.
TGAGTCTCTGAGATACAATAAATACTGTGTGTGTACAAGTGGTAGTAGTGAAGGTGAGTCTCTTAGATACAATAAATACTGTGTGTGTACAAGTGGTAGTAGTGAAGGTGAGTCTCTGAGATAAACTAAATACTGTGTGTGTACAAGTGGTAGTAGTGAAGGTGAGTCTCTGAGATACAATAAATACTGTGTGTGTACAAGTGGTAGTAGTGAAGGTGAGTCTCTTAGATACAATAAATACTGTGTGTGTACAAGTGGTAGTAGTGAAGGTGAGTCTCTGAGATAAACTAAATACTGTGTGTGTACAAGTGGTAGTAGTGAAGGTGAGTCTCTGAGATACAATAAATACTGTGTGTGTACAAGTGGTAGTAGTGAAGGTGAGTCTCTGAGATACAATAAATACTGTGTGTGTACAAGTGGTAGTAGTGAAGGTGAGTCTCTGAGATAAACTAAATACTGTGTGTGTACAAGTGGTAGTAGTGAAGGTGAGTCTCTGAGATACAATAAATACTGTGTGTGTACAAGTGGTAGTAGTGAAGGTGAGTCTCTGAGATAAACTAAATACTGTGTGTGTACAAGTGGTAGTAGTGAAGGTGAGTCTCTGAGATACAATAAATACTGTGTGTGTACAAGTGGTAGTAGTGAAGGTGAGTCTCTTAGATACAATAAATACTGTGTGTGTACAAGTGGTAGTAGTGAAGGTGAGTCTCTGAGATAAACTAAATACTGTGTGTGTACAAGTGGTAGTAGTGAAGGTGAGTCTCTGAGATACAATAAATACTGTGTGTGTACAAGTGGTAGTAGTGAAGGTGAGTCTCTGAGATATACTAAATACTGTGTGTGTACAAGTGGTAGTAGTGAAGGTGAGTCTCTGAGATAAACTAAATTACTGTGTGTGTACAAGTGGTAGTAGTGAAGGTGAGTCTCTGAGATACAATAAATACTGTGTGTGTACAAGTGGTAGAGTGAAGGTGAGTCTCTGAGATACAATAAATACTGTGTGTGTACAAGTGGTAGTAGTGAAGGTGAGTCTCTGAGATAAACTAAATACTGTGTGTGTACAAGTGGTAGTAGTGAAGGTGAGTCTCTGAGATACAATAAATACTGTGTGTGTACAAGTGGTAGTAGTGAAGGTGAGTCTCTGAGATACAATAAATACTGTGTGTGTACAAGTGGTAGTAGTGAAGGTGAGTCTCTGAGATACAATAAATACTGTGTGTGTACAAGTGGTAGTAGTGAAGGTGAGTCTCTGAGATAAACTAAATACTGTGTGTGTACAAGTGGTAGTAGTGAAGGTGAGTCTCTGAGATACAATAAATACTGTGTGTGTACAAGTGGTAGTAGTGAAGGTGAGTCTCTGAGATACAATAAATACTGTGTGTGTACAAGTGGTAGTAGTGAAGGTGAGTCTCTGAGATAAACTAAATACTGTGTGTGTACAAGTGGTAGTAGTGAAGGTGAGTCTCTTAGATACAATAATTACTGTGTGTGTACAAGTGGTAGTAGTGAAGGTGAGTCTCTGAGATAAACTAAATACTGTGTGTGTACAAGTGGTAGTAGTGAAGGTGAGTCTCTGAGATATACTAAATACTGTGTGTGTACAAGTGGTAGTAGTGAAGGTGAGTCTCTGAGATACAATAAATACTGTGTGTGTACAAGTGGTAGTAGTGAAGGTGAGTCTCTGAGATACAATAAATACTGTGTGTGTACAAGTGGTAGTAGTGAAGGTGAGTCTCTGAGATATACTAAATACTGTGTGTGTACAAGTGGTAGTAGTGAAGGTGAGTCTCTGAGATACAATAAATACTGTGTGTGTACAAGTGGTAGTAGTGAAGGTGAGTCTCTGAGATATACTAAATACTGTGTGTGTACAAGTGGTAGTAGTGAAGGTGAGTCTCTGAGATATACTAAATACTGTGTGTGTACAAGTGGTAGTAGTGAAGGTGAGTCTCTGAGATATACTAAATACTGTGTGTGTACAAGTGGTAGTAGTGAAGGTGAGTCTCTGAGATATACTAAATACTGTGTGTGTACAAGTGGTAGTAGTGAAGGTGAGTCTCTGAGATATACTAAATACTGTGTGTGTACAAGTGGTAGTAGTGAAGGTGAGTCTCTGAGATACAATAAATACTATGTGTGTACAAGTGGTAGTAGTGAAGGTGAGTCTCTGAGATACAATAAATACTGTGTGTGTACAAGTGGTAGTAGTGAAGGTGAGTCTCTTAGATAAACTAAATACTGTGTGTGTACAAGTGGTAGTAGTGAAGGTGAGTCTCTGAGATACAATAAATACTGTGTGTGTACAAGTGGTAGTAGTGAAGGTGAGTCTCTGAGATACAATAAATACTGTGTGTGTACAAGTGGTAGTAGTGAAGGTGAGTCTCTGAGATAAACTAAATACTGTGTGTGTACAAGTGGTAGTAGTGAAGGTGAGTCTCTTAGATACAATAAATTCTGTGTGTGTACAAGTGGTAGTAGTGAAGTTGAGTCTCTGAGATAAACTAAATACTGTGTGTGTACAAGTGGTAGTAGTGAAGGTGAGTCTCTGAGATAAACTAAATACTGTGTGTGTACAAGTGGTAGTAGTGAAGGTGAGTCTCTGAGATACAATAAATACTGTGTGTGTACAAGTGGTAGTAGTGAAGGTGAGTCTCTGAGATACAATAAATACTGTGTGTGTACAAGTGGTAGTAGTGAAGGTGAGTCTCTTAGATACAATAAATTCTGTGTGTGTACAAGTGGTAGTAGTGAAGTTGAGTCTCTGAGATAAACTAAATACTGTGTGTGTACAAGTGGTAGTAGTGAAGGTGAGTCTCTGAGATAAACTAAATACTGTGTGTGTACAAGTGGTAGTAGTGAAGGTGAGTCTCTGAGATACAATAAATACTGTGTGTGTACAAGTGGTAGTAGTGAAGGTGAGTCTCTGAGATACAATAAATACTGTGTGTGTACAAGTGGTAGTAGTGAAGGTGAGTCTCTGAGATATACTAAATACTGTGTGTGTACAAGTGGTAGTAGTGAAGGTGAGTCTCTGAGATACAATAAATACTGTGTGTGTACAAGTGGTAGTAGTGAAGTTGAGTCTCTGAGATATACTAAATACTGTGTGTGTACAAGTGGTAGTAGTGAAGGTGAGTCTCTGAGATATACTAAATACTGTGTGTGTACAAGTGGTAGTAGTGAAGGTGAGTCTCTGAGATATACTAAATACTGTGTGTGTACAAGTGGTAGTAGTGAAGGTGAGTCTCTGAGATATACTAAATACTGTGTGTGTACAAGTGGTAGTAGTGAAGGTGAGTCTCTGAGATATACTAAATACTGTGTGTGTACAAGTGGTAGTAGTGAAGGTGAGTCTCTGAGATACAATAAATACTGTGTGTGTACAAGTGGTAGTAGTGAAGGTGAGTCTCTGAGATACAATAAATACTGTGTGTGTACAAGTGGTAGTAGTGAAGGTGAGTCTCTGAGATATACTAAATACTGTGTGTGTACAAGTGGTAGTAGTGAAGGTGAGTCTCTGAGATATACTAAATACTGTGTGTGTACAAGTGGTAGTAGTGAAGGTGAGTCTCAATCTATTTTATATTCCTCCAGCACCAAATGCTGTTTGTAAATCAGCCACTGGGTGGCAGCGCAGCACAGGCTTTAAATAACTTGTCGCTGTTTAGAAGACAAGTCCTGAAATCCTGTGGGAATCTATATGGCAGCTCTGACTTGCTCTGCTGGGGTTCCTCAAGTCTCATTGGCCGCTGGAGTTTTAAGTGGGGGAGGTTAAAGCCATTCTCAGCCTGGGCTCCTGCAGAACCTCTTGTGTGAGTCTCATTTCCGTACGTTTGTTCTTTCAGAAACGCGAGGGGCTGTTACAGACGGCACATGTGACCGAAGAGCTGACGACCACCACCGAGTAAGCGGAGAAACCCCTCCTCTTCTTTCCAATGGTTCTGAACCCCCAGATACAGAAATAAAGGATTACAATGTTACAGGCCTTTTTAGGGGACTCTGATCTCTAAACCCTTCACTATTAGGGCTCAGTTCCTTTTAGAGGCTCATTGTTCCCCTTTAAAAAAAACAGGGAGTCAAGTCTGAGCCTTAATTTGCTTTTAATTAATCCCCAGGCGGCCGGAACTACAACACGGAGACTCTCTGCTGTCTGTTCCCTAAATTGCAAAATGCTGCAAATAGTCCCTGTCTCTCCCTAATACTGATCCACCGAATCCAGGATTCGCCCCTTTTTTTAGCAGGATTTGGATTCGGCCGAATCCTTCTGCCCGGCCGAACGGAATCTGAATACTTATTTGCATATGTCAATTAGGGGCGGGGAGGGAAATCGCGTGACTTTTTGTCACAAAAAAATGTTTTCCCCTTCCCACCCAAATATGCAAATTAGGATTCAGGTTCAGTATTCGGCCGAATCTTTCATCGAAGGATTCGGCCGAATGCGAAATAGTGGATTTGGTGCGTCCACATGGATAACCCATTCTGCTACTCCCAGCATGCTCTTTGGAGGAGACCTGACCCCCATGTATAAGCTTCTCCCTGACCTATGGCTTTGCAGGCTGAGGTTTTACCTGTTTGATCTTTAAAGGATAAGTAAACCTTTAAAATAAGTGAATGAAAAATTGAAGAGGGGTCTATTCTAAGCACTTTTGCAGTGTATATTCATTATTTATTTTGTTTTGATTCCAAGATATTAAGGGATACATGTACTGTACAGCCTCTTTCTTTCTCCTGACAACTTCCTTGACTACTTGCTGGTCAGACTGGTGGGAAAATGACCAGCAGGTGGCGCTGTTGTAACACAATTCATTCATATTAACAGCACATGTATCCCTTAATATCTTGGAATCAAAAGAAAATAAATAATGAGTGTAAATTACAAAAGTGCTTAGAATAGACCCCTCTTCAGTTTTACATTCACATATTTTAAAGGTTAACTTATCCTTTAAAAAAATCAAACAGATACACCATTAAACTAACTGACGGCGTATTTTTCTTTCTAGGATGATGATGGGCAAATTCGGTGAGTGAATATTTTCTTCTGGTCAAACACCGGACCTAAATAGGATGGGGCGAGATATGGGACCGTTAAGTTGACTTGTATTAAGGTTTATTTCCCCTTTATGCAGAACGCGATGCATTTGACACTCTATTTGACCACGCCTCTGACAAACTGAGTGTTGTTAAGAAGGTGAGAACCTCCCACTGTAACCCCGTTATGGAAGGGTAGGAGGGTATTAACCCCCGTGTTCTGCTCCTTCTCTTCCAGTCCTTGATCACGTTTGTGAATAAACACCTGAACAAGTTGAATCTGGAAGTGACGGAGTTGGAGACTCAGGTGGGACCTGTTGCTATGGAATGTTTTTGTTTAGAAACCATAAAAACAACTTTGCTCTTGTTCCATCTTCTAAACCTGAATTGATAGGAATGTTCTGCTTCCATGATGTGGAGCTCAGTGGTTGCTATTAGTGGGGAGTATACCCCACATCCTCAGGGGGGAAGGCCTGTATGGGTCACTGACCCCATATAAAAAAATGATCTGTAAGGCTACACATGTATTATTATTGGTACTTTTTATTCCTCATCTTTCTATTCAGGCCTCTCCTATTCATATTCCAGTCTCTTATTCAAGTTAGTGCATGGTTGCTATGGGAATTTGGACCCTAGCAACAAGATGGCTGAAATTGCAAACTGGAGAGCTGCTGAATAAAAAACTCAAAAACCACAAATAATAAAAAAATGAAAACCAGTTGCAAATTGTCTCGTAATATCCGTCTCTACATCATACTAACAGTTAATTTAAAGGTGAACAACCCCTTTAATTGACCTCTACTGACTTTCTAATTGAATAACACAGATCTCTACTAACATTTAGCTGAAATGACCTTGACCTCTAATGATGGTTTAATAATTGAGACTTCTACTGACATTCTGCTGGAAGGACCTAGACATTTAGTTCCAATGACCTACACCTCTGCCGGCATCTACTGCTACATTCTGCATTTATTACCTAACATTCTTCCTGAATGACCTAGAACCCTATTGATGTTCATCTTGAACGACCTAGACCTCTACCAACATTCTGCCTCAGTTATGTAGATCTCTACTGATGTTCTCTTTCAATGACCTTGGTCCCTAGTGATGTCCAGCTTGAATTAACTAGACCTCTACCAACATTCTGATTTAATTCCTTTAATCTGGTATGACCTAGACTTCTACTAACATTTTGTTTCAATGACCTAGACCTCTGCCAGCATTTCACTTAAATGACTAAGACCTTGACTAACATTCTGCATAAATTACCTAACATTCTTCAATAATGACCTAGACCCCTATTGATGTTTATCATGAATGACCTACACCTCTTCCAACATTCTGCTTGCATTCCGTAAATCTCTACTGATGTTCTGCTTGAATGACCTAGACTTCTGCCAACACTCTGCTTGAATTCCTTAAATCTCTACTGATGTTCTGCTTAAATAACCTAGACCTCTACTTACATTCTGCATTAATTACCTAATATTCATCCTAAATGACCTAGACCCCTATTGATGTTCATCTTGAATGACCTAGACCTCTACCAACATTCTGCTTGAATTCCATAAATCTCTATTGATGTTCTGCTTAAATAACCTAGACCTCTACTAACATTCTGCATTAATTACCTAATATTCATCCTAAATTACCTAGACCCCTATTGATGGTCATCTTGAATGACCTAGACCTCTGCCAACATTCTGCTTGGATTCCTTAAATCTCTACTGATGTTCTGGTTGAATTACCTAGACCTCTACCAACATTATGCATTAATTACCTAACATTCTTTATTAATGAACTAGACCCCTATTGATGTTCATTTTGAATGGCTTTGACCTCTACCAACACTCTGCTTAAATTCCTTAAATCTCTACTGATGTTCTTACTTGAATGACCTAGACCTCCACCAACCTTCCATTTGAATGAACTTGGCCCCTACTGATGTTTTTTAAATGCTCTAGACCTCTGCTGACATTTACTGATGATGTTCTTGATTGACCTACATCTCTACCGACATTCCTCTTGAATGACCTTGACTGGTCTCGAAAACACAAAAAGTATCCAATCCATAGTGATCTACAAAACTGTTAATACGGTTAAATGCCTCTTATAGAATGGCTTCCGCTGTATAGTTTATATTCCGTATAAGTCTGGGGGAATCTGGCAAATTCCAATTACATATGATCCGTAATGAGGAGGATTGTGCCGCTGTCTGGCAGCTTCACATTTACATTTTCTGTCTGAAAGCAAATTTCTTTTCTTTGTTATGGAAATGATAAAACTAAAGGGAAAGTTTTCCTCTGTTGTCTCCTGTTTGTTGTTTCCTGGGAAATCGCTGATTAATTTCTGTGCGCAGTTTGCAGACGGCGTTTATCTGGTGCTGATCATGGGGCTCCTCGAAGGCTATTTTGTTCCTCTCCATAATTTCTACCTGACACCGGAAGGCTTTGAACAAAAGGTGAGCAGGGCTCTGTGATTGGCTGGGTTACTTGTCTCGGATTGGGACCTCTTTTATATGGGATTTAAATCCAGGGGTATGTGGGGCATTTGAGGAGAAGCTGAGACTCTGCCCACAGTCATTTCTCCTTTAACTTATTTCTACTTATAAACCTTATACTGGGCACCAGGGGTGTGGTCTAGTGATGAGTGGGAGCAGGGTCTGTTGTAAATGGGTAAACATTTAATTATACAGGTATAAGCACAATTCAGCAGGAACAGCCCCCTAAGTTTGCTCATAGTCTGTACCGAGAGATCCCATAAAACTATGGCAGCATAGGTATTCCCTGTACTAAGCACAATTCAGCAGGAACAGTCCCCTAAATTTGCTCATAGTCTGTACCGAGAGATCCCATAAAACTATGGCAGCATAGGTATTCCCTGTACTAAGCACAATTCAGCAGGAACAGTCCCTACGTTTGTTCATAGTCTGTACAGAGAGATCCCATAAAACTATGGTACATAGGTATTCCCTGTACTAAGCACAATTCAGCAGGAACAGTCCCTACGTTTGTTCATAGTCTGTACAGAGAGATCCCATAAAACTATGGCACATAGGTATTCCCTGTACTAAGCACAATTCAGCAGGAACAGTCCCTACGTTTGTTCATAGTCTGTACAGAGAGATCCCATAAAACTATGGCACATAGGTATTCCCTGTACTAAGCACAATTCAGCAGGAACAGTCCACTAAGTTTGCTCATAGTCTGTACAGAGAGATCCCATAAAACTATGGTACATAGGTATTCCCTGTACTAAGCACAATTCAGCAGGAACAGTCCCCTAAGTTTGCTCATAGTCTGTACAGAGAGATCCCATAAAACTATGGTACATAGGTATTCCCTGTACTAAGCACAATTCAGCAGGAACAGTCCCTAAGTTTGTTCATAGTCTGTACAGAGAGATCCCATAAAACTATGGTACATAGGTATTCCCTGTACTAAGCACAATTCAGCAGGAACAGTCCCTACGTTTGTTCATAGTCTGTACAGAGAGATCCCATAAAACTATGGCACATAGGTATTCCCTGTACTAAGCACAATTCAGCAGGAACAGTCCACTAAGTTTGCTCATAGTCTGTACAGAGAGATCCCATAAAACTATGGTACATAGGTATTCCCTTTACTAAGCACAATTCAGCAGGAACAGTCTCTAAGTTTGCTCATAGTCTGTACAGAGAAATCCCATAAAACTATGGTACATAGGTATTCCCTGTACTAAGCACAATTCAGCAGGAACAGTCCCTAAGTTTGCTCATAGTCTGTACAGAGAGATCCCATAAAACTATGGTACATAGGTATTCCCTTTACTAAGCACAATTCAGCAGGAACAGTCCCTAAGTTTGCCCATAGTCTGTACAGAGAGATCCCATAAAACTATGGTACATAGGTATTCCCTGTACTAAGCACAATTCAGCAGGAACAGTCCCCTAAGTTTGCTCATAGTCTGTACAGAGAGATCCCATAAAACTATGGCAGCATAGGTATTCCCTGTACTAAGCACAATTCAGCAGGAACAGCCCCTAAGTTTGCTCATAGTCTGTACAAAGAGATCCCATAAAGGGGTACCACTCAGGTGGGCAAGTGTATGAAATACATCAGGTCTATAGTGTCACTGAGTATCTGCTGTACAGATGGCCTGGGTCCCGTGTTCTTATGACTCTCCCTCTTATTCAGGTTCACAATGTCGCCTTCTCCTTTGAGCTGATGCAGGACGGGGGGCTAAAGAAGCCAAAAGCCAGACCAGAAGGTAACACTGTCTTTTTCAACCATTCCTGAGTCAGAACCAGCAGTGCGGCGGATATAAAGAGCCAGCCACACACTGCTTGCATTAGCAATGAGCATTTTATGTAACTTTTATCCTGGAACGTTGCTGAGAAGGACTTTTTCTTTTCATTTATTCTTTTCTCTTCTGTCTCTTCTTCCTTTTGCAGATATTGTCAACCTTGACCTAAAGTCGACGCTGCGAGTGTTATACAATCTGTTTACAAAGTACAAGCACCTCGACTGAGCGCATTTATATTCTTCCTCTGTTCTGCCTTATGTGGAGGAATACACTGCTCCCCCAATTCCTCCGACCCCCCGATACTCTCTGTGCGGCTGTTGGTGCCAAAGATTCAGGAACCCCCATTGAGCTTAATGTTCCTTTATGTTGTGATATTTATATTTTCTGTGTCTGGGTTTTATTCAGGAATAAGATAAATGTAAGAGACTTTCCCATTGCAATGTTCTACTTCTATTGCATCGATTGCACCTTTGGCTTTCAGAGGTCCCTGGGAGTTGTAGTTTAGCAGCCATGAAGTGACACAGGAAATAATAATATCCCTTTAAAATAACATCAAAACAAATGGGAAGAAGAAAAGACTTTGTTTTATAAACTGGACCAATGAAAATGCAGCGCAAAGAGTTTGTGTTTCCTCCCTTGGCCGCTCAGTCTTCTCAGACTTCTGCTTCCAGAACAAGATGCTGCGCTTTCCCTTTATCTGGAAATATTGTCATTAAATTATATTGATTTACTGTGTCTTTAAATTTCCCTTTGTCTCCATTTTTCTACCCCTTTGTTCTTCAATCACATAAAGTATTATCATTGTGATGTCACATAAATGTCTGTTTCCTTTATTGTTATACATGATAAGGATATTAGAAGTCACTGAGGGGTTGTTCTGTGACCATATAAAGGCACAAGGCTGCAGGCTGAGTTATACAGGGAACTCTGAGTATCACTCATGTATTATAAGGGATCATGTACCCCCTACTGTAAATGATAAGGATATTAGAAGTCACTGAGGGGTTGTTCTGTGACCATATAAAGGCACAAGGCTGCAGGCTGAGTTATACAGGGAACTCTGAGTATCACTCATGTATTATAAGGGATAATGTACCCCCTACTGTAAATGATAAGGATATTAGAAGTCACTGAGGGGTTGTTCTGTGACCATATAAAGGCACAAGGCTGCAGGCTGAGTTATACAGGGAACTCTGAGTATCACTCATGTATTATAAGGGATAATGTACCCCCTACTGTAAATGATAAGGATATTAGAAGTCACTGAGGGGTTGTTCTGTGACCATATAAAGGCACAAGGCTGCAGGCTGAGTTATACAGGGAACTCTGAGTATCACTCATGTATTATAAGGGATAATGTACCCCCTACTGTAAATGATAAGGATATTCGAAGTCACTGAGGGGTTGTTCTGTGACCATATAAAGGCACAAGGCTGCAGGCTGAGTTATACAGGGAACTCTGAGTATCACTCATGTATTATAAGGGATAATGTACCCCCTACTGTAAATGATAAGGATATTAGAAGTCACTGAGGGGTTGTTCTGTGACCATATAAAGGCACAAGGCTGCAGGCTGAGTTATACAGGGAACTCTGAGTATCACTCATGTATTATAAGGGATAATGTACCCCCTACTGTAGGATGTAAGGATATTAGAAGTCACTGCATTTGCAACCCTCTCAATACCTGAAGAATCATCGCTATCGAAAACAACCCCTCAGTGACTTCTAATATCCTTATCATTTACAGTAGGGGGTACATTATTCCTTATAATACATGAGTGATACTCAGAGTTCCCTGTATAACTCAGCCTGCAGCCTTGTGTCTTTATATGGTCACAGAACAACCCCTCAGTGACTTCTAATATCCTTATCATTTACAGTAGGGGGTACATTATTCCTTATAATACATGAGTGATACTCAGAGTTCCCTGTATAACTCAGCCTGCAGCCTTGTGTCTTTATATGGTCACAGAACAACCCCTCAGTGACTTCTAATATCCTTATCATTTACAGTAGGGGGTACATTATCCCTTATAATACATGAGTGATACTCAGAGTTCCCTGTATAACTCAGCCTGCAGCCTTGTGCCTTTATATGGTCACAGAACAACCCCTCAGTGACTTCTAATATCCTTATCATTTACAGTAGGGGGTACATTATCACTTATAATACATGAGTGATTCAACTACTATTGAGTGTCAGGTGCTTCTGGGAAATTAGGATCACATTTAATTATGGTGGGTAAGTAGGTGGGGCTTGGTATATAAGGGGAGGGTGGAGTGGTGATGTCAGGGGCGTAACTACAGAGGAAGCAGACCCTGTGGCTGCAGGGGGGCCCAGGAGGTATAGGGGGCCTATGAAGCCCTAATTAATGAGAAATGTCAATATATATTGGTAAAACAGGACAACCTCTGGAAATGTTGGGGGCCCTAGAATTAATTTGCTGTGGGGCCCAGTAGCATCTAGTTACTCCACTGGGTGATTTAAAGGGGACTGGAATTGGTTTGGATCAGGGGCAGGGCCAAGTGGACCAGGGAGAAGAAGGGGTCGGTGTTGGGTCGGAGAAAGGGTATAACTTGGTAGACTGGGGTATAACAACTAAGAAGCCTAAATGAAATGGAAAATAAACAGTTGATTTTGTTAGGGTATGCTGAGAATTGTAGTCCAGCAATTCTACATGATAGATGCAGGGGATATTATATATTGGTTTATATCCCTCTCTCTGTATCCTCCCAGCCTGGATTAAATCCGAGCTGCCTCTTTATTATGAGCAAACTTCACCCCTGACCCACGTCCGACCCACACAGAATCCCATTTCCTCTCCTTATTAAATACATAAAAGTCTTTTGAGAGAACCGGCCTGAGGGCTCATTTGCAAGTCATTAGTGGAAGCCGCACCGAAGCTTAATCAGCCCGGGAACTAAATGGCACAGGGCAAATGTATTCATAGAATTTCCCTTCCCATTACTTGCTATAGTCTTGGCTGCCGGGCACCCTGAGCTGGGTGCAATGCAATTACGGGTGCTGGAGGTACAATGAGATCAAGTGACTTAGTTCAAGGGATAAGGACCAGGCAAAATAAAGAAGGGCTTAATCAGTGGGCAGTTCCCACCAGCCTGTCCTGGCAAAGTCCTATATAGAAACCTATACCATGTCACACTATCTAGAACTAATTGCCCCAAGAGTGGTTGAGGGTGGCAGGTTCTCTGGTAGGTTCTACCCAGTCCGACACAGGCTTCATTGTCTCCATTTCCAGTTCCTGATCGATTGGATCAACGCCGAACTGAAAGAGGAGCACATGGTGGTGAAGAGCCTAGAAGAGGATCTGTACGATGGGCTCGTTCTTCACCATCTGCTCAGTGAGTCCTTTATGTTCCTTCATATCATAACCCAAAACAAATTCATGGGAGGTGCACCCTATAACCCTCAGTTCCTCTTGCACAAGGGTGTTGGCAGATCATCCCTGTATTTAGAAGTATGGATGGGAGAATCAATATTGTTGCCCTCTGATCATCCAGTAAGAGGGTCTACCTTTACAAATGGGGTGGACTACTAGATGTTTGGGGCTCCACATGTTTTATCCCCCTCAGAAAAAATAGCTGGAATGAAGTTGGAGGTTGAGGAGATTGTGCTGTCAGCCAACAGCCAGAAGCGCAAGTTGGGAATCATCATGGAGGCCATATCCCAGAGTCTGCAACTGCAGGAGACTGACCTGAAATGGAGCATGAGTATTGCTGCACGGGTCTCCTTCAGGTTCCATTCTTCATGCATTGTGGGATGGTTTCCCCTAAGTTCCTCTTACATGATCTAACTTCTGGTTCCCTAAAATCCAGTTGATCTCATAGTTTCTGATTTCTAAATCTAGAACACCGGTTCCTCTAAGAGATTCTTAAAGAACCTGTTTTTTGGTTTCTCCAACCCTAACTGACATTACTGGATTGATTTGATGATCCACCTACCCCTGTTCCTCTTACAGATCTGATACCAGCAAACTCAGTTGAGATTAGTAGATCTGATTTATAGATTCTCCAGTGAACCCCCAGGTACTGTTACAGGATCTAGTTTGTGGTTTTGCCCGATACGAAACACTGGATCTGATTTTTTCATCCACCACCCCCTGTCCAGCTTTCATTTCTGGTACCGCCAACTCCAATTCAGGTTACAGGAACTGATTTACAATTCCCTCAATTATAGTTTCATAAAAGGTACAATGTCAATACCTGTTTCTCATACAGAACCTGATTTCAACAGTGTAGTTCCTCTTACAGGGTCTGCTTTGTGGTTCCATCAACTCCAGTTGATATTACCACCATCCCAAGTTGACATGACTAGATCTGATTTCTGGTTCCACCAATGCCCCATGACTTTAAAAGATCTGATTTCTGGTTCCATCAACCAACAATTACATTATTATATCTAATTCTGGTTCCCCCCATAACAATACTGGATCTGATTTCATCCACCCCAGTTCCACCAACCAACTGACATTACTAGATCTGATTTATGGTTCCACCCTCCCAAGTTGACATGACTAGATTTGATTTCTGTTTCCACCAACACCCGATGACTGGATCTGATTTCTGCTTCCACCAACACCTGATGACAGGACTAGATCTGGTTTCTGGTTCCACTATCCCAAGTTGACATGACTAGATCTGATTTCTTGTTCCACCAACACTCTATGACATTACTAGATCTGATTTCTGGTTCAACCATCCCAAATTGACATGACTAGATTTGATTTCTGTTTCCACCATCCCAAGGTGACATGACTACACCTGATTTCTGCTTCTACCAACACCCGATGACATGACTAGATCTGGTTTCTAGTTCCATCATCCCAAGTTGACATGACTAGATCTGATTTCTGGTTCCACCAACACTCCATGACATTATTAGATCTGATTTGTGATTTCTGGTTCCACCATCCCAAGTTGACATGACTAGATTTGATTTCTGTTTCCACCATCCCAAGCTGACATTATTAGATCTGATTTCTGGTTCCACCAACACTCCATGACATTATTAGATCTGATTTGTGATTTCTGGTTCCACCATCCCAACTTGACATGACTAGATTTGATTTCTGTTTCCATCATCCCAAGCTGACATTACTAGATTTGATTTCTGTTTCCACCATCCCAAGCTGACATTACTAGATTAGATTTCTGCTTCCACCAACACTTGATAACATGACAAGATCTGATTTCTGGTTCCACCAACACCCGATGACATGACTAGATCTGGTTTCTGGTTCCACCATCCCAAGTTGACATGACTAGATCTGATTTCAGGATCCACCAACACTCCATGACATTACTATATCTGATTTGTGATTTCTGGTTCCACCATCCCAAGTTGAAATGACTAGATTTCATTTCTGTTTCCACCATCCCAAGCTGACATTACTAGATCTAATTTCTGGTCCCACCATCCATAGATGACATGACTAGACCTGATTTCTGCTTCCACCAACACTTGATGACATGACTAGATCTGATTTCTGGTTCCACCATCCCAAGTTGACATGACTAGATCTGATTTCTGGTTCCACCAACACTCCATGACATGACTACATCTGATTTCTGCTTCCACCATCTCAAGTTGACATGACTAGATCTGATTTCTGGTTCCATGACATGACTAGATCTCATTTCTGGTTCCATCATTCCAAGTTGACATGACTAGATCAAGTTGAAATCAAGTTGATCAAGTTGAAATTACTAGATCTGATTTCTGGTTCCACCAACACCCGATGACTGGATCGGATTTCTGCTTCCACCAACACCTGATGACAGGACTAGATCTGGTTTCTGGTTCCACTATCCCAAGTTGACATGACTAGATCTGATTTCTGGTTCCACCAACACTCCATGACATTACTAGATCTGATTTCTGGTTCAACCATCCCAAATTGACATGACTAGATTTGATTTCTGATTCCACCATCCCAAGTTGACATTACTAGATCTGATTTCTGGTTCCACCAACACCCAATTACATTACTAGATCTCATTTGTGGTTCCAATTACTCACAATTCCTTTCCTGGATCATATTTCACCAACCCCAGTTGCACCAACCCAAACTGATGTAAATTTCTGGTTCCACCAACCCAAGCTGACATTTCCATGCACAAAGTTCTGGAGTCATTGCATTTATTGTTTTGCAGAACTTCTATGTGAGGTTCCTTTAGGGAATGTTTTTCAAGAAATGTCCAATTTCTATTTTCCTTCCCTGTTCCAATATATAAAATTATGAACAGATCTCACGATCTTCTCCTGTTACAAATGTCAGAAAAATAGAAGATTCCCCTGAGGATATCAATTCACTAGAATTCAAGTTTAGAAAAAAAGAGAGAATTGGGAAAGGACATGAAAGTAAATTTTAGATCAACAGATGTCTCACTTGGACCAGTAAAGTTGCGACGGTGGCATTGGCAGAGAACAGAAAATTATACATTTGAGCCGGAGGTAATTGTAGTTTCCCTGACAACCAGGCAGTCTGTACGTCAGCCCGGAGCGAATGTAAAACCCAGAAATCTTGTGAAAGAAAAGGCAAAAATAATAAATATCATGTCTCTGGCCAAACAAACACGGATCGGCGGCGTCTCATGTGTCTGGGCGCTGGGGTGTCACATGACACGGCCGTTTGGTTTATATTATGAGATTCTGCAAGTATGTCAGCTGGGGGTGAAGTTCTGCACAATCCTTATTAGCACGGGATTAGCTAACGGCATATTTTAGCTTTCTCTCCTAATTCATTTATGAGCTTTTCAGAGCAAATTGATTTCTGCAGACAGACATGTCATTCCCCGTGTGATACGTTCCTGTGGCTTTGGGAATAAAAAGCACAAATATTTGCTGTGTGTTCACACCCTACAATAGTAACAAGTTACTTACAAATCAGGGATGAAGCAAGAGGGGCACCCCCATATTGCATGGGTCCCTGACATAAAAGAACAAGTTAGAACAAATAATCATTCCCCCTCTCTTGGTAGGGAATCCCATAACCTGACTGCCCTTACAGTAAAGAACCCCTTCCTATGCTGATGGTGAGATCTCCTTTCCTCCCCACCAATGAATCACTCATCCCCCCTCTCTTGGTAGGGAATCCCATAACCTGACTGCCCTTACAGTAAATTAACCCCTTCCTATGCTGATGCTGAGATCTCCTTTCCTCCCCACCAATGAATCACTCATTCCCCTCTCTTGGTAGGGAATCCCATAACCTGACTGCCCTTACAGTAAAGAACCCCTTCCTATGCTGATGATTAGATCTTCTTTCCTCCCCACCAATGAATCACTCATTCCCCTCTCTTGGTAGGGAATCCCATAACCTGACTGTCCTTACAGTAAAGATCCCCTTTCTATGCTGATGGTGAAATCTCCTTTCCTCCCCACCAATGAATCACTCATTCCCCCTCTCTTGGTAGGGAATCCCATAACCTGACTGCCCTTACAGTAAAGAACCCCTTCCTATGCTGATGATTAAATCTCCTTTCCTCCCCACCAATGAATCACTCATTCCCCCTCTCTTGGTAGGGAATCCCATAACCTGACTGCCCTTACAGTAAAGAACCCCTTCCTATACTGATGGTGAGATCTCCTTTCCTCCCCACCAATGAATCACTCATTCCCCCTCTCTTGGTAGGGAATCCCATAACCTGACTGCTCTTACAAGAACCCCTTTCTATGCTGATGGTGATATCTCCTTTCCTCCAGTCTTAGTGGATGCCCTATAAATATAATCAAGTGGGCCCTAGTGTATCAGTCCTGCCATTATTCCCTAAATCAACACAATTTTGGGAGATTTCTGGGGTTACATGACTTGCATGGTGGGGGTGAAGGCAGTGTATAATTGGGTGAAGAGCTTACACTTTATCTGTTTTCCCAGAGATCCACAACAAAGACCGACTGTGTACATTGCACCTCATTGTGGCCCTTGCACAGCACTTCCGTCCGGATTCGGAGCTTCCTTCCAACGTGGCAGTAGAAGTGATCAAAGTGGAGGTGCGATCTGGTTACCCCTGGTACTGATATACTTTTGTCTTGTATAGAATGTCTGTACCCCAATCCTATAGATCATTAGGGAATACTAATGGGTAGTGATGGGCGAATTTATTCGCCAGGTGCGAATTCGCGGTGAATTTGCGCGATTCGCCGCCAGCGAATAAATTTGCGAAACACCCACAAAAATTCGTGGGAAAAATTCCGGCCGGCGTAAAAAACGGGCGCCGGCGTCGAAAAATGGGCGCCGGCGTCAAAAACGAGACGCCAGCGCAGTTTCGCGAATTTTTCGCCGTTTCGCGAATTTCGTGCGAATTTTCGGCGCAAATTCGCCCATCACTACTAATGGGGGGCACTGAATATGTATTCATTCTGTTTTCTCCATGTGATCTGTGAACCCTGAAATCCCCAGCAGCCTGCACCTATAATTCTGGGGTCCCCTTTGTGGCTTCTGTCCAAAGATATAACTGACTCACACCAAGTGAATTGGGATCTAAATCCATTATTAATGCCTCCCACACTGGTGAGAGCAGCCCTGCTACTAATAACAAGCGGCACATGATTTGATGTCGCCAAGGCTTTTAGTGCTTTTAGCAGGAACTGGTGAAGAATGAAAATATTGATTTTTGGCATAAAAAGGCAAGTGATGTTATTGGCCGGTACAGGGATGAGTGAAAGTGTTGTTTGGAGTCAGGATTGAATATTATAAAGTCCGTTTCTCCTTTTCAACAGAACAGGTGATGGATGTGGTTGGTTTTAGGTTCTGTTCTTCTTGGGTTCCAATACTGTCCATCTGTCTTAACCGGCCATACACAGAGGGCTAATAGCTGCTGATTCTGCCCCTACAGACTCACTAGGGACACTAGGTTATTTTACCCATGGGGGGGGTAAGCTCATAAACTCTCCAGATAATATCAGGAGGGTTTCAAAATCTCACTTTGGTGAAGGCTCTACCAGATCGTTGATGTGTTCCTCACCGCATCAACCAGACATAGGCTCACTTTTAGAATATGATTATTGGACTGAGGGTGACCAAACTGAGCAAAGATCTTCTCACCTGGTGACCTTCCCTAATGAGTGGATCTACATATGAATGGCCAACTTGTCTTTGAACGCACCGTTGGTCTTGCTTGGTCTTATATATAGTGGAATATTCTTGCACCCAAGCTTGGGTCAGCCTTGTTGACTTTGGTCTTGTGTAATTGTCTGCTTGGGTTTGTGCACTGTTTTCCTTGTCTTGTATGCTCTTCCATCTGGAGTTTTCTTGCACCCAAGCTTGGGTCAGCGTTGTTGCCCTTGGTCTTGTGTAATCTTTTCCTGGGTTTGTGCTCTGTTTTTCTTGTCTTGTATGCTCTCTTGCACCCGAGCTTGGGTCAGCCTTGCCTACTGTTACATTTGGTATTGTCTCAGTCTTGTGTAGTCTTTTATATGTTTGTATATGGACTTGTCTTGGTCTTTTGTACACTTTCACTTGGAGTGCTTTGTACTCAAACTTGGGTCAACCTTATTGCTCTTGGTCTTGTGTAATCTTCTACTTGGGTTTGTGCACTGTTGATCTTGTCTTGCATATTCTTCCACCTGGAATGCTTTTGCACCCAAGCATAGGTCAGTCTTGCCAACTGTTGCACTTGGTCTTCTCTGGGTCTTGCATACTTTTGTATATTGACTTGGACTTGTGTACTCTACCGCCTTCGCAGTTTTTCTTGTCTTGCTTTGGGTGTTTTTGTCCCCAAGCTTGGATCACCCTTGTTTACCGTTGTACTTGGTCTTGTCTTGGTTTTGCATAATCTTGGATATGGCTTTGACTTGGGTTTGTGTATTCATCAACCATTTGCAAACAGTCTTGTCTTGGTTTGGGTGCTTTTGCATCCAAGTGGGTCAGCCTTGTCTACTGCATTTGGTCTTGTCTCCTCTTGTATACTTTATATATTGTTTGGGGTACCACCTTTTGCAGTTGTTTTTGGTTGTCTTGATTTGGGTGCTTTAGCATCAAAACTTGGGTCAATGTTGTCTACAGTTGCCTTGGTCTTCTCTCTTCCACCGTTTGCAGAGCATCCAAACTTGGGTCAACTCAACCCACTAAGCTCCTCACAGTCTCTTGAATTGAAGGTGGAAACCCCTAGCTCACAAGGTGACCTAAGTGGCCTTGGTGGGGAGTGCTATTTGATTGCCAGTCAAGATTGCATTACCCATAATGCCCTATTGCTTTCTGTCTCTTGATCCTCGTGTTATAGGGAACAGATATCCCTCTATGACTGTGGTACTGTTTGGCATTTACCTGTTTTGCCTAGTCCCCCCTCAAGTACTTTACATTTTGACACAATTACTAAAGGATAAGTTTGCCGCATGGACCTTGGATTTTTGGAGGAGAACACAAATTCACAATTGAGCAAAGTTTCCAATCTGATTTTATCCAGAACGTTATCAAGTCACATAAAAGGCGTCACTAAAGTGGATAGATCCGACTCCCGGGCGCCAATTATATCTGACATTTCCCCTCCCTCGTCCCTATCAAATGACTTAACGTTCTTCTCCTTTTCTAAACAGCCGACCCGAAACGGAATGAAAACAGAGAACGTTATTGAATATCTTACTGGCAGCAGGTGAGAGGAGTTCCACCATCCACTGATTGTCACTGTCTGTCCCTTTCTGTTCTCTGAACTGCTGGTTCTGACTCCTGAAACAATATCTCAAAGCAATAACTCTAAGAGACTTCCCAATATCCATCATTCCTCATTCTCACTGGGCTTATAGTTATGTGGAAATCTGGCTGTTTATATTCTCTGCACTGCTGGTTCTAACTACTAACACCCTAAGATCAATTGCGACATATGAAACTGTATCTGCTGGCTTTATCTCCAGTGGATCCCGGATTGGGAGAGGAGCTTACAGTCTTCCCTGTGTAAAGGTTACAGAGCTTATGTTCTTAGGCGCCGGTGTCAGGGCCCCCGGTTGGCAGTGATTTATTTGTTTACCTCTCTGTTTTTTACCTCCTCATTAAAACCTTCTCTGCCCGTGAATCTCTTCCCGCGGATTTCTTCAGGGACGGAGATGCCAAATCAAGTAGGTGAAAGCATGTTTTATTTATGACTCCCGGCTGCTTTCTCTGAATAGTGCGAGTGCATATAAAATGCACAATTACACACCAGGAATGAAGTGGGGATGGCAAATGGCTAAAGGGCTGCTGTACCTCGTTTTATTTTCCCTTTGAAAATGATTTCCCTTGTACTTTGTTCTCTGGCGGCAATACTAACTCAGCCTGCAGTTTCAGCCCTGAACAACATTCCATTGTTCTCCTGGCTGGTTAGAACCTTGGTTAGCATTTCTCATAGCCCTCCTATTGTGTTATGGACCTCTTCTAAGAAATACAATCTCTTTGCCAGCATAATGGCAGGTTTAGGACCCATATTATTGGACCATGTTTTTGGATCATATTATTGGGACCATATTTGGGACCCATAGTATTGGGGATACTCCAGTAAGAGAGCCAGTGGTAGAGGGGTTCACAAGAGAAGTGTAGGGGTTGGGTGGACTGTAGGTGGAGTTTGGGTATTGCCAAGTGGATTAGGGACGTGACACAATGGTGTGGGTCTCCAATGGGTGGGGAAGAGTTTGGACAGATCATAGGAGAAGGTTTGGGATAATTGAGCCTGGTAAGGTGGGTCCATGCATTTTATTATTGGGGCAAGCCCAACTCTCATGGTAATCATTGGGTTAGTAATTGGGGCCCCCCGGAGAAACATGTTAAGTATATGTCATCATGTGACCGCACTTCCATGCAATTTGGGTTTATGGTTTATTTCTACGCAGAGCCCGACGCGTTCGATCACCTGTTCGAGCAGAGTCCTGAGAGAGTCGAGGATGTCAGTAGTTACCCCCGTATTCTATACACCCCTGAGCTGTCTCCCCCTTAGGGGCCCCATTGCATTGTGGGATTCTGCCTCGTTGCTTTGAATTTCAAGGGCAAAGGGGGAATAGGTTGTGTTCAGTCATGTGACTATAGGGGGCACCCACTGGTGGCCCCAGAGCAAAGACCCCCATCAATGGCCCCCTTAATCCCTCCTCCCATACACTCTTCATTATTAAGAGCTTCACTGTTGAGTGACGCAAGAGGAATGAGGTGCCTGCCCCACAGAGCTTACAATCTACAGTTCTGTGTTGCTAAATGAACTTTATTTCCGATGTTTCAGGCCATCATGAATTTTGTGAACAAGCACCTGGTAAACCTGAGCCTGACAGTGATGGAGCTGGAGAGCCAGGTACTTAGTGAGGGCCACGCTGTGGTTTTGGGTAGAACCTTCTTTGGTGGTAGAGTCTATGGCACTTGGTTTTCTCTTTGGTCAGGGTAAAGCCAAAGTCCACTTGGGATAAACTCTTGGCCTACTTTAGTCCCACTAGGAACCTGCACCCAGATAAGAAAATTCAGCCACAACCCCATTCTGGTTCCCTGTCCTCCTCCTTCTAGGTTAGTTTATCCAGTCTCCCCCAGTACTTACCCAGGTACAGTAGTCTGAATGTCTTGCTCTTGGGCTGCTCTCTTTCCCACGGACAGAAGGTGGAGCCAAAGTGAAGCTGTCCATGGGAAAGAGAACAGGCCAGGAGCAGGAAGTAGAAATAGAGAATCAGGGTAAGCAGTGGGGATCCACTAAAAACATGAAAAAAATATGCAGAAATAAAAATACAACGAGACAGATTATACTGCGCCTCTTAGTTCTGAATGTGGCCCACTCTGAGGCTGCAGGGAGTGCGACTCCCTGACATTTGGAAGAATAATGCGGAGGAATTAGGAGCATTTATACAATAGTTACCAATGAAGCTTTAAATAACCATGAAATTTTTCTCGGATAACGTTCCCTTTTCCCAGGAATCAGCTGTCAGGGTGCGGGGAGTAGATTATCCGCCAGGAATGTAGGCCATAAAGTCTCTGCGGTGTTTGTCGCCAGCGTCGGCCCAAGAGGAAAATAAATGTGGGTTATAATAAATTGCAGGGAACGTATCAGACAAGTAACGAGTAGGGCCGGGGAGGCATTAATTCACTTTTCCAATCAAGTCCCAGTTATCCATCGGGATATCATAAATGAAATTAAACAAAGCCGCCAAACCTCCCCAATTTATATAATGGGCTGGAACAGGAGGGTGTGGCCTCGGAGTATCCAAGAAATACTCCCAGAAGTCTTTGCTTAAAGGCCAACGACACCCAGTGGCGTAATTAGATTCAGAAAGAGGCCCCAGAGAAATCAAAGTGGGATATGTGGCCTTTAAAGGGGGCAGAGCTTGCAGGGAAGTGGGCGGGGTTTGGACAGATTATGGATATAAGGAGGCTTAGCTAAAGCAGAGCGAGCAATAACCTCTCTTGTGATTTCATTGAGTTCTTAGTCTGTATCCCCCTGTCTATTGCAGTTTGCTGATGGCGTAATCCTCCTGCTCCTCATTGGGCAACTGGAAGGCTATTTCATGAATCTCGGCTCCTTTTTACCCAGGAACACAAGGTAACTGTCAATTGGATTTGACCAGCCATGAGCAGCAAGCCCGACAAGCTGACAGTTTATTAAGAGCTTTACTGTTCCCAGGGTCGGACTGGGCTGGCGGGATGCCGGGAAAAAACCCGGTGGGCCCCAGTATATTTAGCCACTTTGATCCGCTACCCGACCCGCAACTGCCTCATCCGCAACCCCGAACCGCAACCCGCCGACCACAGGAAGTGCCGCCATCAAAAGTGGGCGGTGACAGAAACATGTTTCGTAAAACTTTAAAAGGAGTAAAATATAGACAATATTACATAAGATAAGACATTTAAGGGCAGATTTACTAAATTCAAGTGAAGGGTTCGAATTAAAAAAACTTCGAATTTTCGAAGTGTTTTTTGGGCTACTTCGACCATCGAATGGGCTACTTCGACCTTCGACTACGACTATCGAACGATTCAAACTAAAAATTGTTCGACTATTCGACCATTCGATAGTTGAAGTACTGTCTCTTTAAAACCGAACTCAATGTTGGCCTATGGGGAGGGTCCCCATAGGCTTGCCCAAGTCGAAGGATATTCATTCGATCGTTGGATTAAGATCCATCGAATCGTTCGATTCGAAGGATTTAATCGTTCGATCGAATGAAAAATCCTTCGATCGATCGCATTTTCAGCGCTAAATATTTCGACTTCGATATTCGAAGTCGAAGGATTTAAATTCCTAGTCAAATATCGAGGGTTAATTAACCCTCGATATTCGACCCATAGTGAATCGGCCCCTTAGATGAGACCCACAACCCGACCCGCAGACCCGCATCTAAACCCGCACCTGAAAATCCTTCCCTCGTTCCGCAGGGTACCCGATTTTAT
This sequence comes from Xenopus petersii, assembly GCA_038501925.1. Classification (NCBI taxonomy): domain Eukaryota; kingdom Metazoa; phylum Chordata; class Amphibia; order Anura; family Pipidae; genus Xenopus; species Xenopus petersii. Next base: position 3,179,878 of record CM076676.1, on the reverse strand, counting down.
TTTGGGCAACCCACGGGTACTCAACCACTGCTGGACTCTACAGTGAGGCATCAGCCCCAGTGGGCCCAGGCCCCCCAATCCGACGAGAATTTCTGCCTCGTCCCTGACAGACAGACAGACAGACAGACAGACAGACAGACAGACAGATGTTGGAGATTAGACAGAACAACACCAGTGTTTTCATCTGACAGACGGCAGAAATAATATGTTTCCTTGTGAACATTCCCGGCCCAAGAATCAGTCACTTGTTTCAGATTCTCATGAATCTTTCATCAGACTCCGAAAAGTGTCATTTAAATATATTAACCCCCCCAGTCATATTATTCACGCTGCTGCCGCCACACACCTGCTTTGTGTGATAGTACCCTAATATTACTGTAATTCCAGGGGTACCCCAAACTCCCCCCTAACTGACCTTCAGGCTGGGCCCCCTTAGCTCATAACAAGGTTACAGATATATAGAAACATTGGGGTAACAGTCACCCTGCTATAGTTCCAGGGGTACCCAGGGTACAAATAAGCACTCACCCCAAATCTCCCCCTAACTGACCTTCAGACTGGGCCCCCTTAGCTCATAACAAGGTTACAGATATATAGAAACATTGGGGTAACAGTCACCCTGCTATAGTTCCAGGGGTACCCAGGGTACAAATAAACACTCACCCCAAATCTCCCCCTAACTGATCTTCAGACTGGGCCCCCTTAGCTCATAACAAGGTTACAGATATATAGAAACATTGGGGTGTCACTCTGCTATAGTTCCAGGGGTACCCAGGGTACAAATAAACACTCACCCCAAATCTCCCCCTAACTGACCTTCAGACTTGGTCCTCTTAGCTCATAACAAGGTTACAAATATATAGAAACATTGGGGTGTCACCCTGCTATAGTTCCAGGGGTACCCAGGGCACAAATAAGCATTCACCCCAAATCTCCCCCTAACTGACCTTCAGACTGGGCCCCCTTAGCTCATAACAAGGTTACAGATATATAGAAACATTGGGGTGTCACCCTGCTATAGTTCCAGGGGTACCCAGGGTACAAATAAACACTCACCCCAAATCTCCCCCTAACTGACCTTCAGGCTGGGCCCCCTTAGCTCATAACAAGTTTACAGATATATAGAAACATTGGGGTGTCACCCTGCTATAGTTCCAGGGGTACCCAGGGTACAAATAATCACTCACCCCAAATCTCCCCCTAACTGACCTTCAGACTGGGCCCCCTTAGCTCATAACAAGGTTACAGATATATAGAAACATTGGGGTAACTGCTGTCCCTACATTACGTGTGTAACACAGAAACATATATAACACAATATATAAAAGTATCACAAGACAAATGTTGGGTTGAAGACCATCTCCACCCAACATAAGACACCCCCTATTTGATCCAGATCTGCTGCTCCCCAAGTTCTGGATTTCTGTTTCTTCCAACAGGTTCATAACGTCTCACTGGCGCTGGATCTGCTTTTGGAGGGAGGGATGATACAGAATTCTATTAACCCTTCAGGTGACCTTCGGGGGGGTCTTAGTATTGGGGTATCTAATACTGTATTGAGCTGGGGGGCAATAGACCCAGTTGGTAACTCTGCTTTGGGCAACTGATCCTTATTTCTATGTCTATTGACAGATATAGTGAGTGGAGATCTTAAAGCGACACTGCGTCTCCTGTACAGACTGAGGCACAAGCGCAGGTAGAACCGGAGTCAGCAGCGGGGGGAAAGGCTTTTATCTGTATTCACTGCAATTAATCATTATTATTCTTTGCTAATTAGTGCCGGGCAGTTCATTATCAATAAATGCATCCAAAGAGTTGTTGGTTCCTCTGCATTGCTGAGCTTTCTTATGTCACTCATTGTGTTTAGAAAACAAACGTTCTGTTATTATAGGGCACCCGTTCCACGAGAGAGTGTGGGGTTAACATTAGTAGAGTTTGGGGTTAACATTAGTAGAGTTTGGGGGTAACATTAGTAGAGTTTGGGGTTAACATTAGTAGAGTTTGGGGTTAACTTTTGGGGTTAACATTAGTAGGGTTTGGGGTTAACAATAGTAGAGTTTGGGGGTAACATTAGTAGAGTTTGGGGTTAACTTTTGGGGTTAACATTAGTAGGGTTTGGGGTTAACATTAGTAGGGTTTGGGGTTAACATTAGTAGAGTTTGGGGTTAACAGTAATAGGGTTTGGGGTTAACATTAGTAGAGTTTGGGGTTAACATTAGTAGAGTTTGGGGTTAACAGTAATAGGGTTTGGGGTTAACATTAGTAGAGTTTGGAGTTAACATTAGTAGGGTTTGGGGGTAACATTAGTAGGGTTTGGGGGTAACATTAGTAGAGTTTGGGGGGTAACATTAGTAGAGTTTGAGGTTAACATTAGTAGAGTTTGGGGTTAACATTAGTAGAGTTTGGGGGTAACATTAGTAGGGTTTGTGGGTAACATTAGTAGGGTTTGTGGGTAACATTAGTAGAGTTTGGGGTTAACATTAGTAGGGTTTGGGGGTAACATTAGTAGGGTTTGGGGGTAACATTAGTAGAGTTTGGGGTTAACATTAGTAGAGTTTGGGTTTAACATTAGTAGGGTTTGGGGGTAACATTAGTAGAGTTTGGGGTTAACATTAGTAGAGTTTGGGGGTAACATTAGTAGGGTTTGGGGGTAACATTAGTAGAGTTTGGGGTTAACATTAGTAGAGTTTGGGTTTAACATTAGTAGGGTTTGGGGGTAACATTAGTAGAGTTTGGGGTTAACATTAGTAGAGTTTGGGGGTAACATTAGTAGGGTTTGGGGGTAACATTAGTAGAGTTTGGGGTTAACATTAGTAGAGTTTGGGGTTAACATTAGTAGGGTTTGGGGGTAACATTAGTAGGGTTTGGGGGTAACATTAGTAGAGTTTGGGGGTAACATTAGTAGAGTTTGGGGGTAACATTAGTAGAGTTTGGGGTTAACATTAGTAGAGTTTGGGTTTAACATTAGTAGGGTTTGGGGGTAACATTAGTAGAGTTTGGGGTTAACATTAGTAGGGTTTGGGGGTAACATTAGTAGGGTTTGGGGGTAACATTAGTAGGGTTTGGGGGTAACATTAGTAGAGTTTGGGGGTAACATTAGTAGAGTTTGGGGGTAACATTAGTAGAGTTTGGGGGGCTAATTTGGACTGTTCACTGGGAGGTGTCAGGCAGGAGACAGGGAGTTGTTTTGTTTTTTGCGCTTGTATTTGCAATGGCCTTTGGCTGTGAGTGGCTGCAGGGAGTTGGACTCCCGTTCCCCAGTTGAACTTGGCTGCAGACATATTGTATTTACTGTTGGTGTTATTGGACCAGTTACAGCCGTATCTCGCCTTCTCATCACTACTCAGTATTTTAGGAAGTGACGTTCTGGTTCCGAGCCTCCGGCCGCAATTATTCGCTTTTCACGGTTCACCGGCCGCAGACAATAAACTCGCAGCCGCTACGGGGTGTTTTCACATTTTCTGAAAACAGAAATATCCAGTGACATTTACTATTCGGAACATTGTGTTTCCCTGTTCTGGCGCTGCTCCATTTGAGAAGGAGCAACACAAACTCAACACAACACAGTTTTTAAAGGGCAACACTACCAGTGTTTATTTTCTCCTTGCTAGTGAAGGGCGAATTTATTCGCCAGGCGCGAATTTGCGGCGAATTTGCGCGATTCGCCGTCAGCGAATAAATTCGCAAAATGCCCGGGAAAATTCGCGGAAAAAATTCGCCCGGCGTCAATTTTTTTTTTCGAAAAAACAGACGCTGGCGTCAAAAACGGGCGCCGGCGTAAAAAACGGGCACCGGCGTTGAAAAAACAGGCACCGTTTCGCAAATTCGCCCATCACTACTCCTTGCAGGTTCTGCACATTTCACTGAAAGTGTTACTGACTCAGCCTTGCATAGCACTCCATTGTTCCCACTTGCCTGGCAATAAACTAACTTATCAGCCTTATGTACTATCATAATCCCTTAGCAATTCAGCAGGAACAGCCCCCTAAATTTGTTCATAGTCTGTACAGAGAGATCCCATAAAACTATGGCAGCATAGGTATTCCCTGTACTAAGCACAATTCAGCAGGAACAGTCCCTAAGTTTGCTCATAGTCTGTACAGAGAGATCCCATAAAACTATGGTACATAGGTATTCCCTGTACTAAGCACAATTCAGCAGGAACAGTCCCTAAGTTTGCTCATAGTCTGTACAGAGAGATCCCATAAAACTATGGCAGTATAGGTATTCCCCTGTACTAAGCACAATTCAGCAGGAACAGTCCCCTAAGTTTGCTCATAGTCTGTACAGAGAGATCCCATAAAACTATGGCAGCATAGGTATTCCCCTGTACTAAGCACAATTCAGCAGGAACAGTCCCTAAGTTTGCTCATAGTCTGTACAGAGAGATCCCATAAAACTATGGCAGCATAGGTATTCCCCTGTACTAAGCACAATTCAGCAGGAACAGTCCCCTAAGTTTGCTCATAGTCTGTACAGAGAGATCCCATAAAACTATGGCAGCATAGGTATTCCCCTGTACTAAGCACAATTCAGCAGGAACAGTCCCTAAGTTTGCTCATAGTCTGTACAGAGAGACCCCATAAAACTATGGTACATAGGTATTCCCTGTACTAAGCACAATTCAGCAGGAACAGTCCCCTAAGTTTGCTCATAGTCTGTACAGAGAGATCCCATAAAACTATGGCAGCATAGGTATTCCCTGTACTAAGCACAATTCAGCAGGAACAGTCCCTAAGTTTGCTCATAGTCTGTACAGAGAGATCCCATAAAACTATGGCAGCATAGGTATTCCCCTGTACTAAGCACAATTCAGCAGGAACAGTCCCCTAAGTTTGCTCATAGTCTGTACAGAGAGATCCCATAAAACTATGGCAGCATAGGTATTCCCTGTACTAAGCACAATTCAGCAGGAACAGTCCCCTAAGTTTGCTCATAGTCTGTACAGAGAGATCCCATAAAACTATGGTACATAGGTATTCCCTGTACTAAGCACAATTCAGCAGGAACAGTCCCCTAAGTTTGCTCATAGTCTGTACAGAGAGATCCCATAAAACTATGGCAGCATAGGAATTCCCTGTACTAAGCACAATTCAGCAGGAACAGCCTGCTATATGAACTCATAGTCTGTACAGAGAATACTATGGATATCAGTATAGTTATTGCAATGAGGAAAGTAGAATATAGGGGTCGCTCTTCTCCAGAGCAGTAGCTGCTATTTCCTAACATGGAAGCGATATTCTTTAATTGGAAAGAAAAACACATATTTGGGTGATTTCTAGGCGTTTGAGTGTTTCCTAATGTGTCACTGAGCCAAAAACCTCTGATTCTTTATTATTCCCCCCCCCCCAATAAGAGCCCCCGGTCAGGGTCAGATTGCAGCTCTGTCTGTAGTTGGGGAATAGACCAGACTTGTTCCCTCCCGTCTGCTAAATAAAAGTGTAAGAGGAGAACAACAGGGTGACCCTCGCAGCTTCGCTCCTTCTTGGATCCTGCACTGGGGATTCTGACTGCCAAACGCTGAGAGTTCCCATAATGAGACCCACAATTCTGGCACCTCCATTCATTTCACTCCACAAAGTGACACTTTTACTGCCCCTTTAAACCGATCACATTACCCTCCGAATTGGGAAAGTGTCTGGATTAAAGATAAAGGGAGTCCCTGGCCGGGAGTTGCATTTAGAGAGACCTCTGTCTAAAGGTGGGGGGGAGGGGGCAGAAAGAATTTTTGCAGTCCCAACACTATAATAAAGCAGGGGGGGTCCTGGGGTCCCCTCCACTTTCTGCAACTGATTTATTGGGAATCCTCCTTGTCGTAAATCCGAGATTAACTGTTGTCTCTCCAGCTTCTATGTCTCCAGGGGCCCAATATTACACAATTAGTATTTAAAGGGGAACTCAACCCAAAAATATGCTTTTTGCCCATTAAAAGGGAATACAATTGCAAGCATTTTCTCAAAAAACAGGTTTTTGGTAGAGTTTTCCTATATACTAAGCACAATTCAGCAGGAACAGTCCCTAAGTTTGCTCATAGTCTTTACAGAGAGATCCCATAAAACTATGGCTCTCTCTGTACAGACTATGAGCAAACTTAGGGACTGTTCCTGCTGAATTGTGCTTAGTACAGGGAATACCTATGCTGCCATAGTTTTATGGGAACTCTCTGTACAGACTATGAGCAAACTTAGGGGGCTGTTCCTGCTGAATTGTGCTTAGTACAGGGAATACCTATGCTGCCATAGTTTTATGGGATCTCTCTGTACAGACTATGAGCAAACTTAGGGACTGTTCCTGCTGAATTGTGCTTAGTACAGGGAATACCTATGTACCATAGTTTTATGGGATCTCTCTGTACAGACTATGAGTAAACTTAGGGGACTGTTCCTGCTGAATTGTGCTTAGTACAGGGAATACCTATGTACCATAGTTTTATGGGATCTCTCTGTACAGACTATGAGTAAACTTAGGGGACTGTTCCTGCTGAATTGTGCTTAGTACAGGGAATACCTATGCTGCCATAGTTTTATGGGATCTCTCTGTACAGACTATGAGCAAACTTAGGGACTGTTCCTGCTGAATTGTGCTTAGTACAGGGAATACCTATGTGCCATAGTTTTATGGGATCTCTCTGTACAGACTATGAGCAAAATTAGCCAATCACAGTCCTTATTTGGCACCCAAAGGGATATTTTCATGCTTATGTTGCTCCCCAACTCTTTTTACATTTGAATGTGGCTCACGGGTAAAAAAAGGTTGGGGTCCCCTAGTTTATATGATTGGTGCCTCAGATCAGGTATCTCTGGTATCATAAGAACCGACCCACAGAGACTCCAGTCTATTTATACGTGGGACATTTATTCTAATTGATTTGCAGGATTTATGGGCCCATTAGGGATCAGCAATTTCTGGACCAAATATAATCGGCCAATCAGCCCTCGTCTTAGTGAGACAGAAATACTCAATGTGCATCTTAGGAAAGGCCGGATTTAGTGCCCCTCACAACTGTCCCTTTTTCGGAGGGACAGTCCCTCTTTTCACAGCTCAACCCGCAGTCCCTCATTTGTACTGGAAAGTCCCTATTTTCTCTGCACTGAACAGCCAGAAAAAGAAACAAAGTTTCTCACTTAATTGGCTTTTGGCAGAGAGCCCAGAACAACTCACAGGTGCAAATAAGATACTTGTGTATGTAACAATTTTGAGACACAAAAAAAAAACACATTTTAGATAAAGAGAAATATTTTGAAACTTTCATAACCTGTAAAATTATCATGGTAATTAGGGGGTGTGGCCACAGAAACGGGCGTGGTCACAAACATTTGCTGCGCTACGTGCATAAAATATTTTGTTCCCTCTTTTTACTTCCAAAATGTTGGGGGGTATGTCTGCAACTCCCAGCACCCCGAGACAGGCAGGGTTGAACCTTAAAGTGGTGGTTCAACTTCAATTTAACTTTCAGTATTTTCTAAATTAGCAAATTTTAAGCAATTTTTCAATTGGTCTTTATTTTTTTCTCATAGACACATATAGACACAGAAACCAACTGAATGATTCTGCCTCCAACCTCCTCTGTTATCCCTCCTAATTATTCTCCTGCACAGCAGTAATCCCCCTAAATCCCTCATAACCCGAGTCATCCGATTTACCTCTCCCCAATCCTTTTTGCTTCTCTGTTACATTTTCATTCTCTTCTGATATTTTCTCTCTCGCACTGGTGTAAATTACCTGCAACAAAATGTGAATCTTATCTGAGCTTATCTCTTATACAGAATTGTACTGTAATGTATCATTCTACTGGGGATCCAACACTCTCTGTGGTATCTCTCTGTACAGACTATGAGCAAACTTAGGGGCTGTTCCTGCTGAATTGTGCTTAGTACAGGGAATACCTATGCTGCCATAGTTTTATGGGATCTCTCTGTACAGACTATGAGCAAACTTAGGGGCTGTTCCTGCTGAATTGTGCTTAGTACAGGGAATACCTATGTACCATAGTTTTATGGGATCTCTCTGTACAGACTATGAGCAAACTTAGGGACTGTTCCTGCTGAATTGTGCTTAGTACAGGGGATACCTATGTACCATAGTTTTATGGGATCTCTCTGTACAGACTATGGGCAAACTTAGGGACTGTTCCTGCTGAATTGTGCTTAGTACAGGGAATACCTATGCTGCCATAGTTTTATGGGATCTCTCTGTACAGACTATGAGCAAACTTAGGGGCTGTTCCTGCTGAATTGTGCTTAGTACAGGGGATACCTATGTACCATAGTTTTATGGGATCTCTCTGTACAGACTATGAGCAAACTTAGGGACTGTTCCTGCTGAATTGTGCTTAGTACAGGGAATACCTATGCTGCCATAGTTTTATGGGATCTCTCTGTACAGACTATGAGCAAACTTAGGGGCTGTTCCTGCTGAATTGTGCTTAGTACAGGGGAATACCTATGCTGCCATAGTTTTATGGGAACTCTCTGTACAGACTATGAGCAAACTTAGGGGACTGTTCCTGCTAAATTGTGCTTAGTACAGGGAATACCTATGCTGCCATAGTTTTATGGGAACTCTCTGTACAGACTATGAGCAAACTTAGGGGCTGTTCCTGCTGAATTGTGCTTAGTACAGGGGAATACCTATGCTGCCATAGTTTTATGGGAACTCTCTGTACAGACTATGAGCAAACTTAGGGGACTGTTCCTGCTGAATTGTGCTTAGTACAGGGAATACCTATGTACCATAGTTTTATGGGAACTCTCTGTACAGACTATGAGCAAACTTAGGGGACTGTTCCTGCTAAATTGTGCTTAGTACAGGGAATACCTATGCTGCCATAGTTTTATGGGATCTCTCTGTACAGACTATGAGCAAACTTAGGGACTGTTCCTGCTGAATTGTGCTTAGTACAGGGAATACCTATGCTGCCATAGTTTTATGGGATCTCTCTGTACAGACTATGAGCAAACTTAGGGGCTGTTCCTGCTGAATTGTGCTTAGTACAGGGGAATACCTATACTGTCATAGTTTTATGGGAACTCTCTGTACAGACTATGAGCAAACTTAGGGGACTGTTCCTGCTAAATTGTGCTTAGTACAGGGAATACCTATGTACCATAGTTTTATGGGAACTCTCTGTACAGACTATGAGCAAACTTAGGGGACTGTTCCTGCTGAATTGTGCTTAGTACAGGGAATACCTATGTACCATAGTTTTATGGGATCTCTCTGTACAGACTATGAGCAAACTTAGGGACTGTTCCTGCTGAATTGTGCTTAGTACAGGGAATACCTATGTACCATAGTTTTATGGGATCTCTCTGTACAGACTATGAGCAAACTTAGGGACTGTTCCTGCTGAATTGTGCTTAGTACAGGGGATACCTATGTACCATAGTTTTATGGGATCTCTCTGTACAGACTATGAGCAAACTTAGGGACTGTTCCTGCTGAATTGTGCTTAGTACAGGGAATACCTATGTACCATAGTTTTATGGGATCTCTCTGTACAGACTATGAGTAAACTTAGGGGACTGTTCCTGCTGAACTGCACATATAATTTAACCATTCCATGGTGTATATTCTGTCGCTAAGGAGTATTATAATCGTATCCCACACATTCTCACCAATCTGTCCCTTTCTTTTTTTTTTGCAGTATAAAAAATGAATAGGATAAAATCCAATTTGAGCCATTAGAGCTGCTGTGCGCTTGGCCCCGTCCCCTTTTCATATGAATATCCAGCTCTTTTGCTTTATGAAGGTTTCTCCCTTGGCTGCTTTTGTCATTTTGAAGTGGGGGATGAATTTCTATTCTGTACAAGGAGCTTATCTTTCCCTTTGCTCCATTGATTGTGTGTTTCAAAAAGCTCAGATATGTGTGACCTGCTGCTCATTCCCCATAATGAAAATCTGCGGAGCTGGTGGGAGATTAAACCTCTTTCTCTTTGACATTTTTATTTCTTGCTTTAATGGGGAAACCAAAGTAGAGTCGCTTATTAAAAGGGATCAGAATCTTTCCAATTTATATTTCCTATTGAAGAGCTTAACAGGACTCCTGCAATTTAGGGGTAAATATGTGCAGCCACTGGGACAGAATGTTCTGTTATACAGATAGCTAGAATCTCAGCTGCCATAAAGCAGGACAGGACTGCTGCTTCCAATGGGGATCAGATAGGATCTGTGCAGCCACTGGGACAGAATGTTCTGTTATACAGATAGCTAGAATCTCAGCTGCCATAAAGCAGGACAGGACTGCTGCTTACAATGGGGATCAGATAGGATCTGTGCAGCCACTGGGACAGAATGTTCTGTTATACAGATAGCTAGAATCTCAGCTGCCATAAAGCAGGACAGGACTGCTGCTTACAATGGGGATCAGATAGGATCTGTGCAGCCACTGGGACACAGAATGATGTGTTTTTGGCATAAAATCCCAGTTTATATAAATATCTCTTTAAATTTACTGCATTTTGGTACAATTTTTTAGCTGTTCCACTTTCCTATGACCCAATAGATAAAAATCCCGCAGAAAACTGGCAGGGAAAACAGCTTTATATTTTAATAGGAATGAATGAGCCGAGCGGTAAGTACATATCAGGGAGAGATAAGCGGAAGCTCCTGGGAGAGAGAGTTTATTCCTTCTATGGATATAATGAAATTTGGGGTCAGAGTTCTGTATTTGCTCAGTTCTGGGCTCTGCTTGCTGGGGGGTCTTGATCCCATAAGGAATCACTTTCTCTCAGTCTTAATATTCAACATCATTCCCATCAGTCTCTGCCCCGGTGAGCTTACAGTCTAACAGGCCCTATAACATTCACACACACCCGTGGATCATTTTTATCAGGATGTATTTCGGGTAACATTCCATTTATGGGCACAACATCCAGAAAATATTGAGTTAATGTTCAGTTTTGTAAATATTCACCTGCAGTCTGACTCATGAGCTTTAATACACTGGAACGGGTTTAGTACAATCCTTTGCTTCATAGAACAGTGTAACTGCATCTCCTGTCAGACAGTTTTATGTGCTGTGACTGTAACCAGTCTGTACTAATGGGCATTTCCCTACCATGTTTCTGCAACATATGCTATATGAATAAGTGTTTCTTTCTACTCCCCTGTACTAAGCACAATTCAGCAGGAACAGTCCCTAAGTTTGCTCATAGTCTGTACAGAGAGATCCCATAAAACTATGGTACATAGGTATCCCCTGTACTAAGCACAATTCAGCAGGAACAGTCCCCTAAGTTTGTTCATAGTCTGTACAGAGAGATCCCATAAAACTATGGTACATAGGTATTCCCTGTACTAAGCACAATTCAGCAGGAACAGTCCCTAAGTTTGCTCATAGTCTGTACAGAGAGATCCCATAAAACTATGGTACATAGGTATCCCCTGTACTAAGCACAATTCAGCAGGAACAGTCCCCTAAGTTTGCTCATAGTCTGTACAGAGAGATCCCATAAAACTATGGCAGCATAGGTATTCCCTGTACTAAGCACAATTCAGCAGGAACAACCCTGTAAGGTTTCCCCTCACTCCCTACTGACCCACAGTCTCAAAGGAGACACAGCAGAATCAATAATCCTTTACCTGAACTCGTGATTTTCCTTTGCAGAACTGCTGGTAGGGGTCAGCTAAAGCAGAGCACACAAAACCACTGAGAATTAAAATCCATAAATCCATTCAGGAAAAAAAGACAAGAATAATAGCAACGGTGTTATGCCGGTTAAATGGACAAAATCCATAATTACTGGATCGAGCCATGATCTGTTTACTTTGCCTTTAAACATTGGGTTTAACTGAACAGAAACATTTGGACTAATTGCATTAAACGTATCAATATTTCTATAACTTTCCCAAACAAACAGAGAGAGAGGAAATGGGACAAATCCCTCCTGTTTGGGATTTAGCAGGAAACTTGAGGTTCAGTTGGGAATGATCAGTGATACAAAGTAACCTCGGAGCAATAGCAAGTCGAATATTATTGACAACAATTGAGTTTTTGGAGTCCTGTGATGTAAAATAGAAATTCCCCCCGGGGGAAATAAAATGATTGCGGGAAAAGTCTGTTGTTATTTTGTCGGATAATGGAAGAGCCGATCGGATCCTTAATCCCCTGCAAACAAAACGAAGTGCAATTTCCTGTGTTTTATCCCCCTGTAATCTCTGCAAATGAACCGGACTAATCTTGTGGATTATAGAGGTATTTGTGTGTACGGAAGCCTCGACGGGTCAGCGCCAAGTCTACATAGAAAGGGGGTGCAGGCTTAGTGTTCAACACTGGGGGGGCTCTTCATTGATTAATCTACAGCCCAATTAATTTTAAAGGATAAATTAACCTTTAAAATAAGTGAATGTAAAACCGATGAGGGGTCTATCCTAAGCACTTTTGCAATGTACATTCATTATTTATTTTGTTTTGATTCCAAGATATTAAGGGATACATGTACTCCTCCATTTGTGCCAAGCTCTGGTTTCTAGGGTCCAAATAACCCTAGCAACCGTGCATTGATTCGAATGATAGGCTGAAATATGAATAGGAGTGGCCTGAATGGAATGATCAAGTAGCAAAACCAATACTTTCGTAGCTTTACAGATGGGTCAGTGACCCCGATTTGAAAGATGGAAAGAGTTAGAAAAAGATGGCAAATAATGAACAAAAAAGAAAAAAAAATGAATAATGACCACCAATTGAAAGGTTGCTTCGAATTGGCCATTCTCTAACATAATAAAAATGTGAAGTACCCCTTTAAATAGTTAAGACATCAAATAAAATGAGTGAAGCCCTTTCTGGCTACTGGGGCCCCTCCTGGCCCTACACCAAAACCATTCCTAATACCCGCTCACAATATGCGAGAGGATCAGGGTTACTTTTGCAGCACTGCTGCCTGGAGAGGCCTGTGGTTTACTTACAGGGGTTGTTCACCTTTAAATTAACTATTAGTATGATGTAGAGAGGGATAGTCTGAAACAATTTGCAATTAGTCTTCATTTCTATCATTTGTGTTTTTCGAGTTTTTTTTAGCTTTTTATTCAGCAGCTCTCCAGTTTGCAATTTCAGCCATCTGGTTGCTAGGGTCCACATTCCCCTAGCAACCATGCCTTGATTTGAATAAGAGACTGGGGCATGGGCTGCATAGAAAGAGGAGGAATAAAAAGTAACAATAACAATACATTTGTAGCCTTACAGAGCATTTGTGTCTTAGATGGGGTCGGTGACCCCCCATTTGAAAGCTGGAAAGAGTCCGAAGAAATGATTCAAAAACTATAAAAATAAATAAACCATGAAGACCATACTAAAAGTTAACAGAAAGACCCTTTAAACAGAAGCACCGACATCCAAGGGGTGTAAACGGGGTCAGAGGGAAGTCGTCCAAAATCAGCAGCTGGAACCCAAGATGTTCTGTTTGTTCCTGTTGTTGATCTCTGTAATTATTCCCTCTAATAAAGCAACACACGGAATTTCTATACAAACAGGGAGATGGGGTTGGACTGTCGGTGCTGCAGAGTAATGCCCAGAGCTTGGAACAAATGGAGGGGCCCCTGCTGAGGCTCTCGCTCTGGGGGGCAGGGGGTGTCCTTCCTTAAAGGATAAGTAAACCTTAAAAATGTGAATGTAAAACCGATGATGGGGCTATTCCTTTTGTCATTTGAACATTTTATTGATTCATTGAGATGTAGATGATTCAGTAACACAATGTGCTACAGTGTAGCTCTTACGCCAAACCAGTAGGGGAGGAAGGTGGGCAGGTCCGGATTTGCAGCAATGCCGCATAGGCCCCGGCCTAGGGTGGCAAAAAATAGGGGCGGCATGCCGCCCAGCCGCATTATGGGGACGTTCGCGTCCCCATTCAACTACATCCGCTGCACCAGCGTTTTTTCGCCGGCGCGATGGGAAGGTGGGCGCTAGAACCGCGCGGCCTAGGGGCGGCCGGAGAGGAAATCCGGCACTGAAGGTGGGTTTAGAAGGAAAGAGGAGATAAGGGTTGGGGTACAAGTTTAATACAGGTTCCATAGAGACTTCTAAGACAGAGAAAAATATGTTTTTTATAATGGGCGCCCTAGGGGAGATTACTAGGTCTCAGCTGTGTGTTTTCCATATAATGGGTCCACGGAAGCCTCTCCAGCTCTCCTTCGTAGCTCCGCTCCAGTAGATGGTCTCCATTGCTCTGATCCATTTCACTTTTGTGATTGGCATCTGCAGTCCTGGTATGTGTGGTTTTTTCCAGTGAGCTGCTAATAGTGATCTGGCTGCCGTGAGAATGTGAGTGGCCAGAGTGTAAGGCAGTTATTTTCATGCCGAGCAAGAATGATTGAGGAGCTGCTGGTATGGTGCTTTGTAGGACGTCGGAGAGCAGGGTGGCTACTGTATTCCAGAATGTTTGGGCTACCGTACAGGTCCACCATGTGTGTATGAAGGAACCCCTTTCCCAGTGGCGTAACTACCGGGGGAGCAGGGGGTGCGATTGGGCCAGGGCCCGCACCCCCTCAGGGCCCCCCGGCAGCTCACGCGCCACTTATTCCGGCCAGTTCCAGGTGTACGGAGGGGGGCGGGGGCCCGGCTGCGCGTCCTGCGCCAGGGCCCGCCCCCCTCTAGTTACGTTGCTGCCCTTTCCCCACAGCCTCTAAAGCTGGATGAGAGATTTGGGTTGCCAGTCAGTTTACCGATACGAGAGGGGGGTATAGAACCATCTGAAAATCATTTTGTAAGCTCTTTCACAAGCGACTGCACAAGTAGAAGTCCTTCTAGCAGTATCCCGAATGTTTGCCCAGGTCCTTTCTGAAATGTTGATCCATCTGGACACGTAAGGCTGTTGTATGGTACAGAAGTGAAATTAGATGAAATTAGATGATTAGGATGGGATTGTCTGCAACATAAGTTTTCAAAGTATGAAAGGGATTGATTTGTCTGGGTGTTGGATTTGGATTCCACGAAATGTCTGATTTGTAAGTATCGAAAGAATTGTTTGTTTGGGATATCCCGTTTTTCTTTGCATTGTTGAAAGGAAACCTTTCCGTCAGCTAAAAGGGCCGTTAGGGTAAGAATATTTGCCCTTATCCAGGGTATAAAGTAGGGATGCACCCAATCCGCTATTTTGGATTCGGCCGAACCCCCGAATCCTTCGTGAAAGATTCGGCCGAATACCGAACTGAATCCGAATCCTATTTTGCATATGCAAATTAGGGGTGGGAAGGGGAAAACATTTTTTTACTTCCTTGTTTTGTGACAAAAAGTCATGCAATTTCCCTTCCGCCCCTAATTTGCATATGCAAATTAGGATTCGGATTCGGTTCGGCTGGACAGAAGGATTCGGCCGAATCCGAATCCTGCTGAAAAAGGCCGAATCCTGCCCGTATCCCGAACCAAATCCTGGATTCGGTGCATCCCTAGTATAAAGTCCGCGGGGGTAAAACCCCGGCAAGAAATCTTTGTTGTTGAAGATTGTTATATGTCTAGAGGTGGGGGGAGCTTAGATTCATTTCGAATGCTATTTTGTCCCATAAGTCTAGTGCCTGTGGTGATGTAGGCATGAGATCCAGGAGGGTGTTCCTGGTTTTCTTGGGTATCCAAAAAAGGTGAGTTAGATTTAAAGGGGCTGCACAATAATTTTCTATTTCCTTCCATATCTCTCCCGAATGCGTGGTGTGTGCGTGTTGACCGTAGCCTCCAGTCTGCTTGTTATGTAGCACCAATATACATGGGGAACCCCTAAACCTCCTGCTGATTTGGCTTTTGTCATAATAGTCGCCTTAATGCGTGGGCGTTTGCCTCCCCATACAAAGTTGGATATAGATTTCCGTAAAGGGAAAGTGTATTGACAGTGTTCTAAATAAGTATAAAAGATAGGGATGCACCGAATCCAGGATTCGGCCTTTTTCAGCAGGATTCGGATTCGGCCGAATCCTTCTGCCTGGCCGAACCGAATCTGAACCCTAATTTGCATATGCAAATTAGGGGCGGGAGGGAAATCACGTGACTTTTTGTCAGAAAACGAGGAAGTAAAAAATGTTTTCCCCTTCCCACCCCTAATTTGCATATGCAAATTAGGGCTCGGATTCGGTTCGGTATTCGGCCGAATCTTTCACAAACGATTCGGGGGTTCGGCCGAATCCGAAATACTGGATTCGGTGCATCCCTAATAAAAGACGCGGTGGTAGCGTCTCGGGGTTCTAGCAATAAAGCAAATATTAATGGGGACATTGGGCGCCCTTGACGTGTACCCCCCTTCATTTCGATGGGGTCTGATTGGAGGCCCATGATAGATACTCTAGCCGAGGGTGCTGTATGGAGCCGTTTAAGTCCCTGAAGGAATGGTTTGGTGTGTTGAGAATTTTTTTATAGTATTTTGTCGTGTATCCGTCTGGGCCTGGAGCTTAGAATCTTTAATGACCGGATCTATCTCTGCTTTATCTATGGGTGCTGCCAGCATCTCACGCATTTCTCTCTGTAACGTTGGTGGGTCCCATTTAGTCAAAGGCGCAAATTCACTAAGCGCTGAACGCTAGCGTTTGACATTTTTCGTTACTGCGCAAATTCACTAACGAACGCTGGCGTAAATTCGCTACTGTTACTTCGCACCCTTACGACAGGCGAATATTCGCTAGCGACGTAACTACGCAAATTCACTAACTTGCGCAGTGTACTGAACGCTACCTTTTACGCTAGACTTCCTTCGCCACCTCAGACCAGGCGAAGCGCAATAGAGTAGATAGGGATTGTTTCCAAAAAAAGTCAAATTTTTTTCTAAGTCCCAAAAAACGCTGGCGTGTTTTCTACATGATGGGTGATAGGCTGAAAAAGATCGAAAAAAGTTTTGGGGCTCCCCTCCTTCCCCCCTACATTTCCTGACTCATGGCAACTTACCTAGACAGTGGGCACATGTGTAGGGTAAAATAACATTTATATTTGCTGATTTGAAGGTTTTCTTGGCATTTGTAGTGCTGATACGTGTTCCTCCATTGAAATTTGAATTTCGCACCGTATGCAAATTAGCCTTCGCTAGCGAAACTTCGCTTTACATAGCGAATCAACACTAGCGCAACTTCGCAACCTTACGCTACCCCTGAGCACAACTTCGGATTTTATCTTTTTTAATCTCTTGGCATTTTTGGTTAGTATACCTCTTCATGGGCGTCCCATCTGATTGCCAGAGAAGGGTCAAGGGTAGCGTTTGTCTGGACGAATTCTACTATCGTCTATCGAGTCGTTTCACTTCCACCGCCCTTTCCCTCTCATTACATCCCATTTGTCAAAGATAGTTTCAACCATGCCGTGGTCTGACCGGGATATGTCATGAATTTTAGCTAATTTAACAGTCTCCAGAAGAGTGGATTTAGTAGAGATAAAGTCTATCCTGGAGTAGGAGTTGTGTACGTTTGAATAGTAAGAGAAATCCCTATCCAGGGGGTGTTTCTCCCTCCAAGTGTCCACCAGCGTTTGATCAACGAGCAGCTTGGTCCTTGGAGAGCTGGAGGGAGTCGGGGAATCCATTTTCAGTGTGTTTATGTTGCCCTTGATGTAGGGAACCTGGTAAGAAGAAAAAAAAACCAGAAGGAGACAACATCAAATACTCATATGATAAGGGAGAGACTTATGAGCCATTGCTACGTTTGTCCTCATCACTTGAGTTGGGCAGTTCTTGTTCAGAGGCTCCTGGTGTCTCCGCTTCTCCAGTTCCTGGAGTCCAGGTCTCTCCGCAAGGGCTTCTTCCATGTCCTTGGGGTGGCTAATTGTGTATGTCAGTCCCTTGTGTTGGTAAATGAGTTTAAAGGGGAAGCCCCATCTGTAAGGAATGTTCTTCAAGCGAAAGGCTTCCGTCGGTGGTTTTAGATCTTTTCGCTTCTGTAAGGTCGAGGAAGCAAGATCTGCGAATGCTCCAGGTACTATTCCGTCTAGTTCTGCTAAAGTTGTCCTTTACGATGGCCTCCTTAGTGTGGAAGTAGTGAAATCTCACAACGACGTCTCGTGGTGGTAGATTTGGTTTTGGCCGTGCCCGTAGAGCTCTATGAGCTCTGTCCAGCAAGAGAAACTTTTCCTCTCTATATCCGGTAGAAGAACTTGAAAATATTTTGGTAGGAATGTCTCAAAATGCACGGATTCGGGTATATCCCAGAAGCGGAGGTTGTTCCTTCTTTCCGAGATCCTCATGGGCATCTTGGAGTTCTCTTAGTTGTGTTTGTAGATCCTGGATTTGTGTGTCCATGGTGGAACTCCTGAGAGTGTTGGACTCTCTGGTCTAACCCGTCAATTTCAGACCTGACTTCCGTAAGAGAGCTCCGTATTTCACTTTGTATCTCGTCTTTAAAACACAGCAGGAGTGACTTTAATTCGTTTATATCTTTTTTGGTACATGGAGAGTCGGAATCCTGTTCTATGCTAGAGGGAGTTTGATGCTGTTGTTGCTTCCTGGCTGAAGTGGTTCCGCTTTTGGAAAAAATCTGCTGTCCCCTCGGTCTGGCTGTTAGTTTGCTTTTGTCGGCCCCCTGTCCTCATGTCAGTTGTACTTTGAGGGTGGTATCTGGTCGGTATACAGCCTGTTTTTATATTAGGGATGCACCGAATCCAGGATTCGGTTCGGGATTCGGCCAGGATTCAGCCTTTTTCAGCAGGATTCGGATTCGGCCGAATCCTTCTGCCCGGCCGAACCGAATCCGAATCCTAATTTGCTTATGCAAATTAGGGGCGGGGAGGAAAATTGCGTGACTTTTTGTCCCCTTCCCACCCCTAATTTGCATATGCAAATTAGGGTTCGGATTCGGTTCGGTATTCGGCCGAATCCTTCGTGAAGGATTCGGGGGTTCGGCCGAATCCAAAAAAGTGGATTCGGTGCATCCCTATTTTATATAGTGTATATAGTGTTATTCACAGCCTCCAGGGAAGTGTAGAGCAGACTGTCACTTTGCCGAAGGAGACAGAGGGGGCTATGTGAATATACAACGATAGCTCCCTCCTATTATCTTGTCCCTTAGGTAGAGTAAGTTAGAGAGGCTGTACCAAGCCAATCTGGGCACCCGTTCTAGGCCAGAGTGGGTTATGCCTATTATGGGGTGTCCAGGGAGAGTATTACCAGAAACAGAGTAGTTGTGCAAACACCCGCTATTAGTATGCAGCAATGCAGGACATGGGGATGAGAGCCGACCCTTGAGAAGCTGTGTAGTGATGGGCGAATTTGCGCCATTTCGGTTCGCCGAAAAATTCTCGCTGGCGTCTCGTTTTTGACGCTGGCGCCTGTTTTTTACGCTGACGCCCGTTTTTTTGACGCCGGCGCCCGTTTTTGACGCCGGCGTCCATTTTTTCGGAATTTTTTTTTGACGCCGGCGAATTTTTGCGGGCGTTTTGCGAATTTATTCGCTGGCGGCGAATCGCGCAAATTCACAGCGAATTCGCGCCTGGCAAATTAATTCGCCCATCACTAAAGCTCTGCTGTACTCACGGGGCTTTTATTGTATATTTCCCGCAGGGCCCCGTGGCGCCCCAGGCTTCAGAGAAGCGCAACAAGTCTCTTAGAGCACCGGTGGGAGATGCAGTGCAGGCTGCGTCTATTGTGAGGTGCATAGGAGGATCCCCAACCCTGCCGAGACTGCGACGCAGTCTCTCAGCAGTACCGGACTGCGGCAGTCGGCACCGGGACAGCTCTCCAATACTCACTGCTGCTGCCAGGGGAACCGCTGCTGGGGGGAGCGCAACCTCCAGGCCTCCTGCTGTCCTTCCGCTCCGGCTGCGGTGACACTGCCCCTAATCAGCGCGCACCAAGGATCAGTGCGGGAGCGCGGCGATAGGCCTCAGCTGCCACATTCAATGGTAAGTCCCTCTGTGACTTCGGGTCCTGCTCAAAGTGCTGCTTCAACGATCAGTCGGAGTGTAGGGGGGTATTTATTCCGTGGCCAGGTATTGCAGGGTGCTAATGTATGCTTTTTGGCGGGTTTAGATGGAGGAGCAGTGTCTTAGCCGGCCATCTTCTTCGGCATCCAAACCACGCCCCATGAGGGGGCTATTCTAAGCACTTTTGCAATGTACATTCATTATTTATTTTGAATTCCAAGATATTAAGGGATACATGTACTGTTAATATGAATGAATTGTGTTACAACAGCGCCACCTGCTGGTCAGTTTCCCACCAGTCTGACCAGCAAGTAGTCAAGGAAGTTGTCAGGAGAAAGAAAGAGGCTGATGTTCTTCTGCTTAGGAATAAAACGAAGGCCTTTCTCCTATTCACATTTCAGCCTATTATTCGAAACAATGCATGGTTGCTAGGGTTATTTGGACCCTAGCAACCATTTTACTGAAATTGTAAACTTGAGAGCTGCTGAATAAAAAGCTGAACTCCCAAAACACAAATAATAAAAAATGAAAACCAATTGCAAATTGGCTCAGAATTTCCATCTCTACATCACACTAACAGTTCATTTAAAGGGGAACAACCCATTTAAGCTGCTGACACCACGGATCCAGCCTTTGCCCACCATAAAATACCTTATTCACCCCTCCGGCTTTTGGAATAGCTTGAACTGGTGGGGTTGCAACTTGGGGACCCCTCATTTACAGTGTGCACATAAAGTCATGAAAGCAAATCTCTGGTTGCTATGAGTTACTGCACTGATGCATCTTTGCACCACCGCCACACAATAATTGCTTTTAGGTCATTAAGGGCAGAAACAGGAGCTTATAACTCTTAAATAGAACCTGCCATTCATTGTCCCTCAGTGGATTTGTCTTGCTCACCCCCAGGTACCTGGCACCCACTGCTTTCCCCCATTCTCAGCCTTTGTGTGACGTCACAGTGGTTTCCCTAGCAACCCTGGCACCCACTGTATGCCAAGCAACGGAAACCTTCCCTGTCAACAAGTGGCACAAAGCCCTCTACGGAATAATAGAGAAATGGGAGATTCGTCTTTTTTGGGTTTATTCGCCTCTTAATTAGAGAACAGGGAGAAATAACCGGCTCTCAAAACAGCCAATGGAATGTTTAAAGAGGCTGTCAAAAATGTGATATTACTTGTTTTTGCCTTAAAATGGACATGTTGCGGAAGTCTTCCCCCCTGGCTAAACCACGACTCCTGTCGGGAAACTCACTTTATTTGATATAAAATTTACTGAAAAATCACAATTATAGACTCGAAACTGCAGTACCGATTCTCACCACTTGTGGCCACTGGTTAGATCCATGCACAGGGCTGCGCTTTACTGCATAAACGTGTTGTATTTACATTGTATTTACGTTGTATGGCACATGTATTTGTGCACGTGCCAATCACGGGGGATACGTCACCCCAAATGTCCACCTATTGATAATTTATATTTTAAAAAAAGGTACCTAGTCCAGTATGACCTGTACCCAACCCAAACCCAACTGAGATACATACATTTTAGCCTAAACCCCACCTTACCCACAGGTTTCTGGTCAGCCCTTATATCCGTAATGTGCAGCTTCCCAATCTTGCGTAATCTTGAACTACAACTCCCAGTATACAACTCCCAGTATACAACTCCCAGTATACAACTCCAAGTATACAACTCCCAGTATACAACTCCAAGTATACAACTCCCAGTATACAACTCCCAGTATACAACTCCCAGTATACAACTCCAAGTATACAACTCCCAGTATACAACTCCCAGTATACAACTCCAAGTATAGAACTCCCAGTATACAACTCCCAGTATACAACTCCAAGTATACAACTCCCAGTATACAACTCCCAGTATACAACTCCCAGTATACAACTCCCAGTATACAACTCCAAGTATACAACTCCCAGTATACAACTCCAAGTATACAACTCCCAGTATACAACTCCCAGTATACAACTCCCAGTATACAACTCCAAGTATACAACTCCCAGTATACAACTCCCAGTATACAACTCCAAGTATAGAACTCCCAGTATACAACTCCCAGTATACAACTCCAAGTATACAACTCCCAGTATACAACTCCCAGTATACAACTCCCAGTATACAACTCCCAGTATACAACTCCAAGTATACAACTCCCAGTATACAACTCCCAGTATACAACTCCAAGTATACAACTCCCAGTATACAACTCCCAGTATACAACTCCAAGTATACAACTCCCAGTATACAACTCCCAGTATACAACTCCAAGTATACAACTCCCAGTATACAACTCCAAGTATTCAACTCCCAGTATACAACTCCAAGTATACAACTCCCAGTATACAACTCCCAGTATACAACTCCAAGTATACAACTCCCAGTATACAACTCCCAGTATACAACTCCAAGTATACAACTCCCAGTATACAACTCCAAGTATTCAACTCCCATTATACAACTCCAAGTATACAACTCCCAGTAAAGTGTAGGAAGTCAAGTTGTGTCCTCTGATTAACAGATGCAGGCGAAGTGTGCAGTGCATTGTGGGAACTGGAGTCATGGCTGGAGGGGACAGGTCTACTGCAATCAATATGGTTTCAATGGTGCATGTAGTCACAACCAGCAGTGCAGAGACTTCTACTACTTCCATCATCAATAAATGTAAGCGATTGAAAGTGAATGCTTTGTTAAATGCTATCAATGTTACAGTGGGCAAACTTATTGCCAGTAAAGGGTTAATATCCCCTTTACACGCAATCCTCGCAGTTAGAGATTCGCCTTCCAAGAACCGTGTTATTTGAGATCCGTATAAAACTCACACGAGGATCCGATCCAATAGAGAAATTCCACTTGTTTTAGGATTTCTACCATTTGACTCTGACTCACAATAACCGGCCAGACACTCCCAGGCCAACTGCCAGCCCCATCCGTCATTTTACATTTAGCTGAAGGAAATGGCAGACTGAAGCCTTTGATCAAGTCCCATATTGGGCTGACATTTCTCCCAGAATTCCCCCCCTTCCTCGCCCTATCACGCTAAGTAGCCGGGGTGCAGGGTTTCAACTCGTAGCGCTGACAGCGAAGGTCGTTTAAAGAGCAAACCGCCACTTCTTAATTAAAGGCAATTTGTTTAACTCTCAAGATTTAGTCCTCGTAATGTCGCTTCTCTCTGTTCCCTACGTGCAAACGGTTCTGGCTCATTGAAAGAACCAGAACATTCCTTCTCTATATATGTATTTATTTATACGTATGGGAGGAGGTGCCATATTGATTCCCTTAGACAGTACAGTATGAGGGTATAGCTTATTGTGTGCCCAGAACATTCCTTCTCTGTATATTTGTATTTATACATATGGGAGGAGGAGGTGCCATATTGATTCCCTTAGACAGTACAGTATGAGGGTATAGCTTATTGTGTGCCCAGAACATTCCTTCTCTGTATATTTGTATTTATACATATGGGAGGAGGAGGTGCCATATTGATTCCCTTAGACAGTACAGTATGAGGGTATAGCTTATTGTGTGCCCAGAACATTCCTTCTCTGTATATTTGTATACATTGTATAGGGTAATAGTAAAGGCATATTTTTGGGAAATGGTAACATAAGGTTCGGGCGCATTTGGCAGCGGCGCATGGCATGCGAGTACAATTCCAGCTTTCTTTAATAATCTGCAGGTTTTGCGCTGTTTCCTGTGATATATTTTCCCTCCGCACAGACTCCGGGATCTGATACCGCGTGTGTTTTTTGAAATAATATGAAAAGGCGCGTTGCCATCTGGAGACGTCTCTTTCTAATGAAAGCGCTGCCCTCGCCGCCAATTTCTCTCGCTGCAAATAAAATATTTTTCAAGATGTTTCTGATAAAATCTTTTGTGTAAAAAAACAAAGGTTTTCGTGGAACGACACATTGAATTATCTGCTAATGAGGTGGAGATTGGTTTTGAGTTTCTGTTTAACCCTTCCCTGACACCGAGGCACAGGGGGGAAACACGATGGAATCGGCTTTTCAACGACTTCTTCTCATTGGACAAAAGACAGAAAATTGGCTTTATGGATCTATGAGTGAGATTTCCCGTCTGTATAAGAAGAGTTTATTGTGCTTCTATCTATCTATTTTACTTCCAATCACTGCTTGAGTTTCACAATGTCACTCCCCCTGCAGTCGGAGATCAGAATGTTCTAGTCCCACCCACTGCTTGAGTCACAGACTCCCTGCCCCTCCCCCTTTAAGCTTCCATCAAAGTATTGTAGCCCCTCCCACGGCTCGAGTTATAGGCTGCTGTTCCCTGTCCCCTCCCATCGGCTTCTGCTCCACCCACAGCACATCCCTGTTATACTACTATCTGAAAACTCTTGGAATCATGTTTTAATCCCACCCATCCCTTGTAAACTGAGCCTCTCTACTCCACCAATCACAATCTGCGCTGGACACATTTAAGCTTATAAAGTCGTTCCTGAGCATTGATTGGAGGTGTTTATACCCCATTGTGCAGGGTACAATTGTACTTGAGATATAACTACCCTGAAGCGAATAATCCAATTATATCTCAACTTTCCCTCTAATTGTAATCATTTCTAAGCGCATTATCGCTGTTTCCTCTAGAAAGAATAAAATCGGCACAATTTCCCTAAGTTTGCTCATAGTCTGTACAGAGAGATCCCATAAAACTATGGCAGCATAGGTATTCCCCTGTACTAAGCACAATTCAGCAGGAACAGCCCCTAAGTTTGCTCATAGTCTGTACAGAGAGATCCCATAAAACTATGGTACATAGGTATTCCCTGTACTAAGCACAATTCAGCAGGAACAGTCCCCTAAGTTTGCTCATAGTCTGTACAGAGAGATCCCATAAAACTATGGCAGCATAGGTATTCCCTGTACTAAGCACAATTCAGCAGGAACAGCCCCTAAGTTTGCTCATAGTCTGTACAGAGAGATCCCATAAACCTATGGCAGCATAGGTATTCCCTGTACTAAGCACAATTCAGCAGGAACAGTCCCTAAGTTTGCTCATAGTCTGTACAGAGAGATCCCATAAAGCTATGGCAGCATAGGTATTCCCTGTACTAAGCACAATTCAGCAGGAACAGTCCCCTAATTTGTTCATAGTCTGTACAGAGAGATCCCATAAAACTATGGCAGTATAGGTATTCCCCTGTACTAAGCACAATTCAGCAGGAACAGTCCCTAAGTTTGCTCATAGTCTGTACTGAGAGATCCCATAAAACTATGGAGCATAGGTATCCCCTGTACTAAGCACAATTCAGCAGGAACAGTCCCCTAAGTTTGCTCATAGTCTGTACAGAGAGATCCCATAAAACTATGGCAGCATAGGTATTCCCTGTACTAAGCACAATTCAGCAGGAACAGTCCCCTAAGTTTGCTCATAGTCTGTACAGAGAGATCCCATAAAACTATGGCAGTATAGGTATTCCCCTGTACTAAGCACAATTCAGCAGGAACAGCCCCTAAGTTTGCTCATAGTCTGTACAGAGAGATCCCATAAAACTATGGCAGCATAGGTATTCCCTGTACTAAGCACAATTCAGCAGGAACAGTCCCCTAAGTTTGCTCATAGTCTGTACAGAGAGATCCCATAAAACTATGGCACATAGGTATTCCCTGTACTAAGCACAATTCAGCAGGAACAGTCCCCTAAGTTTGCTCATAGTCTGTACAGAGAGATCCCATAAAACTATGGCAGCATAGGTATTCCCTGTACTAAGCACAATTCAGCAGGAACAGCCCCTAAGTTTGCTCATAGTCTGTACAGAGATCCCATAAAACTATGGTACATAGGTATTCCCTGTACTAAGCACAATTCAGCAGGAACAGTCCCCTAAGTTTGCTCATAGTCTGTACAGAGAGATCCCATAAAACTATGGTACATAGGTATTCCCTGTACTAAGCACAATTCAGCAGGAACAGCCCCTAAGTTTGCTCATAGTCTGTACAGAGAGATCCCATAAAGCTATGGCAGCATAGGTATTCCCTGTACTAAGCACAATTCAGCAGGAACAGTCCCCTAATTTGTTCATAGTCTGTACAGAGAGATCCCATAAAACTATGGCAGTATAGGTATTCCCCTGTACTAAGCACAATTCAGCAGGAACAGTCCCTAAGTTTGCTCATAGTCTGTACTGAGAGATCCCATAAAACTATGGAGCATAGGTATCCCCTGTACTAAGCACAATTCAGCAGGAACAGTCCCCTAAGTTTGCTCATAGTCTGTACAGAGAGATCCCATAAAATTATGGCAGCATAGGTATCCCCTGTACTAAGCACAATTCAGCAGGAACAGCCCCTAAGTTTGCTCATAGTCTGTACAGAGAGATCCCATAAAATTATGGCAGCATAGGTATCCCCTGTACTAAGCACAATTCAGCAGGAACAGTCCCTAAGTTTGCTCATAGTCTGTACAGAGATATCTAATAAAACTCTCTCAATAGACCCTTTAGTTACTGATCTGACAGCAACAACAATTGGAATTCTCTCTATCAAAACCATATTTTTAGATTACCTTGACAAACAAGGTGCGGGAGCATCTGGTAAATCTCCAAATGCATCTCTTTCTCCTCTCACTGATTAAAGGTTTAATTGGACACATCTTCTCCATCCGGGGGAGTTCATATTATTAGACATTGACAGGCCATTGTATCTGGTGAGTATCATGCGGCGGCTGTTCAGTATCACAGGGGTGGCAATAATGTGTCCTTGACAAATGGGCTGAGATCCATTAGAGCAAATTATCAGTATCGATGAGGCGCAGGCAGATTAGTATTTATGGAATGGAGAGGAGAGCAGGTACGGAATGAATAAGGGAAACTGATTGGTTCAAGTCATGTCGATTTTTTTTAGTAAATCCTTGCGCTTTAAGCATTGAGAAATATGTGACGCAGACTCTCTCTCCTTTTCTTTTACAACCCGTCCGGCAGGAGAATATTATAGAAATGCCAATAAAACGTGTAATTTGATGGCTGCTGGGAAAGATCTGGGGAAGGAGAGAGAACTTTGGACACAGCAGAGACTTTAACGAAACCCAATAGAATTAAAGGGGCAGTTTTGGTGACTACAAATAATAATATTTTCTTTTTCCTACTATTTAGGTGAAACAAGTCGTATCACTTTTAAAATTCATACATTTATGTTTTGCTGAATGAATGGGCGAATTTATTCGCCAGGCACAAATTTCCGATTTTCACCGCCGTCGAATAAATCTGAAAATGAAAATCTGTTGGCGTCGGTTTGGGTTTTGGTTCCGGCATCAATTTAGACACCGAGAACGATTAATGGACGTCCATTGACTTGAATGGGACACGGGCGACAATTTAGACACAGACAAAATTGTGGATTTTTTTGCTCGTTTCTCGAATTTCATGGGAAATTCGAGAATTTCGCGGCAAAAGAGGACAAATTAGCCCATCACTGTGGGAGAATACAGGAGAAGACTGATAGTCAATCAATTTTAAAACCTAAATTTTTAGCAAAAACTATTAAATTACATTTTTTGAAGATGATAAAAACGCCTTTATATGTGCCCCCCAGCTTTGTAGCCAACCCTGGGGTTTATAATGGGGCCAAAAATCAGCTGTAAATATTTTCAAAGCAATTTCTATCGCTTTAGAGTTTTCATTGGAGGGATCAAATCATTTCAAATTCAATTGCAAACGGGAAAATGTTTCTTTAAACCAGTGACTATTTTTTTATTTATTTTTTTTTTGATCTCGGCAAATGTGTTTTGCACGATATCCGTGCGTTTTCATGAAGATATTTTTATTCTACAGAAGAAGAAGATCTGAAAGAATTTCTCGTTTGGCTCTATAATCCTTTGTGTTTTATCTTGCAGTCGACTGTCAGCTGTGCGCTCGCTCCATCCAGACACAAAGAGAACGGCCATGGGGGCCGCATGTTTCTAATGAAACCCTTTATATCCGTTTTTAATTTGAATAAAGGATGTCAAATGCATTAAATATTCCCCACTGCGCTGGGGTCCCAGGTTTGATTCCAGCCATCTGCAAGTTTGTATATGTTCTGCCTGTACTTGTATGAGTTTCCTTTCACAGGTGAAAGGGTTAATGTCTGCTCTCTCTCATTTCCCTACAGAAATAGGGATTGGTAACACTAGATAGGTACCTAATATATAGAGACAAGAGGAAAGTGTTGGAAGGGTTACTGTCTGCTCTCTCTCATTTCCCTACAGAAATAGGGGTTGGTAACACTAGATAGGTACCTAATATATAGAGACAAGAGGAAAGTGTTGGAAGGGTTACTGTCTGCTCTCTCTCATTTCCCTACAGAAATAGGGGTTGGTAACACTAGATAGGTACCTAATATATAGAGACAAGAGGAAAGTGTTGGAAGGGTTACTGTCTGCTCTCTCTCATTTCCCTACAGAAATAGGGATTGGTAACACTAGATAGGTACCTAATATATAGAGACAAGAGGAAAGTGTTGGAAGGGTTACTGTCTGCTCTCTCTCATTTCCCTACAGAAATAGGGATTGGTAACACTAGATAGGTACCTAATATATAGAGACAAGAGGAAAGTGTTGGAAGGGT
Organism: Xenopus petersii; assembly: GCA_038501925.1. Lineage (NCBI taxonomy): Eukaryota > Metazoa > Chordata > Amphibia > Anura > Pipidae > Xenopus > Xenopus petersii. The sequence continues at coordinate 3,151,484 of CM076676.1, read as the reverse complement.
TACTGTCTGCTCTCTCTCATTTCCCTACAGAAATAGGGATTGGTAACACTAGATAGGTACCTAATATATAGAGACAAGAGGAAAGTGTTGGAAGGGTTACTGTCTGCTCTCTCTCATTTCCCTACAGAAATAGGGATTGGTAACACTAGATAGGTACCTAATATATAGAGACAAGAGGAAAGTGTTGGAAGGGTTACTGTCTGCTCTCTCTCATTTCCCTACAGAAATAGGGATTGGTAACACTAGATAGGTACCTAATATATAGAGACAAGAGGAAAGTGTTGGAAGGGTTACTGTCTGCTCTCTCTCATTTCCCTACAGAAATAGGGATTGGTAACACTAGATAGGTACCTAATATATAGAGACAAGAGGAAAGTGTTGGAAGGGTTACTGTCTGCTCTCTCTCATTTCCCTACAGAAATAGGGATTGGTAACACTAGATAGGTACCTAATATATAGAGACAAGAGGAAAGTGTTGGAAGGGTTACTGTCTGCTCTCTCTCATTTCCCTACAGAAATAGGGATTGGTAACACTAGATCACTAATAGAAAAAGGACTAAGAAAAGACACCAAATATAAAACTGTATTTTTCTATCGCACACAGAGAAACATTAACGCCATTTGGAAATTCCTAAATCTTTTTCTGAAGAAGAAACATAAAATCCCGTTATCAGGACAGTCGATCCGATAATATTTCCATAGAACAGGGCACTTGTGGTGGCTTTGATACAGTGTAGTGAAACAACTCATTGCACTTCAGGAGATTGGAGGTCACAGGGGTGGGGGGTTAGGAAAGAGGGGTCAGTGTTCAGAGATACAGATTTGGTGGTGCAATAATAAATTATTGGGGGGGGTCAACAGAAATATTATTGACGTCAGTCTTTGCACAGAGAGGAGCATATTTATATCCGACAGACGGACTAGGTAGCTAACGAGGACAGAATTACAAGTAGACAGTCACAGTCTGTTGTTCAGTTCTTTGCCGCCCGCGAGTTGAGTCTCAGCAGAGCAAACAGGTAGGATGCCCGGGTCCTCCATGTTGAATTACAGTCCTTTTTAGGAAAGAATCTTCTTATGCTACAGATAGAAATATTGCTTACAAATAGAGACGTAAAGGGAATCTCGCAGACTTTTCAGTTGTGTCTCTCTAAATGAAGAACGGTTTGGGGTGATTGAATTGTCAGTCTCCTCTAATGCTCCTTCCGCCTCTATTAGCCAGAGAAATTCTCTTGTTCTTTTCCCCCCTTCAGACTTTCGCCATTGGGTTGTTAGTTGCCGCCCATCCTTGGGCACTGTCATTTTCTGAAAAAGAGATTTTTATAAATGATCAGTTTGGACTACATGGGGATTCACAAGCCAAGGGCCACATCTAATTATACATACATATATATATATAGATAGATATAGATAGATATAGATAGATAGATATATTATATATTTAAATGGGATGATGTTCAACTGGGACACCATATTGACTATTTGGCCCATACAGGTTGTGAGTGCAGTGAAAGGTTAGGACAGTAGAACAAGATAGAGACAGGCAAGATGGAGACATAAGAATAAGAATTCAAGAACATAGAAAGTAGGAGACAACAGTTCACGGTGAAGACAGAAAGATAAATATGGAGCATTAGGATGATCACAAAAGGGAAAGATGGAGTTAGTAAGACAAAGTGCAAGCAATACGAGAAGATTGTGATGGAAGGTGAAGATGTAGACAATATGACAAGAAGACAACAGTAAGACAAGATGTAAGCAATACAAGTAGATGTAAAGGCAAGATGAAGGCTGGTAGGATAGATGATGGCAGTTGACAGTAATACAAGAAGATGGTGATGGAAGACCAAGATGAAGACAATATGGTAAGGTGAGATAAGTAGAAGATGGAGATGGAAGGTCAAGATAGAAACAGACAAAATTGAAGCAGTAGGAGAAGACAATGATAGAAGGTCAAGGTGGAGACAATAGGATAAGATGACAAAAATAGGAGAAGATGGTAATGGAAGAAGAAATTGGAGACAACAGGATAAAATAACAGTAGGTGAAAATGGTTAAAAAAGGGAAAGATGGAGATGGTAAGAAAAAGTACAAGCAACATGAGAAGATGGTGTTGGAAGGTCGAGATGAAGACAATAGGGCAAGGTGACAAAAGAAAAGATGGAGATAGGTCAACATAGAGAAAGAATTGAAGCAATAGGAGAAGACAGTGATATAGAATGTCAAGGAGGAGACAATAGCTGGAGAAGATGGTGATGGAAGGAGAAAACAACAGGACAAAATGAAAACAGTAGGAGAAGATGGTGAGAAAAGGGCAAGAGGCATTAAGACACAATACAAGAAGATGGAGATGTAAGAGTAAGCTGAAGACAGTAGGATAGATAACAGCAATACAAGAAGATGGAAGGTCAAGATAGAGACAGACAAAATAAAGCAGTAGGAGAAGATAGTGATAGACAGTCACAGTGGAGACAAAACTAGGAGAAGATGGAAGAAGAAAATGGAGACAACAGGACAATATGAAAACAGGATGAGAAGATGAAGGGGCAAGATTGAGACAATAAGGCACAACTGAAACGGTTTAAGAAGCCAGTGATGGTCAAGACAAGTTTAAGACACTAGTTGTAACTGGAGACAGTAAGACAAAATTAAAGCAATAGAAGAAGATGCCGATAGAAAGTTAAGATGGAGACCACAAGACAAAATTAAAGCAATAGAAGAAGATGGAAGTGGAAGGTCAAAGATAAGATAGTAAACAGATGGAAACAGTACAGCAGCAGTAACACTTTACATGAGTGGTGCCAAATGTCTAGTTGTTGATCGATACCTCCCGACACCCAACAAATAAGATAAATACAAAATAAAGACCTATTTTACTGTTTCTAAAATGACTTTTGCCTGCAGGATTCTTTAAGTGTACATCCAGTCAGACATTCCCTGTGAATCGGAGCCTCCGTGCTTAGCGATCCCAGCTTCAAGCATTTTCTACTCAAACAAATTGCCTCTGCTCAGCCATTCTGCAGATCACCTCTCATTTTGTACTTGTGTCTGTTATTTCTGCTAAGAAATCCAGAATTCATCCAGTGGAAAGCCCTGAGGGAGCATCAGCGGCCGTTTGCTGGAGTCATTATATACTCCGAGACCTGGGTCACAGTTACTTCGTTTCCAAAGAAAACCTTCAAGCATCCTTGTAGTCACAACAGTAAGCCTTGACGGGACACTTCCATACATATTGACACTTACAAGTTATGTTCACTGTTTATATATCTATAGTTTGTAGGTTCTCCAGTGCTCTGATTGTCTACAGGTTGGTGTGGACTAAGAGTGTTCTGCTGCTCTTATTGGCTACAGGTTGGCGTGGACTATCAGTGTTCTGCTGCTCTTATTGGCTACAGGTTGGTGTGGACTATCAGTGTTCTGCTGCTCTTATTGGCTACAGGTTGGCGTGGACTATCAGTGTTCTGCTGCTCTTATTGGCTACAGGTTGGCGTGGACTATCAGTGTTCTGCTGCTCTTATTGGCTACAGGTTGACGTGGACTATCAGTGTTCTGCTGCTCTTATTGGCTACAGGTTGGTGTGGACTATCAGTGTTCTGCTGCTCTTAATGGCTACAGGTTGGTGTGGACTATCAGTGTTCTGCTGCTCTTATTGGCTACAGGTTGGTGTGGACTATCAGTGTTCTGTTGCTCTTATTGGCTACAGGTTGGTGTGGACTATCAGTGTTCTGCTGCTCTTATTGGCTACAGGTTGGCGTGGACTATCAGTGTTCCGCTGCTCTTATTGGCTACAGGTTGGCGTGGACTATCAGTGTTCCGCTGCTCTTATTGGCTACAGGTTGGTGTGGACTATCGGTGTTCTGCTGCTCTTATTGGCTATAGGTTGGCGTGGACTATCAGTGTTCTGCTGCTCTTATTGGCTACAGGTTGGTGTGGACTATCAGTGTTCTGCTGCTCTTATTGGCTACAGGTTGGCGTGGACTATCAGTGTTCTGCTGCTCTTATTGGCTACAGGTTGGTGTGGACTATCAGTGTTCTGCTGCTCTTATTGGCTACAGGTTGGTGTGGACTATCAGTGTTCTGCTGCTCTTATTGGCTACAGGTTGACGTGGACTATCAGTGTTCTGCTGCTCTTATTGGCTACAGGTTGACGTGGACTATCAGTGTTCTGCTGCTCTTATTGGCTACAGGTTGGTGTGGACTATCAGTGTTCTGCTGCTCTTATTGGCTACAGGTTGGCGTGGACTATCAGTGTTCTGCTGCTCTTATTGGCTACAGGTTGACGTGGTCTATCAGTGTTCTGCTGCTCTTATTGGCTACAGGTTGGTGTGGACTATCAGTGTTCTGCTGCTCTTATTGGCTACAGGTTGGTGTGGACTATCAGTGTTCTGCTGCTCTTATTGGCTACAGGTTGGTGTGGACTATCAGTGTTCTGCTGCTCTTATTGGCTACAGGTTGGTGTGGACTATCAGTGTTCTGCTGCTCTTATTGGCTACAGGTTGGTGTGGACTATCAGTGTTCTGCTGCTCTTATTGGCTACAGGTTGGCGTGGACTATCAGTGCTCTGCTGCTCTTATTGGCTACAGGTTGGTGTGGACTATCAGTGTTCTGCTGCTCTTATTGGCTACAGGTTGGTGTGGACTATCAGTGTTCTGCTGCTCTTATTGGCTACAGGTTGGTGTGGACTATCAGTGTTCTGCTGCTCTTATTGGCTACAGGTTGGCGTGGACTATCAGTGTTCTGCTGCTCTTATTGGCTACAGGTTGGTGTGGACTATCAGTGTTCTGCTGCTCTTATTGGCTACAGGTTGGTGTGGACTATCAGTGTTCTGCTGCTCTTATTGGCTACAGGTTGGTGTGGACTATCAGTGTTCTGCTGCTCTTATTGGCTACAGGTTGGCGTGGACTATCAGTGTTCTGCTGCTCTTATTGGCTACAGGTTGGTGTGGACTATCAGTGTTCTGCTGCTCTTATTGGCTATAGGTTGGTGTGGACTATCAGTGTTCTGCTGCTCTTATTGGCTACAGGTTGGTGTGGACTATCAGTGTTCTGCTGCTCTTATTGGCTACAGGTTGGCGTGGACTATCAGTGCTCTGCTGCTCTTATTGGCTACAGGTTGGTGTGGACTATCAGTGTTCTGCTGCTCTTATTGGCTACAGGTTGGTGTGGACTATCAGTGTTCTGCTGCTCTTATTGGCTACAGGTTGGTGTGGACTATCAGTGTTCTGCTGCTCTTATTGGCTACAGGTTGGTGTGGACTATCAGTGTTCTGCTGCTCTTATTGGCTACAGGTTGGCGTGGACTATCAGTGTTCTGCTGCTCTAATTGGCTACAGATTGGCTTGGACTATCAGTGTTCTGCTGCTCTTATTGGCTACAGGTTGGCGTGGACTATCAGTCTTCTGCTGCTCTTATTGGCTACAGGTTGGTGTGGACTATCAGTGTTCTGCTGCTCTTATTGGCTACAGGTTGGCGTGGACTATCAGTATTCTGCTGCTCTTATTGGCTACAGGTTGGCGTGGACTATCAGTGTTCTGCTGCTCCTATTGGCTACAGGTTGGTGTGGACTATCAGTCTTCTGCTGCTCTTATTGGCTACAGGTTGGTGTGGACTATCAGTGTTCTGCTGCTCTTATTGGCTACAGGTTGGCGTGGACTATCAGTATTCTGCTGCTCTTATTGGCTACAGGTTGGCGTGGACTATCAGTGTTCTGCTGCTCCTATTAGCTACAGGTTGGTGTGGACTATCAGTGTTCTGCTGCTCTTATTGGCTACAGGTTGGTGTGGACTTTCAGTGTTCTGCTGCTCTTATTGGCTACAGGTTGGCGTGGACTATCAGTGTTCTGCTGCTCTTATTGGCTACAGGTTGGTGTGGACTATCAGTGTTCTGCTGCTCTTATTGGCTACAGGTTGGCGTGGACTATCAGTGTTCTGCTGCTCTTATTGGCTACAGGTTGGTGTGGACTATCAGTGTTCTGCTGCTCTTATTGGCTACAGGTTGGTGTGGACTATCAGTGTTCTGCTGCTCTTATTGGCTACAGGTTGGCGTGGACTATCAGTGTTCTGCTGCTCTAATTGGCTACAGATTGGCTTGGACTATCAGTGTTCTGCTGCTCTTATTGGCTACAGGTTGGCGTGGACTATCAGTCTTCTGCTGCTCTTATTGGCTACAGGTTGGTGTGGACTATCAGTGTTCTGCTGCTCTTATTGGCTACAGGTTGGTGTGGACTATCAGTGTTCTGCTGCTCTTATTGGCTACAGGTTGGCGTGGACTATCAGTGTTCTGCTGCTCCTATTGGCTACAGGTTGGTGTGGACTATCAGTCTTCTGCTGCTCTTATTGGCTACAGGTTGGTGTGGACTATCAGTGTTCTGCTGCTCTTATTGGCTACAGGTTGGCGTGGACTATCAGTATTCTGCTGCTCTTATTGGCTACAGGTTGGCGTGGACTATCAGTGTTCTGCTGCTCCTATTAGCTACAGGTTGGTGTGGACTATCAGTGTTCTGCTGCTCTTATTGGCTACAGGTTGGTGTGGACTTTCAGTGTTCTGCTGCTCTTATTGGCTACAGGTTGGCGTGGACTATCAGTGTTCTGCTGCTCTTATTGGCTACAGGTTGGTGTGGACTATCAGTGTTCTGCTGCTCTTATTGGCTACAGGTTGGCGTGGACTATCAGTGTTCTGCTGCTCTTATTGGCTACAGGTTGGTGTGGACTATCAGTGTTCTGCTGCTCTTATTGGCTACAGGTTGGTGTGGACTATCAGTGTTCTGCTGCTCTTATTGGCTACAGGTTGGCGTGGACTATCAGTGTTCTGCTGCTCTAATTGGCTACAGATTGGCTTGGACTATCAGTGTTCTGCTGCTCTTATTGGCTACAGGTTGGCGTGGACTATCAGTCTTCTGCTGCTCTTATTGGCTACAGGTTGGTGTGGACTATCAGTGTTCTGCTGCTCTTATTGGCTACAGGTTGGTGTGGACTATCAGTGTTCTGCTGCTCTTATTGGCTACAGGTTGGCGTGGACTATCAGTGTTCTGCTGCTCTTATTGGCTACAGGTTGGTGTGGACTATCAGTGTTCTGCTGCTCTTAATGGCTACAGGATGGTCTTGTTCTCAATCTAGGTTCTCATCTTAAACCCACATGAAAACAGATGCCCGTTGAACTTCTGTGCGGGTCCTGCAATAGCACATGATGGAGCTCTACAAGGTCTACATTTAGCAGCTTTGTTGAGGGCAATCTAGGGTAGCAAAGAATAGCTGCCCCCTATCATAATCATTTCCACCTTATGTGGGCATTTTTTCAGCCTTCTACTCGACTCTGCTATGCCCATTTTTTCCTTAACCACATTCCGGTATGGTCCATCACCAGCCCAAGGTCAATGTCCTGCTCATTACTGGATGAAACCCAAGTCCATCAGTAATCAAGGCTGTCTATAGTTTTAAACGAGTCAATCAGAAGCTGATAAGGGTGTATTTTGGGTTGAGGGTCCCCCTCGCTCCTTTATAACTTTATTTGTATGGATCTATTTATAGAGCCATTGTTCCCCCACCCCACTCATTTCTGCTTTTCCTAGCACCACTTTTTGGCATTAATACCAAGAGCGATTTGTGAGGCTGTGTGTTAACAATTAAATCAATCAGACCGTTCCCCGCTCAGCCTCTCCGTGTTGCCTGAAAAATGCTTTCTTGTTGAAGCTGATGGTTTGTTTGTTTGGGGTAACTGGTAACACACGTCTGATTCTCTTCAAGGGTCCAATTCTAGTTTGATGTTGAGTTACATCATGTCCATTAAGCTCCCATTGCCGTTCCTGGTGGACACTAACACACAATGTGTTTACAATACCTTTCATTTATTTCAAAGAAGAGCATGCTGTTGTGAACTACAACTCCCATCATGTTCCCACCTGCCTCATGATTGATGGACCTCGCGGACCCTTCAGCTCTTGACAAATTTAGAAATGTCAGTGTTTAACGCTCCCGTCTTGAAGGCTCACTCCCGCTAAGAACATTTTATTCTGTTCCCTGCAGAAAATATTTATTTATATAATATGCACTCCATAAATAGGCACCAGCGTCACTTGTGTTCACACTTCTGAATGCAGAAAGCTGGAATCCGGCAGAATTTAGGAGAAATAAGTTAATGCTGTTACTCTCAAGCAGAGGGTCTCTGGCCATTAGTTAATCATTAAAAACCTTCAGACAAAGAGCAACCCCAGGGGTTATTTACCTTGTGAAACCATTTGCCAGTCTATGACCAGGTTACTTGGAATTCTGACCAAATGTTCTTCGGCCGATCTATTTGACCGTAGTATAATTAAAGGAAAGGGAATAAATAAGAGTCATGTGACAGTGGGGAAGGGGGGGGACTACCCCCCCAGACTCTTGTTATCTTTCTGCAGAGCACAGAGTTGGGGGGAGCGATAATTACAGGATAATTAGAGAAGGGAATAATTGCAGGTCAGAGCTCTGCAGGGAATGCTGAATCTGGGCAAATTAGTAAAACTGTGAGGGAGGCTCGGCAAAAGCTCAGAGAATGGGAGATATCTGTGAAATATGTATATTTAAAGTTAAAATAAACCAAAGGCCTATTTTAAAAGGGATGGGGGGAGGGGCTGACTCCATTTCCATAACGTTTTACTGTCTCTATCTTGCTCTACTCATTCTAGTATTCCTTAATGTATCCATGTTGCTCTACTGTTGCAAACCATCTTATCATACTGTCTCCACCTTGCTGTGTCTATTGTGTTATACTATCTCCATCTTCTCCTGCTGCCTCCATATTGTCTTACTGTCTCCAGCTTGCTCTTCTGTCTCCATCTTCTCCTACAGTCTCCTTCTTGTCCTACTGTCTCCATCTTTTTCTACAGTCCCCATATTGTCCTACCATCTCCATCTTGCTCTACAGGCTCTGTGTCATCATTTCCTCAGTTCTCATAGTTATTGCTCAGTAAAACCAAGGGAATAATATGCCATGCTATAATTTACTGCCTCCATCTTGCCCTATTCTGTTTATTATGTCCTATAGTCTCCATGTAGCCGTACTGTCTTCCATGTTGCCCTACTGTCTATGTTGCCCTACTGTCTCCATCTTGTCCTACTGTCTCCATTTTGCCCTAATGTCTCCATGTTGCCATACTGTCTCCATGTTGCCCTACTGTCTCCATGTTGTAATACTGTTTCCATCTTGTCCTACTGTCTCCACCTTGTTCTACCATCCCCATCTTACCATACTGTCTCCATCTTTCCCTACTGTCTCCATCTTGTCCTATTGTCTCCATCTTACCCTATTGTCTCCATCTTACCCTATTGTCTCCATCTTGCCCTACCGTCTCCACCTTGTTCTACCGTCCCCATCTTACCATACTGTCTCCATCTTTCCCTACTGTCTCCATCTTGTCCGACTGTCTCCATCGTACCCTATTGTCTCTATGTTGTCCTGCTGTCTCCATGTTGCCCTACTATCTTCCATGTTGCCCTACTGTATCCATGTTGCCCTACTGTCTCCACCTTGCCCTACTGTCTCCAGCTTGTCCTACTCTGTCTCCATCTTACCCTATTGTCTCTATGTTGTCCTACCGTCTCCATGTTGCCCTACTGTCTATGTTGTCCTACTGTCTCCATCTTGTCCTACTGTCTTCATGTTTCCCTACTGTCTCCATCTTGTCCTACTGTCTCCATGTTGTACTACTGTCTCCACCTTGCCCTACTGTCTCCATCTCGTCTTACTGTCTCCATCTTGTCCTACTGTCTCTGTCTTGCCCTAATGTCTCCACCTTGCCTTACTGTCTGAATCTTGTCCTACTCTGTCTCCATCTTACCCTATTGTCTCTATGTTGTCCTACTGTCTCCATGTTGCCCTACTGTCTATGTTGTCCTACTGTCTCCATCTTGTCCTACTGTCTTCATGTTGCCCTACTGTCTCCATCTTGTCCTACTGTCTCCATGTTGTACTACTGTCTCCACCTTGCCCTACTGTCTCCATCTCGTCCTACTGTCTCCATCTTGTCCTACTGTCTCTGTCTTGCCCTACTGTCTCCATCTTGTCCTACTGTCATACTGTCTCCTTCTTGTCCTATTGTCTTCATCTCCACCGTGCCCTACTGTCTCCACTTTGCCTCCACCATGTCCTACTGTCTCTACCTTGCCCTACTGACTCCATCTTGCCCTACTGTCTCCGCCTTGACTTACGGTCTCCCTCTTGCCTTACGGTCTCTATCTTGTCCTACTGTCTTCATATTGTCCTACTATCTCCATCTTGTCCTACTGTCTCCACCTTGCCCTACTGTCTCCATCTTGTCCTACTGTCTTCATATTGTCCTACTGTCTCCACCTTGCTCTACAGACTCTATGTCAGGGGTGTCCAAACTGCGGCCCGAGGGCCACATGCGGCCCAGGATGCATATGAATGCGGCCCTGCTTGGTTGCGGGGGAAACGTCATGTGGCAAAGGATAAAGGAGGAGGAGGGACTCTGCCCATTGCCCAGTTAGTAATAATAATATAACAATAAGTCTATTTAATATCCAGTTGTCCCATATTCCAGTGTATAGCTCCATCTGGTTATCCAACTGGCATTGTAGTTCTTTTCTGTGTATTTCCTTTACTTTTACAAATCAAACGTGTTTGTGTATTTCATTTGTGGCCCCAGACAATTTTTCTTTTTCCAATGTGGCCCGGTGAGTCAAAAGTTTGGACAACCCTGCTCTATGTCATCATTTACTCAGATCTCATAGTTATTGCTCAGTAAAGCCATGAGAGTACTATGCCATGCTCATGATTTGACACTGTTACATTAGTAAAGACGTTTATTTCACTTTGGCTAATCAGACATTTGCCTTAATCTGCGTTCATGTAATACAAATTCAGTGTAACCAGTTTGTATGTGAATGTCATTCTATGAGGATTGGGCTCTGACTGCAGATGCCAATACATCTACCGGTGCTTACATATAAATGAGAATGATGTGGGTAATAATAATTACATGTTTAGGTATAAGGCAGTAATTAGCTCCATTAACACAGCAAATAAATTTCCCAATCTCTTTTTCCAAAAAATAATTACAGTTTGTTGGACTCCTCCGCCTCATTATTCTGCTCAGTTACTAAATGTTCCCCATTAGCCGAGTGCAAATTCAATGAGATCTACGGCCCCGACCTGCACCACCGAAACAATGCGCCACTGCTGCAAGCGACTCTGACTGCCCCCCCCCCATTGTCTTTATAAATGAATAAAATATTCTGCCTTAAGCTTCTGTGCTCATTAAATATTCTTTTCATGTTGTGGGAACAGAATGGGGCAAGAATTTCTGAGAACAGAAGAAGTAATGTCAAGTTATATTTTAGATTTCGCCAAAAGAAGTGTCATTCGCCTAATGAATGGAAATGTAAATAATGTGCCCAGTGTAAAGGCCAAATGTGTTTATTATATTTATTTACTTACATCATAGGGGTATAGTGTTTATTCCTCTGCTTTGTACCCGCACTGTCACCCCCATATCATATATGCACATAATGTAATTGTATAATATATAGGCACAGCCCCCCATCTTACCCCTGTCACCCCCATATCATATATGCACATAATGTAAGTGTATAATATATAGGCACAGCCCCCCATCTTTCCTCTGTCACCCCCATATCATATATGCACATAATGTAAGTGTATAATATATAGGCACAGATATTCCCGCATATTCCCCCCATGCAAGAAATAAAAAGGAACTTACAGTAACACAGACAGTTTATATAAAGAAGAAGGTGCCTATAACAATTCCCTGGTTTAATTATTGCAAATTGGGTCGGTTTCCTCCCTTGAAGTTCTTGCACATAATCCATTATTCACCAAAAAACCCATTAACACCCTCATCATCTCCTAGAATGGACTTGTGAATATAGAATTTAGCATCAATTTACTCTTTCCCTGGGAAATCTTTAATGAAAGGGGTTGTTCACCTTTAATTTAACTGTTAGTATGATGTACAGAGGGATATTCTGAGACAATTTGCAATTGGTTTTCATTTTTTATTAATCCTTCGTTTTTGAGTTATTTAGCCTTTTACTCAGCAACTCTCCAGTTTGCAGTTATGGCAATCTGGTTGCTATGGTCCAACTTCCCCTAGCGACCATGCATTGATATGAATAAGAGACTGGAATAAGAATAGGAGAGACCTGTATGGAAAGATTAGTAATCAAGTATTGATACCGATACATTTGTAGCTTTGCAGAGTATTTGTTTTTCTAGATGACCTTTTTAATGTATTACATATATATCAGCCCCATCACTGTCTGGGCACATGCAGGGCCTATAAAGACTTGGATTTTGATCAAATATGTGACCACTATAGCAATATGGAAGTAAACAGATGAGAAGGGCAGTGATAAAAAAAAAACACGTGAAATAAATTTATCAATTCAAACTGTATCAAGTGCTAAAGATACAAAGTGATTGTTACTGTCATGGATATAAACCAAACTACAGCTTATCAGAGCATTAGAACATTCCCAGGACAAAACCAACTTGCAGCCAATCAGAACATTAGACCATTCCCAGTATCAGCCAACCTGCAGCAAATCAGAGCATTAGAACATTCCCAGGAACAGACCAACCTGCAGCCAATCAGAGCATTAGAACATTCCCAGGACCAGACCAACCTGCAGCCAATCAGAGCATTAGAACATTCCCAGGACCAGACCAACCTGCAGCCAATCAGAGCATTAGAACATTCCCAGGACCAGACCAACCTGCAGCCAATCAGAGCATTAGAACATTCCCAGGACCAGACCAACCTGCAGCCAATCAGAGCATTAGAACATTCCCAGGATCAGCCAACATGCAGCCAATCAGAGCATTAGAACATTCCCAGGACCAGACCAACCTCCAGCCAATCAGAGCTTTAGATCATTCCCATGGCCAGACCAACCTGCAGCCAATTAGAGCATTAGAACATTCCCAGGACTAGACCAACTTGCAGCCAATCGGAGCATTGGATCATTCCCAGGGCCAGTCCAACCTGCAGCCAATCAGAACTTTACCAAATAAGTTATAATAGAATGCACCCTTACAAATTCCTACTCTTGCCTCTAGGGGGAGTCTTTCAATAGGTCACCTGGGCGCCTCTGTGTTGAACTATAACCCCATGCCCAATGCCTCTGTCGGTCACAGGAGGGGTAGTACTGGCACTATGCCCCTTGGCTGGCTGTGCCACCGTGTTTTTTGCCATAAAGCTGCCCTACTAGTCACACCATGTTTGGAAGCTGTAGTCCAATTATAATGTGCCCCAGAAATGAGACTGTGTATGGCAGGAGTTGGCCCCTCTCTCAGAGTAGTGAGAACACAAAGCAGAGAGGTGCAGAGCGCCTTAAAGGAACAGTACACTGCTTTCTGCAGTATGAGATTGTCATGCATTGCTTCTCTGTATATTGGTTCTGATAGGTAGGAGCTGCCATACTGTACAACCGGAATGTACTTACCAGGCGGTAGAAGTCTGAAAAGACATCAGTGTCGGACTAACTGCAACTCCCTTTAGCGTGTGAACAGCGTGTGACGTCTGACCCTGAGTCTGCGACTGACACGGCTCCGGCGCCGCTTTGTTATATTGCCCCTGCCGCATCCACTTGCCCTGTATCCCCCAGCGAGCCAAGTACAACTTGCAAATGTCATAGTTCAACGCCGAGTAATAGAGGAAGTCCAGCACCAACAGAACCACCACGAAGAACCCGTAGATCCAGACCCCCACCAGCGCACTGTAATTGCTGCAAGTAAAGAGACAACACAGTAAGTACTGAACCCCCAAACTCACTCCATCATACAGCTTGGGGGAGAAGTGGGGTACCAACACACACCTAACACCCAGAGGTAGGTAAGATATGGGCCCAGTCTGAAGGATAGTTAGAGGGAGATTTGGGGTGAGTGTTTATTTGTACCCTGGGTACCCCTGGAACTATAGCAGGGTGACACCCCAATGTTTCTATATATCTGTAACCTTGTTATGAGCTAAGGGGGCCCAGTCTGAAGGTCAGTTAGGGGGAGATTTGGGGTGAGTGCTTATTTGTACCCTGGGTACCTCTGGAACTATAGCAGGGTGACACCCCAATGTTTCTATATATCTGTAACCTTGTTATGAGCTAAGGGGGCCCAGTCTGAAGGTCAGTTAGGGGGAGATTTGGGGTGAGTGCTTATATGTACCCTGGGTACCCCTGGAACTATAGCAGGGTGACTGTTACCCCAATGTTTCTATATATCTGTAACCTTGTTATGAGCTAAGGGGGCCCAGTCTGAAGGTCAGTTAGGGGGAGATTTGGGGTGAGGGCTTATTTGTACCCTGGGTACCCCTGGAACTATAGCAGGGTGACTGTTACCCCAAACAACCCCTTCTTATGCTGATGGTGAAATCTCCTTTTCTCATTTAGGTTAGGATCCCAGGGGGTATATGTGGGGGGTATATGTGGAGGATATAGTGGACAGATATAATATATAGTGTCCCAGTTGGGAGATATTTTCAGTATATATTAGGATAAGAGTGATTTCGAGGGGCCTGGCATACGCATCAGGGAAAGCGACAATTATAAATTACAGTTTGACACAAACATGTATTTTCTGGGAGTAAAAATCCACAACAATTTATTAATCAGACTCCCCATCTGCCTCTTGTAAATAACAGCTGTTTCCTATGGTGTTTGGGGAGGAATCGTCATCTGGTTCCGTCGCAGTTAATGGGGCCCAAAAGTCTATTTATCATTGAGCTGAATAACAACAGTCAAACTCCAGCTCTGACTTCCAGGGAATAAATCCTGGAAATAAAAACCTGTATATGTGGGACTATGGGTGGCAGATGCCAGAATGAAATCTCATCAGATAATACTCCTGTCCTGTACATTTCTCTTTGCAGGAGCTGCCATATTGCACATCTAGCTGCAGTATAAAGAAGAAGGTGCATGTTCCCTTAAATTAACCCCCCAGAACACAGGGGCCCAAGAATGGTTAAACCACGAGCTTCCGAAGCGATCCCCGCTGCTATTTTGGATTTCCACTGTTGCCATGGTGATGAACTAATGGACAGATTATGGATTTATTTATAAATGTTATTAATTGGATCGTTGAATTGAAATGGAAATGAGATTTCAGGCTTGCGCTTGGCCTTCCTTTATTCATATTTATACATACTGTATGTATTCCCCCACGGCATTGTCTGTCTCTGGCCCCTCCTAAATCTCCCCCAACAACTCTTTCTTAAAGGGTAACTAGAACGCCCAAAAGAAGAGGTTGTCCAGCATAAATGAAGAAATGACCGTGGGAAAGAGAACAGCCCAGGAGCAGGAAGTACAGAGAATCAGAGCTCTGTACCTGGGTAAGTACTGGGGGAGATTGGATTCACTTACCCAGGGGGAGGTTCCTGTCTGACCATGGGAAAGAGAACAGCCCAGGAGCAGGAAGTACAGAGAATCAGAGCTCTGTACCTGGGTAAGTACTGGGGGAGATTGGATTCACTTACCCAGGGGGAGGTTCCTGTCTGACCATGGGAAAGAGAACAGCCCAGGAGCAGGAAGTACAGAGAATCAGAGCTCTGTACCTGGGTAAGTACTGGGGGAGATTGGATTCACTTACCCAGGGGGAGGTTCCTGTCTGACCATGGGAAAGAGAACAGCCCAGGAGCAGGAAGTACAGAGAATCAGAGTCTATACCTGGCTAAGTACTGGGGGAGATTGGATTCACTTACCCAGGGGGGGGTTCCTGTCTGACCATGGGAAAGAGAACAGCCCAGGAGCAGGAAGTACAGAGAATCAGAGTCTATACCTGGCTAAGTACTGGGGGAGATTGGATTCACTTACCCAGGGGGAGGTTCCTGTCTGACCATGGGAAAGAGAACAGCCCAGGAGCAGGAAGTACAGAGAATCAGAGTCTATACCTGGTTACACCTGATGAATAGGACTTACTTGTGCACATAGGCGTCTGAGTTCAGAGTAAGGTTCATCTGCATCACGTTCTGGAACTCGGTCTCGTTACAGCAGTATTTAAACACGGTGTTGTTATGGTGACAGCAGAAGATGTAGGTCTTATTGTCGGAAAGGCGTGGGCAGTGGAATCCAAAGTGGTAGCGTCCCTTGTGGTCCATGTAGGGTTCACACACCCGAAAATGCGCAGAGGAAGCTGCAAGGGAACGACAAGGCGAGTGTCAAGGTGCAGTTCTACATCAGCCCTTCTCCAGAACCTTTCGCATAGGCCTCACGAGCCAATCACATCCAACACTAAGGTCACACCCAACTCATTAGGGTTAGATGAATTTGCATATATATATCCTGTGTAGAGAGTTATAATTAGTCGAATTAATCGACTTCCTAACGAGGAAAACCTCAAGGTTCCCTTCAGCCACATCCCACTGGCAGGCGAGTCAGGAACATTGTGATTGGGCTGTGCCCACAGTATATACAATATAATATAATAAATATAAATATAAAGCAGCGCTCCATTCCAAAATCTCTATTACGCCTGTTTGATGTGGTCACATAAAGTCAACTACGTGGGCATCTTCTCATTTGGTGAAATTGCTGCCGGAGCCAAACGAGTGTAACGAGAAGCACATGAGCGAGAATCCTTAGTGGGGTCACAGGGGGGTCTCTGACTGTCACTGATCTGTCTCACGTGAGAGAATACGAGGCATTAGAGATGTCTCACAATCAGTTACAGTTACTCTATGTGACCCACATTATGTAGCATGCCGACCATCATAAAATGCAACTATACAACTACACTTCTTTAAATACTGTACTTTGTGCGAGGGAATCCATTGTAATCGCTCTGTACAGACTATGAGCAAACTTAGGGGCTGTTCCTGCTGAATTGTGCTTAGTACAGGGAATACCTATGTACCATAGTTTTATGGGATCTCCCTGTACAGACTATGAGCAAACTTAGGGGACTGTTCCTGCTGAATTGTGCTTAGTACAGGGAATACCTATACTGTCATAGTTTTATGGGATCTCTCTGTACAGACTATGAACAAACTTAGAGGACTGTTCCTGCTGAATTGTGCTTAGTACAGGGAATACCTATGTACCATAGTTTTATGGGATCTCTCTGTACAGACTATGAGCAAACTTAGGGACTGTTCCTGCTGAATTGTGCTTAGTACAGGGAATACCTATGTGCCATAGTTTTATGGGATCTCTCTGTACAGACTATGAGCAAACTTAGGGACTGTTCCTGCTGAATTGTGCTTAGTACAGGGAATACCTATGTACCATAGTTTTATGGGATCTCTCTGTACAGACTATGAGCAAACTTAGGGACTGTTCCTGCTGAATTGTGCTTAGTACAGGGAATATCTATGCTGCCATAGTTTTATGGGATCTCTCTGTACAGACTATGAGCAAACTTAGGGGACTGTTCCTGCTGAATTGTGCTTAGTACAGGGGATACCTATGCTGGAACGCTGGGATTGTAGCTATCCATATAAAAGAACATCCAGTAAGAGTGCTATATACACAATAATACACATTTGTCTCTCAGATGAACCGTGGCAAATGCACCTATTGGACAGAAGAATTCTATTGACTCGCTTCCCTTGCAGACAAATAAAGTGATTATTAATGGGCTCTTGCGCTGGTGCGATGAACTGTTATTAATCCAGCTCTGAGGATCCTTCAGTCGAGTGGCACATAAATTATACATCGGTATCATCTATATTTTAATCTTTAGCATCTTTACTTGGAAAGGGAGTCCTGAGCTGCTAATGTGATCTGTTCTCTCAAGACTAATAATAGTGAGAGCCTCTGGGCACAAATAACCTTTATTATCGGCTTTATTGAATCCCCCCCGGGGCCTGCGGACCACTTCAAGGGCAACATTTGTCTTGTGATACTTTTATATATTGTGTTATATATGTTTCTGTGTTACACACGTAATGTAGGGACTGCAGTTACCCCCATGTTTCTATATATCTGTAACCTTGTTATGAGCTAAGGGGGCCCAGTCTGAAGGTCAGTTAGGGGGAGATTTGGGGTGAGTGTTTATTTGTACCCTGGGTACCCCTGGAACTATAGCAGGGTGACACCCCAATGTTTCTATATATCTGTAACCTTGTTATGAGCTAAGGGGGCCCAGTCTGAAGGTCAGTTAGGGGGAGATTTGGGGTGAGTGCTTATTTGTGCCCTGGGTACCCCTGGAACTATAGCAGGGTGACTGTTACCCCAATGTTTCTATATATCTGTAACCTTGTTATGAGCTAAGGGGGCCCAGTCTGAAGGTCAGTTAGGGGGATATTTGGGGTGAGTGCTTATTTGTACCCTGGGTACCCCTGGAACTATAGCAGGGTGACCCCAATGTTTCTATATATCTGTAACCTTGTTATGAGCTAAGGGGGCCCAGTCTGAAGGTCAGTTAGGGGGATATTTGGGGTAGGGCTAAACTGGGCTGTATTTATTGAATTTGGTATAAAATAAAAACCTCAAAACAGAGGATTTTCCCATATTTTCTGCAGATCTATATAAAAACACAGTTGAGCAGGCAGGTACCTTGCGGCTCTGGGAAGAGCTTGATGCCAAGCAGAGTGGGTGACACATTTACTGAAGTCTCTTATCTGTAGTGGAATGTGGGAATCCAGCCAGGCAGCGGCGAATGTTTTATCACCCGAGGGAAAGTGATAACGAAAAGGGGGAGCGTATCAAGTATTTTAATGTAGTCATAAAGCAGCCAGGCCCTGGGAGTCCTATGTATCAGTTGAGAAGTGGGTTAATTATAGAATAATTCTGCAGAATTCAACTTAGATTGCAAGCTCTATGGAGCAGGGATCTCCTTCCTCGTGTTCATTCATGTGTAGCACTTGCCAGCATTTGTTTATCCCTTTCCATAATATTAGTTCTGACATTTAAAGACAATGTTGCAGGAGTCCGTTCCCTTTTAGGTGCAATAAACACATCTTGCTTCCGCTACATTGTGTCAGGAGTCAGAACCAGATAAGAGAAAGGAATAAACTGCACTAGAAAATATAAAAATCTGGTTCAAGTCAACACTTTTTTAACTCGAGTTTATTACACGCTGCTCTTCTGGTCTCCTGCAACTGCTCCATAGTTACTACAATGTAAATCTGTGTCTGTATTGCAGGGAGACATCTGCCCCCACACGTGGAGTCGCTCTCCCCAAATCAAGAAATTTACCTTTTGAAGACATCACCAAAAGCAGAAAGATCAGCACATTGAGGGAGTTGTAAGCCCAGCCTGTCATCCTTTAGCTTCTGTCCATTAGAGAGTTATCTGCAAAGGAAACCATAGAATATCATATATGCACATAATGTAACTGTATAATATATAGGCACAGCCCCCCATCTTTCCCCTGTCACCCCCATATCATATATGCACATAATGTAACTGTATAATATATAGGCACAGCCCCCCATCTTTCCTCTGTCACCCCCATATCATATATGCACATAATGTAAGTGTATAATATATAGGCACAGATATACCCCCATCTTTCCTCTGTCACCCCCATATCATATATGCACATAATGTAAGTGTATAATATATAGGCACAGCCCCCCATCTTTCCTCTGTCACCCCCATATCATATATGCACATAATGTAACTGTATAATATATAGGCACAGCCCCCCATCTTTCCTCTGTCACCCCCATATCATATATGCACATAATGTAAGTGTATAATATATAGGCACAGCCCCCCATCTTTCCCTTGTCACCCCCATATCATATATGCACATAATGTAAGTGTATAATATATAGGCACAGCCCCCCATCTTTCCCCTGTCACCCCCATATCATATATGCACATAATGTAAGTGTATAATATATAGGCACAGCCCCCCATCTTTCCCTTGTCACCCCCATATCATATATGCACATAATGTAAGTGTATAATATATAGGCACAGCCCCCCATCTTTCCCTTGTCACCCCCATATCATATATGCACATAATGTAAGTGTATAATATATAGGCACAGCCCCCCATCTTTCCCCTGTCACCCCCATATCATATATGCACATAATGTAAGTGTATAATATATAGGCACAGCCCCCCATCTTTCCCTTGTCACCCCCATATCATATATGCACATAATGTAAGTGTATAATATATAGGCACAGCCCCCCATCTTTCCTCTGTCACCCCCATATCATATATGCACATAATGTAAGTGTATAATATATAGGCACAGCCCCCCATCTTTCTCCTGTCACCCCCATATCATATATGCACATAATGTAAGTGTATAATATATAGGCACAGCCCCCCATCTTTCCCTTGTCACCCCCATATCATATATGCACATAATGTAAGTGTATAATATATAGGCACAGCCCCCCATCTTTCCCCTGTCACCCCCATATCATATATGCACATAATGTAAGTGTATAATATATAGGCACAGCCCCCCATCTTTCCCCTGTCACCCCCATATCATATATGCACATAATGTAAGTGTATAATAGGCACAGCCCCCCATCTTTCCATTGTCACCCCCATATCATATATGCACATAATGTAAGTGTATAATATATAGGCACAGCCCCCCATCTTCCTCTGTCACCCCATATCATATATGCACATAATGTAAGTGTATAATATATAGGCACAGCCCCCCATCTTTCCCCTGTCACCCCCATATCATATATGCACATAATGTAAGTGTATAATAGGCACAGCCCCCCATCTTTCCATTGTCACCCCCATATCATATATGCACATAATGTAAGTGTATAATATATAGGCACAGCCCCCCATCTTCCTCTGTCACCCCATATCATATATGCACATAATGTAAGTGTATAATATATAGGCACAGCCCCCCATCTTTCCCTGTCACACAAAATAAAGTTTAATTGCAGTCATCTCTGCTGTTTGTACATCCATATTATTTATTAATATTACATGGGGTGGAACTGGTATATTGAGTGCAGCAGACAGAAACATCATTTTCAGGTGAAGGTTAAGGTGTTTTTGTCTTTATTAGCCCCCGGTTATCACCATCATGTTCCACACAACAAATGACTGGTTGATTTGATCATTTTTCCGTTGGGGAATGTGAGCGTCCATGGCAGGAACATTGGACGTGAGTGAGAAGTTTACGAGCATTAAATGAGAACATAAAGAAAAGCTGAACAATCGGAAAAGAGAATTTTATTACTGTCACATTGGCAGGTTCATTGCTGTCATAAACTATAGTTTCAGTAAAACATTTCATTTCTGTGTGTGTCTGTCAGAGCCAGGGAACAGCCGCTATGAACTGGACTCCCTATGGATTTGTCCTGGAGATCATGGGGGTTCAGAGGTAAGAACGTCATGATACACAGAGCTGCCTTTAGGGGTGCAAACAGGGATGGAGGGCTGTGTTCCTACAGGAACTGAGTTATAGGTAAAAACACAATTGGGCAAGATGGAGACAGTAGGACAAGATGGAGACAGTAGGGCAAGATGGAGACAGTAGGACAAGATGGAGACAGTAGGACAAGATGGAGATAGTAGGGAAAGATGAAGACAGTAGGACAAGATGGAGACAGTAGGGAAAGATGAAGACAGTAGGACAAGATGGAGATAGTAGCACATGGTGGAGACAGTAGGACAAGATGGATGGAGACAGTAGGGCAAGATGGAGACAGTGGGGCAAGATGGAGTCAGTAGGGCAAGATGGAGACAGTAAGACAAGATGGAGATAGTAGCACATGGTGGAGACAGTAGGGCAAGATGGAGATTGTAGCACATGGTGGAGACAGTAGAGCAGGATAGACAGTGGGACAAGAGGGAGACAGTAGAGTAAGATGGAGACAGAGGGACAAGATGGAGACAGTAGCTTAACAGGGAGACAGTGGGACAAAATTAAGACAGTAGGGCAAGATGGGGACAGTAGGGCAAGATGGAGACAGTAGGACAAGATGGAGATAGTAGCACATGGTGGAGACAGTAGGACAAGATGGAGACAGTAGGACAAGAAGGAGACAGTTGGGCAAGATGTAGACAGTAGGACAAGATGGAGATAGTAGCACATGGTGGAGACAGTAGGACAAGATGGAGACAGTAGGGCAAGATGGAGACAGTGGGGCAAGATTGAGACAGTAGGGCAAGATGGAGACAGTAGGACAAGATGGAGATAGTAGCACATGGTGGAGACAGTAGGACAAGATGGAGACAGTAGGACAACATTGAGACAGAGAGGCTAGATGGGGATCATAGAGCAAGGTGGCAAGAAGAGGGCATGAAACAGGAAATATATATTTTAAAATACAAGTAAATATAAGTACTCCCGGCTAATGCATCTTGCCAGCCCAGGGTAATTAGATTTGTTTAATAATTGTAGCACAAAGCAGGAAGCAACAGTAGCCTGAGCCTCTCATTGCCCCTCGGTTGTTATGTTATTTTTTCCCTTACAAAAACCCATTATATGTTTCTGATCTCTGCAGATTATGTTTCCAACTCAAGCAATTTTCCGTATCAGATGAGAGTGCAGTCAGTCTCCATCTCATCGGTCCTTGAATGCCCTGGGGTGCTTAACACCATCTCATGGTTGGTATCAAATCTTTACACTGATCTTCTGGAGTGAGCAGAAGCCTGCAGCTTAATACATACGGGCCAGAAACACAAGCTGGGCTTTTAATGGGCTGCCTCCAGAATTATTCCTTTCCAGGGATCTAAAACAGGGTAGTACTTATTGTTAGCAGGGCAAAAATGGTTCTGCAGGACCCACATTGTTTATAGAAAGTAGGAACCGACCTACGGCTCTTGTTCAACCACATGGGCAGCATAATTGGCAGCAATCAAAAAGACTTATCCCTGTCTTGTTCTAGTGTCTCCATCTTGTCCTACTCTCTCCACTTTGTCCTACTCTCTCTTCATTTAGCCCACTGCCTTACTGTCTCCATCTTTCTTTATAATTTCTATTGGCCTACTGTCAGCACCTTGTTCTACTGTCTCCATCTCACCCACTGTTGCCATCCTGTCCTCCTGTCTCTATCTTGCACTACTGTCTCCATCTTGTTATAGTGTCTCCGTTTTGCCCTACTGTCTCCATCTTGCCCTACTATTTCCATCTTGCTCTACTATCTCCATCTTGCCCTACTGTCTCCATCTTGTCCTACTGTCTCCATCTTGCCCTACTGTCTCCATCTTTCCCTACTTTTTCCATTTTGCTCTACTGTCTTGATTTTGTCCTACTGTCTCGATCTTGCCCTACTGTCTCCATCTTGCACTACTTTCTCTATCTTGTTCTACTGTCTCCATCTCACCCACTGTTGACATCCTGTCCCGCTTTCTCCATCATGCCCTACTGTCTCCATCATGTCCTACTGTCTCCGTCGTGTCCTGCTGTCTACATCTTGCACTAATATCTCTATCTTGTCCTACTTTCTTCCATCTTGTTTTACTGTCTCCATCTTATTCTACTTTCTCTATCTTATCCTACTGTCTCCATCTCACCCACTGTTACCACCCTGTCCTGCTGTCTCCATCATGTCCTACTGTCTCCATCTTGTCCTAATGTCTTTTCCCTGTCCTACTGTCTCCATTTAGCCCTCAGTCTTACTGTCTCCATCTTGCTTTATAATCTCTATCGGTCTTACTGTAAGCACCTTGTTCTACTGTCTCCATCGTGTCCTTCTGTCTCCATCTTGTCCTATTGACTCCATCTTGCCCACTGTTACTGTCCTGTCCTGCTGGTTCCATCTTTTTCTGTCCCCATCATGTCCTACTTTTTACATCTTGCCCTACAACCAACATCTTGTCCTACTGTCTCCACCAGGTCCTACTGTCTCATCTCGCCCTACTCTTTCCATTTAGCCCTCAACAATACTGTCTTCATCTTGCTTCTGGCACCTTTGCTTCTGGAATGCATTTTCTCCAAGTCAAGGTTCATGTTCAAATATAAAATTATGGCAAGAGGCAGATATCACAAATTATCAATAGATTGATGCTGTATTTACTGGCCCTTTAAGACTGAACTCTACCTGACTAAGCTCCATTCCCACCCACACTGTTCTGCTGAGAGCTCTGATATCAGGTTGCACGTTGTTTCCACCATGTTCCTCAGCCAGGAGTCTGTTTCCAATAAAACCTTTAAACAAATAAACCCAAGTGTTACGCCGCGCGGGATTCTGAATTCCGTTGATTTTGGAAATCCGGCTCTTAAATGAATGTAGCCCTCATTACATCCCTATAAAATGTTGGTTGGAATATGTCAACATTTTTAATGCCAAAAAAATAAAATTCTAAGTAAATATCTATGTGGCTGACTAAAATGATTTCTTCTGTGTAATTGTCATTGGCTGGTTCCGTCTTCCCAATCTGTTAAGGTTCCTCGACTCTAAAGTGCTACAGTTTCATTATTCACCTTCCCAGGAACAGCTCAATGAAGGTGGGAGCAGACTTTTTAAACTCCTGCTCTGCTGGGCTTAGAGGGGTTACATTTTAATTGCACTGGTGAATCTCACATAATTTGGTGTTGTCAACCAGGGTCAGACTGGGCTGGTGAGACACCGGTGAAAAACGTGGTGGGCTCCAACATTTTGGGGTCCAAAAACTTCACTGCACAACTGATTGGTAACAGTATGTGCCAGAAATGAAGGGGAGAAGTTAGGCTTAGCCTAAGCAAGGGACAGGGGGACACGCCTTATGGGGTTCCTTTTCGGCTTTCATCTCCCCTTTTCCGCATTCTCCACCATTCTCACAGCTATAAAAACCTGGGATTCTGATAAACTGGCCCCTTGATTATCCTTCGGAAGCGATCCTGGTCACAATGTATGTAATTGAAGATGATTGTAGGTAATTGCACCTGATACCAAATCGGGTTTCATTATATCGTTGGGTCTCATTAACAATAAAAGAAAGAGTCTTTGTCAAGGATATACTGAACGTTTCATATATTTTGGCATTGTATAATTAGACGGACCCTCAAGGGCCAAATTAGGATTTCCTATCTGGCATGTAGAGTTTTGGGGCCAACCTATGGGTTCTGCCAGGTCTGGACTGGGCTTCAAAACAGGTCCTGGCATTTAACTCCCCTCCAAATGTTTCAGCAACCCCAACATTGTGGATCACAAAACTGTTGCTTCTACATCTACTTCCCCCTCTTCCAAACCCAAAAGGGCTACACTGATAGTGCCTATGGAATTTCCCAGCATTCCGTGTGCTTACTGCTCATCCATCTAACACCCCATTTGTTTCCCGTGACCCACTTATCGCTCCGTTTGTCATTTCCACCCCAATTTCCTACTTATATCTGCAGTATATTCTCTCCCGGCATTTATCTTATGCAGAATAAAGTTACTAAAAATAAAGGCCCATTAGATCACAGGCGCCTTGTCCTATATTTGTCAGGCGCTTCCCCTGATATAGACTTGATAAATAACAAGGCAAAGCAATTATACATTATCATCTCTGTTTTTAAGGCCACTAAATAAAGGGTTTGTAGTTTTATTGGAGATTCATTTAAAGACTGAGCAGTAGTCTCACATAAGCTTTCTTATGCCCTTCAGGTTTCCGGATATAGATTCCAATGGTCCTTATTTACAATGCTTTGTATATTAAGGGGTTAATATGGGATATGGGGGTGCTTGCAATGTTCTGGGGTTATTCGGGGTGCATAGGATCAGTCACAGGCAGCAGCATGTGAAAAAGGAAGGGATTCAGATAAAATCCAAAACAAAAACATCGAAGTGAAACCCCTTCTCGCCGCTCCTCTTGCTGCTGCCAATTACATGCGGGGGATTCCCAGCCCAAACATCTGATTCTGATACTCCGAGACCCCCACAGCCGACTTTAAAAGGCAAAATTCCATTTTTTCCTGAACCGCAAATGAAGCGGCAGACAGTTGCGAGCAATGAGCGCCACTTGGGACGGCCTTCAGCATTTGTTTTTATTTTTGGCCTCTGCTGCGTGGGTCTGTTTGTACTTGTGCTCATTCAATGTTTGTCTACAGTCGGAACAGAGAGTTCACACGTGCGCCGGCCCTTTAACAAACTGGTACCAATCCATTATGTGATACAGTGTAACCCCCAATGCATGGGCATAAGGATGGACTCTGACCCCCATGTTTCATACAATTATAAATTAAGACACAAATTCTACGGTTTGGTTAAGATACTGTGGCATTTGGGCTCCCCGGGATTAACTAATGAACGTGCGCTGCTAAATTAAATATGCTAATTCCTTTTTATATCTTTAAATCTGTAGTTAATGAGCCTAAGAGAGCGTAATTTGATTTAAGGTTTTATTAGACGCATTTCATTTGCTGCTCATTAGAAAAGAAACTTTGTATCCAGGAGAGATTCCTGCTGCTTCCTGCGTCATCTATAAAATTCACTCTTATAAATAGGAAATATGGTCCAGATTGTGCTCTGATTGTAGCCAATGAGAGAGTCAGAATGTCCAGGGCGTGATCTAATTGTAGCCAATGAGAGAGTCAGAATGTCCAGGGCGTGATCTAATTGTAGCCAATGAGAGAGTCAGAATGTCCAGGGCGTGATCTAATTGTAGCCAATGAGAGAGTCAGAATGTCCAGGGCGTGATCTAATTGTAGCCAATAAGAGAGTCAGAATGTCCAGGGCGTGATCTAATTGTAGCCAATGAGAGAGTCAGAATGTCCAGGGCGTGATCTAATTGTACCCAATGATAGAGTCAGAATGTCCAAGGTGTGATTTAATTATAGCCAATGAGAGAGTCAGAATGTCCAGGGTGTGATCTAATTGTAGCCAATGAGAGAGTCAGAATGTCCAGGGTGTGTTTTAATTGTAGCCAATGAGAGAGTCAGAATGTCCTGGGTGTGATCTAATTGTAGCCAATAAGAGGATCAGAATGTACATGCTGTGATCTAATTGTAGCCAATGAAAGAGTCAGAATGTCCTGGGTGTTATCAAATTGTACCCAATGATAGAGTCAGAATGTCCAAGGTGTGATTTAATTGCAGCCAATGAGAGAGTCAGAATGTCCAGGGTGTGATCTAATTGTAGCCAAAGAGAGAGTCAGAGTGTCCTGGGTGTGATCTAATTGTAGCCAATGAAAGAGTCAAGTCAGAGTGTCCAGGGTGTGATCTAATTGTAGCCAATGAGAGAGTCAGAAAGTCCAGGGTGTAATCTTATTGTATCCAATAAGAAGGTCAGAATGTCCTGGGTGTGATCTAATTGTAGCCAATAAGAGGATCAGAATGTACATGCTGTGATCTAATTGTAGCCAATGAAAGAGTCAGAATGTCCAGGGTGTAATCTAATTGTAGCCAATGAGAGAGTCAAGTCAGAGTGTACAGGGTGTGATCTAATTGTAGCCAATAAGAGGATCAGAATGTACATACTGTGATCTAATTGTAGCCAATGAAAGAGTCAGAATGTCCAGGGTGTAATCTAATTGTAGCCACTGAGAGAGTCAAGTCAGAGTGTCCAGGGTGTGATCTAATTGTAGCCAATAAGAGGATCAGAATGTACATACTGTGATCTAATTGTAGCCAATGAAAGAGTCAGAATGTCCAGGGTGTAATCTAATTGTAGCCACTGAGAGAGTCAGATTTCCCAGGATGTGATTCCTCGGGTGCCGGGTCAGAATGTCCAGGAAGGTCTAATTGTAGCCAATGAGAAGGTCAGAATGTCCAGGGTGTGATCTAATTGTAGCCAATGAGAGAGTCAAAATGTGCAGGGTGTGATCTAATTGTAGCCAATAAGAGAGTCAGAATGCCCAGGGTGTGATCTAATTGTAGCCAATAAGAGAGTCAGAATGCCCAGGGTGTGATCTAATTGTAGCCAATAAGAGAGTCAGAATGTCCAGGGTGTGATCTAAAGCCAATTAGAGAGTCGTGTAGGCGCCAAACGCAGGAAAAATACAGCATGTTGCGTCTCAACCTGCGTTCGGCGCCTACACGTGCCTGTGTGAGTACAGCCCCATTGGAAAAACTTGAATGCGTCTATTCCTGCGCAGCTTCAACCGCTCGTCAGTAAGAGCCCTTATACTGAGTCCCTGTTTGAATTTGATGGGGTTTTTTTTTTTGTAGCTCATTATTTACTTACAGAATAATCTCAGCGGCAGCATCTCCCTCCGACAGTAATCTGCTAATAAACCACAGGAGCATCGTTCTGCTGCCTCTAATTAAGTCTGCAGCACGGAAATAAAGATTGATTGCAGATTGTAGCAAATATCCCTCACTTTATAGAGAAAAAGATATACTGTGCCCAGAACATTCCTTCTCTGTATATTTGTATTAATACATATGGGAGGAGGGAGGTGCCATATTGATTCCCTTAGACAGTACAGTATGAGGGTATAGCTTATTGTGTGCCCAGAACATTCCTTCTCTGTATATTTGTATTTATACATATGGGAGGAGGTGCCATATTGATTCCCTTAGACAGTACAGTATGAGGGTATAGCTTATTGTGTGCCCAGAACATTCCTTCTCTGTATATTTGTATTTATACATATGGGAGGAGGAGGTGCCATATTGATTCCCTTAGACAGTACAGTATGAGGGTATAACTTATTGTGTGCCCAGAACATTCCTTCTCTGTATATTTGTATTTATACATATGGGAGGAGGAGGTGCCATATTGATTCCCTAAGACAGTACAGTATGAGGGTATAGCTTATTGTGTGCCCAGAACATTCCTTCTCTGTATATTTGTATTTATACATATGGGAGGAGGAGGTGCCATATTGATTCCCTTAGACAGTACAGTATGAGGGTATAGCTTATTGTGTGCCCAGAACATTCCTTCTCTGTATATTTTTATCTATATATACAGTATAAGAGCTTTTTTCTTATGCAGGAAAATAAATTCCCAATGTAATAAAGATGTCTCCATGCTACAGGCATCACTAGCCATTGGCTGATTGGTTTGTGTGGGTGGTGGAGGGGAACTGAGATATTCCAATAGTCTCAGCCCTTTAAAGAAAATACTATTTTATATGCCCCTCTAATTAGAATCCTGAGCCGTGCCAGGGAATAAAGCTCCCATATGCCCTCTTGGTATGAGCAGCTGGAACGAGGCACAGGGAGGTCGGAATTAAATACCTTGGATTATTAATGGATAGAGGAGAGGTTAACTCCTTCGCTGCCAAACGCCCTGCATTCCTATTATCAGAGATCAGTCATAAAGACATAAATTCCATATAACAAATGGAAAATGTGTTTAAGCTCTAAAGTCTGTGACTCAAGCAGTGGGTGGGGCTACAAAATCCTTCTGGCAGTTTACAGGAGGGAGGAGCTTCTTTCCAGTGTTGTTAATCAGCTGGCTTCTGCTACTTGTTTCAAAAGTGAGGGCAGAGTAAGGGTCAGACCGTTTTCAATAGAAATTGCATTTCAAATAAATTCAAATTCCAATTTTGTCATTCATTTATACTGGAAAGATCTTAGCATTAAATTCCTTTCCTCCTTTCCTGTTATTTGTGGCTTTAAATCTCTTGAAATGTCATAAACCTTTCAGGATTTAAAGCACCATTTAAGGACAAAGCATTCAGGTCAGTCTGTTTTTTTTTTTTTTAAATCATTTAATCACGAAACATTCGGAATTAAAACTTAATGGGATCCTGAGTCACAATCACTCATGAGCCAGAGATGGGACAAATGAGGGGGAAGTAACGACATAAAACAATATATATGTATATTAGATATTTTAACAGTATTCCAATGGTGTCTAAGGATAATTAATATTGGGGTAGCAGTCACCCTGCTATAGTTCCAGGGGTACCCAGGGCACAAATAAGCACTCGCCCCAAATCTCCCCCTAACTGACCTTCAGACTGGGCCCCCTTAGCTCATAACAAGGTTACAGATATATATAAACATTGGGGTGTCACCCTGCTATAGTTCCAGGGGTACCCATGGTACAAATAATCACTCACCCCAAATCTCCCCCTAACTGACCTTCAGACTGGGCCCCCTTAGCTCATAACAAGGTTACAGATATATAGAAACATTGGGGTGTCACCCTGCTATAGTTCCAGGGGTACCCAGGGTACAAATAATCACTCACCCCAAATCTCCCCCTAACTGACCTTCAGACTGGGCCCCCTTAGCTCATAACAAGGTTACAGATATATAGAAACATTGGGGTGTCACCCTGCTATAGTTCCAGGGGTACCCATGGTACAAATAATCACTCACCCCAAATCTCCCCCTAACTGACCTTCAGACTGGGCCCCCTTAGCTCATAACAAGGTTACAGATATATAGAAACATTGGGGTGTCACCCTGCTATAGTTCCAGGGGTACCCAGGGCACAAATAATCACTCACCCCAAATCTCCCCCTAACTGACCTTCAGACTGGGCCCCCTTAGCTCATAACAAGGTTACAGATATATAGAAACATTGGGGTGTCACCCTGTTATAGTTCCAGGGGTAGAAATAATCACTCACCCCAAATCTCCCCCTAACTGACCTTCAGACTGGACCCCCTTAGCTCATAACAAGGTTACAGATATATAGAAACATTGGGGTGTCACCCTGCTATAGTTCCAGGGGTACCCAGGGCACAAATAAGCACTCACCCCAAATCTCCTCCTAACTGACCTTCAGACTGGGCCCCCTTAGATCATAACAAGGTTACAGATATATAGAAACATTGGGGTGTCACCCTGCTATAGTTCCAGGGGTACCCAGGGTACAAATAAACACTCGCCCCAATTCTCCCCCTTACTGACCTTCAGGCTGGGCCCCTTTGTATAAACCTTAGGTATCAGAAATCTATCAACCCAATCCAAGTATAAATGGGCAGGAAACAAGGTTTGTTACAGTGTCTGGCTCTACTACAACTCCCAGCATCCCCTGATGGCCAAAGGCTCATAGAGAAGACCATATAATAACCAGTGTCCGCCATTCATTGCTGATAACAGACGAGAGAATGAAATTTGTGGCTGAGGGAGTTGGGATTTCAGGAGAGATAATGGGACAATAAAATCCTCATTTACAATTATCACAAACAAAATATTAGCTGCACATGAGTTTAGTCGGAAACACCGGATCCAACATGAGACAAAGCCAAAGCCATTGTACTTGGAAAAGCAACAGCTGTCGGCAGATTAAATATCGATGTATTAAGGGGAGTCTGGACCAGGCCCACAAATCACTGCCAATGAGACAAAGTCCATTTGTGGCTCTTAATGGCCACAGCAACATCCCCAATACTCAACTGTCACTATAGTTATATGTAAGTGTAATTGTAGTATCTATTGTTATTACCTGCACTGCTGGTTCTGATTTCCGCTCCCTCCAATGTAGCCTCAATTTCAGCCAACCACTCAAATGACTCCTAAAGTTGATTACAATCCGGTGCTCAATGGGAAGCCTCTAATCAGGCTCCGGCTGCTCTACACTAACTGCCATTCGCTTGCACTTAATGATAACAGAGGATTAAATAAGGATTAAGACCTATAATTCCTGTTCCATGTCTTTAATGCCTCGGAAGGGCCAAAGATTAAGGGCAAAGGGGCCCCAGGTCAGACAGAATGTTGTAGGAAGTAGATGCTTAAACCAGTCATTTTCACTTGACCATGGGAAAGAGAACAGCCCAGGAGCAGGAAGTACAGAGAATCAGAGCTCTGTACCTGGGTAAGTACTGGGGGAGATTGGATTCACTTACCCAGGGGGAGGTTCCTGTCTGACCATGGGAAAGAGAACAGCCCAGGAGCAGGAAGTACAGAGAATCAGAGCTCTGTACCTGGGTAAGTACTGGGGGAGATTGGATTCACTTACCCAGGGGGAGGTTCCTGTCTGACCATGGGAAAGAGAACAGCCCAGGAGCAGGAAGTACAGAGAATCAGAGCTCTGTACCTGGGTAAGTACTGGGTAGAAACTGTATTCACTTACCCAAGGAAGGTTACTCTCTGCCCATGGGGATGAGAACAGCCCAGTAGCAGGAAGTATAGACAATCCGATCAATTTCCTTTCAGCAGGCAAAAAAAACAGCTTTTGGGTGAAGGTTCCCTTGAAATGATAAATCATCCCTTTATTTTACAGATTTTGACAGAGACACAGGAGGGTTGGGGGCACAAACCTGTAATTATGGGATGTTTGGAGAACAGACAGATCTCCCACAACAATTTGTGTTTTTTGCCCGGCCAATGAACACGCAGTGACAAGTTATATGGGAATAACGGGGGTGAGTGGGGAATGATCAAGTGCAAATTGAAAGATTGAGAGTCGGACCGAACCTCGTATTGTAGGGAAACAATATAACGGAGAGGCAGAAGGGGATGATGGGAAACAGAAAACAAATCCCTTGGGCATAAGGAGCCACTCAGGATAACACATTGTCTCCAACTTGTCCTACTGTCTTTATCTTCCCCAAATTAAACCATCCTTGTCTACTGTCTCCATCTTGCTCCATGGTTTCCATCTTCTCCTACTGTCTCCATTTCTCCTACTGTCTCCAACTTGTCCAACTTTAACTATCCTGCTCTACTGTCTTCATCTTGCTCCACGGTTTCCATCTTGTCCTCTTGTCTCTGTCTTGCCCAACTTTATCCGTCTTGCCCTACTTTCTCCATCTTGTCCTACTGTCTACAACTTGTCCTACTGTCTTCATCTTCCCCAACTTTAACCATCCTTCCCTACTGTCTCCATATTGCTCCATGATTTCCATCTTGCCCTACTGTCTTCATCTTGTCCTACTATTTCCATCTTGCCCTACTGTCTCCATCTTGCTCCATGGTTTACATCTTGTCCTATTCTCTCCATCTTGCCTTCTCTCTACATCTTACCCTATTGTCCCATCTTTCCCAACTTTAACCATCCTGCTCTACTGACTCCATATTCCCCCTACTGCCCCATCTTGCTCCATGGTTTCAATACTGCCCTACTGTCGCCATCCTGCCCTACTGTCTTCATCTTGCCCTACTTTCTCCATCTTGCTCCATGGTTTTCATCTTGTCCTATTCTCTCCACCTTGCCTTCTCTCTACATCTTACCCTACTGTCCCATCTTGCCCAACTTTAACCATCCTGCTCTACTGTCTCCATATTCCCCTACTGCCCCATCTTGCTCCATGGTTTCAATCTTGCCCTACTGACTCTATATTGCCCTACTGTCTTCAACTTGTCCTACTGTCTCCATCTTGCCTAACTTTATCCATCTTGCCCTACTGTCTCCGACCTGCTCTACTGCAACTGTCTTGTCCATCTCTACCCTCCAGTCATCTTACTGGCAACCACTATCGGGGCTCTCTAATGCTTCATTCTACAGGCAGGGGTCCTAAAATCACCCAGCACATTCTATCTATGCAATCTGGGCCCCACAACAGCAGAAGAAGTTGAATGCAATAGACTGCATTGAACCTGTCACCTGATCTGGCCCAGGGTCCATGGGATTCAGGCTGCTGACAAAGATAAATTAGGGGGTACAGCAGGAAAGCAGAGAGAATTCATGGGAAGGTCTTTTTTAAGTGGGCCATTATATAGTCTGCTCAAGGCAAAGCTTTGTGCTCCTCTGGAGAAAAAACAGATGCCTATTGACCCTTCATTCTAATCGCTTTCTCTTCTAATGATAAACGAGAGGCCGTGATCAATAATGTATCTGCTTCCCCTCAATCAGTGAGTCTGGGAACTGCCAGTTCTACTTCCTTCCCTGTAATCAGGATCTTCTCTAATAATTACTCACTTAAACCTGAGATGGAAATGGGTTAGTTCTGAAAGCAACTGCTCAATGGGACCGTAAAGCTCAATATCACCCGGCTGGCTCCTCCCATATGTATAAATACAAATATACAGAGAAGGAATGTTCTGGGCACACAATAAGCTATACCCTCATACTGTACTGTCTAATGGAATCAATATGGCACCTCCTCCTCCCATATGTATAAATACAAATATACAGAGAAGGAATGTTCTGGGCACACAATAATCTATACCCTCATACTGTACTGTCTAAGGGAATCAATATGGCACCTCCCTCCTCCCATATGTATAAATACAAATATACAGAGAAGGAATGTTCTGGGCACACAATAAGCTATACCCTCATACTGTACTGTCTAAGGGAATCAATATGGCACCTCCTCCTCCCATATGTATAAATACAAATATATAGAGAAGGAATGTTCTGGGCACACAATAAGCTATACCCTCATACTGTACTGTCTAATGGAATCAATATGGCACCTCCTCCTCCCATATGTATAAATACAACTATACAGAGAAGGAATGTTCTGGGCACACAATAAGCTATACCCTCATACTGTACTGTCTAAGGGAATCAATATGGCACCTCCTCCCATATGTATAAATACAACTATACAGAGAAGGAATGTTCTGGGCACATAATAAGCTATACCCTCATACTGAGAATAAAGAACATTGATACGAGCCCCCCTTCATTGCCAGAACCCCCCGATCAGCTCTCCAATGAGGACCAGATGAAACAAACGTTTGATTGGAGCTTTATTGTAGGGGGGATTGTTATTCTAATAATGGAGATAAGGGCGTCATTGTTACTGCATCTGAGCGACTCCTGACATGTGGACCCCCCAGATCATTAGAGCCTCCTTTGCAACTGATCATTACTGGGAGCTTCTGGGAAACAACGGGGGAGTCGCTGATAATGATAATCTATAATGAAGTCAAGTGCTTCCGACTCTTGAAACAATGTAGCCGAAGTCTGAAACGACTTGAAACATGTAATTAATCTCTATCGGAAAGTCTCTTTCCACATCAGCATCTCCTTTAAATCAGTCGCCCACGTGAAGGGTTGAGCCTCCATTTTTTCGCCTCCCATGGTGCTCACTGCCACATATCCTGCTGCCAGTTTTTCTTAAAGGGCCAGAGCACGTGTGGATTCTCTGTTGTGCTTTTATGATCAGACTGGAGACAGTGAATCAGCAGTAAGAACAAACAGACCCACGCAGCGGCGGCCAAACATAAAGAATAAATGCTGAACGTCGTCCCAAGTGGCGCTCATCGCTCTGAACTGTCTGCAGCTTCATTTCATAAATAAGTGGAATTCTGCCTTTTTAAGTTTAGAAAGGGAATCCCCTGCACGCCATTGGACTGGAAAAGTTCCCCAACTGAGCCATCCCATTGGGAGCGTATACTCCTGGGTTTATAGGGCCACATGTGATGCCCAAGAGCAATAGGTGGGTAATACCCAGCTCTACAGCAAAGAACTTTACAGAGGACTTATTTGCTCTACTATATGGGCACGGTATAAAAAGAAATACAGTATTTAAAGCATTAACCCACACTGAAATCCAGAGAGTGACGTGATTTGGTTTAGGGTCCACCATGAAAACCCTTTAGATGGGGATCACATGCTCAGTCAGGCTCTAGCAAGGGAATACAGTCCAGTGAGTATGACCAGGCATCTGGTAGCAGAACGTGCCTTCCTGTGGCCACTCCCCATGACTAGCATGCAAAGTCTCCAACACACAGTGATGGGAAGATAGTCAGGGAAGAGTAGGTAAGATGGACCACAGATCCCCCTTTAGGGGATCACAGATCTACTGTAGTCTACTGAGGTTTCACCTCTAAGTGAACTTTTACTATCTTATAGAATGGCTCATTTTCACTTGGTCTTCATTATTTATGTTTTTTTATCATTTTTGAGTCATTGGCCTTCTTCTTCTGACTCGTCCCAGCTTTCAGGTGGGGGTCACTGACCCCATCTAAAAACCAATGCTCTGTAAGGCTACTTTTTGCATCTTTCTATTCAGGCCTCTCCTATTCATATTCCAGTCTCTTGTTCAAATCAATGCATGGTTGCTAGGGGGATTTGCAACCTAGCAACCAGAAGGCTGAAATTGAAAACTGGAGAGCTGCTGAATAAAAAGCTAAAAAAACAATTGCAAATTGTCTCAGAATATCCCTCTCTATGTCATATTAACAGTTAATTTAAATGTGAACAAACCCTTTAAAACCCCTTGACCCCATCTTGTCTTCCTTTAGATCCTATCCCACAGTTACAGCCCCCGTTTCCTAATATTATCTTGCCTTTCAATAAACGCTGTCCCACTGTTCCAACCTTTTTCCATGAATATTATTTCAACCTTATTTTATATCCTCCGCCCCCCAAAAAAGCTGCATAAATGATAGATATAGACATTGCATGGGTATAATTGGAAATATCTCCCATTAATAAGAAAGTCCTTGTTATTGGCTCTTATTATTATCATTATCCCCCTGTATCTCACCCCCCATTCTCCTTTCTATGGAACGCTCCAGACCCTCGGGGAGAGAGAGAGAGGAGTGAGGCAGTGATACAATATAAAACCATTAAGAGGAAACACTAAGGGAAAAGCCTTTGTCCCATCAAAGCCCCTCGGCTCTCAGATCACAGCAGGGCTGCCGGCCGGGAGAGCTTGAATTGTTGAGTTAGGAAACTACAAAGTGAGGAGGAACAATATGAGGGTTCTGAGAAGAACAGTCGGGAATAATGGGAAATATCAGGGCAATTTCATGAACTAGGAGTAATGTCTGGAAACATAAAGGGGAAGAAAATCAAAAAGATTATTCTATTAAAAATGGGAGTTTGTAGAGTTTGTAGGGAAATATTCTATTCTATGTCATTGTTTTTTTAATTATGAACTGCTTGCTGCAGGGGGTTCTGGGTAAGAGCCTGATGGGCTGGAAGGGGGAGGGGCAGGGCATCTGTAACTCAAACAGTGGGTGGGACTACCATACTCTAATGGAAGCCTACAGGGGGTGGAGCAGGTTATCTGTCTTAAAAATTGGGTGGGACCACAATACTCTGATGGAAGTTAACAGAGGTGGATTAGGGTATCTGTAACTCAAAAAGTGGGTGGGACTACAATACTCCGAAAGAGGCTTACAGGGGTGGAGCAGGGTATATGTAACAAAAACATTGATGGGACTACAATACTCTGATGGAGGCTTAAAGGGGGTAGAGCAGGGTATCTAACTAAAAAAGTGGATGGAACTACATTACTCTGATGGAAGCCTACAGGGGGTGGAGCAGGGTATCTAACTAAAAAAGTGGGTGGGACTACATTACTCTGATGGAAGCCTACAGGGGGTGAAGCCATACCTCCCAACTGTCCCTTTTTCGGAGGGACAGTCCCTCTTTTGACAGCTCAACCCGCAGTCCCTCATTTGTACTGGAAAGTCCCTCTTTTCTCTGCACTGAACAGCCAGAAAAAGAAACAAAGTTTCTCACTTAATTGGCTTTTAGCAGAGAGCCCAGAACAGCCAACAGGTGCAAATAAGATACTTTGTAACAGTTTTGAGACACAAAAACACAGTTTAGATAAGGAGAAATATTTTCAAACTTTCATAACTTGCCAAATTTAGTAAAACAAACATGGTAATTAGGGGGGGTGGCCACAGAAAGGAGTGTGGTCAAAAAATTGCTGCGCTACGTGCGGAAAAATTTTTTTTGTCCCTCTTTTTACTTCCAAAATGTTGGGAGGTATGGTGGAGCAGGGTATCTAACTAAAAAAGTGGGTGGGACTGCATTACTCTGATGTAAGCGTACAGAGGGTGGAACAGGGCATCTGTAACTTAAAAAAGTTGGTGCAGCTACATTACTCTGATGGAAGCTTCCAGGGGGAGGGCATCTGTAATTCAAATTGTGGGTGGGACTGCATTACTCTTATGGAAATGTATGGGGGGAAGGGAATCTGTAACTCAAGCAGTGGGTGGGACTACATTACTCTTATGGAAGCCTACAGGGGGTGGAGCAGGGTATCTGTAACAAAAAATAGGTGAGACTACAATACTCTGATGGAAGCTTCCAGGGGAAGGGGGAGGGGCAGGGAATATGTAACTCAAGGTGGAACTAGAACACACTCTGAAGGCAGCTTTTTGAGAGAGGGACAGAGGTCCGAACAGAGATCCAAACTAGACCCTGGCACTTAATTTACAGAGAGGCCCAAACAGCCCCCCCACACACACACACACACACACACACACACACACAGGCATAATAAATAGTGACAATCTGTGGCAACTACAGATCTGCCTGTGACCAAGCAGTAGAAAGGGGCGACATGATGACCATTACGTCAGAACCATATTAACATATAATTCATATAACGCTGATTGATTTCCTGTCCAAGTTAATTTATCAACATGATATCAATGTCTTGTTTGTACAACAGCCCCAGATAAAAAGATTTTCCTCTCCGCCCGTCTGGTTCAATGTTTGCTCGGGGCCACGTGTTTCCTCGTCTCATATTTTATAATGTGAAAGCGCTTTGCAATAAAGGAGAGACGAGAAGGGAAAGAAAGCGCATTCGCTTGCCCTTTATCTTGTCTTGATTCCCTTTGTGCTGCTTTACAAGAGATGCCACTCGGTAGCCCCAAATCCTGGAATAAATCAACTAAACAGAAGCTCACAAATTTCTCCTGTTTCGCTTCGCCGTAAAAAATGCGGAGAAATTCGTGAAAAAATCACTGAAACTCAAAAAAGGACGCCGGCAGCAATTTTGACGCCAGCATTAAAGTCAAAAGCGTCCGAATAGCGTTGACGCGCTGCGATTTTATTTGCCCACAAATTGTGTCTCTGCCTAGAGAAGAGCCCAAGGGACGTACATCACAATGGCAGCTCCCGCCCACAAGTTTTAATACAAATATTTGTTATCAATTTACATTCATATTGTACAAGGGACTAGAAATGGTATTTAACCCTATATAAAATAAAGTTTTCCATATAAATGATACATACAGCCTTAAACCAACGCCGTGTGTGCGAGGGGGCGAGGGGACGAGGGGGCGAGGGGGCGGGGCTAATCAATTTAATTGTATTCAATTCTTGATCTAAAGAGGCCGATTTAATGATTTATGGAATATTCGCTGTATGGCACGCAGAAAACATGACTAATGAGGCCAAGTTTGATGTTGCTATAGAAACAAGTAGCACTAATCAGCTAATTAAGAAAAACATTAATTAAGGCCCCAGCGGCAAATAAATATTGATTCCCAGTTCGGCAGTTTATATGTGGAGTTTAGGCAACACAGTGACATAAAAATACAAGTTGGAAAATGCCACAAGTCCATTGAGTTCAACCTTTTGCTCTAAACCTGCCAAACTGCCAGTTTATACACCAGAGAAAGGGAAAAAAACTCATATAAAGCTTCAGGGGTCAAAAAAATTCTTCTGGACTCCAAAAAGGCAATGGGACCAAAATCTGGATCAACTTAGGCATTTCGACCCTTTCCCAGCCACTGGGACAGAATGTTCTGTTATACAGATAGCTAGAATCTCAGCTGCCATAAAGCAGGTCAGGACTGCTGCTTATAATGGGGATCAGATAGGATCTGTGCAGCCACTGGGACAGAATGTTCTGTTATACAGATAGTTAGAATCTCAGCTGCCATAAAGCAGGACAGGACTGCTGCTTACAATGGGGATCAGATAGGATCTGTGCAGCCACTGGGACAGAATGTTCTGTTATACAGATAGCTAGAATCTCAGCTGCCATAAAGCAGGACAGGACTGCTGCTTACAATGGGGATCAGATAGGATCTGTGCAGCCACTGGGACAGAATGTTCTGTTATACAGATAGCTAGAATCTCAGCTGCCATAAAGCAGGACAGGACTGCTGCTTACAATGGGGATCAGATAGGAT
Source organism: Xenopus petersii (assembly GCA_038501925.1). Lineage (NCBI taxonomy): Eukaryota > Metazoa > Chordata > Amphibia > Anura > Pipidae > Xenopus > Xenopus petersii. The sequence goes on along the minus strand of CM076676.1, from coordinate 3,112,005 downwards.
CTGTGCAGCCACTGGGACAGAATGTTCTGTTATACAGATAGCTAGAATCTCAGCTGCCATAAAGCAGGACAGGACTGCTGCTTACAATAGGGATCAGATAGGATCTGTGCAGCCACTGGGACAGAATGTTCTGTTATACAGATAGAATCTCAGCTGCCATAAAGCAGGACAGGACTGCTGCTTACAATGGGGATCAGATAGGCTCTGTGCAGCCACTGGGACAGAATGTTCTGTTATACAGATAGCTAGAATCTCAGCTGCCATAAAGCAGGACAGGACTGTTGCTTACATTTAATACATTTAATACGTCATTGCTATTTAGCCCTTGGGTGCAGGGAGTTTTCGGTGTGTGTGTCGGAGAGGAGCTGAGGTCAGCGCATTATAAAACTTGTTTGTGTTACTGTTTGGATTCCCCGGTGCCAGCTGTGTGAAGCCCTGGAATGTCAGCGAGTGTCGGGCTCACAACCAAAACTAATGATAGTAAATTTGTACCACATGGTCTGAGCTACAAGCCCAGAACTACACGTCAGCCTGGCACAAATGTGACACTTATACTGCAACTTAATCAGTCTGTGCCAGGGGTTCCCGGGCCTCTCCAATGCGGGGGGGGGGGGGGTGCAGAATTAGCTAAAAGCAGCTTCTCACTGTCTGTAGGTACAATATGTTCTCCTGCCAAAGTGACTCAGACAATAAAGTGTGAGCAGCGCTGCCCAGGCAACTGCAAGATTGTCAGCATGGAATTACTCTCTGTGGCTCAATAGTGAATAGGAATGGTTCCCATCAGTCAGGCTGAGACGGGGGATACATTTTGGGCTCACTATTGTTGGTGTTTCTTCACTCAAATAAATGTATCTCCCAGTAGCCAAGGTTAAAGAGGGGGATCAGGGAGTCAGTAATGGGGTGACACAAAGGTTGTACCAAATTGGGTGGAGAGGGATAGAACCTGTAAACTGGAGGGCAGAGTTGAACCTATAGTTTTGCTGATCAGAAAGGATTTTATGATGAAGACTGGGCAGGGAGGAGATGGTTAAACCTGCAGATTGGGGGCTACAAATAGTTATTCCTGCAACCAAGGTGGAGGTGAAATTGGGGTGCAGAGGATTCAGGTTGTACTTGCAGGTCGGAAAGATGGAGCGAAGTAAATGTTCCCCTGGGGTGGGAAGTAGAGGGTTAATCATGTGGTCGTAGGTGGGTAGATAGGGGGCAAACCTGCAGGTAAATCTGAAATCTGTTTGGTGGGTTAAGGGGTAAATCTGTAGATAAATCTATTGAGTGAGTAGTGGGTTGAGGGGTAAATCGATTGAGTGAGTAGTGGGTTGAGGGGTAAATCTATTGAGTAAGTAGTGGGTTGAGGGGTAAATCTATTGAGTGAGTAGTGGGTTAAGGGGTAAATCTATTGAGTGAGTAGTGGGTTAAGGGGTAAATCTATTGAGTGAGTAGTGGGTTAAGGGGTAAATCTATTGAGTGAGTAGTGGGTTGAGGGATAAATCTATTGAGTGAGTAGTGGGCTAAGGAGTAAATCTATTGAGTGAGTAGTGGGTTGAGGGAAAAATCTATTGAGTGAGTTGTGGGTTAAGGGGTAAATCTATTGAGTGAGTAGTGGGTTAAGGGGTAAATCTATTGAGTGAGTAGTGGGTTGAGGGGTAAATCTATTTAGTAAGTAGTGGGTTAAGGGGTAAATCTATTGAGTGAGTAGTGGGTTAAGGGGTAAATCTATTGAGTGAGTAGTGGGTTAAGGGGTAAATCTATTGAGTGAGTAGTGGGTTAAGGGGTAAATCTATTGAGTGAGTAGTGGGTTAAGGGGTAAATCTATTGAGTGAGTAGTGGGCTGAGGGGTAAATCTATTGAGTGACTAGTGGGTTGAGGGGTAAATCTATTGAGTGAGTAGTGGGTTAAGGGGTAAATCTATTGAGTAAGTAGTGGGTTAAGGGGTTAATCTATTGAGTGAGTAGTGGGTTGAGGGGTAAATGTGAATGGTGGGTGTGGGACTAAATGGGTAAATGTTTAGGTTTGGATTTAGAGGGGTCTCAGAGTATAAATGGGGGTAGGATTGAGATTTAAGGGAGTCGGTGCCAGAGATGATATTAATTGAGATGAGGGCGACAGAATGACAAAGAAGGGGTTAATTACTTTGTATAATGACATGGGTGGGGCTTCAGTTTACTAATTACAAATGATAGAAACGTCATTATGTGTATAATCCCCCCGTTTCCCCCCAGTGAGTAATTTAGCTTCCAGTTTTGCTTCTGCTACAAAATATTCTCATTTCTGTCCGAGGGGGATCAGGAGCCACAACCCACTCCCCCCTCTCACCTGAGAATCAACCAGCCCCCACCCTGTGTGAAACGACAATAACCCGGGGGGATCCCACTTATTACTGGGGGGTCCTGTGCTGTGACGCGTTCAATCCCCCCAGGGGCTGTTTATTTCTGAAACACAATAAACTCAATTCTCTGCTCCATTAAATACCCCCCAGAGCTTCTATTAATTTGCCCTGTTGCCTCGTGTCCCCCCCCCCACATTCTGCATTTTACCCAGTGCCCTTAGTCACGTGTAGTAACTACATCAATAATATTCCATAATTACCCCCGACCCCCAAGCAGTTTACAATAAGGAGTAATTTTACTATAGGAAGACCTGACGGATGAGACTAAACTGTCACCTGGGAGAGTCAATGCCCATTAAATGGTGGGGGTTAAGGGTGGGGTTGTGGACTCACCTTTGAGCTGAGGGGCTCCTCTTGGACCCCAGTACTGAACTCATCCTTCCCCAGATCTTGCACCCCAGGGGGAGGTCAGACAGGAGGGAAACCATAACAAGCCGCCCAGCTGATTTGTCTCCTCTTTCTCCGACCCCAGCAGAGCTCTGGGCAGGTATCCGGGGGGATATTCCGTGTTATTCCAGGTGGAAAGGCAGTTGTGTGGGGTTAACCCCTTTATCCCAGAGAAGGAGGATGGAGCGTTGTTTGGTGCTGGATTCAGAGAGAACCTTACACTGAACCTGTGCTCTCCCTCCTCTGCCAAACTGTGCACTGAATTCACCTCCCTCCCCTCAAAGTTCTGCCCCTCTCCTCCTCTGTCACTGTCTCCTGCAGCCCATTATTCTGGATTAGGCTCCTCAGTCCCCTCCTCCTCCTCCTCCTCCTCCTCTTCTTCTTCTTCTTCCTCTTCCCCCTGTCTGTCTCTGTTTCCCTTTATTCCAGATCACTGGCTCCGATCCAGAGCAGCTCTCACTCACAGTTCTAATGACAGAGACAGAGATCTGGGCAATTACCGGCTGCATGACTCTGCCCCCACCCAGCACCCCACACCCAACATCCCACACCCAAAACCCCACACCCAACATCCCACACCCAAAACCCCACACCCAAAATCCCACACCCAAAACCCCACACCCCACACCCAACATCCCACACCCAAAACCCCACACCCAACACCCCACACCCAACATCCCACACCCAACATCCCACACCCAAAACCCCACACCCAAAACCCCACACCCAACACCCCACACCCAACAACCCTCACCCAAAACCTCACACCCAAAACCCCACACCCAACACCCCACACCCAACATCCCACACCCAACATCCCTCACCCAAAACCCCACACCCAACACCACACACCCAACATCCCTCACCCAAAACCCCACACCCAACATCCCTCACCCAAAACCCCACACCCAACACCACACACCCAACATCCCTCACCCAAAACCCAAAACCCCACACCCAACACCCCACACCCAACATCCCTCACCCAAAACCTCACACCCAAAACCCCACACCCAACACCCCACACCCAACACCCCACACCCAACATCCCACACCCAAAACCCCACACCCAACACCACACACCCAACATCCCTCACCCAAAACCCCACACCCAACATCCCTCACCCAAAATCCCACACCCAACACCCCACACCCAACACCCCACACCCAACATCCCCCACCCAACACCGCAGACACAACTCCCCTCTATCAATTTGCTGCTGTTGGGGCATTCATTGCTCTTAAACCCCAGCCAGGGGCAGTTCCAGACAACAGACTCCCCCTTATGTTCCACTCTGAGAAGAGATAAAGGGTAAGTAATCCCAGGGATTGAGAATGTCCTGTAAGCAATATATAATACACAGAGTGATGTCATCATGATGCTAAGTGATGTCAGTCATTAGTGATGTCACATGGTTCATTGAACTGACCACAGAGACCTGTATAAGGATAAAAAGGGATCATCATGGATCACTGCAAAGTTGGGGTTAATTCCCTAATGGCTCTTCACATAGAATACCCCCATCCCTCCTCTATCTCTTCCACTTTCCCCAAATCCAGCAAATCGAAGGCAGAACTTCAACAGAACCAAATACTGATACACAGGGACAGTGAGATACTGGGCCCTTAATAGATCCCTGACCAGGCACCGGAGCCGGGAGTGAAAATCAGCAATTCTACTTTAAATGAAAGATTTTCACAAGTACAGGACAGAAATAACGAGAATATTGTAACTGCAAGAAGTCTGTCCAGATTCCTCAGCTCTTTCTCTCTCTCTCTCTCTGAATCCAAACAAACCTCAAGAATCTGCTTTATGGGGCTTTATGCACATTTCATATATTTTAAGTAACGACATTTCTTATTTTTATTGTGGCTTCTCCCCTGTCATCACTGTGTGTTAATTGAATCTGCACTCAATATCATCTTCAGCCACCAGAGGGCGCTATACATGCCTACAATATTCCAGCCAGCTATATATATATATATTTATATATCTGTGTGTGTTTGTGTTCTAAGCATGAATCTCAGCCCTGTGACAAGTATGGCTGCTGTTCATCTACAACATAAAGCTCTGCCGGCTGCTGGGAGATGTAACACAAACGCTGCCTTTATATACAACTATTGGGGGTGACAGGGGAAAGATGGGGGGCTGTGCCTATATATTATACACTTACATTATGTGCATATATGATATGGGGGTGACAGGGGAAAGATGGGGGGCTGTGCCTATATATTATACACTTACATTATGTGCATATATGATATGGGGGTGACAGGGGAAAGATGGGGGGCTGTGCCTATATATTATACACTTACATTATGTGCATATATGATATGGGGGTGACAGGGGAAAGATGGGGGGCTGTGCCTATATATTATACACTTACATTATGTGCATATATGATATGGGGGTGACAGAGGAAAGATGGGGGGCTGTGCCTATATATTATACACTTACATTATGTGCATATATGATATGGGGGTGACAGAGGAAAGATGGGGGGCTGTGCCTATATATTATACACTTACATTATGTGCATATATGATATGGGGGTGACAGAGGAAAGATGGGGGGCTGTGCCTATATATTATACACTTACATTATGTGCATATATGATATGGGGGTGACAGAGGAAAGATGGGGGGCTGTGCCTATATATTATACACTTACATTATGTGCATATATGATATGGGGGTGACAGGGGAAAGATGGGGGTATATCTGTGCCTATATATTATACACTTACATTATGTGCATATATGATATGGGGGTGACAGAGGAAAGATGGGGGGCTGTGCCTATATATTATACACTTACATTATGTGCATATATGATATGGGGGTGACAGGGGAAAGATGGGGGTATATCTGTGCCTATATATTATACACTTACATTATGTGCATATATGATATGGGGGTGACAGGGGAAAGATGGGGGTATATCTGTGCCTATATAGACAGAGTCGCCCGTTGGCGGCAGTGATATTGGGGGGCTGGGTGCTTAGTAACAAGTGGCAGTTGGATTCTCGGGAGCTGACAGGAGACACAATGGTTGTTACACGGAGTGCGAGTATTTTTAGCTGCACCATCATAACAAAGTAATTGATACAGAAGTGGATTTTGCAGTCGAGAGAACACAGAGTAGCGAGAAAAATGCTTCACTTTCATTGTAATTTTATGATGATTCTAAAATTATCCCTGGAGCACCTGCCTCTCCCCCGCGGGTAATGGATTCATTGATAAATCGGAGAGAGTTTCTGCCCTGGAATAAGAATCTGTCAGTAGAGAGGGAGCAGCTTGAGTGCACCGGGTGTAATTGAACTCGGGATGAGATTTGGGGATCCCCCAATGTAGAATTTATTTGTTTCAGCAGTAATAGGGGAATAGGGATTGGTGGCACTAGATTGCCCATTTTCTCTTATTTCAGAGGGATTATAACACAATAGGGGGCCTATGGAAGATAGCAGTGGCATCTGGGGGCGTGGCTAATCATACAAGGCTACACTAACAGTCGCCAATAAAATAATGTACCAGAGGCTTCAAGAAACAAGTGAAATGGAAAAGAAATAAACATTCAGTTCAGTGGAAAAATAAAAGGCAGAGTGGCCTTTAAATGCTATTAAGCCATGCCGAACGGAGATTGAATATTGATTTTTTTTTTAAGTGGGCGAGGCTCCAAGGCTTAGCTTTCCCTTTAATCTAAAAGTAACTCACATTCACCCAACACTAAATCTAAAACAAAAATGATATTCCCAGTGCCGACGGAGGAGCAAAGTCTCTGAGTCACTTTCCCTTTGGAACAAATGGAAGGAATCCTGGAAATCTCTTTGTATAACAATAATAATCCTCCATTTGGGTAGAGATGAAGCAGAAGTGGAAGTTCCCCGTTCTCATACTCAGTGTATAAATATTCATGGGGTCTCAGACTGGATAAACAACCCCCCCCCAGCAGAATTGTTTAATGTTAAAAGCAGAGACAAAACCAGGGCAAAGCATTAGAGGATTCTGAATGGTCAATTCCATGTTCTGACAGATCTGCCCCATCTTGTGCTAATAACCTACTTCTCAGATATACTATTATGGGATGTTTAGATTACCCTTTCCCCTGAACTGCTGTCATATTTCAGTGTACAGAATTGAAATGTTCTCCCCTACTGAAAACAACCACATGGATGAAAGTGGAAAATAGGGATTTATTTCTCTGTCCCAGTAGGGCAAGATGGAGAGAGTAGGGCAAGATGGAGACAGTAGGACAAGATGGAGACAGTAGGGCAAGATGGAGACAGTAGGACAAAAGGTGGAGACCGTAGGACAAGATGGAGACAGTAGGGCAAGTTGGAAACAGTAGGACTAGTTGGAGACAGTAGGACAAGATGGAGACAGTAGGACAAGATGGAGACAGTAGGACAAGATGGAGACAGTAGGACAAGATGGAGACAATAGGGCAAGATGGAGACAGTAGGACAAGATGGAGACAGTAAGACAAGATGGAGACAGTAGGGCAAGATGTAGACAGTAGGACAAGATGGAGACAGTAGGACAAGATGGAGACAGTAAGACAAGATGGAGACAGTAGGACAAGATGGAGACAGTAGGACAAGATGGAGACAGTAGGACAAGATGGAGACAGAAGGGCAAGATGGAGACAGTAGGACAAGAAGTAGACAGTAGGACAAGAAGTAGACAGTTGGACAAGATGCAGACAGTAAGACAATATGGAGACAGAAGAAGAAGATGGAGACAGTTGGGCAAGATGAAGACAGTAGGATATAATGGCGACAGTAGGACATAATGGAGACAGTAGGACAAGATGGAGACAGTAGGACAAGATGGAGACAGTAGGACAAGATGGAGAGAGTAAGACAAGATGGAGACAGTAGGACAAGATGGAGACAGTAGGGCAAAATGGAGACAATAGGACAAGAAGGAGACAGTAGGACAAGATGGAAACAGTAGGACAAGATGGAGAAAGTAGGGCAAGATTGGTACAGTAGGACAAGATTGAGACAGTAGGACAAGATGGAGACAGTAGGACAAGATGATGACAGTAGGGCAAGATGGAGGCAGTAGGACAAGATGGAGGCAGTAGGACAAGATGGAGACAGTAGGACAAGATGGAGACAGTAAGGCAAGATGGAGAAAATAGGACAAGAAGGAGACAGTAGGGCAAGATGGAAACAGTAGGAAAAGATGAAGACAGTAGGACAAGATGGAGAAAATAGAGCAAGATTTGGACAGTGGGACAAGATGGAGACAGTAGGGCAAGAATGAAACAGTGTGACAAGATGGAGACAGTAGGGCAAGATGGAGACAGTAGGGCAAGATGGAGACAGTAGGACAAGAAGTAGACAGTAGGACAAGAAGTAGACAGTAGGACAAGATGCAGACAGTAAGACAAGATGGAGACAGTAGGGCAAGATGGAGACAGTAGGGCAAGTTGGAGACAGTTGGGCAAGATGAAGACAGTAGGATATAATGGCGACAGTAGGACATAATGGAGGCAGTAGGACAAGATGGAGACAGTAGGACAAGATGGAGACAGTAGGAGAAGATGCAGACAGTAGGACAATATGGAGACAGAAGAAGAAGATGGAGACAGTTGGGCAAGATGAAGACAGTAGGATATAATGGTGACAGTAGGACATAATGGAGACAGTAGGACAAGATGGAGACAGTAGGACAAGATGGAGACCATAGGGCAAGATGGAGACCCTAGAGCAAGATGGTGGCTATCCATCCATCCATGGATCCATCTACTAACCACAGCACCACTACGCCCCCAACCCTCTGCCCTAATCCTGTGCACCCAGCACCCTCTTTATCTGCATCTCAATGAGAAGGACAGACTACGGCTGCTGAATGTTATGATGAGGTTTGGTGCCTCGTGGGACTGATTAGGCAAATAACGAGATTCTCATTGCCTTCAGACTGATTACAGAGCAGATTATTTCCTTTCGCTAATTAGACAAACAGAACAGATGAAAGCCAATATCAGTTTGAAGCTTTTTTTTCCCCTAATTCTGACGTCTGCCAGACCCTCAACTGCACAAAACCACAGGGTCAGACCTTTGGACGCCAGATATTGCCGATGTGTGGGTTCTTTCTCTCTTAATGGGCTGAAGTCTTGAATTCACTTCTGACCAGGGCATTCTCTGCATTACTGACCAGTCCCCCAGGGTCTGATATTCACTGGGCCCCTACAGAAGTCCAAGCAGCCCTCCCTTCCCCCAGCCAACCTTCAATTTCTATATAAAGTGCTTAATCATATGCCATCACTTTATAAACAAAAGTCTGATATCCATCATTGCTTAGCCGCGTTTCGCCACAGGTGTCATGTACTATTATAATCGCACCAGGGAGGAGAAAAACCAGTGAAATCGTAGGTCAGTCATCCAATCATCTCCTGGCGAGCTTTCCCTTTAATGGAGCTCAGCCTGGATAAAGATGTTGATGCTCAGTGCCAGGGAGCTGCTGGTTTTGTTTAGCGAAGCGCGTCGGGTCAGACTCCAAATCACTTTCCTGCTGAGATCTGACTCTTCCCATTAGTCGTTTATAAGGCAGAGTGTTCAGTTATTATTATTAAGCCTATCCCTTTCTTAATCATCTAAACTTTAGACTAAAGGGTAACTATTACTATAATAAAACTTTTCTATATTCTTGATATCTCCAATAAATGCATTCCTCATTCACGTCTCTCTCACCAACTGCCATATTTTGCCAAGCATGTCTTAAACCGGGGACCTCTAACAGGGTGGCCACCCATTTAATATCAGTCACCAGATGAAAACCCAATGCTGCATGTTGGATTTGTAATTGATTTAGGTAAATGTTGCAGAGAAGCAGCACAAGGCTTATTTCAGGCAATAACTGGGTGCCAGGGAATCAAGTGATATATTAAATATTCTACAACCTCTGTCACACTCATAAATGATTCCGTTTCGTAAAAAGCTCAGGCGCATGCCAAGAACACATGAGTTACATTAGTCGCATGTTTTTGTGCATTAACACGTTCGGGTACATGAGTGGCACCTTCTATACATTAGTGCATTCGGGGACAAGAGGAAATTCCTAATGGTCTTGATGTAATTTGTATCTATTCAAATGTGGAGCATAAATAAGTGTTGGGTGGGGGGTAAGGGCCATATGAAGTCAAGAGCCGGGGGGGGGGGAATATTGGCACTGAACAATAGTTTGGTATCTGAGCTTGAACCTCAGCCTGGCCCAGTATCAAGGAGTCTTATCCCCAAACTTATAATGGGAAACTCATTGACCCTCAGTTAGAGTCCTACATTGGGTCGGGTACCCACAAATTGGTCGTGTTTCGGGCAACACGATTCCTTGGCCGTGCGGGCAACCGTGGGTAACCCGGCTGGGTACCCAACAAAGGTGCAGGCTTGATCCCACCCACCCTTGTGGTTCTTCCCATTTTTAAATTTTTTTGGGGATGATTCGGCACTGGAGTGACGTCACTTCTGGGCAAATGTGAGGTCCCCTCAAGGTTAGTTGGTCTATTTTGGGTTGGGAAGTGGGAACATGCGGGTCAAATTGCAGGTTTGGGTTGCCGGTACAGGTTTTAAAAAAAATTGACCCATGCACGACTATACCCTCGGTGTCCCTGCACCCACCACCCTGAGCCAATGGCAGAAGTATCAGGGGTGCAAGGGGTACATTCACACCTGAGCCCGTCACCAAAGCTGTGATAGACAAATACATTGTCTCTATATTTATGGCCAACGTGCCTTCAGAATAAAGGCTGTTGAGTCCATCATATTTCCATGCATTCTGGTGCCAGTGCCATGTAGGGTTGCCACCTGGCTGGTATTTTACTGGCCTGACCGGTAAAAATAATGGTTAATCCCAATGTTATTAATAGGGAATAAAGATAAATATATAGGAAGGCCAGTGATCCCAATGTTATTAATAGGGAATAAAGATAAATATATAGGAAGGTCAGTGATCCCAATATTATTAATAGGGAATAAAGATAAATATATAGGAAGGTCAGTGATCCCAATGTTATTAATAGGGAATAAAGATAAATATATAGGAAGGTCAGTGATCCCAATGTTATTAATAGGGAATAAAGATAAATATATAGGAAGGTCAGTGATCCCAATGTTATTAATAGGGAATAAAGATAAATATATAGGAAGGTCAGTGATCCCAATGTTATTAATAGGGAATAAAGATAAATATATAGGAAGGTCAGTGATCCCAATGTTATTAATAGGGAATAAAGATAAATATATAGGAAGGTCAGTGATCTCAATGTTATTAATAGGGAATAAAGATAAATATATAGGAAGGTCAGTGATCCCAATGTTATTAATAGGGAATAAAGATAAATATATAGGAAGGTCAGTGATCCCAATGTTATTAATAGGGAATAAAGATAAATATATAGGAAGGCCAGTGATCCCAATGTTATTAATAGGCAATAAAGATAAATATATAGGAAGGTCAGTGATCCCAATGTTATTAATAGGGAATAAAGATAAATATATAGGAAGGTCAGTGATCTCAATGTTATTAATAGGGAATAAAGATAAATATATAGGAAGGTCAGTGATCCCAATGTTATTAATAGGGAATAAAGATAAATATATAGGAAGGTCAGTGATCCCAATGTTATTAATAGGGAATAAAGATAAATATATAGGAAGGTCAGTGATCCCAATGTTATTAATAGGCAATAAAGATAAATATATAGGAAGGTCAGTGATCCCAATGTTATTAATAGGGAATAAAGATAAATATATAGGAAGGTCAGTGATCCCAATGTTATTAATAGGGAATAAAGATAAATATATAGGAAGGCCAGTGATCCCAATGTTATTAATAGGGAATAAAGATAAATATATAGGAAGGTCAGTGATCCCAATGTTATTAATAGGGAATAAAGATAAATATATAGGAAGGTCAGTGATCCCAATGTTATTAATAGGGAATAAAGATAAATATATAGGAAGGCCAGTGATCCCAATGTTATTAATAGGGAATAAAGATAAATATATAGGAAGGTCAGTGATCCCAATGTTATTAATAGGGAATAAAGATAAATATATAGGAAGGCCAGTGATCCCAATGTTATTAATAGGGAATAAAGATAAATATATAGGAAGGTCAGTGATGCCAATGTTATTAATAGGGAATAAAGATAAATATATAGGAAGGTCAGTGATCCCAATGTTATTAATAGGGAATAAAGTTAAATATATAGGAAGGCCGGTGATCCCAATGTTATTAATAGGGAATAAAGATAAATATATAGGAAGGTCAGTGATCCCAATGTTATTAATAGGGAATAAAGATAAATATATAGGAAGGCCAGTGATCCCAATGTTATTAATAGGGAATAAAGATAAATATATAGGAAGGTCAGTGATCCCAATGTTATTAATAGGGAATAAAGATAAATATATAGGAAGGTCAGTGATCCCAATGTTATTAATAGGGAATAAAGATAAATATATAGGAAGGTCAGTGATCCCAATGTTATTAATAGGGAATAAAGATAAATATATAGGAAGGTCAGTGATCCCAATGTTATTAATAGGGAATAAAGATAAATATATAGGAAGGTCAGTGATCCCAATGTTATTAATAGGGAATAAAGATAAATATATAGGAAGGTCAGTGATCCCAATGTTATTAATAGGGAATAAAGATAAATATATAGGAAGGCCAGTATTTTTTTCCAGAAAAGGTGGCAACCCTAGTGCTGTGGTCAATTAACTTTGAATATCGAAGTCGAAGGATTTTAGCGCAAATAGTGCGATCGACTGATCGAAGGATTATTCCATCGATCGAACGATAAAATCCTTCGAAACGAACGATTCGAAGGATTTTAATCCAACGATCGAAGGAATATCCTTCGACCAAAAAAACTTAGGCAAGCCTATGGGGACCTTCCCCATAGCCTAACATTGAGTTCGGTAGCTTTTAGATGGCGAACTAGGGGGTTGAAGTTTTTTCTTAAAGAGACAGGACTTCGACTATCGAATGGTCGAACGATTTTTAGTTTGAATAGTTCGATTCAAAGTCATAGCTGTAGTCGAAGGTCGTAGTAGCCCATTCGATGGTCGATGTAGCCCAAAAAAAACTTTGAAATCCGAAGTTTTTTCACTTCTAATCCTTGACTCGAAGTTAGTGAATCGGCCCCTTATTATTGGTAAAAAGAACATCTAAAGAAATGAGCTGGTTTAACTAAAACAATAAGATACCCATTTAACTTGTCGTCAGCCAATCAGAACTATTTCCCATTTTTGTCAATGGGATAGAAACAGTATAAGGGTCAGGACACACAGGCAGATTCGGGGAAATTAGTCAACCAGCGACAAATCTCCGCTTCTTCAGGCGACTAATCTCACCAAACTGCCTTCTGTCTGAGTTATAAATAATGCTGCTCCAGCAGAATTCTTGTAACACCAGCAGCGCGCCAGCGCATAAACGCTGGAGCGCGTCAACTTAGGCGCCGGCGCATAAACACTGGTGCACACCAAAATGGATGCTCCCACCAAAACACTGAGGAGCTATGACATCTAAATTGGGCGCCTGGCTTCCTATTGGTCCCTGATCTGTCTGTCTTCCTCAGCCTGCTCCTGATTGGTTCCTGTCCCCTTAAATACCTTCCTCTTCCTCCTCACATTGCCCAAGCTGGCTTCTGTTTCCACAGTTCCTGCTCAAGCCCCGTTTGCCTGCTTTCCTGTTTATTCGACCCTTGGCCTGTTTATTCAACTTTGTACCTTCGCTGCCTGGACCGACCACTGCTTGAACTTGACGACGCTTTTGCCTTATCCCTTGGTACTTCGCTTCTCTGCTTCCTGAAACCGACCACTGCCTGTAATTGACTACGCCTTTGCCTGATCCCTGGATACTTCGCTTTTGGCTAACACGCTTGGCTCCTTTGCTGACTCCGCCGCAGAAAGTCCGGGGCCCCAAAAGGGCGTCGGTGAAGACCGGAGCTGTAGAGGAATTCCAGTTGCCATTTGTCTGCATAGGACCAGCTGTCCTCCTCCGGGATCCCAGGTAACAGATCGTTACAGTTAGCTTGGGCCATTTAAAATGGATCCTTCCCAAGCCGCTGGTCGACCTTCCTCTCTGGAGACTGTTTTGGAGGCTCTCATGAAGCGTCTTGAGGATTCTGAGACCCAGCAGTTGCATCTCGCTCAGAGTATTCAACATCTGTCCAGTCGCCTAGATGTCCTGCAGGCCTCCCAGACCCCATTGCCTCCTGTTTCTGTGGCACCGCCTGCTCCAGTTCTGGTCTCGGCTCATTTACCCAGTGGGGAGAGTTTTTGCTGGAGACCCAAGATTTCTGCACCCCTTCGTTACTCCGGGGACCCCGAGACCTGTCGAGGTTTTTTGAACCAGTGCAAGATCCACTTCGAGCTTTCACAGTTTCCTAATGAAAAGTCCAAAGTGGCCTATGTCTTGACTTTGCTTTATGGAAAGGCCCTGGCCTGGGCTTCCCCTCTCTGGGAACGGGACGATCCTCTGGTTCACAACTCCACGGCCTTCCTATCCACTTTCCGTGAGATTTTTGATGCTCCTGGCAGGAAGGAGAATGCCTCGACTCGTCTCTTAAAGATCTCCCAGGGGTCACTCTCTGCAGCCGAGTACGCCATTGATTTCCGTACCATTGCCGCGGAAGTATCCTGGAATAACGAGGCCCTTGTGGCAGCTTTTTGGAACGGTCTCAATGAGTCCCTAAAAGACGAGTTGGCTGCCCGAGATCTTCCTCCGCAGTTTGAAGACCTGGTCTCTTTGGTCATCCGAATTGATGTTCGACTGAAGGAGAGGCTTTCGGCCAAATCATGTGCTCACAGACTGCTCCTCGACTCCAACATTCCTTCTCCAGCTAATTCTCTTCCTGTGCCGGAGGAACCCATGCAGCTGGGGGCTACTAGACTTACCCCCGAGGAGAGGTCTCGTCGTCGTACGGCAGGTCTGTGCCTTTACTGTGGCCTGAAGGGTCATTTTGTCAAAACTTGTCCTAACAAGTCTCAATCTCGGCCGCAGGGAAACTCCAAAGCCTAGGTCGGCCGGTGGAGACCGTCCTGGGCACTGCCGCTTCTTCTCCACCAAGAAATTACTCTCGCCTATTGGTTCCATGTCTTATTAAGCACTCCTCCAAAACCATTCCTTGCCAGGCTTTCATCGACTCCGGTGCTGCTGGGAACTTCATTGACCTCTCTTTTGCCCGAGCCTCTTCCTTGCCCCTTGTTCCTCTTCAAGTGCCTCTGGCGGCTCAAGCAATTGATGGACATCCCGTCTCTCCTGGACTGATTACTCACTCCACTTGCCCTCTGCACTTGCAAGTTGGTTCTTTCCATAAAGAGAAGATTTCGTTTTTGGCCATCTCCTGTCCTTCCACTCCGGTCATCCTAGGGTTGCCTTGGCTGCAACTGCATAACCCTGCTATTGACTGGTCTGCTGGAGAACTGTCTGCTTGGAATTCCTGCTGTTCTTCCAATTGTTTGCGCTCTTCTTCTTCTTCTCCAGTCTCCGTTTGTTCCTTATCCACCCTCGAGTCTCTTCCTGCTTGTTATAGAGACTTTTCTGATGTCTTTGAGAAGAAAAGCGCTGAAGTCCTTCCCCCACATAGACCCTATGACTGTCCCATTGACCTGATCCCTGGAACCGTCCCTCCTAGGGGAAGAACTTACCCTTTATCCATACCTGAAACTCAGGCTATGAAGGACTACATCCAGGACAATTTATCTAGGGGGTTCATCAGGAAGTCTAATTCACCTGCTGGTGCCGGATTTTTCTTCGTTCAGAAGAAGGATGGGGGTCTT
Organism: Xenopus petersii; assembly: GCA_038501925.1. Taxonomy (NCBI): domain Eukaryota; kingdom Metazoa; phylum Chordata; class Amphibia; order Anura; family Pipidae; genus Xenopus; species Xenopus petersii. The sequence continues at coordinate 3,096,433 of CM076676.1, read as the reverse complement.
CGGCCATGCATCGATTATCGTGGTCTCAACAAGATAACTATCAAAAACAGATATCCTCTCCCTCTCATTCCTGAACTTTTTGATAAGCTCAAGGGCGCCAAAATTTTTTCTAAATTAGACCTCAGGGGAGCCTACAATCTTATCCGTATAAGGCAAGGAGATGAGTGGAAGACAGCCTTCAACACACGAGACGGCCATTATGAGTACCTGGTCATGCCTTTCGGCCTCTGCAACGCCCCCGCTGTCTTTCAAGACTTCATGAACGATATTTTCCGAGACCTCCTCTACTCCTTTGTTGTCATCTATCTGGATGACATTTTGATTTTCTCCCCTTGTGAATCTCTTCATGTTTCTCATCTGAGACAGGTCCTTCAACGCCTCAGAGAGAATAATTTGTTTGCCAAGATTGACAAATGCGAATTTCATCAGCCCAAGATTTCCTTTCTTGGTTACATCATTTCTGCCTCTGGTTTTGAGATGGATCCAGCAAAAGTCTCTGCGGTCCACAAATGGGTCCCTCCTTCTAATCTGAAAGCAGTCCAACGGTTCCTGGGCTTCGCCAACTTCTATAGGAAGTTCATTAGAAATTTTTCCGGCATCGTCCTTCCCATCACTGCCCTTACTAGGAAGGGTACAAGGTTTGTCTGGACCCCTGAAGCACAGAGAGCTTTTGATGACCTGAAACAAGCCTTTTCTTCTGCTCCTGTTTTGATTCATCCAGATGTTTCTCGTCCTTTTGTTTTGGAGGTGGATGCTTCTGATTCCGGAGTTGGGGCCATCCTCTCACAACGGTCTGACTTTCATGGCCCGTTACATCCCTGTGCCTTCTTTTCACGGAAATTTTCCTCTGCTGAGAGAAACTATGACGTGGGCAACAGAGAACTTTTAGCAGTTAAATTGGCCCTAGAGGAATGGCGTCATTTACTGGAGGGTTCGGCTGAACCTATCACCATTCTTACGGATCATAAAAATCTTGAATACATCTCTTCTGCCAAGAGACTGAATCCCCGCCAAGCACGTTGGGCTCTCTTTTTCTCCAGATTTAATTTCATAATTTCTTTTCGCCCTGGTTCAAAAAACTCCAAGGCTGATGCCCTGTCCAGATCATTTTCGTCGGATGAAGCCCCTGTTCTCTCTCCTACTCCAATTATCCCTCCTGAATTCATTGTGGCTCCTGTTTCTGTCTCTCCTCCAGAATGTCCTCCTGGGAAGACCTTTGTGCCTGCCTACTCTGTCCCTCAAGTCCTGTCCTGGGCTCATTCCTCCAAGTTGGCTGGGCATCCTGGTGTCAACAAGACCATCGATTTGTTATCCAGGTACTTTTGGTGGCCCTCCTTGAAACAAGATGTCTCTTTGTTTGTGTCTTCCTGTGTCACCTGTGCTCAACAGAAGACTCCTCGTTCCCTTCCTTGTGGCCTTCTTCAACCTTTACCCACTCCCTCCCAACCCTGGGTGGACATTGCAATGGACTTTGTGGTGGATTTACCCAAGTCTTCGGGGATGACTACCATTTGGGTCGTCGTGGATAGATTCTCGAAGATGGCACACTTTGTTCCCCTCAAGAAGCTGCCCACAGCCTCCACTCTCGCTCAGCTTTTCGTCAAAGAGGTTTTTCGTCTGCATGGCATTCCTTCCTCCATTGTCTCTGATCGTGGCGTTCAGTTTGTTTCAAGATTCTGGAGGGCTTTTTGTAAACTTCTGAACATTCATCTGAACTTTTCCACGGCTTACCATCCTCAGAGTAATGGGCAGACTGAAAGGACGAACCAATCTTTGGAGCAGTTTCTCCGATGTTTCATCTCACAAAATCAGGATAACTGGTCTGATCTTCTTCCTTGGGCTGAGTTTGCACATAATAATCTCAAACATAGCTCTTTGAACTGCTCTCCCTTTTTCTGTGTCTATGGTCTCTCTCCCTCAGCTCTTCCTCCAACTGCTGTCAAAGTGGACGTTCCTGCAGCTGACTCCTTGTTTCGGAACTTTCAGAAGATCTGGACAGATGCTCATTCCGCCCTTGCCAAGGCTTCTTCGCGCCAGAAGGTGGCTGCCGATAAACATCGTCGCCCTGCTCCCGGGTTCAAGGTAGGGGACTCTGTCTGGCTCTCTTCTAGGAATATCAAGCTCAAGCAGTCCTGTCCTAAGCTGGGTCCCCGATTCATCGGTCCTTTTAAAGTAAAGGAAATCATTAATCCGGTGTCTGTGAGGTTGGACCTTCCTCCCAACATGAACATTTCCAGCTCTTTCCACGTTTCATTGCTCAAACCTGTTGTCCAGAATGCATTTTCTTCTCTGGAATCACCTCCTCCTCCTGTTTTCGTGAATGGCCATCAGGAATTTGAGGTACAAGATATTATTGACTCTCGTAGGTCCAGAAGAGGAGTCCAGTACCTGGTCCACTGGAGAGGCTTTGGTCCTGAGGAGAGATCGTGGGTGAGTGCTGCCAATACCCATGCCCCCAGATTATTGAGGACCTTCCATAGGAGGTTTCCCAACAAGCCCTGGGAGCCCCCGGAGGGGTCTCCTGAAGGGGGGGGTACTGTAACACCAGCAGCGCGCCAGCGCATAAACGCTGGAGCGCGTCAACTTAGGCGCCGGCGCATAAACACTGGTGCACACCAAAATGGATGCTCCCACCAAAACACTGAGGAGCTATGACATCTAAATTGGGCGCCTGGCTTCCTATTGGTCCCTGATCTGTCTGTCTTCCTCAGCCTGCTCCTGATTGGTTCCTGTCCCCTTAAATACCTTCCTCTTCCTCCTCACATTGCCCAAGCTGGCTTCTGTTTCCACAGTTCCTGCTCAAGCCCCGTTTGCCTGCTTTCCTGTTTATTCGACCCTTGGCCTGTTTATTCAACTTTGTACCTTCGCTGCCTGGACCGACCACTGCTTGAACTTGACGACGCTTTTGCCTTATCCCTTGGTACTTCGCTTCTCTGCTTCCTGAAACCGACCACTGCCTGTAATTGACTACGCCTTTGCCTGATCCCTGGATACTTCGCTTTTGGCTAACACGCTTGGCTCCTTTGCTGACTCCGCCGCAGAAAGTCCGGGGCCCCAAAAGGGCGTCGGTGAAGACCGGAGCTGTAGAGGAATTCCAGTTGCCATTTGTCTGCATAGGACCAGCTGTCCTCCTCCGGGATCCCAGGTAACAGATCGTTACAATTCTGCACTGAAATCCATTTCTCAAAAGAGCAAACAGATTTTTTTATATTCAATTTTGAAATCTGACATGGGGCTAGACATATTGTCAGTTTCCCAGCTGCCCCAAGTCATGTGACTTGTGCCTGCACTTTAGGAGAGAAATGCTTTCTGGCAGGCTGCTGTTTTTCCTTCTCAATGTAACTGAATGTGTCTCAGTGGGACCTGGATTTTACTATTGAGTGTTGTTCTTAGATCTACCAGACAGCTGTTATCTTGTGTTAGGGAGCTGCTATCTGGTTACCTTCCCATTGTTCTGTTGTTTGGCTGCTGGGGGGGAAAAGGGAGGGGGGTGATATCACTCCAACTTGCAGTACAGCAGTAAAGAGTGACTGAAGTTTATCAGAGCACAAGTTACATGACTTGGGGCAGCTGGGAAATTGACAAAATGTCTAGCCCCATGTCAGATTTCAAAATTGAAAATAAAAAAATCTGTTTGCTCTTTTGAGAAATGGATTTCAGTGCAGAATTCTGCTGGAGCAGCACTATTAACTGATTCATTTTGGAAAAAAAAAAATTTTTCCCATGACAGTATCCCTTTAAGGCCTTTGGACCAAATAGCCGCACATATAAAAATTGTCATTAGCGTCAAAATTGACGCGCAACAGAATTATTTTGACGCCCATTGACTTCAATGCGTTGCGCAAATTTTTTGCAGTTTCCCAAATTTCTTGGTAAATTTGCAAATTTTTGGGCAAAGCGAAACTGCACAGATTCGTCTAGCACTAATAATATTCCAAATTACGCAACAAAAACCTGGTGGACCCTGCCTGTGCTGCTCTCCCCCCCATGACCACAAGTAGAAAATAAGTGAGCATTGGGACCCAGAGGGGGGTTGTGGCCTGTAGGGAGGTGCAGTTGGGGTGAGGGGCACATTTATCAAGGGTTGAATTTTGAATTCTTGTGAGTTTTTTTAAACTCCCTTAAATTCGATTGAATTTGAAATTCTACTGGGGGAAATTTATTTTAAAAAAAAGTTGAAATTTTACCGACTGCAAAACTCGAACTGAATTCGATCCGAATTTTTCAAAACTCAATTTGAGTTTTTCTCTAAAAAAATACTTGATTGTCAGGAAGGCTACAAACATCCCCAAATTGATCCCTGGACCTCTCCCATTGACTTATACAGTGATACGGCAGGTTTTAGGTGGCGGATAGTCGAATTCAAATTCTTAAAGGGCCAGAGTATGATAAATCTCAAAAAACTAATTTGAATTTTTCTTTTTTTGGATAATTCCCTAGTGGAATCTGATGGTTTTGGCCAAAAAAGAATCCTAAAATTCTAATTCAAATTTTCAATTCGACCCTTAAAGGAGAAGAAAAGGTTAACACAAATTAAGCTTTATCAGAAAGAACTATATAAATATACCAGTAAACCCTCAAAGTAATTCTGCTCTGAGTCCTCTGTCAAAAGAAACAGCACATTTCTTTCCTTCTATTGTGTACTCATGGGCTTCTGTATCCGACTAACTGTTTTCAGCTTAAACCTCCAGGGCTAGGGCTTGAGCATGCTCAGTTTGCTCCTCTCTTCCCCTTCCTGCTGTAATCTGAGCCCAGAGCTATGAGTGAGCAGGGAGAAACTCGGGCAGGAAGTGATGTCATACCAAGCTAATATGGCAGCTGCTATCCTAAACAAATTGAGAGCTTCTAGAGCTGTTTACTCAGGTATGGTAAAGCATTCTACAAAATAAATATTGCGTTCTAGCTTGCACTAATGTGGCTAATCTATGGGCAATAAACTGCCTCTGTAGCTTTCTTTCTCCTTTAATAAATCTGCCCCATAGTGACACTGTAGGGGTCTTGCACAATTGCACTGAACATTGTATCCCTGTATCAAGAACCCTCAGTTTCTGCAGCTCCCTCATACGTGAGTCTGAATCTGATATAAAGGGATTATTAGCGGAGTCGGGACCCCGTTGCACCTTTATTACACCCAACACTCTCAGGCTGTTTTCTTATTCCAGACGTGCGACTGTGAATGGGGAAAAGCGTCAGCAGTGCGCGAGAGGTTTTAATTAAAATCTTATCACCGACTGCAAATAAAATTGGTTGACAAGTTTTTCACTTTCGCAGACATAGAAAAAAAAAAAGATTTTCTGCAGCGTGTTTAACTTCCCCTTTTATTTGTCCATTAAAAAAGCCGATCCGCCGGGCGCTTGCTGTTCAGATAACGTTTAAATTGGACATAAGAAAAAAATCCTGTTCAGAGGCATAAAATTAAATTAAAAAAAAAGAGTTTAATCTCTTGTACTTTGCATTCGGAAGTTTCAAAGTCGTGACCTAATTTCCAGGGTCCGATTTGCTCTCGGTTCATGGGAAGTGAATCAATATTTTAAAGGAAAAATGTAGCTGCGGTGGAAACAGATTTATAAATGGACATGGTAAATAATGCACGAGCTCTGCTGCTGGGGGATACTCTGTGTGGCCTGGAGAAGAGACTTATTCAGATTTCACTCCCCTACAACATAAATGGTCCAGTCCAAAGGCCTCATCATTAAGCCTCTACTTAAAATGGTAGTTCACCTTTAAATTAACTGTTAGTATGATGTAGACATTGATATTCTAAGACAATTTGCAATTGGTCTTCATTTTCCAGTTTTTATGGTTTTCCCGTTATTAAGCTGTTTGGCAGCTCTCCGCTTTGGTATTTCAACCGCTATCTTGTTGCTAGGGTCTTGTTTACCCTAGCAACCAGACAGCGGCTTGAAAGAGAGATGGGGATATGAATAGAAAGATAAGTAATAAAAAGTAATAAGAACAATAAAAGTGGAGCCGTACGGAGCAGACAGTTTTTTGCTGCCGGGGTCAGCGACCCCCATTTGAAAACTGGAAAGAGACGAGAAGAAGGCAAATAATTAAAGATTATATATAAATAGAATAATAATAATAATATTAAAAACCAAGAGCAAAGTTGCTAGGAATAGGGCATTCTATAACATACTAAAAGTTAACTTAAAGGGGAACTAACCCTTTAACTGCTTATTGGGTTTGAAATGCTGATCTGTAGCCACATATCTATCCTTCATTTTTAAATCGCCACTCCCTTGGTATACTCTGTACTCACCGCTGGTTCTGACTCTTGAAACAATTTAGCAGGAGCCAGCTTTCCTTCACCCAAGATTCCTATTCCCATAATTCCTTGCATGCCCCCACCCATGGCTGTTGGTTTTGGCTAAAGGCTTCGGTTAATGGGATAATAAATTGGGCATCAATTAATTGGGTATCATATCCAGCAATGAAGAAAATATTGATTGAAGAAGATATTGATTTCAACAGCAAGGACACATAGGGGGATATTTACTAAAATCCGACTTTATCCCATATTTTATCTAAACAAAAACATGCTCGATTTGACCTTGTTTATTAATAAAATAACCCAAATGAATCGCAGAAAAACTCGATAAAATCAAGCAAAACCCCAAATCATTCGACTTTTTCCCGAATTAAATTTTTGCCCCAAAAAAACAGGAAAAAAGACGGATTTTCATGCAAAACCCACCGAAAACCCAGATAACTGCACTTTGGGATAGGAGCCTCTCCCATTTACTTATACAGGACCTGGACAGGTCCGAGATGGTGGATTTTCGGATTCTGTCTATATGCAAATTAAGATTCGGATTCGTTTCGGTATTCGGCCGAATCTTTCACGAAGGATTCAGGGGTTCGGAAGAATCCAAAATAGCTGATTTGGTGCATCCCTACTAATAATGACATTTTCTTTTGTTATGCAAAGAGCAGTTCATGGATGGAGTTCCCCTTTAACCATGTATAGGCGCTATAAAATCTCAATATTAGTGATGGACGAATAAATTCTGTGTTTCGCTGCCGGAGAATAAATTTGTGAAAAAAAAATTAGTCTGAAAAGTCACTTGTGTCAAAATCGATGCGCGTCAAAACTAATCGGACGCCCAATGACTTTAACGGCGGAGTCAAAATTGGCGCTATCGACTTTTCGGACACACATCCAAAATTTACATGGACGACAATTTTCGAATTCCACAAATTTTTCGCCGTTTTGCAAATATAGGGAGAAAACGGGAGAAATTCGCCCGTCACTACTTAGTATAAGTCCCGGTTTTGGTCGCGAGCCCAGGCTTAAAGCGCAGAAAGAATCCAATCAGAATCCAAGAACTGTGACAACTGAATTAAATATGTTTTTTTTTTTAATTCCCTCCTTTCGGTTTGCCAGGGAGGTAATTAAATTGGGGTTTCAAAGTCAGAGCTAATTAATGAAAACGTATCAGCCGCCGGCACGACTGCCGACCAGAGACGCTTCCATATTGTTCATTCAAGTAATTTCCACGGAATATGCGCATATTAAACCCCCGCCGCTGTCAGCGTCTCGAGATATTGATATCAAATGAAATGCTGCTCTAAAATATTCCAAATTAATTTTCCTTTGATCACGGCCCCTGTCGCTCATTGGCTAGGAAAATATCTGCAGGAATTAAGGGATGTTTGTTCCTTTCAAATGGGGGTCACTGACCCCATCTAAAAAACAAAATGCTCTGTGAGGCTACATATTTATTATTATTGCTGCTTTTTATTTCTCATCTTTCTGTTCAGGCCTCCCCTGTTCAGTCTCTTATTCAAATCAATGCATGGTTGCTAGGGTGTTTTGGATCCTAGCAACCAGACTGGAGAGCTGCTGAATAAAAAGCTAAATAACTCAAAAACCACAATTAATAAAAAATGAAAACCAAAAGCAAATTGTCTCAGAATATATCTACATCCTACTAACAAGTAATAATACAACAGTAGCTTGTACTTGATCCCAACTAAGATATAATTAATCCTTATTGGAAGCAGAACCAGTCTATTTGGTTTATTTAATTTTTACATGATTTTTTAAAAGCACACTCAAAGTAAGGAGATCCAAATAATGGAAAGACCCATTATCCGGAAAACTCCAGGTCCAGAGCATTCTGGATAACAGGTCCCATACCTATAGTTTAATAGTTTGAGTTTGCTAAGAAACCTGAAATATCCAAGCATTATTGATACTATTGGCTATACTGTACTGTCTAAGGGAATCAATATGGCACCTCCTCCTCCTCCCATATGTATAAATACAAATATACAGAGAAGGAATGTTCTGGGCACACAATAAGCTATACCCTCATACTGTACTGTCTAAGGGAATCAATATGGCACCTCCCTCCTCCCATATGTATAAATACAAATATACAGAGAAGGAATGTTCTGGGCACACAATAAGCTATACCCTCATACTGTACTGTCTAAGGGAATCAATATGGCACCTCCTCCTCCCATATGTATAAATACAAATATACAGAGAAGGAATGTTCTGGGCACACAATAAGCTATACCCTCATACTGTACTGTCTAAGGGAATCAATATGGCACCTCCTCCTCCCATATGTATAAATACAAATATACAGAGAAGGAATGTTCTGGGCAGATAAGCTATACCCTCATACTGTACTGTCTAAGGGAATCAATATGGCACCTCCTCCTCCCATATGTATAAATACAAATATACAGAGAAGGAATGTTCTGGGCACACAATAAGCTATACCCTCATACTGTACTGTCTAAGGGAATCAATATGGCACCTCCTCCTCCCATATGTATAAATACAAATATACAGAGAAGGAATGTTCTGGGCACATAAGCTATACCCTCATTGAATCTGTGGATCATTTTTCATTGAAACAAATGACTAAACTCACTTAATAAATCCTAATGAACCAATCGTTACAACAAAATAACAAAATGAAAGGCAAATATGATTACAAGCCCACTGCGTCTAATTAGTGAATAAATAAAAACAGTTTACTGTTCATGCAGATCTTTTCTATCCCAGGAGTGATATTGCAGGAGGGATGTTGTGTATCACAGGGTGTGAGTGCGTCAGATTCTTCTGTTTGTACAACAATCTTGTAAATTCATAAAGTATCTCCAGAAAAGATCTCATTTGCTGTAGTGAAAGATATATATATATATATTTATATGCAGAAATGCAATCCCTGTATGTTATAAACGCTGATAGAAATGAAGACCAACTGCAGTGTTGCTTAGATTACTTTACATGCCTTTTAAGGAGAATCGTCCCCTTAATCATCAAGACATTCCGTCCCTACTTATAGTTGCCAGAATAGTGGGACCGTAGCCGAGACACCCATGTTACTGCCAGTGGATTCATTCAGCACCTCGGACAGCTGCCAACTGGGTGCTGTCTAATTCCCCAGGGTCCTAGTGCCTCACGATCAAGTTTACATTTAAATACAGATCTTAAGTACAAATAAATGCTGTTATATGTAGATTGTCCAGTGCATTATTTTGTAGCCAGACCATTCCTTCTCTGTATATCTGTATTTATACAAAAGGGAGATAGAGTGAGAGAGAATTGACTCTAGACCCGAGGCTTCTCTGCTAATTACAACGTGTTGCCTGTAAATCATCTGTAATTCCAGTGATTCTCTATCACACAAAGTGCTCCTCAGTGTCAGGCATGTGAGTGACTCAGAGAAGGAGGGCACAAGATGATGCCGGTCATTACAGGGGCAATTTTCTGTGCCGAGTGAATGTGACAGACAAGAACACACCAGGCATCTCTATGTCACAATCAGTACAATGGCAGGCGGATAGATTAGACCCGGTGCCTAAAGGCTGTTTCACTGCATCTGGGGGAGAATGTTACCCGCACTCATATTCCATCATATCTGCTCTGTTCTACTGCGAGAGAGAGAAATAGGCAGACAGACAGACAGATGGATAAGATGATAGATGATAGATAGATAGATAGATAGATAGATAGATAGATAGATAGATAGATAGATAGATAGGTTAATAGATAGATGATAGATACATACATAGAAATACAAAGAGAGAGAAAGAGAGAGAGAGAGAGAGAGAGAGAGAGAGAGAGAGAGAGAGAGATTAAAATATAGATGATAGATAGATAGATAGATAGATGATAGATACATAGATAGATACATAGAAAGACAGAGAGAGAGAGATTAATAGATAGAGAGAGAGAGAAAGAGAGAGAAATAGACAGACAGATGGATAAGATGATAGATAGATAGATAGATGATAGATAGAAAGGGAGAGAGAGAGATTAAAATATAGATGATAGATAATAGATAGATAAATAGAAAGAGAGAGAGAGAGAGACTCCACTTCCTACTGGGAGAAGAGACACTGACAGTAACAATAGCTGCACAATATATCAGAGACTGTCATAGACTGAGAGACCCCACTTTCCCCTATTCCCATAAACTGCCCCCCTAACCCCACCCATTTCACCCCTCTACCTGCTTTGGCAATGCTTAAAGGAGAAGGAAACCTCCTCGGCGCTAACCCCCCTCCCACCCTCCCGTGTATTGCCCCCCCTCCCTCCTCCCCCCTGGCCTACCCCTCCCGCTGGGCAAATGCCCCTAACTTGTTACTTACCCTTCTGCGCAGGTCCAGTCCACGGAGTTCACAGGCGACATCTTCTTCCACGCGATCTTCTTCCTCCTTTGACCGGCGCATGCACAGTAGGATCATTTCGCCGGTACGATCTACTGCGCATGCGCGTGACTTTTGGCGCATGCGCAGTAGATCCGTACCGGCGAAATTATCCTACTGCGCATGCGCCAAAACGCCGGTCAAAGGAGGAAGAAGATCGCGTGGAAGAAGATGTCGCCTGTGAACTCCGTGGACTGGACCTGCGCAGAAGGGTAAGTAACAAGTTAGGGGCATTTGCCCAGCGTGAGGGGTAGGCCAGGGGGGAGGAGGGAGGGGGGCAATACACGGGAGGGGGGGAGGGGGGTTAGCGCCTAGGAGGTTTCCTTCTCCTTTAATGTATTTGGTCCTGTCAATAAAGCTCATTTGATTTGATTTGAGAGAGAGAGAGAGAGAGAGAGAGAGAGAGAGAGAGAGATAGATAATAGATAGATAGATAGATAGATAGATAGATAGATAGATAGATAGATAGATAGATAGATAGATAGATAGATAGATAGATAGATAGATAGATAGAGATTAATAGAGAGAGAGAGAGAGAGAAAGAGAGAGAGAAAGAGAGAGAGAGAGAGAGAGATTAAAATATAGATGATAGATAGGTAGATAGATAGATAGATAGATAGATAGATAGATAGATAGATAGATAGATAGATAGATAGATAGATAGATAGATAGATAGATAGATTTATAGATAGATAGATAGATAGATAGATAGATAGATGATAGATAGATAGATAGATAGATAATAGATAGATAGATGATAGATAGATAGATAGATTTATAGATAGATAGATAGATAGATAGATAGATAGATCGATAGATAGATAGATAGATAGATGATAGATAGATAGATAGATAGATAAATAGATAGACAGATAGATAGATAGATAGATAGATAGATAAATAGATAGACAGATAGATAGATAGATAGATAGATAGATAGATAGATAGATAGATAGATAGATAGACAGACAAACAGATGATAGATAGATAGATAGATAGATAGATAGATAGATAGATAGATAGACAGACAGACAGATGATAGATAGATACATACATACATAGAAAGACAGAGAGAGATTAATAGAGAGAGAGAGAGAGAGAGAAATAGACAGACCGATGGATAAGATAGACAGATAGATGATAGATAGATAGATAGATAGATAGATAGATAGATAGATAGAAAGGGAGAGAGAGAGATTAAAATATAGATGATAGATAATAGATAGATAAATAGAAAGAGAGAGAGACTCCACTTCCTACTGGGAGAAGAGACACTGACAGTAACAATAGCTGCACAATATATAAGAGACTGTCATAGACTGAGAGAGACCCCACTTTCCCCTATTCCCATAAACTGCCCCCCAACCCCACCCATTTCACCCCTCTACCTGCTTTGGCAATGCTTAATGTATTTGCTCCTGTCAATAAAGCTCATTTGATTTGATTTGATTTGAGAGAGAGAGAGAGAGAGAGAGAGAGAGAGAGAAATAGACAGACCGATGGATAAGATGATAGATAGATAGATAGATAGATAGATAGATAATATGCACTTCTGATTGGGGAGATCCAGATGAAAACATATTATTACCAATGAAAGGGGTAATTTACTTAACATTTGTTACAAAGATTCTATTGCAGGTTTGCTTCCCAGCCCCCAAGATTGTAAGCTCTTGCGACTAAAGCTGGCCATAGATGTTGAGATTTTTAAAAGATCAGATGCTGATCGTGAGACCCCGATCTTCGAAAAATCGTAAGAGGTACGATCGTTCGAATCCCACTAACCGCACGATAATTTCGAAGGATTGGTCAGGCTTCCGTAAAATCGGCCGTTGGGCAATAAGAATCGCCGCGTCTATGGGGAGCTTTAGTCCCTCTAGATCTCTTGTAATGCTGATAATTCCGCTGGAAACAGAACTTGTTGGGGGATATTTATATTTATACCTTGTGTCCCAATCAGGTTAATGAAAAGAACCTCTTAGTGCGACGGCTCAGAAGTTCTGCCTACGGATTGTTCCATTTCCAGTGAGAGATCCATTCGTTACTTTGTTACATTTTCCTTATTATTTCTTTAGTATCAGCCGAGAGACAAACAGCGAGTTCAGCTGCGAGACGTCAGCACCCACCCCCCAAACTGTTTCCATTCTGATCGATATCTCGGGGTGAATTTGTGATGTTCTGCTACAGAGAGATCCTGTGTTCAGTTTCTTATGTTCTGATCCTGGGATTATGTGCAATCCCTTTATTGCATCAGAGTCTTGTGATAAAGGACAACTAAAGCCTAAAAATAAACTAGAAATGGTTTATATACTGTACTTACTGTACCAGCCCAGAGGTTCAACAGCCCTATAACAGTAATGATCCAGTTTCCCCCAGCAGCTCTACCTCTTGGATCTTGTGTTGTGAGTCAGTGGCACTGCACATGCTCAGTGGGCTGCTGCTGAGAAGTTACATTTAGGGGTCGGGGAAATAATTTAATACAAAGTGAGATTCATCCCACTGTTACTATAGGCACCATCTCTCCCTACTATACCTGCTATCCCACAGTCACACTCCCTTCCCAGAGACTATTATCCACTGTTACTATAGACACATCTCTCCCTACTATACCTGCTATCCCACAGTCACACTCCCTTCCCAGAGACTATTATCCCACTGTTACTATAGACACATCTCTCCCTACTATACCTGCTATCCCACAGTCACACTCCCTTCCCAGAGACTATTATCCACTGTTACTATAGACACATCTCTCCCTACTATACCTGCTATCCCACAGTCACACTCCCTTCCCAGAGACTGTTATCCACTGTTACTATAGACACCATCTCTCCCTACTATACCTGCTATCCCACAGTCACACTCCCTTCCCAGAGACTATTATCCACTGTTACTATAGACACATCTCTCCCTACTATACCTGCTATCCCACAGTCACACTCCCTTCCCAGAGACTATTATCCCACTGTTACTATAGACACATCTCTCCCTACTATACCTGCTATCCCACAGTCACACTCCCTTCCCAGAGACTATTATCCACTGTTACTATAGACACCATCTCTCCCTACTATACCTGCTATCCCACAGTCACACTCCCTTCCCAGAGACTATTATCCACTGTTACTATAGGCACCATCTCTCCCTACTATACCTGCTATCCCACAGTCACACTCCCTTCCCAGAGACTATTATCCACTGTTACTATAGGCACCATTTCTCCCTACTATACCTGCTATCCCACAGTTACACTACCTTCCCAGAGACTATTATCCACTGTTACTATAGACACATCTCTCCCTACTATACCTGCTATCCCACAGTCACACTACCTTCCCAGAGACTATTATCCCACTGTTTCTATAGGCACCATCTCTCCCTACTATACCTGCTATCCCACAGTCACACTCCCTTCCCAGAGACTATTATCCCACTGTTACTATAGACACATCTCTCCCTACTATACCTGCTATCCCACAGTCACACTACCTTCCCAGAGACTATTATCCCACTGTTTCTATAGGCACCATCTCTCCCTACTATACCTGCTATCCCACAGTCACACTCCCTTCCCAGAGACTATTATCCCACTGTTACTATAGACACATCTCTCCCTACTATACCTGCTATCCCACAGTCACACTACCTTCCCAGAGACTATTATCCCACTGTTTCTATAGGCACCATTTCTCCCTACTATACCTGCTATCCCACAGTCACACTCCCTTCCCAGAGACTATTATCCACTGTTACTATAGGCACCATTTCTCCCTACTATACCTGCTATCCCACAGTCACACTCCCTTCCCAGAGACTATTATCCCACTGTTACTATAGGCACCATCTCTCCCTACTATACCTGCTATCCCACAGTCACACTCCCTTCCCAGAGACTATTATCCACTGTTACTATAGACACCATCTCTCCCTACTATACCTGCTATCCCACAGTCACATTCCCTTCCCAGAGACTATTATCTACTGTTACTATAGGCACCATCTCTCCCTACTATACCTGCTATCCCACAGTCACACTCCCTTCCCAGAGACTATTATCCACTGTTACTATAGGCACCATCTCTCCCTACTCATATAACAAAACCTATGACAGCAGGAGACATTACACATTGTTTCAGGTGAGTGATTGCCTATCTATGTTAGCAGAGCAGACTCTTTTCAGAACAAGTGATATCGGTTATTTCAGCGCATCACACAAACAAATGAGATTGGAGCTTTTGTTCAGTAATACCAGGTTTTCTCTGTGTTCCTGTGGGGACAGAGGAATAATTCTGGCCGGCTGTCGGCTTTAGCTGAGATGCTGCAGATTTGGGAATACAGGTGGGTAGAAGGATTATGTTCAAGGCAAGTAAAGTCAATTTAGAATAAATTGGCACCCGCTGCTCTTTTATTTATCTGTAGTGATGTAGATTCAACAGTCGCTCACCTGAATGTTCATTAATGACTCTGAAATGACATCCAATCCACACAGGAGATCCAGCGGAATGGAGCCCAGGCCCAGTCACATTTCAGGCGACTGTCGGAGGATTCGCTGAAGCTTCAGATGTTTATTTAAGGCGGCACAGCTCCCAAACTAAGAACCTTTGGCACAAACTGTGGTTTCATTTTTAGGGATTTGCTTTGAGAAATTTACTGTGATGAAGACAACAGAGCAGAGGAATTTATTTGAGTTTAACCTCAGAACTCAATTCCTTTTACTAAAGCAAAAACGAATACAGCGAATAGAAAAAACGCCCAAATGTTCCCGGTTGCCCAAGTATAACTGCACAACAATTTACTATAACGTACTACAAGGTTACTGTCTGCTTTCTCTCATTTCCCTACAGAAATAGGGATTGGTAACACTAGATAGGTACCTAATATATAGAGACAAGAGGAAAGTGTTGGAAGGGTTACTGTCTGCTCTCTCTCATTTCCCTACAGAAATAGGGATTGGTAACACTAGATAGGTACCTAATATATAGAGACAAGAGGAAAGTGTTGGAAGGGTTACTGTCTGCTCTCTCTCATTTCCCTACAGAAATAGGGATTGGTAGCACTAGATAGGTACCTAATATATAGAGACAAGAGGAAAGTGTTGGAAGGGTTACTGTCTGCTCTCTCTCATTTCCCTACAGAAATAGGGATTGGTAACACTAGATAGGTACCTAATATATAGAGACAAGAGGAAAGTGTTGGAAGGGTTACTGTCTGCTCTCTCTCATTTCCCTACAGAAATAGGGATTGGTAACACTAGATAGGTACCTAATATATAGAGACAAGAGGAAAGTGTTGGAAGGGTTACTGTCTGCTTTCTCTCATTTCACTACAGAAATAGGGATTGGTAACACTAGATAGGTACCTAATATATAGAGAGACAGAGACAAGAGGAAAGTGTAGGAAGGGTTATCCTGGTATTTGATGGGGGAGCAAAGCTATGGAATCTCTAATAGGCACCCCGACATATTGACCAATCGCCTGGAATGTTACAACATTTGCCTGGAAAATTTGTTTAACCCATACATATCTAAATCACTCCGTCTCTCAAAGGGGCTGGTCCAAATCATGGATTCTCCTTATAGAGCCATCAAGGGAGGCTGATTAGCCAACATATAACCAACATTAAAGCTTCCTTCCCAACCAACCTTGAATCCTATTCCAGCCTAAAAAAAACATCATTGCGTCCATAGAATATAGATGAAAGGCAGTGATATCACAGGTGCAATGTTCTATTTATCAGATACTCTGTTCTTTTTGTAATTACATCTCAGATGCCCGGTGTTGGTAGAAAAGTCCTGTATTATCTCCTGGAGGCTGAAGCAGGTTTTGTTACTGTGCAAATTGCCAAGCTTGGAAGCCCGGGGTGCCAACTGCCACTTTAGCGAACATTGTTTCCAACGAGCATCGGCGAATTGAGATTATCTTCCCTGTCAAACAGCTGACAGCTTTAAATACATAATAGATAACCCCGGCTGCCTCGGAACAACCCAACTCTCCTGACAGCTAATTATGTTATCGTGTCGCAAATATTAAGCTCCGACGTAAGAGCTTAGTCCGTGTTATTCCGGGTTTATTGAATTCATTATCCTGATGAGAGATAAAGACAAGGCAGGGTCTAGTTCGAGATCTACGTGCGTTCAGCCAACGGCGCTGTCGAGCATCCGGGTTTCGGATCTCAGGTTGAGAGAACTAAGGGAACTAATAGGGGCTCATTTATAGAGCAGAGACATAATAGGAATTGTCATTAAAGGGGAAATAAAGTCTAAAATAGAATAAGGCTAGAAATGCTGTATTTTGTATACTAAACATAAACATGAACTTACTGCACCACAAGCCTAATCAAACAAATGCTTTCAAAGTTGGCCACAGGGGGTCACCATCTTGTATCTTTGTTATACATCTTTGCAAGACCAAGACTGTGCACATGCTCAGTGTGGTCTGGGCTGCTTAGGGATCGTCATAAATGATCAAAACAGCACAAGTCAAATAATATCTGCCAGAAGCCGATACAACAAGACTGATTAATAATCAGAATATACAGACTGCACTGGCTCCTGTGTTGTCATGTAATCTAATGGGGATTTTATAGTTTTTGTATTGTTTAATACAAACTTTCTCCAACTCTGCAGAACCAGTGGCTGCAGCAAAATAATCCTCCAAATAGAATCCCAGTTTATCTGTTTAAATCTGGCTCCATGATCTTTGTCCCTGCAGCTGGAGTTGGAAACAGTAAAGGGGATGTAAAGGCAAAAATAAAATCCAATACAAATCTCGACACAGTCGCCGACTGCTCTACAGGGAAACAAACAAAGCTGCTTGAGTTCTGGAGGGAACGGAACAGTTTTGGCTGATGCCACCCACTGCCAGGCTTCTCAGAAGTCTTGCACTGGCCCAGATGTATGGGTAGGTCAGATGGTGGACCTTACCCTTTCC
Source organism: Xenopus petersii (assembly GCA_038501925.1). Classification (NCBI taxonomy): domain Eukaryota; kingdom Metazoa; phylum Chordata; class Amphibia; order Anura; family Pipidae; genus Xenopus; species Xenopus petersii. The sequence continues at coordinate 3,078,832 of CM076676.1, read as the reverse complement.
TGGTGACTTCCCACAACTATCTCAGACCCTCCAATGAAGATTCTCCTGCCCTGTTCTGTTCCCTCAAGTGATGTGGCCCCTTCTCGTGCCTAATAGAGTAGAATGTCAGTGATCCCCAACCATTAGATTGTGAGTAACATGTTGCTCCCTGTGGCCTCAAAGAAGATTCTTATTTTTCAACTCCTGGTTCAGTTTTGGTTGAATAAAAATCCAGTATAATGCCAAACAAAGCCTCCTGTAGGATGTCAGTCCACATAGGGGCCATCAAATAGCCAATTACAGCTCTTGTTTGGCACACACAGAAACTTTTTCATGATTGTGTTGCTCCCCAACTTTTTTTCCATTTCAATATGGCTAACGGGTACAAAAGGTTGGGGACCCCTGAAGTAGATGGATCAGGTGTGGGTTTCCAAACTATTGGGAGAACATTGGATCTAGTAGGGATTGGCCTACTAGGAGATCTTTGGTGTTCTGGTGCTTCAGGATGACCCTTATCCCCCAATAGTTGAGAGATTCCAACAGAAATAAGGTTGATCTAGTCCAGCAAGTATCTCCTAGTAGGCATGGTCTTAGTGTGCCCACGTCTAGAATAATTCCCACCACAAGCCTATATAGAAACCTATACCAGTAGTCAATATCCAAGTTCTCTGGTGGGACCTTGGAGACCCCAATCGGACAGAGATCTCAAATCTAATATCAAAACCTTCACTAAAAGAGCAGTGGGAGGACAGAATAAACTCCTGGCAAAGGCAAAAGATACATTATCAACAGAAGGAGAAGCCTCATCCCTTTCATTAGCCAGAACCCATGGATCTGAATTGGCCCAAGAGCTTTAGATCTGCTGTTGACTGTATTGTAACAAGGGTCTCCAAACCTCTGCCTGGGAAACGTCTCTCAGTATCAATGAGATTTATTTAGAATTCTAACATTTCCCAGAGACATTTCAAAATTCAAATTTGCTTTCGGGCGAAATTCCTACCCAGGTTCACAGCTTCTCCAATCACAGAAGGATCTCCGGCCGGCTGGAAAATGTGGGTTTCTTGCACTCGAAATGGAAATGAGATGGAAATGTGAACTTGCTGATTTCTTTCTGCTCTGATTGTAGGAATTCTCTGACCATAAATGAAAGGCAGCGCTGGGGTTTAACTGAAATTTACTTATGGCAAGAGAGGCATTAGGGCTCAATTATTTCTCTGAGAGCAGACAGTAACCCTTCCAACACTTTCCTCTTGTCTCTATATATTAGGTACCTATCTAGTGTTACCAATCCCTATTTCTGTAGGGAAATGAGAGAGAGCAGTCAGTAACCCTTCCAACACTTTCCTCTTGTCTCTATATATTAGGTACCTATCTAGTGCTACCAATCCCTATTTCTGTAGGGAAATGAGAGAGAGCAGACAGTAACCCTTCCAACACTTTCCTCTTGTCTCTATATATTAGGTACCTATCTAGTGTTACCAATCCCTATTTCTGTAGGGAAATGAGAGAGAGCAGACAGTAACCCTTCCAACACTTTCCTCTTGTCTCTATATATTAGGTACCTATCTAGTGTTACCAATCCCTATTTCTGTAGGGAAATGAGAGAGAGCAGACAGTAACCCTTCCAACACTTTCCCATTGTTTGTAACTGTATATTTTCAGCCTGCAGACAACAAACTCTGTTATTAGTTTAATGACATTATGTAAAGTCCCAGTAAGAAGTGGAAGTCGGATCTATTTTAAGGAACAGTCAAGAAAAATGTTTGATTTTGAGTTAAAAACATTGTTTTAATCAGTATGAGAGCGAGAGGCTAAGGGGAACTGGGCCATGAAATGATTTGTGTGACATTTGACTGCAACTAAATATACAAGTTGAAATAAACATTCGGGACTCGCAGTCGCTGTCAAACCCCAAATATCCCCAGAACGTCAGAAAGAAAAAACAAACTGCTGCGAAATTCAATGCGTTTCTCTCTCTCTGCGACTCGGAATCTGTTTCAATGAAAACAACTCGTTACACGCAAGTCACAGATGTCTGACCTTTTCCAACCTGTTTAAGGTCTCGACGGTATTGAGAAACAGACTTAGTACTTTCTCTGTTTGGGTAGCGATGTGTGAGCCAGCGACGCTCTCCTGAGACCCCACCAGCCGCTGATTTAGTGAGAGCTCAGTCTAAGCTGAGATTTCCTCTCCCTATAAATGTCTCCTGCTCAAATACAGTATACACAGGCTCATAGTCTGTACAGAGAGATCCCATAAAACTATGGTACATAGGTATTCCCTGTACTAAGCACAATTCAGCAGGAACAGTCCCTAAGTTTGCTCATAGTCTGTACAGAGAGATCCCATAAAACTATGGTACATAGGTATTCCCTGTACTAAGCACAATTCAGCAGGAACAGTCCCTAAGTTTGCTCATAGTCTGTACAGAGAGATCCCATAAAACTATGGCAGCATAGGTATTCCCTGTACTAAGCACAATTCAGCAGGAACAGTCCCTAAGTTTGCTCATAGTCTGTACAGAGATATCCCATAAAACTATGGTACATAGGTATTCCCTGTACTAAGTACAATTCAGCAGGAACAGCCCCTAAGTTTGCTCATAGTCTGTACAGAGAGATCCCATAAAACTATGGCAGCATAGGTATTCCCTGTACTAAGCACAATTCAGCAGGAACAGCCCCTAAGTTTGCTCATAGTCTGTACAGAGAGATTAATAAAACTATGGTACATAGGTATTCCCTGTACTAAGCACAATTCAGCAGGAACAGTCCCCTAAGTTTGCTCTTAGTCTGTACAGAGAGATCCCATAAAACTATGGTACATAGGTATTCCCTGTACTAAGCACAATTCAGCAGGAACAGTCCCTAAGTTTGCTCATAGTCTGTACTGAGAGATCCCATAAACTATGGCAGCATAGGTATTCCTCTGTATTAAGTACAATTCAGCAGGAACAGTCCCTAAGTTTGCTCATAGTCTGTACAGAGAGATCCCATAAAACTATGACAGCATAGGTATTCCCTGTACTAAGCACAATTCAGCAGGAACAGTCCCCTAAGTTTGCTCATAGTCTGTACAGAGAGATCCCATAAAACTATGGCAGCATAGGTATTCCCTGTACTAAGCACAATTCAGCAGGAACAGTCCCCTAAGTTTGCTCATAGTCTGTACAGAGAGATCCCATAAAACTATGGCAGCATAGGTATTCCCTGTACTAAGCACAATTCAGCAGGAACAGTCCCCCACATTTGCATTGCATACTGGGACAGAAGGGATGGCAGGGACCCATGGGTGCAGGTGAAATGCACTAGTCTAATGAAGGACATAGGGCCCACAAATGTTTTATAGCTGTGTTTCCAAGGAAACAGATTATTATATAGAGGGGGAGCATCACATGTGCCAGAAGCGTCTCAGAAATAAATGCTCCTTTTATTTTGCACAACTGTCCATGTCCTGCATTAGCGCTGCTGTCGGCCCCTCTATTCTGTGGGTTTGAGGCTCAGTCGGAGCAGAAGGAACACAATGTCCAGGATCCATTTATGTTACATTATATGTCATTTTGCCACAAGAACATTGTAATTACAATCTTCATATTTGTTCCCGTTATTGTTCCTTACAAATCCCCCCTGCGGGTCCTGATGCAAATTCTAACATTTTCCTGCCCGCCGAGTTCTAACCTTTTATTGTTCAGGACACATTTCGGGTTTAAAGTAATTGCCCTCACCTTTCGCATGGCGTTATGACTTAATGGGGCGCAGTTAATAATGGTAGAAAAGAACCAGGTGTTAGAGGGTCTGACTCTCCAGCCAGTCAGTAATGAAGCTTTTAGGAGTCTGTAAGGGATCAGGGAAGGCTCAAATGCATTTGTAAAGCCAGCGAGCGGCGTCTCAGGCACAATTACGCTCTCTTATTCTCAGATCGGAGGTTGTTTTTTCTGTTTCTGCACTGGAAATTCAGCCTTTTGTGCCAGAAGTCGCTCACAAACAACTGATGATTTCTATGAAAGTCGCAATCAGGGAGCGAATAGATTGTTATAATGGAGATTCTTACATCCGTTCCATCTCTCTCTCTCTCTGACTGCTCATTGGACTGTCTCTCCTGACTCCATCTCTTTCTATTCCAACCCCACTGCTTGGACTTTTCGTGTTTATAGTCTTCTTCTACAAACTGTCACCTGCCTGACTGCCGGCCATTGATACTGGTGTCTATAACGTGGTTAATGGTTGGCCAGAGCTTATTGTGAACGGAAGGAGACAAAGGTAGAATCCAAAAAACAGTCCAAGGTCTGGACAGGTGTAGGGTAAGGCAGAGTCCAATACACAGGACAGGGTCAGAACCAGGCTCGGACTGGCAATCTGTTGGTTCTGGCAAATGCCAGAGGGGCTGCTATAAGGTCCCATAGAAAGTCAGTATTTAGTGAGCTGTTTGGGCCTCTGAGTGGACTGATTGGGCCTCTGTGTACCTGAAATGCCAGGGCCTATTTTAATTCTCAATCCGGACCTGGAAAGAACCAGCAAAGGCCAAGGAACTAGACAGAAACTCATCCTCCATGTGAGCTCCATCATAGTATGCTAGATACAGCTGATGATTGGATCATTACTCTTGGGGTATAACAGACCAATCATAAAGGGCCCCAACTTAAAATTCATTACCCCAAACGAAATGATCAACCTGTGTTTCCAATTCAGCCAAATGATCTCAAACATGAGGCCACCAACCTTCAACCACATCTAATACTTTCCGGCCTTTCCAACAAGAGTCGTTGGACCCTACCAAGTACCCACCTTATATATTCATATTATTATGGTGCAGAACATTTCTACGTCGTTCTTATTTTACATATCAAAGCTTAAAACCCTGCAGAAAACTCATCAGGCTTTAGCAACTCATCATAATCCCTAATGAGACGGCAGCACAAGGTACACAGGGCATTGGCAGACACATTACAATTAAAAACATAAGGAAACATTGTATTATATTCACAATCTGCTGCGTCTGACCCGACCCAATTAGCCGCTTCCCTGCTTACGGATTAGTTATCTGGCCCGCGGCTAGCGGAAAATATACTTGTGTTTAATCAAGGGACTTTCCAAACGCCCCTCTCCATGAAATCGAAATTACACTTAATGACCCGTGTATCTTATAGCACCGGGCCCCACTCCAATATTCACAGAACTGCCTCCCTGTGGATCCGAGCCACAAACTATCCCAGCTCCTGGAAACACCAGTCGCAGCTTCCGGATACAATGTCACCGATTTATGAGAAAATTAGCATTTTATGCCAAATTCCAGCATTGTTCTTTGTAAATTGACAGAAATAAACACACTGTAATCTGGCAACATTCTGATATATATTATGATACACAATGTGAGCTCCTAATGCTCTGTTATACAGATAGCTAGAATCTCAGCTGCCATAAAGCAGGACAGGACTGTTGCTTACAATGGGGATCAGATAGGATCTGTGCAGCCACTGGGACAGAATGTTCTGTTATACAGATAGCTAGAATCTCAGCTGCCATAAAGCAGGACAGGACTGCTGCTTATAATGGGGATCAGATAGGATCTGTGCAGCCACTGGGACAGAATGTTCTGTTATACAGATAGCTAGAATCTCAGCTGCCATAAAGCAGGACAGAACTGCTGCTTACAATGGGGATCAGATAGGATCTGTGCAGCCACTGGGACAGAATGTTCTGTTATACAGATAGCTAGAATCTCAGCTGCCATAAAGCAGGACAGGACTGCTGCTTACAATGGGGATCAGATAGGATCTGTGCAGCCACTGGGACAGAATGTTCTGTTATACAGATAGCTAGAATCTCAGCTGCCATAAAGCAGGACAGGACTGCTGCTTACAATGGGGATCAGATACTGTACTGTCTAAAGGAAACTTATGGCACCTCCTCCCATTTGTATAAATACAAATAAACAGAGAAGGAAGTAAATGCAAAGGTTTAACGTGGGATAAAGTGTTTATCAACAGATGGAGGTGTTAAAGTAAAGTTTGTGTTTAATATAAAACTCCCTGTACAACAGAAACTTTACCCAACGATGAGCCCCAGAGCCGCCATTTATTAAATGTAAGTGATCCAGGGTAGTCTCCCACTAAGTAAGAAATCACAGGCCATTCTGGGAGCAGCCAAGTATCACGTGGGCTGGGATTTCTGGTAACCAACGTGTGATCTGATTTCTGGTTCATATGATTCTTCACAGACATCCGGACTGGATTCAATGCCGTGTATTCACATCCCATCCCCATTCACTGGGAACTAATAGGAGTATATTGTATTTATATACCTATCCCTGTTATCATAATGAAGGGGAAACTCCCTAACCCCCTTTTCCTTTCTCTCCTTCTGTCTCTCATCCCTCTCCTTTCCTTTTCTCCCCCAACTGTTTGGCCTTACTCTCCCCCATCCTCCCTCTTCTCTCCCCTTCTATATTTCTCCTCTCCCCCATTTGTCTCTCTACTCCCTAACCCCCTTTCCCTTCTCTCCTTCTGTCTCTCATCCCCTCTCCTTTCCTTTTCTCCCCCAACTGTTTGGCCTTACTCTCCCCCATCCTCCCTCTTCTCTCCCCTTCTATATTTCTCCTCTCCCCCAATTGTCTCTATTTTCCCTAACCCCCTTTCCCTTCTCTCCTTCTGTCTCTCACCCCCTCTCCTTTCCTTTTCTCCCCCAACTGTTTGGCCTTACTCTCCCCCATCCTTCCTCTTCTCTCCCCTTCTTTATATCTCCTCTCCCCCATTTGTCTCTCTACTCCTTAACCCCCTTTCCCTTCTCTCCTTCTGTCTCTCATCCCCTCTCCTTTCCTTTTCTCCCCCAATTGTTTGGCCATACTCTCCCCCATCCTCCTTCTTCTCTCCCCTTCTATATTTCTCCTCTCCCCCATTTGTCTCTCTACTCCCTAACCCCCTTTCCCTTCTCTCCTTCTGTCTATCATCCCCTCTCCTTTCCTTTTCTCCCCCAACTGTTTGGCCTTACTCTCCCCCATCCCCCCTCTTCTCTCCCCTTCTATATTTCTCCTCTCCCCCAATTGTCTCTATTTTCCCTAACCCCCTTTCCCTTCTCTCCTTCTGTCTCTCACCCCCTCTCCTTTCCTTTTCTCCCCCAACTGTTTGGCCTTACTCTCCCCCATCCTTCCTCTTCTCTCCCCTTCTTTATATCTCCTCTCCCCCATTTGTCTCTCTACTCCTTAACCCCCTTTCCCTTCTCTCCTTCTGTCTCTCATCCCCTCTCCTTTCCTTTTCTCCCCCAATTGTTTGGCCTTACTCTCCCCCATCCTCCTTCTTCTCTCCCCTTCTATATTTCTCCTCTCCCCCATTTGTCTCTCTACACCCTAACCCCCTTTCCCTTCTCTCCTTCTGTCTCTCATCCCCTCTCCTTTCCTTTTCTCCCCCAACTGTTTGGCCTTACTCTCCCCCATCCTCCCTCTTCTCTCCCCTTCTATATTTCTCCTGCCCATTTATTTCTTTATTCTATTCCCTAATACTTTCTCTTCTGTCTCCCATATTCCTTCTCTGTTTTCTTCTGTCTGCCCCTGCAATATTTAGAATGGTCTGGTAAATCACGGGGAGCCATATTTATCTTACCTATACAGGGTATAATAGAGTTACTGTATTTAAATATATATATATATACACCCTGATTACAGTGGGAGATAATGACTAGTTCCACAACCATCTCAATTCTCTATACAACACATAAATCACAATGCAGCTGATGTGGTGGGTGAGAAAATAAAAGACTTTTCTGAAAGGAATTTGCAGTGTGATTTCTTTGCCTTTAAGTCAAATAAAAGCAATAAAACCGGCACATTGTCAGGTCCCTGTGAGTTTCTGTTTCCCAAAGGTAAAAGGAAGTGGAAGGATCCGACGCTGGTGCTGTGAGAGCTGATGGCGGCTGAACTATTATACATTAAATCTGCTAATTACCAGTCAGGCAGCAAATGATCATCTTCAAATTAGCGTTTGCATTAAAAAAAAAAAAAAAGGATGACTAACGAGGGTTTTATTACAACCCAAACTAACTGAGACGAAATGTGTGTTTGCTAATGATCTGATATCTGAAAATGTAACGTAGGAGTTTGAAGAATGAAAGAAAATGTCAAAATCTTCCTCCCAGGAGAATCCATCAATATCGCTGTCATCTGGAAATGAGTTTTGTTATATCTCTAGTTCCCAAATCTCCCCCTAACTGACCTTCAGACTGGGCCCCCTTAGCTCATAACAAGGTTACAGATATATAGAAACATTGGGGTGTCACCCTGCTATAGTTCCAGGGGTACCCAGGGTACAAATAAGCACTCACCCCAAATCTCCCCCTAACTGACCTTCAGACTGGGCCCCCTTAGCTCATAACAAGGTTACAGATATATAGAAACATTGGGGTGTCACCCTGCTGTAGTTCCAGGGGTACCCAGGGTACAAATAAGCACTCACCCCAAATCTCCCCCTAACTGACCTTCAGACTGGGCCCCCTTAGCTCATAACAAGGTTACAGATATATAGAAACATTGGGGTAACAGTCATCCTGCTATAGTTCCAGGGGTACCCAGGGTACAAATAAGCACTCACCCCAAATCTCCCCCTAACTGACCTTCAGACTGGGCCCCCTTAGCTCATAACAAGGTTACAGATATATAGAAACATTGGGGTGTCACCCTGCTATAGTTCCAGGGGTACCCAGGGTACAAATAAACACTCACCCCAAATCTCCCCCTAACTGACCTTCAGACTGGGCCCCCTTAGCTCATAACAAGGTTACAGATATATAGAAACATTGGGGTAACAGTCACCCTGCTATAGTTCCAGGGGTACCCAGGGTACAAATAAGCACTCACCCCAAATCTCCCCCTAACTGACCTTCAGACTGGGCCCCCTTAGCTCATAACAAGGTTACAGATATATAGAAACATTGGGGTGTCATCCTGCTATAGTTCCAGGGGTACCCAGGGCACAAATAAACACTCACCCCAAATCTCCCCCTAACTGACCTTCAGACTGGGCCCCCTTAGCTCATAACAAGGTTACAGATATATAGAAACATTGGGGTGTCATCCTGCTATAGTTCCAGGGGTACCCCATGTAATCACTAAGCAATAAGAACAATCTCAGTACAAGACTGACCATAATTTCTGCCTCTAGGACCATGTGGCAGTTGGCTGCAGGTATAAAAGATTTCATTTTTTTCCCTTTTTTATTATTATCTGACCCCCCAGCTTGTGTTCTGACCCCTGATAACAAAAAACCCCCATTGTGGCCGAGAGTCACAATCCCCATCAAATGGAATGAAATGACTTTATCTGAGAAGCTTAACGCTGGGAAACAACAGAGAACAGAAGGTGAGCGTAATGCTCTGCAGATCAATATAGTCTGCGGGTTATAATATAAGGATTTCTGTATCTCATATAGTTCTAGTTCCACAACCTTGAGTTTATATTTAGTACAAGGACGTAGTTTGATGTCTGTATATTAAACATACGGGTAGGAGCTGCCATATTGCTTCCCTTATGTGCACTGCTTATTAGGAGCATGGTGACCTTTAAGGACCAGAGAATGGGGCTTGTAGGTTATTAGTGGGGTTTGGGTGCCATAATGAGGCTATTAAAGAATTTCCCCCACCAAAAAATACAGGAAAAAGAAAGACCAATTGCAAATTCTCATTATAAAAGGGGATAAGATATTAATGGTGCTGAGGAACAGAAGGTACTGTAGCTTTAAGGAGAGACACTCAATGACACCAGTAGCTGCAGCTCCGCAATCCCAGTTTATAATTCCCGGAGGATATTCCTGGAGTTTAAGCATCAGGGCGAGTGTAAATTAGGGATCCCCGCGGGGACGAGGCATAAAGGAGCCGATTAACAAAAAGTGCTGGCTCTGCCCTCGACATGAGAACGGGGTAATGATGATAAATGAGAACCTGCCGCCCATTAGGCCAAAGACAACTGGTTTGTGCTACGAGGAAGGATTGGGTGGGTTGTTAAATCCGGAAAATTGGTGCACGATGAGATGGAGCCAAGGGTAATTGTGATTTTTCCCCTCGGATACAGAGTAAATTCATACACCTATGAATCCATATGGTTTATCAGCAATTCATTCAGATGAGCGCTGCATGGCCGTCCGGAAATCAGAGGAGTCAGCAGCGTGCATCTGCATTAAGTGCTAATTAGCTAAGTATCTCAGCACCTGCCCCTCCCCCCAACATCCCATTCCCGAACCCAAAGGAATTCATATGCAGTCGCCCCTACTCTTCTGGGAAGGTTCCCATTAGATGATGGAACATTGCTGCTGGGAGTTGCTGCTGGGAGTTGCTGCCGTTAATGAGGTTGGGGAGTGATGTTGGGGATCAGGCTAACAGTCGGGGGTTCTAATTAATTTCAGGGGATTCAGTGGGGTTGAGGTCAAGCAGGGTCGGACTGGGGAGCCTGGGGCTACTGCTTCAGGACTTCCATTTTTTTCCTGGTCGGAGTTCAGTTTTCCTAATGTAGAAAACTTGGCAGGATTCCCTAACATTGACACGGTCATTGGCCAACCGGCAAGTCATAGCTCCACCCATGCGATGTCACTGCCCCACCCACTACATCATCATCCCGCCCCTGTGATGTCATTAACCTGCCCGAAGCTCAAAGTGGGGAACGGTTGCAACCCTAGAACCCACAAGGGCCGGGGCCCATCAGGCTTGTTCCCATTGTCCGACCCCGAGGTCAGGTTCTTCCCATCTCAGCAAATAGTATTCTGCCGACTGCACTGGTTTATAAGCAGCTGTACAACATGCACCTAAATGGCAACCGCTGAAAATGGCTCATAGTCTGTACAGAGAGATCCCATAAAACTATGGTACATAGGTATTCCCTGTACTAAGCACAATTCAGCAGGAACAGTCCCTAAGTTTGCACATAGTCTGTACAGAGAGATCCCATAAAACTATGGCAGCATAGGTATTCCCTGTACTAAGCACAATTCAGCAGGAACAGTCCCCTAAGTTTGCTCATAGTCTGTACAGAGAGATCCCATAAAACTATGGTACATAGGTATTCCCTGTACTAAGCACAATTCAGCAGGAACAGTCCCTAAGTTTGCTCATAGTCTGTACAGAGAGATCCCATAAAACTATGGTACATAGGTATTCCCTGTACTAAGCACAATTCAGCAGGAACAGCCCCTAAGTTTGCTCATAGTCTGTACAGAGAGATCCCATAAAACTATGGCAGCATAGGTATTCCCTGTACTAAGCACAATTCAGCAGGAACAGTCCCTAAGTTTACTCATAGTCTGTACAGAGAGATCCCATAAAACTATGGTACATAGGTATTCCCTGTACTAAGCACAATTCAGCAGGAACAGTCCCTAAGTTTGCTCATAGTCTGTACAGAGAGATCCCATAAAACTATGGTACATAGGTATTCCCTGTACTAAGCACAATTCAGCAGGAACAGTCCTTAAGTTTGCTCATAGTCTGTAAAGAGAGATAAAACTATGGCAGTAAAGGTATTTATGCAGAATGTAGAACTTGTCCCTTTTAGTTATACTGACAATACAAAGCAGTATAAGTCAGACCTCTCTGTAAATACAAATAAAAGTGCAAAACAGCTAAAAAACAGTTTCTGAAGAGCCTTTACAAGTGATTGGATCTGACATTGGATTCCTCGTGTCAGGAGATAATTTAGAAGAAACATTGGGCGCTGCTTCACCTGAGACCCGGCCAACCCTCTGATTGGTTTATCACTGAGGCATTAAGGACATAAAATCTCCAATCAGACCCTATTAAATGTCTCAGTGGTCGGACTCGCTGGAGATACAATGCAATCGAGAGCTTCATTATCTTCCCAGCGTGAGGACCTTTAAATGACAAAAGACGATTATATAACTGAGAAGTTCACTTTTCCCTCTGGGAACGTCGTCCTTTCTCCTGATGTTTCCCACAGACAAATGTCCTGCAATCTCATCGCTAAAGGGGAACTAGAAGAACAGAAATGTTGACAGCTTATAAGTGACATTAATAATTATATATAGGCTCAGGCTTATCTGAGGGCAAACAGACATTTCTCAAAAATACAATTACAAGTGAATATTTGTGTATTTAGCTGCAAAAATAGGGGCAACTCTTATACCCTCAAAACAATATTTGTAAGTAGAAACAATGTTGTATGGTAGATATACCAGTAGGGAGACAGTAGGGCAAGATGGAGACAGTAGAACAAGATGGAGACAGTAGGGCAAGATGGAGACAGTAGGGCAAGATGGAGACAGTAGGGCAAGATGGAGACAGTAGGGCAAGATGGAGGCAGTAGAGCAAGATGGAGACAGTATTACAAGATGAAGACAGTAGGACAAGATGGAGACAGTAGGGCAAGATGGAGACAGTAAGACAAGATGGAAAGAGTAGGGCAAGATGGAGACAGTAGGGCAAGATGGAGACAGTAGGACAAGATGGAGACAGTAGGGCAAGATGGAGACAGTAGGGCAAGATGGAGACAGTAGGGCAAGATGGAGACAGTAGGGCAAGATGGAGACAGTAGGGCAAGATGGAGGCAGTAGAGCAAGATGGAGACAGTATTACAAGATGAAGACAGTAGGACAAGCTGGAGACAGTAGGGCAAGATGGAGACAGTAAGACAAGATGGAGAGAGTAGGGCAAGATGGAGACAGTAGGGCAAGATGGAGACAGTAGGACAAGATGGAGACAGTAGGGCAAGATGGAGACAGTAAGACAAAATGGAGACAGTAAGACAAGATGGAGACAGTAGGGCAAGATGGAGACAGTAAGAGAAGATGGAGAGAGTAGGGCAAGATGGAGACAGTGGAGCAAGATGGAGACAGTAAGACAAGATGGAGACAGTAGGGCAAGATGGAGACAGTAGAGCAAGATGGAGACAGTAAGACAAAATGGAGACAATAGGGCAAGATGGAGACAGTAGAGCAAGATGGAGACAGTAAGACAAGATGGAGACAGTAGGGCAAGATGGAGACAGTAAGAGAAGATGGAGAGAGTAGGGCAAGATGGAGACAGTAGAGCAAGATGGAGACAGTAAGACAAGATGGAGACAGTAGGGCTAGATGGAGACAGTAAGACAAGATGGAGACAGTAAGACAAGATGGAGACAGTAGGGCAAGATGGAGACAGTAAGACAAGATGGAGAGAGTAGGGCAAGATGGAGAGAGTAGGGCAAGATGGAGACAGTAGAGTAAGATGAAGACAGTAGGGCAAGATGGAGACAGTATATGTAATGCTATTTAGTTTGCCCTAGGTTTGGGGATAATGATCTGTATATCACACAAATATTGATACTGTACCTCAGTCAGGAACCCCATTGCCCTTCTATATTTCGTACTCAATTTGTTTTGTGATACCCCTAAATCTTACCTAATAGTGCACTATGATACATGGGAACCCCATATACATCAGTTAACCCAGAGGCACCTTTTAATTCCCAGTACATAAGGTTCCACCCTACCAGCCTCTCTGCCAATCAGATTCCATCCAGCCCATAAGTACCATTGCCAAATCAGACTGCAGAACCGGGTGCTGTATTTATGGCTTCGCAACGTGGACTTTATACAGTGAAAGAAAATACTTGAAATCGTTTTGCTTCTCTAAAAACTCAGGATTGAAACAAACAAAAAAAAAAAGAAGCCAATACAAATGGGAATAAAGCGAATCCCTAATTATAGCTGTTGCCGGGGCTGTCGGTGTGATTACCGTGGGTTCCAATCAATGCTCGAACAGTTTCAGCAACAGTCACGGAAATCTAAACGAGCGCTCGTTACACAATGCGCTTCCAGGCAGTGAAACAAAGCGCAAAGCAACACAAATCACTGCTAATTACAGAGGAGAGCAGGTTGATAAATAATCCCCGGTGCATGCAAATGTATCAGGAGCAGCAAAGAGGGGGTTCATTGGGGGACAGTTGGGAGAAACGGCCTAATTTTATTTACCCACGCGATGCAAATCATTGGTCAATAGATCTGTGTCTCAGTAATCATGAATGTAAATGACAAAAGCGCTTAGAATAGTCTCCTCGTCAATTTTACATTCACTTATATGTAAGGTTTACTTATCCTTTAATGGCCAGAAACCCCATGGAAATATTTACTTGGTTTGTGCAAAGGGTCCCCCTCCCAAATTGTCGCTTCTAATGCAAATGACATGACTCAGACAGTAATAAGCAACTTATAAAGGGCTGACCAGAACCACCAGGCAAGTCCATGTTCCTCTCCTCTACATCTCTTTTCTGATCACCAATGTTGGGTTCCCCACCAAAGAGAACAGTGTTGCTTTTTCTTCTTATCCTCGGGATGAATCTTTCAATCTTTAACCTGTCCACAGATTATACGACCCTGAAATAAAGTGTTGATGTCTCTGTCTTTGTCCTACTGTCATCATCTTGCACCATTGTCACTATGGTGTCCTCCAATTGCCTTCTTGCACTAGTCTTAACTTGTTGCTCTACTGTCTCATCTTGTAATACTTTCTCCATCTTTCTCCATTGTCTCCATCTTGCCCTACTGTATCCCTCTTGCCTTACTGTCTCCATCTTGTCCAACTGTCTCCATCTTGTTCCACTGTCTCCATCTTGCCCTATTAACTCCATCTTGTCCTACTGTATCCCTTATGACTCACTGTCTCATTTTCCCCTACTGTCTCCATCTTTTTCCTACTGTCTCCATCTTACCCTACTATCTCAATCTTGTCCTACTTTCTACATCTAACCCTACTGCCTCCATCTTGCCCTGCTGTCTTCATCTTGCCCTAATGTCTCCATCTTGTTCTTCTATCTCCGTCTTGTTCTACTGCCTCCACCTTTTGTTTCCATCTTGCCCTACTGTCTCTATCTTGTTCTACTGTCTCTATCTTACTGTTTATCTCAGATAGTCTCCATCTTGCCCTACTGTCTCCATCTTATCCTACTGTTTTTATCTTGCCCTACTGTCTCCATCTTATTCTTCTATCTCCATTTTGTCCTACTGTCTCTATCTTGTCCTACTGTCTCCATCTTGCCCTACTGTCTCCATCTTATTCTTCTACGTATTTCCATCTTTTCTTACTGTCTCTATCTTGTCCTACTGTCTCCATCGTGCCCTATTGTCTCCATCTTGTCCTACTGTCTCCATTTTGTACTGTTGTCTCCGTTTTACCCTACTTTTTCCATCTTGAACTACTGTCTCCATCTTGTCCTACTGTCTCCATCTTATTCTTCTATCTCTATCTTGCCCTACTGTCTCCAACTTTCTCTACTGTCTCCATCTTCTCTTACTGTATCAATCTTGCACTGCTGTATCTTGAAATACTCTGACCATCTTTCCTACTGTCCCCATCTTGACCTTAATGTCCTACTGTTGTCTATTTTACCAATGAACCTGAGTAAAACCCAAACAAAGTTTTATTTTATGCTTATCTTTATTTGCTTTCAATGTATATTTTTTTCCCTTGAGCCTGTAGAAGGTTTGTGGATCAAGATATGGAACTAATGCAGAATCTGACCAAACTGCTGCTACTGCTCTACAATCCAAGGCTCTGTCCTGGAGAAGCTACAGTCAATGCAACTGGTGTTGTATCTACTGCATATGCCCCATATACCCCCTTGTGTGCCACAGCCCCGAGAGACACCGTGGTGATTAGTACAAATACTTTGAATTGCAAATAAGCAAATAAAAGTGGAACAGGCAGTCTCATGTGATATATGAGTGGAGTTCTTATGGGAATTAAATTAGGTGACAAGACAGACGTTCCCTGTGGAAATATTAGATCCCCCCCCCTCAATAATAAAGGCTGAGGCTGTGGGAGGAGAGATGTGGGATTTCAGTGAAGAGATGTGCTTGTCAATATGATGAATGATTCATTTAAATAAAGGTTAAAAATACCGCACAGTGCAATAGAAGTCGCAGATAAACCGCATATTGAGTCGCATTCATCAACTCAGTTGGGTTTTATTCTTTTCTTCTCTTTGAGAGTGTGGGTTGGGGTGGGTGGTGCCATTTATAAGATTCAATATCTGCTCTTATAACCAACATACCAGAGTTCAGCTTTAGCCTGGTTCCACTATAGAAGGGAAACTCGAAAACAAAACACAAAAA
This sequence comes from Xenopus petersii, assembly GCA_038501925.1. Taxonomy (NCBI): domain Eukaryota; kingdom Metazoa; phylum Chordata; class Amphibia; order Anura; family Pipidae; genus Xenopus; species Xenopus petersii. The sequence goes on along the minus strand of CM076676.1, from coordinate 3,062,775 downwards.
AGGGTTCAAACCCGTGACAATGGAGAAAAGTAGGGGAAAACATGTGAATCTGCAGGGGGTCCCTTGTTACTTCTCCCAGCTGCCAGATGAGTCAGTGGCGGATTTGCTCCGTACATTAACAGCCATAGAATGATTACTTTAACATAGATTCTGCTGGAGCCCAATTAAAGTCACTTCAATAATTGAAATTGATTGCTGTAAGGAAAGCAATTTGTGAGGCTTTGTTCAGCGGGGAGATGCATAAGGCACCCGCCTTCAGGTGAATGGAGTTCTGAGGCTCGGCCTCGCTAGCTGATTGCCCGTTTTGTTGATTACACCTTTTGTTACGGGAAGATTAAAAGAACTGAATCACAAAAGGAGAAGAAAGGGATCTTTTTTTATTTGTTATTGGCGTTGGGAGCAGAAACAGAATGTTTTGCCGTCTTCGTGACCGTCCTCAATTGGCGCGGCACTCGGGATAAAGTCAACTGGATCTGGATCCGAGTTAGAGGGCCCCAAAGAAATTCAGGAATGTGCAAGCATCTTCCCTATGCTCTATGCTATATAACCCCGCCCCCGCGGAGCAAGCAGAAGGCTAAATTAGACAAGAAGGAGTTGGGTTAATGAAATTTAAGTTGGTGACAATATAGCAAGAGCTTAGGGTATACATTCTGAACAAGGCCAAGGTAAGAACCCAGTCCCACTCATATCATCTGCCCTAGCATGAGAAAGTCCATTTAGCATCATTAATTATGCACAAAAGTCATTATGACATCATTTCTGCCATTTTCCCATTGGTCAATCCATGACAGAAGTTTGGCCTGCGTAAGGCCTCGGCCTTCTCAACAATATGATTGATTAGGGGTAGGGTTATGACGATGGGACACATATCCCGTCCCTGCGGAGCAAGTGCATGGCAAATATGTGCAGTTCTAGATGCGGTGGCCATTTTTTACCATGGCGGAATGCAAACTGAAGGAGTTGGGACTGTGTAGGCTCCATCTTGGCATCAGGAGTCCTGCTCTAATAGATTGTAGGAGGACAGGTAATTAAAATAATTAAAACCAGGGGTGGTTACTTGTTTACAGATTGTGCAAAGTGTATCTGGATCCTGGAGGGAACTGATCCCCATTGATCCCCTGCACGGTTCCTGGCCTGTTCATCACACCCAACAATAGTTACACAAATGATGGTATTTCAGCTGCTCATTGTATGACAGAGAACTAGACCTCTGCCTTGTTATCAGTGCACAATGGCAGCTGCCCTGATCCCCGGACAGAATGAAATGGAAACAGGGATTGTGGTTTGGGGTCTTCTGGCTGGAGTCCTTCGGTCCTCTCGTTGTACTGTGAAACTTGGCTCGGGGGTAACAAACATATTTGGGCTTTGTTTATTGGGTGGCTTACTCTATGGTTGATCAATCAATAATGATGCCATTGGCTTACTCTATGGTTGATCAATAAGGATACATTTGGCTTGCTCTATGATTGATCGGTCAATAATGATACCATTAGCTTGCTCTATGGTTGATCAGTCAATGATGATACAATTGGCTAACTCTATGGTTGATCAGTCAATGATGATACAATTGGCTAACTCTATGGTTGATCAGTCAATGATGATACAATTGACTTACTCTATGGTTGATCAGTCAATGATGATACAATTGGCTAACTCTATGGTTGATCAGTCAATGATGATACAATTGGCTTACTCTATGGTTGATCAGTCAATGATGATACAATTGGCTTACTCTATGGTTGATCAGTCAATGATGATACAATTGGCTAACTCTATGGTTGATCAGTCAATGATGATACAATTGGCTAACTCTATGGTTGATCAGTCAATGATGATACAATTGGCTAACTCTATGGTTGATCAGTCAATGATGATACAATTGGCCAACTCTATGGTTGATCAGTCAATAGGCATACTTTGCTCGTTATTATTGGACCAATCAAACTCATTCATAGAGATGAAAGTACAGACACAAGTGTGTCTTTTGGAACTACATTCAGAGCAGTGGGTGGAAAGAAGGAGGGCATTGAACTAACACTGGATCAGCTGGTTGTGAAGAAGTAAAACGTTCAGCCCCAGGCCATGGCCAACCCTCCAAATATTCAATTGCTGTAATGAATGTATTGCCAGCTTGAATTTTGGGAGATTGCTCTTCTCAGGCATGTTCTGTATCACAGGAACATCAGTAGACTGAGGAAGAGTTACTATTGTTTTACCCCACAGTACCTGCTACAATCAGCACCAGGACATACCCTATATATATATATATATATATATATATATATATATATATATATATATATATATATATATATATATATATATATATATTCTATCTCAGGTCTATTTCTGCACCTGTGCATGCATGGAATGGAGCTTGACTATTAGTGTGATCGATTGCATTGGCGATGCTCTTTCTTGACTCACTGACCTCACAATTCCTGTGTAAGTTATGGTTCTCAAATGTAACTGCAAGGAAAATGTATAGTCTTTACTTGTGACAGGGCCCATGATAAATCAGACTCTGTGGGACCCAAACCCTGTAGTTTAACTAGAAATTCAACTACTGAAATTCTGTAGGTTGGGTAAAGTTGATCTAAATTGTCACTATATTGTCCTACCGTCTCCATCTTGCCCTACTGTCTCAATTTTTTTCCTACTGTCTCCATCTTGCCCTACTGTCTCTACCTTGCCCTACTGTCTCCATCTTGCCTAACTGTTTCCATCTTTTCCTACCGTCTCCATCTTCTCCTACTGTCTCCATCTTCTCCTACTGACTCCATCTTATCCTACTGTCTCCATCTTGTCCTACTGTCTCCATCTTGCCCTACTGTTTCCACCATGCCCTACTGTCTCCATCTTGCCCTACTGTCTCCATCTGTCCTACTGTCTCCACCTTGTCCTAATTTCTCCATCTGTCCTGCTGTCTCCATATTATTCTACTGTCTTCCTCTTGCCCTACTGTCTCCATCTGTCTTACTGTCTCCATCTTGCCCTACCATCTCCATCTTCTCCTACTGTCTCCATCTTAACCTACTGTCTCCATCTTGCCCTACTGTTTCCACCTTGCCCTACGGTCTCCATCTTGCCCTACTGTCTCCATCTGTCCTACTGTCTCCACCTTGTCCTACTTTCTCCATCTGTCCTACTGTCTCCATCTTATTCTACTGTCTCCCTCTTGCCCTACTGTCTCCATCTTGCCCTACTGTCTCCATCTGTCCTACTGTCTCCATCTTGCCCTACCGTCTCCATCTTGTCCTACTTTCTCCATCTTGTCCTTGTTTCCCTATTGCCCACTGTCACCATCACACTCCCCAGTTGTCACTGTGCCCTAATTATACCATATTCCTCTACTGAATCAGCTATAAAGGCAAATAGATGTTTTAGATACGTCCTTCATACAATTAGGCATCTGAGCAGGAACAATTTGGATATTTCATATCTGAGGCTGCATTTTCTCCGCTATAAAAACCCATCATCTAGAAACAGGCGCTTATACCAATCAAACTGTCACATTCCTGTCCCCTGGGCTCCACTAATAAGTTTCCCAAACATTCTCTCATTGTTTTTCAATAGAATCCCCCAGAAGTGAGGCAAACGTGGGCAGATCAACGGCATTCCTCTTCCATAGGGAGAGATAATGGTGGCACAAATGTCATGAAGATGCCAAGCCTACACCAAGATGAAAGAGGGAACGAGGCTTTTCATCTTCTCTCTGCCCAATGTTCCATGTTCCTGCGGAGGCTTCATTGTCTCACTACAGAGAGAATTCAGTGACATTCTATTGAGCAGTCGTACAATGGCAGGTTCATGTTTGTGCCGCTATTATTCAGTATGGAGGGTACAGAGCCTGCCTGGTAATCACAGCACCAGGGCCCATGTAGAGAGATTTAATTACATGCCCAACCCTTTGGAAACCTGAGATGGCTCCGCCAAAGGGGATTTCATGGTTTCTGTTCAGTGAATCTCTAATTAACAAGACACATCTGCTGCTCCGAACAGAATAGGGGGGAATAAATGTGTTATTGTTTGTCAGGTACCCCCCAATCTTACTCCTCGTTACTCATTGGAACGAATCCCAGAAAATCTTTTGTTCATTCGATTACTGAACAAAGTAACTTGGGATTCCGCTTGGTTCCACCCCAAGGAATGGCGACAAGTTAAACTGAAAGCTGCAAATGTAATGACTCGGCATCAGGCAGGGGGTTCACATGTGCAACGAAGAGCCCCCCGAGACTGTCGTCTGGAGCCAGCGCTGCCAAAAGTTTCATTCGCTTCAAGCGAGCAGTCGATTTTAATGGAATTTTCCACGTTTTATAGAGCAAATGCTTTTTAAAGGGGAACTAATTCTGTTATTCAACTAAACAGCTCTGGGTATTTAATAAAGCAGATGCCCGAATCATTTCGATATTTAAAGGGGTTGTTTTCCTTTAAATTAAGTTTTAGTATGTTGTAAAGAGAAGATTTGCAATTGGTCGCAATTTTGGTTTATTAGTGTTTTTGCGATGATTCAGCTTCTTGTACAGCAGCTCTCCGGTTTGGAATTTTAGCACTTATCTAGTTGCTAGGGTTCAGATTACCCTAGAAACCAGGCAGCGGTTTAAACAAGAAACTACATCATTAAATAGAAAGATAACAATAAACTGTAGCCTCTAGACAAATAGTGTCACTGACCCCCATTGGATAGATGAAAAGAGTCAGAAGGTGAAAGCAAATCGGTAAAATAAATTAATGAAGACTAATTGCAAAATGGGCTATTGTGTAACATACTAAAAGTGGACCACCTCTGTAATGATTTATATGAGTTGTGCAACCTAACTTTATTTACACACTCATGCTGTGTGTCACTGGCAGATGTCCCCTGCTCTCATTGGTTGATTCCAGAGGGGGGCTTTGAGGCTGAAGAGGGGGGCCTGGAGGGGTGTGGGGAGGCCCTGAGGCAGAAGCCCCAGTGAGCCCCCCAGTCTGGACGCGGGATTTGGTAGTGGCCTTGGACACTGTTTCCATCTTGTCCTACTGTCTCCATCTTGCCCTACTGTCTCCATCTTGTCCTACTGTCTCCATCTTGCTCTATTGTCTCCATCTTGCCCTACTGTCTTCATCTTGTCCTACTGTCTCCATCTTGCTCTATTGTCTCCATCTTGCCCTACTGTCTTCATCTTGTCCTACTGTCCCCATCTTGTCTTACTGTCTCCATTTTGTCCTATTGTCTCCATCTTGTGCTATTGTCTCCATCTCCATCTTGTCCTATTGTCTCCATCTTGTCCTACTGTCTCCATCTTGTCCTACTGTCTCCATTGTGTCCTACTGTCTCCATCTTGTCCTACTGTCTCCATCTTGTCCTACTGTCTCCATCTTGCTCTACTGTCTCCATCTTGTCCTACTGCCTCCATCTTGTCCTACTGTCTCCATCTTGTGCTATTGTCTCCATCTTGTCCTACTGTCTCCATCTTGTCCTACTGTCTCCATCTTGTCCTACTGTCTCCATCTTGTCTTACTGTCTCCATCTTACCCTACTGTCTCCACCTTGCCTCGGGCACACAAGTCATGAGTCGGAATGTAGAGAGATATACTCTATTAATATTTAAATGTTTTTCATGTCTTGGGTGTGGGTTCCTCCAATTGGCCTTGACTATAGAAGACGTTTAACTAAGAATACTGGGGGTTGTAGTTCCACAGCTTCCACAATTAAGGTTTGTCATACCTTGGGGCCCAACATAAATCTGCCCCATTTATTTTAGACTTTTTTTTATATTTATCCTGCTATTTATACTACTGTCCCCTATAGTCATAACACCAGCATCCGGCCAATGAAAAGAAATCCCAACTGTATTCAGTACATTTTAATTATAAAGGATGTGGATTATCTCATGTCACTAAATGATCCACCAATAGGAAAAAGGACACTCTGCCTCTTTAAGATGTTACTGTTGTTACTTTGTTTACAGTTTGTACCGTTGCTATTTTAACCTCGACTAAATGCCCCCCTTGCTGTGTAATTACCCCGTATTATAGATTTGGGCATCACATGACTGTGCCTGGATCTATTTAAAGGGAACAGTAATTACAGTGGGGCGAGGCTCCAGCTGTTCCTGGAGAATTGGAATGGAGGGGACCCTCTATTCTTATATCAGAGTGGAATTATTTCTGCCTAAAAACAGCGGGGGGCAATGATTGGAAGAAGCTTCTCCCTATCAGATCACTTGGTCTGGGAGGGGGCTGTAATCACTGGCTTCAAATGTGCGAGGGGCTAATTTGGGGTTTCATTTAAATGGAGTGAGAAAGAGGGGAATTACAACCACAACCAGTTTAAACCGGGGCTTTATCCCATAATCTCCTAATCCCACAGGTAGAAGTGCAAGAGCTCCCCTCTGAATCTGAATCGAAATTTTTAGAAATGAATATACTTTGGGTTTTTCAAATGATTGACAGTTTTTTCTCTCTCTCTCGTGGCCTTTCCCCTGTAGTTGAACAGCGGCCAGACAGCGGATTGAGTGACAGGCGGGAGGATGAGCAGGAGAGAAGCTGCACGGGAAGATAAGTGATTAAATGAATTGCGTTTACAAGAAAAGTGCTGCCTTCTAATCAGTCTTCTGTCTGGTTGCTAGGGGCAGTGACCTTGCCGACGAGAGGAAAGTTTCAGTACCTGGATGGAGAAAATCAGAATTTCAATGCAGAGAATTATATAACAATAAAAAACAGATATAAAATGACTATTATTTCACCTGTATCACATTGAATACTCTATATACTAAAATACATTCCCTGCTGAATTGTGCTTAGTACAGGGAATACCTATGTACCATAGTTTTATGGGATCTCTCTGTACAGACTATGAGCAAACTTAGGGGACTGTTCCTGCTGAATTGTGCTTAGTACAGGGAATACCTATGTACCATAGTTTTATGGGATCTCTCTGTACAGACTATGAGCAAACTTAGGGGACTGTTCCTGCTGAATTGTGCTTAGTACAGGGAATACCTATGTACCATAGTTTTATGGGATCTCTCTGTACAGACTATGAGCAAACTTAGGGACTGTTCCTGCTGAATTGTGCTTAGTACAGGGAATACCTATGTACCATAGTTTTATGGGATCTCTCTGTACAGACTATGAGCAAACTTAGGGGACTGTTCCTGCTGAATTGTGCTTAGTACAGGGAATACCTATGTACCATAGTTTTATGGGATCTCTCTGTACAGACTATGAGCAAACTTAGGGACTGTTCCTGCTGAATTGTGCTTAGTACAGGGAATACCTATGTACCATAGTTTTATGGGATCTCTCTGTACAGACTATGAGCAAACTTAGGGGACTGTTCCTGCTGAATTGTGCTTAGTACAGGGAATACCTATGCTGCCATAGTTTTATGGGATCTCTCTGTACAGACTATGAGCAAACTTAGGGGCTGTTCCTGCTGAATTGTGCTTAGTACAGGGAATACCTATGTACCATAGTTTTATGGGATCTCTCTGTACAGACTATGAGCAAACTTAGGGACTGTTCCTGCTGAATTGTGCTTAGTACAGGGAATACCTATGTACCATAGTTTTATGGGATCTCTCTGTACAGACTATGAGCAAACTTAGGGGACTGTTCCTGCTAAATTGTGCTTAGTACAGGGAATACCTATGCTGCCATCGTTTATTGGGATCTCTCTGTACAGATTTATGAGAAGGAACAGAAAGGCCTGAGGCCGTAGACATGATAATGCCGGGAATTATATGATGTACTTAAACGCCTCAGGGCAGATTTGCCAACTGCAAAGCTCATTAGTCTGTGTCTTATAAACTGTGTGTTCTACTGGCACTGACACATTCCCTTGTTCTGCACTTCTGATAAGTACTGGCAGCTTTCTCTTACTCACTATATCCAGTATTATACTATTTAGTATTATTTGGTGGGAGTTTCCTTAGCCTTTCTTATGTCATTGGGTATCAGAATGTTCTGTTATACACATAGCTAGAATCTCAGCTGCCATAAAGCAGGACAGGACTGCTGCTTACAATGGGGATCAGATAGGATCTGTGCAGCCACTGGGACAGAATGTTCTGTTATACAGATAGCTAGAATCTCAGCTGCCATAAAGCAGGACAGGACTGCTGCTTACAATGGGGATCAGATAGGATCTGTGCAGCCACTGGGACAGAATGTTCTGTTATACAGATAGCTAGAATCTCAGCTGCCATAAAGCAGGACAGGACTGCTGCTTACAATGGGGATCAGATAGGCGATGGATTGTGGATGGAAGGAAAGCTTTTATTAATACTGAGTCAGAATCACTGGTGGCGGTGAAGTTAACAGGTGGCTTTAGATGCTGCTGCCAGTTTACATTATGATTCCTGGTGGATAAATGTAGGTGACAGTTTGTTACAAGTATCAGACTGACCTGTTCATCTTGTGACCTTCTCCCTGAGACAAATTGGGGGGCCTGTAACCAATTCAGCGCTGGTGGGATAATCACAGAGACACGAGGGGTTCCTGGGCGCACGCGGAGGAATTGTCGCCACAATGGGATGTGACAGTTAATATTCTCGCTTTCCCTCGGCCTGAGAGCCTGACAAGATAATGGGAGACGGGAGCTGACACTTCCTATTCTGATAGAGGGACAGAACGGGGCAGAGATAGGACTCGGCAAGTGTGATTCTCATCTATCTCCAAACAAAGGAAACGTCAGAACTGAAGGGAAAATATTTTATCTCTCCGCTCACTCACCGTCTGGCTTCGTCATTGTCCCGTCGTGCTGAGCTCTATAGGCCAGCCCCTCTGATTCAATCTATAATATTCCCTTTATTCTTCTTTCATATCACAGTCTGCGCGTTTCCTCCCCAATCTGAGCCGAGATAAAACAGTGCGAGGAGAACTGACTTCTGCTACATTGTTTCAAGAGTCGGAACCCGAGAATGGAAAGGAAAAGACAATGGCAATGACAGTTCATTTAATTTTGGTGAGAACTGGCGGTCTGCTACACACGGCAGACAGAATTGGGGGTCTTTCCTATTAGGGATGCACCGAATCCACTATTTTGGATTCGGCCGAACCCCCGAATCCTTTGTGAAAGATTCGGCCGAATACCGAACCGAATCCGAACCCTAATTTGCATATGCAAATTAGGGGTGGGAAGGGGAAAACATTTTTTACTTCCTCGTTTTCTGACAAAAAGTCACGTGATTTCCCTCCCACCCCTAATTTGCATATGCAAATTAGGGTTCAGATTCGGTTCGGCCAGGCAGAAGGATTCGGGCGAATCCAAATCCTGCTGAAAAAGGCCGAATCCTGGCCGAATCCCGAACCGAATCCTGGATTCGGTGCATCCCTATTTCCTATGCCCCCGAGGGTTCCTATCATGGTTGCTAAAGCAGCAGAAATTTAGGGGCCCGGAAGGCATGAAACCAGCTGGCGCCGCCGTGAAACTGTCAGGAAAGTGAGGAGCTGTCGTTCCCTGTTTTTGATTTATGGCTGTGATTTTAGCAACTGTCAGCTTGATGGAGAGCTCTGAATCTCAATAGGTCTGGGCCCAGAGAGAGCACCCGGGTCCTTATATTATATATATATATAGTATACATAATATCATATAGTCACCTCCCACAAAACTCATTCTAATAATCTCATTTTATATTTATAATTCCATATCCTATTCTGGCCCGTAAGTAAGTGCGGTGGTTTTGGTTACCCACGCCAGCTAAGCTCTCAGGTCTCCTTTGCCTGACTTTATCAATGGCGGCTTCAACTCTGAACCCCCCAAAATTGATCGACCTTGCTTTTTCTATATCCCTGCTGCTTCCAAAGGGGAAGATCGTCTCAGAATTAAAGGGGAAGTAAACCCACATTTTGCATAGTGAAAGGAAAAACCTAATTCTAAGCACCTCTTCAGTATAAATTGTAATAGTAAGAAAAAAATATAGATATAAGAGCATTGTAACAAAGCAAGAGCGCCCTCTACTGCCCCAACCAGGAGCACAAGCAGTGACAACAGAGTGAGACTTGGGCATCCTTGTTTAATTCCCTGTTACGCTATTGGCTTATTTGTACTATTAAAAATAACAGACAAACTCGAAAAACAAAAAATTTATGAAAGACAGGCAGGGGTTAATAATCATCATTCATGCCAATTAAACTCTCTCTAATTAAACCCCCACCCCTGCAACTGGAATCAACTGGTTGCTAGAGCTCAATAAGCCTAGCGATCGCCCTGATGTCTGGAAAATCAATAGGAGGCTTTAGTATTTTGCATTATTCTCAATTTAATTTCTAATTATCGTCGTTTTCCTTTTGTGGTTTATTGATCTCCCATTCTGTTGTTAGGTTGCCGGGGGTCCGTGACCCTGACAACCAAGAGAGCATTTTCAGTGGCAGGCTGGAAACAAATAGGCTAATAATTAAATAAAAATACAACTAAAATGTTAATTACAATAGGTCCACATTAAAAATGACTAAAAAGACAACTTTCCCTTTAAAATGCAGGGATAAATTGTTTGGCCAATGTATAAGGTTTGAATAAAATCTTCCCCAAAAAAATGTCTTAGAAATTGGGGCTCATTTATCAACACTGGACAAATTTGCCCATGGGCAGTTACCTATAGCAACCAATCAGTGATTAGCTGTTTAAAGCCAGCTGCAAGTAGAACAATGAATGCAGCAGTTTGATTGGTTGCCATGGGTTACTGCCCATGGACAAATTTGCCCAGTGTTAATAAATGACCCCCCCCCATGACTCTTATGGAAGGGGTCATTGTACAGATGGTAACGTACAGCAGCCGTAAGGATTTAAGTTGATATCCCCAATAACCCAGCACCCCTGTATTTTAAGGTGTGTCAAGACCCAGATACACATTTATAACAACGTTATTCCAACGCTTGATACATTAATTCCCATTAGGAAATACCCGAGCGACACGATTGGCTGTTTCTGTTTAGGAAGAGGAAACACTTTTGTCACATTCAATTGGTTCCTCCCTTTGTTCCTTTCACCACAGATTCCCCAGAACTAATTTCATTTCCCCCGACTTTCTGCTTCTTCATAACTAAAGTGCTGATCCGTTTGTTACAGGAGAATCAAACTCCGCTCTGCTCCGACTTTCATGGAGAGCGATGGGATTTCTATGAGCTAATTACGTCCTCCTCGTTTATTAATCAACTTGCGATGCCGGAAATCACACGTCTGCTCTTGTTTTATTCAGTCTCCAACCTGTTGTTCCCTGGATTCTGCTCAACTGAATTATCTTCATGCTCTGTCCAATAGGCACTGGGTATCACTGGGACAGAATGCTCTGTTATACAGATAGCTAGAATCTCAGCTGCCATAAAGCAGGGCAGGACTGCTGCTTACAATGGGGATCAGATAGGATCTGTGCAGCCACTGGGACAGAATGTTCTGTTATACAGATAGCTAGAATCTCAGCTGCCATAAAGCAGGACAGGACTGCTGCTTACAATGGGGATCAGATAGGATCTGTGCAGCCACTGGGACAGAATGTTCTGTTATACAGATAGCTAGAATCTCAGCTGCCATAAAGCAGGACAGGACTGCTGCTTACAATGGGGATCAGATAGGATCTGTGCAGCCACTGGGACAGAATGTTCTGTTATACAGATAGCTAGAATCTCAGCTGCCATAAAGCAGGACAGGACTGCTGCTTACAATGGGGATCAGATAGGATCTGTGCAGCCACTGGGACAGAATGTTCTGTTATACAGATAGCTAGAATCTCAGCTGCCATAAAGCAGGACAGGACTGCTGCTTACAATGGGGATCAGATAGAATCTGTGCAGCCACTGGGACAGAATGTTCTGTTATACAGATAGCTAGAATCTCAGCTGCCATAAAGCAGGACAGGACTGCTGCTTACAATGGGGATCAGATAGGATCTGTGCAGCCATTGGGACAGAATGTTCTGTTATACAGATAGCTAGAATCTCAGCTGCCATAAAGCAGGACAGGACTGCTGTTTAAAATCATATCTTGATTGGATGTTATAGGGAGGGAGGGCAGATTTTGCACTTAGCTCTGACAATGATAAATGGGATCTCCGGGTGCAGACGTTCCATGCTGTGAGAAGGTGCTGGTCGTTACCTTTGCTGATCCATCAGGGCTAAACAAAACCTGCCATGTTGTGCGGCCTGGGGAGTCCGAAGGTTAATTAGGAGGGAGAGAACGTTGGATTCAGCAGCAATTCCACTTGTCAAACACTTACTGAGACCCAATCAATTTGCCATCGCCGCAGAATCAAGTGGGAAAAGAGAATGAAACACCAATTCCAAGTCGTTTTCTGCTTTGGGTTCTCGTTATTAACTCTTGTGTGTCTCTAATTCCTGCCATAAAGCAAGGCAGGACTGTTGTGTATTTGCTGGGCAGGAAGTAGAATTGGCACAATGATTATATCTTATTTTTTCATAATTGCCCCACTCCACCCAATCCAGAGCCCCAGATCCACCCAAACACTGCCCCTTTAATGGAGCTGACTCTGCAGTTTCAGCTTTACAAAGGTCTCCATTGTTTGTGCTGTTCAGCTGCAACTTTATATAACATGGTCCATCGTCCTCCTGTTGTGTTATATCCAGCACTATAGCCATTAGAGTCTGGGGTCCACTCATGTGTGAATACACCAATTGGAAGACTTAGTAAAAAAAAAAAAACAGTAATGTATTTGGCCTGAATTTTAAAGGGGAAGTAACACCTCCATAAGCTGTCCCACTGCACATCCCTAATTCTATTTAGAATACAAGATCATTCAGATTTATCCAGACTTCTTTCCTAATATGTCATGCAATCCAGGAGGAATTTTAGGGATTTCGGCCCTTAAAGTCACAGTGAGCCCTGAGTAATGGTGGGCAAATAAATTGGCCAGGCGCATATTCTCGGCGAATTTACAAATTTTGCCACCGGTGAATCAATTCAAAATCTGCTGCGTCAAAAAAATTCGGGTGCGTGTCAGAATAGTCGCCTGCATTAAAAATTGACGCACCTCAACATTATTCGGACGCCCGTTGACTTTAATGCATTCGGACAAAATAAGCGCGCATATAAAAATTTGGCAGGTGTCAAAATTGACGCGCGTCAAAATAATTTTGACACCCGTTGACTTCAATGCGTTTGGCAAATTTTTATTCGTTTCGCAAATTTCATGGGAAATTTGCCGATTTTTCTGCGAAGCGAAAAATGACGCTAAAGGATAAAAAGTTGCAGTGAGTGGGCAGATCTGTTCTTCCTGCGCTGATTAGTAACAGAGAAATGGATTTGGTTGGTTTGTCCGCCCCATTGTTATATATTCTGACAAGCGATTCAATTCCACGCCAATCACAGCGCAGCTCCGGCCTCCGATGATTCTGATGGAAATTGCCAATGGCACCGGAAAATTAAAGAAGGAAAAATAAAATGTGTCACTTGGAATAGATAAAGATGCGCCTAAATGTAGCGAATCCGTTATGTGCCAATCAGGTTACACGATAGCCCCAAAACTCCGTGTCATTTACGTGTAATTGAGAGGGCGCTGGCTCCTCCCCCATCCATTGGCAAAATGATTAAACCTTTTCATTAAATCTTTTCCTTTCAAGTGATATTTGGAAGCAATTTACAATTAGGATTCCGTTTTCTGCCTTTCAACAGCTGCAAAGTCATTATAATATCTGGTTGCTGGGGTCTGTGACCCCCAAAAGTGGGAAGGCCTTGTTTGATACATGCTATGTGGGTGAAGATAGATATATAGATGATAGATAGATGATAGATAAATAGAGTGATAGATAGATAGATAGATAGATAGATAGATAGATAGATAGATAGATAGATAGATAGATAGATATTAGATAGATAATTAGATAGATATATAGATGATAGATAGATAGATAGATAGATAGATAGATAGATAGATAGATAGATAGATGATAGATAGATAGATAGACAGATAGATAATTAGATAGATATATAGATGATAGATAAATAGATAGATAGATAGATAGATAGATAGATAGATAGATAGATAGATAGATAGATAATAGATAGATAGATAGATAGATAGATAGATAGATAATAGATAGATAGATAGATAGATAGATAGATAATTAGATAGATATATAGATGATAGATAAATAGATAGATAGATAGATAGATAGATAGATAGATAGATAGATAGATAGATAGATAATAGGTAGATTATAGATAAATAGATAGATAGATAGAGTGATAGATAGATAGATAGATAGATAGATAGATAGATAGATAGATAGATAGATAGATAGATAGATAATAGATAGATAGATAGATAGATAGATAGATAGATAGATGGATAGATAGATAGATAGATAATAGATAAATAGATAGATAGATAGATAGATAGATAGATAGATAGATAGATAGATAATAGGTAGATTATAGATAAATAGATAGATAGATAGAGTGATAGATAGATAGATAGATAGATAGATAGATAGATAGATAGATAATAGATAGATAGATAGATAGATAGATAGATAGATGGATAGATAGATAGATAGATAATAGATAAATAGATAGATAGATAGATAGATAGATAGATAGATAGATAGATAGATAATAGATAGATAGATAGATAGATAATAGATAGATAATAGATAGATAGATGGATAGATAGATAGATAGATAGATAATAGATAAATAGATAGATAGATAGATAGATAGATAGATAATAGATAGATAGATAGATAGATAGATAGATAGATAATAGATAAATAGATAGATAGATAGATAGATAGATAGATAGATAGATAGATAGATAGATAGATAATAGATAGATAATAGATAGATGGATAGATAGATAGATAGATAGATAGATAGATAGATAGATAGATAGATAGATAGATAGATGGATAGATAGATAGAGAGAGATATAGATAGATAGATAGATAGATAGATAGATAGATAGATAGATAGATAGATAGATAGATAGATAGATAATAGATAGAGTGAGAAACAGTAGAAGAGGAGACTCCACTGTATATAAATCACCTCTCCAAGTAAAACACTGGAGTCAAGTGATTGAGCAAATAAGAGAACCTGTGGCCCCAGGGACCCGGGGGAGGCGGAGTTTATTGGTGAAACAAAACCTTTTTTGGGCCTCCAATGTGATCAGGAAACCTGAGATGTTCCAGACCCAAATGTGACTGTGAGAATCTTCCCAGTTTGGCTGAGGAGGAAATTCCATACAAAAGATAATTCCCACCGACCAGAGACGGATCCATCAGAACTCACGGAATAGACTCTAGGTCCTTCCCTCCCTCCATTGCACCTGGGGTACAAGTATAAGAACATATGAGAATATTGATATTAATTCTACTATCCATTCTCCCATCCCCATTATCTTTTGCTTGTGAGCTGAACCCCACCCTGTCAGGGGCTTCTCCATTAAACCCATATGCCTCCAGCCTATAGGAAAAGTTTCTCCATTCACGTGTCCCATTAACATTAATGAAAACTGGCAGTTTCCATTTCTATTGGTGCGTTAGAGTTCAGTGGAAACACCAAGCTCTATCACCCTCTTGGTCTTGCGGATACTTTTGCCTATCAATTCCATTCTCTTTATCGTAGAACTACAACTCCCAGCAGGGATGCAGGGAGTCATGGCGGAGTAACAGCTGGGAAGCTGCAGAGTATCTGACAGTTTGTTATGGGAACAGTGAAGGGTGAGTATCTGTCGGGATCTGACGTGCATAGAAATGGGAGGGGGTGATATATATACAGTATATATAAATATATATATTAACAGTATCTGTCTGTGAGATGATGAGTCTCCTTATGAAACTCCTGTTCCGACTCCAGACACGTCTTCCTGCTGCTGGAAATACTCTTAATTCTCTCTCGTCTCCCTTTCCTTGAGACTGTCCATAGCATTCCTTATCCTTTGGGGGCAATGGCTTAAGGCCAAGTACAAAATACTTTATATAATAAGATGAGGGAAGGAAAGTGAGAGAAGCATAAGACCCTGGGTTTTTTAGCTTTTTATTCAGCAGCTCTGCAATTGCAGTAATCGGGTTGCTAGGGTCCATATTCCCCTAGCAACCAGCCACTGAGTTGAACAAGAGACTGGAATATGAATAGGAGAGGCCTGAATAGAAAGATGAGTCATTAGAAGTAACAATAACAATACATTTGTTGCCTTACAGAGCATTTGTTTGTTTTTTAAGAGGGGGTCAGCGACCCCCCTGATTTGAAAGAGTCCGAAGAAGTAGCCAATTAATGCAAAAACTATTAAAAAAAAAAAAGCTTAGAATTAGCCATGATATAACATAACTGAAAGGTGAACTGCCCCTTTAAATGAGGGTACAAGAGACTTTTAAAAGGTCCTACAACTCCCAGCAACTCCCAGCATGCTCCTGCCCTCCCCGATGCCGTTGCTGAGATCATTAACTTATTTTATCTCTGTCCTGTGATCTTGTTTCACGGGGCTCGTGTACATTAGCAGCCTGTGCTGCAGCCCCGGTGTAAATATTAAAGGCTAAATAAACCTTAACAATTAGTGAATGTAAAACTGATGAGGGGGCTATTAATATTATTTATTTATTTTCAATTCCAAGATATCAAGGAATACGTGTACTGTTAATATTACTGTGAAATATGTTGTTTTTAAGGTTTACTTATCCTTTCAGGTTGGCAGCTCCTAAATGAACAAAGCTTTGATACATAACACTACCATTTCCATATGAATGGGAGAGCTGAAAGGTGGCGCCGGGCTCGTGCCGCGTTGCTGTTGCTATGAGGTTTCTATGGTGATTCTATTATTGGACCGCACAAGTGCCTCCGATACGCTTTGCACAGACCTTTCATATAAATGATAAAGAAGGTTCAGGGCTGTCAATAGGAAACAAACTTGTCCCTCTCTTGGCTTTGTAGTTCACCCCCTGCTCTTATACAGTAAGGAGATTGGTAAATTCAACTGCTACAGAACCTCTTGGCCGCTAGTTGTGGCAATTGTTTTCCTGACCCAAAACAGTCTGTACTCGCTGGAGGCAGAGCTCTCCCTCTTCACTCCATGTCCTCCCCTAGTCTTACTCCTTTGTACCCTCTATTTCTATACCAGCTCCTTCACTGTATGTTCTCTATATTCTCCCCAGTTCTTTCCCAATCTTGGTGTCCTCTCCTTCTCCCCACTGTGTCCTCTCTGTCCACTGCCCTTTCTTACCCCAGTCTCTGTGCCCTCTTGGATTCTGTGCTCAAACCCTACATCCATCCATACCGTCTTCAACTCCTTCCCTGAACACTGAACCCTCTATGCCTCCTTCCAACTCATTTCACAATCTCCATCTCCAACTTCAATCTCTGTTTAGACTTCACTCCTTTCCCCTCCTTCCATGATCTCCATAGCCTCTTTCCCCTGTCCCATCCCTGATCTCTGCTTCCTACCTGCATCTTCCACCACCTCATCATTTCAGTTCTTACCCTGTCTTTGTCTTCTAGCTTCCTCCTCACTCCTCTCCTGATCTCCATGTCTTCCCTTATCTCTTCTTCCCTTCTCTATGTGTCCTCTTTGGTTCTCCTCACTTAATGCCAAATCCCTGTGCCATCTTGGTCTTTTTCTTGACTATCATGATCTCCATTCCTTCTCCCCCTCTTCTCCACTCGTCTCCTGATCTCTATGCATTCCCTTCCCTCTTCTTCCCTTCTCTATGTGTCCTCGTAGGTTCTCCTCACTCAATTAATGCCCAATCACTGTGCCCTCTTGGTCTTCTCAATTATCATGATCTTCATTCATTCATTCTCTACCTCTTCTCCACTCCTTTCCTGATCTATATGCCTTCCCTCTTCTTCCCTTCTATGTGTCCTTTTTGGTCCTCCTCACTTAATGCCCAATCCCTGTGCCCTTTGTCTTTTTCTTGACTATAATGATCACCATTCCTTCTCCACCTCTTATCCACTCCTCTCCTGATCTCCATGCCTTCCCTTCCCTCTTCTTCCCTTCTCTAGATGTCCTCTTTGATCCACCTACCTTAATACCCAATCCCTATGCCCTCTTGGTCTTTTTCTTGGCTACCATGATCTTCATTCCTTCTCCACTCCTCTCCTGATCTCCATGCCTTTCCTTCTCCTCCCTTCTCTGTGTCCTCTTTGGTTCTCCTCACTTAAAGCCCAATCCCTATGCCCTCTTGTTCTTCTCAACTATAATGGTCTCCATTATTTCTCTATCTCTTCTCCACTTCTCCCCTGATCTTCATGCCCCCATACTTTGCAAAGTTATTTATAGATTTCTTCCACTTTACCCACTAGAGGCCACTGTTTTATTGGAGCTATGGAAAATATGTTGCTGGTTGTTCTTATGAAGAACTAAAACATGTCACATGCTCTTCATTGAGCATCTCCCAAATATGACCTCCCACTGATCCTCCCCCAAGTCTCCACATCCCCATCCCACTCAAAAAGAAATAAATCCATGAATGAAATATATAAATAACTATAGGACCCCCATGTTTTCCTTTGTTGCCATGGTCACGCTCTGTGTTGATGGGAGCATTTTAATTAAATTCTGCTGAATTGTTTAACAAATGCCTTAATTAATTCCAAATCCATAAGCTTCAACCTTCAGTGGCTCTTCCAGCCCAGCAAATGGCCAAATGTCTTGGAGATGCGTGAGAAGATATAGAGAAGTCAATTCTCCAATTCCTCAACATTAACAAGTCATTTATTTAGCAGAACCAAAGCTTCTCCAGATCAATTCTGTTTCCTCACTGGAATAAGTAATAGGTAACGTCTGGGATGTTTTAAACATTGTTATTACATTTACTGTGATTGGTTAATTTATTCTGTCCCACCACCATTCATTTCTCCATTCTCTCATTAATAAATTCACTCATCCTTTCACTAATTAATTAATTAATTAATCCCTTCATTCATGTGTCTGTTTCACCATTAAGCCAATCAGTGATCATTAAGTAATTCCTTAAACCATTCATTCTGGTCACATTCTCTAGCCTAGTTCATTGATCTATACATTCATTTCTTCATTCACACTTTCTTATTCATTCATTGATCATTGTCATTCATTCTTTCCTTTGTCCATTTACCCATTCAACCAGTTACTCATGAATTACGTCTCATGTTCACTTTCTCCGTTCATGCCTTACTGAAGCTAATCACCAATTAATTTATTTACTCACCCTTTCATTTATATATTGTGTCCTTCCTTCCTCCCCATTCCCTCGTTTCCTTCTTTCATCCTTCCCTCTTTCCGTTACTTCCTTCCTTCCTCACTCACTTCCTCCCTGGCTTTAATTCCTTCCTTCTTTTTACCTCCTTTCTAATTTCCTCCTTCCCTCTGTCCGTCCCTTCCTTCCTTTCCTCCTCCCTCACTCCTTTCCTCCTTTGCTCCCTCCCTCCCTTCCTTCTTTCCTACTTCCCTTTCTCTGTTCTATCCTTCCTCACTCCCTGGATCTCTCTTTCCTCCCTTCTTGACGTTCCTTCCTTCCTTCTTCCTCTATCCCTTCCATCTTTCCTCTTTTCCACTCTCTGTTCCCTGCTTCCTTCCTCCCTCCCTCCCTGGTTTCCTTCCTCCTTCACTCCCTTCCTTCCTCCCTCACTTCCTCCCTGGCTTTAATTCCTTCCTTCTTTTTACCTCCTTTCTAATTTCCTCCTTTCCTCTGTCCGTTCCTTCCTTCCTTTCCTCCTCCCTCACTCCTTTCCTCCTTTGCTCCCTCCCTCCCTTCCTTCCTACTTCCCTTTCTCTGTTCTATCCTTCCTCACTCCCTGGATCTCTCCTTCCTCCCTTCTTGACGTTCCTTCCTTCCTTCTTCCTCTATCCCTTCCATCTTTCCTCTTTTCCACTCTCAGTTCCCTCCTTCCTTCCACTCTCCCTCCCTGGTTTCCTTCCTCCTTCACTCCCTTCCTTCCTCCCTCACTTCCTCCCTGGCTTTAATTCCTTCCTTCGTTTTACCTCCTTTCTAATTTCCTCCTTCCCTCTGTCCATTCCTTCCTTCCTTTCCTCCTCCCTCACTCCTTTTCTCCTTTGCTCCCTCCCTCCCTTCCTTCTTTCCTACTTCCCTTTCTCTGTTCTATCCTTCCTCACTCCCTGGATCTCTCCTTCCTCCCTTCTTGATGTTCCTTCCTTCCTTCTTCCTCTATCCCTTCCATCTTTCCTCTTTTCCACTCCCTGTTCCCTCCTTCCTTCCTCCCTCCCTCCCTGGTTTCCTTCCTCCTTCACTCCCTTCCTTCCTCCCTCACTTTCTCCCTGGCTTTAATTCCTTCCTTCTTTTTACCTCCTTTCTAATTTCCTCCTTCCCTCTATCCGTTCCTTCCTTCCTTTCCTTCTCCCTCACTCCTTTCCTCCTTTGCTCCCTCCCTCCCTTCCTTCTTTCCTACTTCCCTTTCTCTGTTCTATCCTTCCTCACTCCCTGGCTTCTCTCCTTCCTCCCTTCTTGACGTTCCTTCCTTCCTTCTTCCTCTATCCCTTCCATCTTTCCTATTTTCCACTCTCTGTTCCCTCCTTCCTTCCTCCCTCCCTCCCTGGTTTCCTTCCTCCTTCACTCCCTTCCTTCCTCCCTCACTTCCTCCCTGGCTTTAATTCCTTCCTTCGTTTTACCTCCTTTCTAATTTCCTCCTTCCCTCTGTCCATTCCTTCCTTCCTTTCCTCCTCCCTCACTCCTTTTCTCCTTTGCTCCCTCCCTCCCTTCCTTCTTTCCTACTTCCCTTTCTCTGTTCTATCCTTCCTCACTCCCTGGATCTCTCCTTCCTCCCTTCTTGATGTTCCTTCCTTCCTTCTTCCTCTATCCCTTCCATCTTTCCTCTTTTCCACTCCCTGTTCCCTCCTTCCTTCCTCCCTCCCTCCCTGGTTTCCTTCCTCCTTCACTCCCTTCCTTCCTCCCTCACTTTCTCCCTGGCTTTAATTCCTTCCTTCTTTTTACCTCCTTTCTAATTTCCTCCTTCCCTCTGTCCATTCCTTCCTTCCTTTCCTCCTCCCTCACTCCTTTTCTCCTTTGCTCCCTCCCTCCTTTCCTTCTTTCCTACTTCCCTTTCTCTGTTCTATCCTTCCTCACTCCCTGGCTTCTCTCCTTCCTCCCTTCTTGAC
The DNA here is from genome assembly GCA_038501925.1 of Xenopus petersii. Taxonomy (NCBI): domain Eukaryota; kingdom Metazoa; phylum Chordata; class Amphibia; order Anura; family Pipidae; genus Xenopus; species Xenopus petersii. Next base: position 3,041,752 of record CM076676.1, on the reverse strand, counting down.
GTTCCTTCCTTCCTTCTTCCTCTATCCCTTCCATCTTTCCACATGGCACAAGGGGCTCATTACTTTTAATTCCCATGAGAAAATCCAATTTGAGTTTCAGAAGAGAGAAGATATATAAGTGGTCTGTATAAAAATGCATCTAATATGTCACATAGCATTGTACAGGTGACTGGAGGAGATACCACCATCAGCATAGGAAGGGGTTCTTTACTGTAAGGACAGTCAGGTTATGGGATTCGCTACCAAGAGAGGGGAATGAGAGATTCATTGGTGGGGAGGAAAGGAGATCTCACCATCAGCATAGGAAGGGGTTCTTTACTGTAAGGGCAGTCCCTTAAGATCAGGGGTGAGGGCAAGAAAGGAAACAGGGGAAGAGTTACAATGACGCACCGACAATCGTCGCACATTCAACAAACCAAGACAAATCTTCTCAACTCACGTGTCTCTTTTATGCTTCCAGCAATGAATGTGGACGATCGATTGGACTCGTTACTCAGCCGGCCAATAGCGGTAATGATGGCCGGATGTTCCATTGTATCCGAGCCCTAAATTCTGCCCGTGCTTTGTGCACCCCCCGCCCTGCGATCCCTGCTGTGACTGGAGAATGGGAAAGTGGGAGATGAATAGGAATCCACGGGTGGCAGAGATATGGAATAGAAATAACTTGCTTTTCTTGAAAATAGTGTTTCTTTATTGCAGAAATTGCCCTTAAAAAGCAGAGCAGACAGTAACCCTTCCAACACTTTCCCTTTATTTATATATATACTGTATATAGATGACAAGACATATATTGCAATGAGATTTAAAGGCCCAGCGCTATTAGATTGCAGAGACTTTCATTTAGAAGAGACAGTACATTTAATTATAGGGATGTTTAAAGGGCTCCTGTGGGGCCCCTGATTGGCTGGTAATTTAAAGGGACGCACTTTCTTTATAATCTCCGGCCTGTTTTCAGCCTCCCACCCCGTGGCTCCTGTATCACGTGACACCGGAAGGAGCAGCTGTTGTAGTAAATACGGCCGGACTGGGGCCCAAACGAGCTCTTATTTCCCCGTCTTGTGAAGGGAATGAAATGTGGCAGATGGTTCTACCTGCGCCTCGTCTTTGCCCTTGTAATAAATCGAATGGGATCCCACCGGTGTCACCAATTCATCAGGATAACCTGAACACATGGTCTCACACCGGTACATTCCCTGGGCTCCTTCTGCTGCCAGATTGAAATGCAAAGCTCGTGGCACTGCAAGAACATTAAAGGGGAAGTTAACCCCAAAAAGCATTAAATGGAGGATAAAATTCTAAATTGTTATTATTCCTACTGCACAGATGTTTGTTCAACCCTACATAACAGCTCATCTCTCATCAACAACCTGGTTGCTAGAGAAAGTTGAACCATAGCAACCAATCTACATGGACTATATACACAATTTATGGAGGGTTTGTGTCCCCTTTAATGACAGCCCCCCCCCCCACAGGGAACAATGCATGACATTACAGTGCATTTTGGGAAATCAGAAATCATTTTTCATATTAAATGACATTATTATCACATTATTTTCCCATTTCATGCAAATGAGTAATTCTAAATCCGCCTCCAGTGCAGTAATTAACGAGGCCGGGACATCACTGCCGGGTAGAACAGAAAATAAATGGGATTTTATAATATAATCCCTGGCATTTCCCTATTATGGATTTATATAGTTCCCGTCTCTTGCCGAGGGGATTGACTATAATGTATCACAGGAGGGGGGTTAATGTATTTTTTTTTCCAGTGGTTTTAATGGATGGTTATTTGAATTGATTAAACACAATGGGAGTGATAGAATCACAAACAGCGGAGACGGGATTAGGCAATTAAGAAATCCATATTGTGCATTAAATTACACAGAGGGGACATTGGGGGGCCCTACCTGTGGGGAGTTTGATTGAATGGGCTCTTATGTTGGACGGATTTAAATTTGTATTTATAGAAATGTATTTGTTACAATTTCATTCCTTTTATCAGCATCTAATGGAATCTCAGCGCCACCTGTTGGACACTCAGGAACTGCAAGGACTCTTGGAGATTGGGGGGTTCAAATGAAGGGGGGTGCAACTAGGGCAAAAACCTGAAAACAATAATAGTGTGTGAATAGTAATGAAGGTATGAAAATGAATACTTCCTTTACTTCCTTACTCTACTTCCTTTGCACAGGGGAGTGTATTTCCTGGTACTCGTGTGACTGTCTCTACTTCCTTTGCACGGGGGAGTGTATTTCCTGGTACTCGTGTGACTGTCTCTACTTCCTTTGCACGGGGGAGTGTATTTCCTGGTGCTCGTGTGACTGTCTCTACTTCCTTTGCACGGGGGAGTGTATTTCCTGGTACTCGTGTGACTGTCTCTACTTCCTTTGCACGGGGGAGTGTATTTCCTGGTACTCGTGTGACTGTCTCTACGTCCTTTGCACGGGGGAGTGTATTTCCTGGTACTCGTGTGACTGTCTCTACTTCCTTTGCACGCGGGAGTGTATTTCCTGGTACTCGTGTGACTGTCTCTACTTCCTTTGCACGGGGGAGTGTATTTCCTGGTACTCGTGTGGCTGTCTCTACTTCCTTTGCATGGGGGAGTGTATTTCCTGGTACTGGTGTGACTGTCTCTACTTCCTTTGCACGGGGGAGTGTATTTCCTAGTACTTGTATTACTGTCTCTACTTCCTTTGCCCGGGGGAGTGTATTTCCTGGTACTCGTGTGACTGTCTCTACTTCCTTTGCACGGGGGAGTGTATTTCCTGGTACTCATGTGACTGTCTCTACTTCCTTTACACAGGGGAGTGTATTTCCTGGTACTCATGTGACTGTCTCTACTTCCTTTGCACGGGGGAGTGTATTTCCTAGTACTTGTATTACTGTCTCTACTTCCTTTGCCCGGGGGAGTGTATTTCCTGGTACTCGTGTGACTGTCTCTACTTCCTTTGCACGGGGGAGTGTATTTCCTGGTACTCGTGTGACTGTCTCTACTTCCTTTGCACGGGGGAGTGTATTTCCTGGTGCTCGTGTGACTGTCTCTACTTCCTTTGCACGGGGGAGTGTATTTCCTGGTACTCGTGTGACTGTCTCTACTTCCTTTGCACGGGGGAGTGTATTTCCTGGTACTCGTGTGACTGTCTCTACTTCCTTTGCACGGGGGAGTGTATTTCCTGGTACTCGTGTGACTGTCTCTACTTCCTTTGCACGGGGGAGTGTATTTCCTGGTACTCGTGTGACTGTCTCTACTTCCTTTGCACGGGGGAGTGTATTTCCTGGTACTCGTGTGGCTGTCTCTACTTCCTTTGCATGGGGGAGTGTATTTCCTGGTACTGGTGTGACTGTCTCTACTTCCTTTGCACGGGGGAGTGTATTTCCTAGTACTTGTATTACTGTCTCTACTTCCTTTGCACAGGGGAGTGTATTTCCTGGTACTCGTGTAAATCTATTTCCTTTGCATGGGGGAGTGTATTTCTTGGTACTCATGTGACTGTCTCTACTTCTTTTGCACGGGGGAGTGTATTTCCTGGCACTCGTGTGACTGTCTCTACTTCCTTTGCACGGGGAAGTGTATTTCCTGGTACTCGTGTGACTGTCTCTACTTCCTTTACACAGGGGAGTGTATTTCCTGGTACTCGTGTGACTGTCTCTACTTCCTTTGCACAGGGGAGTGTATTTCCTGGTACTCGTGTGACTGTCTCTACTTCCTTTACATGGGGAGTGTATTTCCTGGTACTCGTGTGACTGTCTCTACTTCCTTTGCATGGGGGAGTGTATTTCCTGGTACTCATGTGACCTTTGCTTGGGGTAAGTGTAAGGACACAATTAGAGCAGTTTTTGGAGAGTTAGAGGGACCAGACGCAGATTTATTACCAGAGTTGTGCGGCACTGGCTGTTCTGCCATAAACACATTGTATTAAATACAACTGAACATCATGAAGTCATTTCCCCTATTACAATTCATCTCAGTTATAATTCTGATATTTTTCCCATATTGAAAAATTCCACACATCCCATAAACCAGCGAGAGACTCGCTCCCACTAAACGGAAGGGAGATCGGCCAATGGGAGAGCCGCTGTTACTTCTCTGGCCTGGGGGAAATTCACATGAATCCCTATGGGCAGGGAAAATAGTGTAACAATATCTCATGGTGCAAGTGCTCCCTCTAGTGGCCACAAACTCTATTAACCGCAATAAAGAGTCTCCACAACTTCTACTGGAGGAGAGTTTAAGGGGCTAATGGAAGACAGAACCGGAGCTCTACGGGGGATATGATCACTATATATAAATATATAAGGGGGATATGATCACTATATATAAATATATAAGGGGGATATGATCACTATATATAAATATATAAGGGGGATATGATCACTATATATAAATATATAAGGGGATATGATCACAATATATAAATATATAAGGGGGATATGATCACTATATATAAATATATAAGGGGAATATGATCACTATATATAAATATATAAGGGGGATATCAGTGCTGCTGTGTGACACCCAATATATTCCACAACACTGAATCTCAGCTGCCATAAAGCAGGACAGGACTGCTGCTTACAATGGGGATCAGATAGGATCTGTGCAGCCACTGGGACAGAATGTTCTGTTATACAGATAGCTAGAATCTCAGCTGCCATAAAGCAGGACAGGACTGCTGCTTACAATGGGGATCAGATAGGATCTGTGCAGCCACTGGGACAGAATGTTCTGTTATACAGATAGCTAGAATCTCAGCTGCCATAAAGCAGGGCAGGACTGCTGCTTACAATGGGGATCAGATAGGATCTGTGCAGCCACTGGGACAGAATGTTCTGTTATACAGATAGCTAGAATCTCAGCTGCCATAAAGCAGGACAGGACTGCTGCACACACTAGGAAACCCATAGCAAAATCCTATAGCGCCACCTGGTGGAATTTAGTAGTTGTTCTGTTACACAGGAATGGGAAAGGATTGACAGGTTTAGAATACACAGGTTTAGTTTGTGCAGGATTTATGGCAGGGGGAGTAAATATTTAGGAAACAGATGGTTTGTATGTAAGAAATTGCCATCTTGATTTAGTTATTTAATATGAAAGCTGTTGTTCAGGGAACTTACATGAAGCCCTGATTATCATAACAAAGGTTTTCCTGTGATTACTAAGGCCTATGTCTGCTGTGGGGACCATAAAACTGGTTGTGTATGTGAGAAAACTTGCTCAACAGGATGTAGGCAAGTTGGGGGTTTATCACAGCATCTTGGCAGTTGGGAGGGTTTCTGTGGGGGCAGGTGAGAACCCAGGATAAAAGACACAAGACAAATGTGAAAGGGAGCTGGGCACTAGAGAGGGGAGCTGGGCAGCTGAGAGGAGGCAGCTAGAGAGCTGGAGAAGCCAGAGGAGCCTGGGACAAGATGTGAGGAATGAAGACCAGAGGGGAAGGCAGAGATGAAGCTGAACTCTATTCCCCTACTTTTTGGTAACAACAATGTAGACTTGGGTAACTGTAAATATTGTAATTATTGTTTCGTCTAAGTATAATCATTTATGTAGAACAATCAATTGATTTATTTTACAATACATCACTTTATTATACTCTCATTGGTGTGGATTCATTGTCTGCTTGCTCAAAAGAACCAGAAACCCTAGTAAGTGGGTTGAGGTATATTATTAATATTGATATAATATTATTAATATTGATATATACTATATAGAAACTTATAAATGGCGAGCCAGGTAGGAGTTCAATGCATGGCATTTAATCCATATTTATGAGTGTGTAATATTGTATAGTAAATTAATTGATTGTTTTGTATTGTTTTAATTGTTGTTAAAATAATCATGGAGGTTTTAGCTAAAAAGATGGCCGTGGTCAAATGCTCAGGACAGATTGTTAAATGTATGCAAGGATCTCCAGATCCATGGGCTAAGGCTCAAGATTATGTGGCCAGGGCAATTCATGACAAATCTCTGTCTAAATCAAAGGGTAAAGGTGCACTGGTTTATGCTGCCTGTTGGATAGCAGAACAGTATAAAATGTTATATGTGCAAAAAGGGAATCTTGAAGAAAAGGTTCATTGTTTAAATGTTTTAGTAGATTCTCTAAAATTTTCTGTAGAAAATGCTGCTGCTATTAATGTTAGCAACCAGCAAACAACTGCAGAGTACAAGCAGGTTTGCATAGAGAATGAGCAGCTCAAACAAAGACTGAGGGATGCAGAAAGTTTGGTTGCAACCTTCAGAAAAGCAGGGGCTGATCATTCAAATTGCAAATCTGAGTTTAAACAGTTAAAGGCTCAGTTGGGAGCAAGAGATTGTGCAGTTTCTGCAGTTAAAGTAGAGAACACTGCTAAAAATGATAGAAATGTAACTGATGTGAAATGCATAAAAGACAGCAATACGAATTGTGAATTAGCAGTCAAAAGTAAAATGCTAAATGTGGATTGTTGTAGACAGGCCAAGCCTCCTATAGGGACATTGAAATGTACAGAAAATAGGACTGTGGGACAAAAGCAGGACGTTCCTAAAGCACAGTTTTACAAACCTGTTCAACCCAGGAAGCAGCCTGGCAGTGAAAGGGTGTTTGCCATAAAGGCTACTACCCTGAGAAACAAAGTGTGTACAGTACAGATAAAAAGTGTACACAAAAGAAAGTGTTTAGATGCTATGCGTGTTCCAAAGTTGGGCACATAGCAAGAAATTGTACCATGAATTTTAACAACACGTACAATCATAAGAATATGTACAATAGAAATGAAAGCTGGAAGTCCTCTAGGTGGGGATTCCAAAATAAAAGCAAGAGTTGGAATACATGGATTCCCTACCATGTTCTTAAAACTCAAAATGAAAGGCTGAGTGAAGAGAACTCAAGTCTGAAAAATGTATGGGGAAAATTTAACAATGAATTGAAGAGTCTCAAGATAGAGATTGCTAAAATGAAAAGAACAAAAGATGATGTAAATCGGTGCTAATATCTTCGATGAGTTTGTTTTCCAGGTAACAGGATGGCAGATCACAAAAAGAAGAATTTCCCTTCCCCTTTTATCTCCTGAAAAAAAAAAGTTATAGAGGACCTTATCTATTTGTTTTTTTTTTTTTTACTTTTTGTACTTAAGGAAAAGCCTCTAAATTTATATGGTACAGTCAGGTTTAACAAATTCTAAAATATTTTTGTTTTTAATAGTTAGAAATTGCCTGCACTGTGGAGTTTTGAAAATGGTTGCTGCTTTAGTCTACAGAAGAGTAAAAAGCACTGAGGCATATTTTGAATTTTTATTTTTGGTGTATTTTTGCCTGAGTGACATTTTTGTTTTACTCTTGTTTCAGCAGCAACAGGCTATGAACATTTTTTTACATAGATTGCATGCTGCTTGATAACATCAATATGTGTTTCCCATTCAAAGCAGTATTCACTCTATATTTTTTTTTTCTCTTTTGACTTTTTTCCAAAGTGTGTCTGTTATTGTTTGTTTCTGCATTGTGTAAAATTTACAGTTGTCAAGGTGGGGTGACAACACTCCAATATACAGTCTACATGTTAAAAGTTACCAGAGCCTTCAGCAAATGCAAATGTACAAGTGTCTTACATTGATATGCATGGGGTTATTTACATAACAAATCTGCGAGAGACAGCAGTTTACTTCTTGTGTTGTTCTTTGGTTGTTAAATAACTCTTGTGTGGGGTCTGTCCCAAATGATCTCTCTTCTGATAATAATGCTAATTTCTGTTTTGTTGGGTTGTGATAATCAGGCATGAAACTGATATGGAAATACTGAGACAAAGGCGAGAAACATCTCACTAGTGATTTGGCCAAGATAATGCTGCACACTTTAGTGTAGTGTATCTTCTGAATTTCCTGAGGCCAGTATTGGTATTACATACACACCTATCGCTGAATTGAGGTGCTCTTTCCAGCTATGCTGATTAATAAAATGTGCCGCAGACATTTACACCCTACCCTAAAATAAAATGTTTTCCCTGTGTGGTCTCTTTAATATGAAAACTGTGGAAAGCAGAAATGTGTTGGGTGTTGCAAACACCAAAGTGCAAAGACCATGGTTTGTTAAAAGTAGAGGCCTAAGATGGGATCCAGCCCAGACTTGGGTGGAGCAGGGTCAGGTGGTAAGTGGGGCACAGACAAAGCAGCGCAATAAGCTGGATACTAAACCTCTAAAAGTTGGGGTGTGGGCTCATAACTGGCTGAAGGGTTATAGATTATGAATATGAACAACTGTGAGTGTTTATGTAATTAGGTTTTAAAATTCAACTCACAGTACCCCAAATTTAAAATATTTGTGAGTGTTACATCATTTAGGTCTCAATAATCCTATCACTTTCATTTCCAATACATACAGTAACAGTGTATTAATGGGTGTACCTGCATTGGCAATGTTATGCTTTTTGTTAATTTAGAGGGCTCTTTCCTTGTGAAGTCCTTCGCCCTCTAGGTGGGGATTGTAAGAAATTGCCATCTTGATTTAGTTATTTAATATGAAAGCTGTTGTTCAGGGAACTTACATGAAGCCCTGATTATCATAACAAAGGTTTTCCTGTGATTACTAAGGCCTATGTCTGCTGTGGGGACCATAAAACTGATTGTGTATGTGAGAAAACTTGCTCAACAGGATGTAGGCAAGTTGGGGGTTTATCACAGCATCTTGGCAGTTGGGAGGGTTTCTGTGGGGGCAGGTGAGAACCCAGTATAAGTTTCTATATAGTATATATCAATATTAATAATATTATATCAATATTAATAATATACCTCAACCCACTTACTAGGGTTTCTGGTTCTTTTGAGGGGAAGGCAGAGATGAAGCTGAACTCTATTCCCCTACTTTTTGGTAACAACAATGTAGACTTGGGTAACTGTAAATATTGTAATTATTGTTTCGTCTAAGTATAATCATTTATGTAGAACAATCAATTGATTTATTTTACAATACATCACTTTAATATACGCTCATTGGTGTGGATTCATTGTCTGCTTGCTCAAAAGAACCAGAAACCCTAGTAAGTGGGTTGAGGTATATTATTAATATTGATATAATATTATTAATATTGATATATACTATATAGAAACTTATATGTAGAGTAAACATTTGGCTCTGGGAATTACTCAGCGGAGGAGCAGGATAATGAGATCAGAGTCTTTGTCACATTAATACTGAATTAACTGCCACATCTATTAATTACAGATTTGTCTTCTGTCTCTCAATGAATAGAGTGAAAGTTTAATGAGGGTCCTCAGAAGTCAGGGAGCTCCGCCTTTAATTATTAACAACCAATCAGAAATCTGTGAGATAAACCTCCAAATTAATGAAGCTTATTATTATTATAATTATTATTATTATCATCATTATTATTATTAAATAATAGTAGGGATCCAGTGACTATTAGTTTGCAATTGTGTTTCAACTTGATTGTTTGCCAGAAAGACATCCAAGTGCTAAGTGTAGTGTAACTATAACTAACCCCAGTTTGCTGGTATGATATAACCACTGTTTATTGACTGTGTTGTTAGAGGCAATGATTATTAGGAAGATTTTTTAATTATGGGGGTAGTGTAACCCCTGCTTGCTGAAAATATTGTGAATTTATAATCAACTGCCCTAATGGTCAGACAGGGGTGGATAAGAAGTCAGTGGTCTCTCCAAAAGGTTAATTTCTATTAAAGGGGTTGTTCACCTTTAAATTAACTGTTCGTATGACGTAGAGAGGGATATTCTGAGACAATTTGCAATTGGTTTTCATTTTTTATTATTTGTGGTTTTTGACTTATTTAGCTTTTTATTCAGCAGCTCTGCAATTTCGGACATCTGGTTGCTAGGATCCAAATTCCCCTAGCAACCATGCACTGATTTGAATAAGAGACTGGAATATGTATAGGAGAGTAGCGATGGGTGAATAAATTCGGCAAGCGAGAATTCGTGGCAAATTTCAGCGTTTCGCTGGTGGATTCGCACATCGGAAAAGTCGTCGTGCATCAACTTTATTCGGATGCCCGTTGACTTTAACGCCGGCGTCAAAAATTGCGTTTACTGAATTTTTTCGCTGTTTCGCAAATTTCGCTTGAAACGGAACAAATTCGCCCATCATTATAGGAGAGTCCTGAATAGAAAGATAAGTAATAAAAAGTAGCAATAACAATAAATTTGTAGCCTGTTTTTTAGATGGGGTCAGTGACCCCCCCCCCATAGGAAATCTGGAAAAAGTCAGAAGAAGAAGGAAAATCATTTAAAAAAACTATAATAAAATAAATAATGAATATTAATTGAAAAGTTACTTGGAATTGCTCATTCTTTAACATTAAGGTGAACCACCTCCTTTAAAAGTTCATGGACTGAGATTCCCCATTGGACCGTATTTACCTTTTCTGAACACTAGGTGGCGACACAATCCAACACTAAATATAAATAAGGCTTATTTGAACTTTTGGGGCCAAAATTCATGATTGTGCATTCCGGCTCTTAAATATTAAATTCTTCTCACATGTCAGTTCCAGCACAGTGTAAAGAACTCCTCCTTATCAGTAAGCCTGAGACACAAGAAAACCGTTAAGTGAAGGGGTGAGTGTTTGCAGAGGAGCAGGTAGTAAAACAAATGACCAGATAAGATCAGCCCTCTGTATAAAGACTCGCTCCTTATCTCAGAGCCTACAGAGGCTGCATTCTAGGGCAGGGAGGGGTTTGTTTATATACTAATGATCTAATCAGTGCAAGTCGTGTGCATTGTGCTCATGTTCGGCAGATGTATACTTCCCCTTTAATACAAAAAGGGCACAGGAGGATAATGAATTCCAGGCAATGCTCTCGTTCTTCCCGTGGCTAAACATTAACATCATGTTGCAGTTGAACTAGATTGTTGGTTAATGGTTGGGTTAAGATGTTTCCGGCTCCTCTATAAGTTGATTGAGAGACCGGTATTTCGGCGCATGGGCAGTTGGAGCAATTTGCCGGTTTGTGCAATTCGACAGAAATCGCCGATCTCCCAGTCAGCTTACTGAGGAGCCGGAAGATGGATGCGTGGAACTGCCAGAATCTGCGTCGAGGGGTAAGTATAAAGTATGGGGCTTTTCCCGGGGGGGGGGCAGTTAGCCTGGGGGGAGAGGGAGGGGGTCTATCTGGGGTGGGGGGTACAGGGTTTTTTTCTACAGGGTTGAATTCTCCTTTAAATCACAGACTCCCTCTTCCTACCTCTTTACACTTCCTTCAGTGTTCTAATCCCACCCACTGCTTGAGTCACAGACTCACTCCGTGCTCCTCCCCTGTAAGCTGCCAGAGTGTTCTAGTCCCACCCTCTGCTTGAGTCACAGACTTCCTATCCCTCCCCTGTAAGCAGACATCAGTGTTCTAGTCCCACCCACTGCTTGAGTCACAGACTTCCTGTCCCTCCCCTGTAAGCAGACATCAGTGTTCTAGTCCCACCCACTGCTTGAGTCACATACTTCCTGTCCCTCCCCTGTCAGCTGCCAGAGTGTTCTAGTCCCACCCACTGCTTGAGTCACAGACTCCCTCTTGCTACCTCTTTACACTTTCTTCAGTGTTCTAATCCCACCCACTGCTTGAGTCACAGACTCCTTGCCCCTCCCCTGTAAGATGCCATCAGAGTGTTCTAGTCCCACCCACTGCTTGAGTCACAGACTCCCTGCTCCTCCCCTTTAAGCTGACATCAGAGTTTTCTACTCCCACCCACTTATTGAGTTCACAACCTAGCATTGGTATAAGCACGGCTGATGTCAGAGACCCCCCAAAAAATGATTTTATGTGTAGTTTATTTTTATTATATTTATATTATATATACATAATAAAGTCAAAGTAAATTTTTTTCAATAAAAAACAGTTAAATGACAGTGTAGAAAAGTGACATAAATCGCCTATTTCTATTTAACTCCCAGTAACAACTGAGTGGAATCCCCTTAATGGAACCCTTCCCCCGTCTCTCTGTTCTGCGCTGATAAACAGCTGGCGGCGTCGGATTCCCGTACGAGAGACGCGCGGCTTCTGCTTTTTATGCAAAAAATTCATGTTTCTCGTTATCAGCGTTTGATCCGCCCGCGGGGGAAATCCGTGCGGCAGCAGCTCCAGCCCAGAAATGATGGTTTGTTTGTTGTTATTGTAAATAAACAAATTCCCTGTGATTATTGGTACCATCTGCTGCCGCCCAATCACATCCCTCCGTTATGTTTGCATGGAAAACCCAGGCTGGGGGAGGGAGTAGCTGCTGCCCCACAATCATTCTTAAAGCACCGGCGTCTCATCAGCAGGTTTGTCCCTTAAAGGGATACTGTCATGGGATAACATGTTTTTTTCAAAAAGCATCAGTTAATAATGCTGCTCCGGCAGAATTCCATTTTTCAAAAGAGCAAACAGATTTTTTTAGCTTCAGTTTTGAAATCTGACATGGGGCTAGACATTTTGTCAGTTTCCCAGCTGCCCCAAGTCATGTGACTTGTGCTCTAATAAACTTCAGTCACTCTTTACTGCTGTACTGCAAGTTGAAGTGATATAACCCCTCCCTTTCGCCCCAGCAGCCAAACAAAAGAACAATGGGAAGGTAATCAGATAGCAGCTCCCTAACACAAGATAACAGCTGCCTGGTAGATCTAAGAACAGCACTCAATAGTAAAATCCAGGTCCCACTGAGACACATTCAGTTACATTGAGTAGGAGAAACAACAGCCTGCCAGAAAGCAGTTCCATCCTAAAGCGCAGGCACAAGTCACATGACTGGGGGCAGCTGGGAAACTGACAATATCCCTAGCCCCATGTCAGATTTCAAAATTGAATATAAAAAGAAATCTGTTTAAGAATTGGATTTCAGTGCAGTATCCCTTTAAAGCACAGGGGTTAAACCTGTAAGCTCTGATGAGTCAGTGTTTTCCCTTTAGAACATATGGACACACATTTATAGGTATTTTCATTTTCCAACTATGGGGGCATGATAGTAAATCATATTACCCTTCCCAGTTAGAACCCCTGTCTAAGGAACTCCTCCTTATCTGTAGGCCTGAGACCTAAGAAAGGAAGAGAGTGCTCTACTTGAAGCCTTGAGAGTGGGTAGTAATACTAATACTGTAGCCCCTGCTGCTGACACTCTACCTGGGTTTGGTGACTTATTTAGGGGGTGTATTGGGTCGGTACCAGCCGGACGGCACCGGTGCATCGTGGGACAATGGGCTCTAAGTGTCGGTTACCTCCTTCCCATTAAAGATACGATCTCGACCTTCTCTGAATGTGCAGCTTCTGTTTGATGATATTGCACAATGTTATGGGAAAGATCAGATAAGCGCAGCTCAAGGCTCAACAACATCGCTCAGAGTTTGCCCATAAAATCTCTTATTCCTTTTATATTCAGCTTCAGTGTCAGGGCAGGTAGTAACGCAGGTGATGGGATCACAACAATCAACATTATTACTCACTAAATCCAAATTAACCATTTCCATCCTATCAGGGCTCCTCAGTAATATCCATTGCCATTTCGGGGGTTAAACATTCCCCTTTCTTTCCATCGCCCGTCATATAAACAGAGGGGGCGGAGCCAGGGAAGTTTTTATGCTTTCTTTTTTTTCCCTCTAATTGAAAAACATCTGTCGTAGAAGGGGGTGCAAAACCCACCAAGTCCAAGTGGAAACTGAATGGGTGCCCAGAGACTTGCAGGGGCCACACCTCTCATTAAACTCAGAGTTTCCAGCCCAGTGAATATTCCCTTTATTCTGAGCCCACGGACTGTGACACATTCACTATGGGTTACACCTTTAGGGGCACGACTGGATTTATACGGGAGAATTGCACCGATTTTGTAAATTCGTCCCATAAGCTGAAACTCTAATAGGAAGCTGAACCCGTGCCGGGCAGCTGAATAAACAGAGTCTGGGACAGAGAGAGGAAACAGAAACCACTGCCGTGTCCTTTCTCTCCCCATCGCCTGATGTTCTTCTCTCCCCTCATGTCTGACCCTAATTGGGATGGAGTTTGACTCTTCTTTCCAAAATCTGTTTCCTGGATTTCCCACATCCCACAGCTGCTTCTTCCCTCTCCCGTCATGTGACTCGTCTTCCTGGGGTCACACAGGTCAAAGTAAGGTGCCAAGACTTTTTGCTCCCCATCTACTGCCTGTGGCCCAGGTTTACAAATATAGAGAAAGTGTTGGAAGGGTTACTGTCTGCTCTCTCTCATTTGCCCTTCTGTTTTTTTTGTTGTCCTACTGTCTCCATCTTGCCCTACTTTCTCCATTTTGCCCTACTGTCTCCATCTAACCCTACTGTCTCCATCTTTTCCTACTGTCTCCATCTTGCCCTACTGTCTCCATCTTGCCCTACTGTCTCCATCTTCCCCTACTGTCTCCATCTTGCCCTACTGTCTCCATCTTGCCTTACTGTCTCAATCTTGCCCTACTCTCTCCATCTTGCCCTACTGTCTCCATCTAACCCTACTGTCTCCATCTTTTCCTACTGTCTCCATCTTGCCCTACTGTCTCCATCTTGCCCTACTGTCTCCAGCTTCCCCTACTGTCTCCATCTTGCCCTACTGTCTCCATCTTGCCTTACTGTCTCAATCTTGCCCTACTCTCTCCATCTTGCCCTACTGTCTCCATCTTGCCTTACTGTCTCAATCTTGCCCTACTCTCTCCATCTTGCACTACTGTCTCCATCTTGCCCTACTGTCTCAATCTTGCCCTACTCTCTCCATCTTGCACTACTGTCTCCATCTTGCCCTACTGTCTCCATCTTCCCCTACTGTCTCCATCTTGCCCTACTGTCTCCATCTTGCCTTACTGTCTCAATCTTGCCCTACTCTCTCCATCTTGCCCTACTGTCTCCATCTTGCCTTACTGTCTCAATCTTGCCCTACTCTCTCCATCTTGCACTACTGTCTCCATCTTGCCCTACTGTCTCCATCTTGTCCTACTCTCTCCATCTTGCACTACTTTCTCCATTTTGCCCTACTGTCTTCATCTTGCCCTACTGTCTCCATCTTGCCCTACTGTCTCCATCTTGTCCTACTGTCTCCATCTTGCCCTACTGTCTCCATCTTGCCTTACTGTCTCCATCTTGCCCTACTGTCTCCATCTTGTCCTACTGTCTCCATCTTGTCCTACTGTCTCCATCTTGCCCTACTGTCTCCATCTTGTCCTACTGTCTCCATCTTGCCCTACTGTCTCCATCTTGCCTTACTGTCTCCATCTTGCCCTACTGTCTCCATCTTGTCCTACTGTCTCCATCTTGTCCTACTGTCTCCATCTTGCCCTACTGTCTCCATCTTGTCCTACTGTCTCCATCTTGCCCTACTGTCTCCATCTTGCCTTACTGTCTCCATCTTGCCCTACTGTCTCCATCTTGTCCTACTGTCTCCATCTTGTCCTACTGTCTCCATCTTGCCCTACTGTCTCCATCTTGTCCTACTGTCTCCATCTTGCCCTACTGTCTCCATCTTGCCTTACTGTCTCCATCTTGCCCTACTGTCTCCATCTTGTCCTACTGTCTCCATCTTGTCCTACTGTCTCCATCTTGCCCTACTGTCTCCATCTTGCCCTACTGTCTCCATCTTGTCCTACTGTCTCCATCTTGCCCTACTGTCTCCATCTTGTCCTACTGTCTCCATTTTGTCTCCAAGTGTTGGAAGGGTTACTGACATCTGGCCCAGGCTTGGGAAGAAGCAGCCGGAATTCTTTAAAGCAGGAGAGAACAATAACAGCTGAATGTGATTAAACAGCAGAGACCAGTGAGAAGATGCCCCCCAGACTCATACCCCGGACTAGTCGTGCCCCCCATTCTCTGAATTCTGGGGGTCGGACACAGTCCATTTCCATTTCTCAGAATAGAAAGAGGCACATGATATAAATGACATGATTTACTCCCCATCACTTATTTCTGCCTCCTGTAAAGATGAGTTTTCCACAGGCCGGAGAACGGGGGCCCCGGGGACCACTCAACAAATGATGGACAGACTTAGCCATTTGCAGCAAAGGCTTCTGGGAAACAAAGCACTATCTCTGCTGTTCTGCAGCCAATGAGAGAGCCCCATAGTGACCATGTGACCAGTGTCAAAGCAAAGCAATTTTTTCCCTACTAAATATTTCATGTTTGGGAAATGATACAAATCTCAGCGTTATCTTTTCTGTTACAATTTTCCCCATAAATAACCAACTGCTGCGATACACCCCCTCCCCCCACAGAATCTGTTCCAAGCTTCCTCCCAAAGTTTCATTTGAGGACATTTTTCTGTCATGTTTTCCAGCGAGTTGGGTTGGACAGAAATCTGATTCAAAGGCTGCTTGTAGTGGCCGGACCCATGGAAATGATGACTTTTTAGAGGACCTGTGATTTCAATTTAGGAGGAATCTCCAACTGCACCATCAAAAGCCTTCAGCCATGGGTCTATATGTCGCCTATTATATTTGCCACTGTCTACATATAATTGTTGTATACGTCGCCCTCAGTATCACATTCTCTCCGATCTAGAAGGTCCAATCCTGCCCTACTGTCTCCATCCTGTAGTACTGTCTCCATCTTGTCCTACTGTCTCCATCCTGTAGTACTGTCTCCATCTTGTCCTACTGTCCCCATCTTGGTCTTCTGTCTCCATCTTGCCCTACTGTCTCCATCTTGTCCTACTGTCTCCATCTTGTCCTATTGTGTCCATCTTTGTTTTTCTGTCTCCACCTTGTCCTTCTGTCTCTGTCTTGGTTTTTCTGTCTCCATCTTGGTCTTCTGTCTTCATCTTGGTCTCCTGTCTTCACCTTGCCCTACTGTCTCTGTCTTGCCCTACTGTCTCCTCCTTGTCCTACTTTCTCCGTCTTGCCCTACTGTCTCCGTCTTGCCCTACTGTCTCCTCCTTGTCCTACTTTCTCCGTCTTGCCCTACTGTCTCCGTCTTGCCCTACTGTCTCCGTCTTGTTCTACTGTCTCCATATTGTCCTGCTTTCTCCATCTTGTCATACTGTCTCCATCTTTCCTTACTCTCTCCATTGTGTCCTATTCTCCCCATCTTGTCTTACTGTCTCCATCTTGGACTTCTGTCTCTACCTTGCCCTACTGTCTCCATCTTGTCCTATTGTCCCCATCTTTTCCTACTGTCTCCATCTTGGTCTAATGTCTCCATCCTGCCCTACTGTCTCCATCTTGTCCTACTGTCTCCACCTTGTTCTACTGTCTCCATATTGTCCTGCTGTCTCCATCTTTCCCTACTCTCTCCATCGTGTCCTACTCTCCCCAGCTTGTCCTACTGACTCTATCATGCCCTACTCAAACCATCTTGACATAGCTTTTACTGTCTTTCTCCTACTGTCTCCATCTTTCCATAAGTAGCCAATTCCCATTCCTTTTGAGGCTATTGCTCAGGGTTCATCCGGAATCTCTGCCAGAAAGCAAGAGAAAACACAGGAAGTAGAATCACTTGGGTACCAGGGAATCCTCTCCCCCATGAGTATCTCTCAGAGGACTGTGGTTGTGACCAATCAGACCATTAAAGTTCAGATCAGACCTTCACTCTTGTATTTGTATAATGATTATTATCTTCCTACATTATTATTCCTCCTCTGCCAACCCAACATCTGCTTCTAATACTGTTCCCAACACTTTCTGGGCTCCTGCCGCCTCTCATAGATCTTCCAGGGAATTCTGGACTTTTCCCCCTGGCAGGATTGGGGGCCCAGTTTACTGAACGGGGTCGGGGACAATGAACGGATTGTATGGGGGATACGTGTGGAACAATGCGACTGATTCTAATGGCACTTGTGACTGACACCGTCCTGCGGAACCGGTCCTGTTTCCTTTCATTGCCCTTTAATTCTTTCCATTTGAACCAATAAAAGTGTTTGCCTGGGCGGCTTCACTGGTTTTGGCAAGAGTCGGGCAGTTCTGGCCGCTGATATTTCTGATGGATGAGACTGAACACGCCCTGGGCTCCAGCTGCAAAACAAACAGTCGTTGTTGAGTTTGACAAAAGACTGCGCCTGTTACAGTTACAGTATTTATTTAGCCGCACTTTATTGCCCCTACCGTCCAACGTTTCTATTCATTTGCTTTTGGTTTATTGCCCCTTTATTTACCTCCTCTCCCAACATTGAACTTCCCAACCACAAGAGCTCACAATCTCCCAGCCTGAGTCCTAATGCTAGATGCAACGCTACTTGGTATTTACTTTTATGACATTATAGAGGTACATCACCGGGCACGGCAATGGGCACACAAATGTCTATGTCCTTCTCCCCCACTGGTATATGAATATAATAATAAGAATAATCACTATTTCTATAGGGCTCAGGGAGGGTGGACAAGATTTGAGTGGGTCATGGGGGGTCTTGGCATAATGGGGCATAATGGGTTTGGGGCATGGCCAGTTTATTGGGGTGCAGTTATTATTACTGACCTCCCAATGGGCCCAGGTGACCAGTAAGTAATGTGTGGATCTCTCTGCTTTATTTGCCCTTTAATACACCTGTACAGGAACGTCATCACTGGGAGAGGATCCCCAATCGTGGAGGAGAACGAGGTTCCCCTGTCTCATGGCCTTACCCATCGCTGTCCTGGCACTGGATCCTACACTTATGGCTGGATTAAAGGGAAAGTTGCCTTATAGTGAATTATTTGGTATCAGGTAGAAAATGACTTTATCATAAAACCACAATTATATCCCACGGCACCAAAGAAATCAGGACTATTGTTGTCCCTGTGCCGGCCCAGCGCTGGTGATTTACAGGCAAACGGGCCGAGCATTTCAATGCCATTTAAAGAATTTTAATCAACAGCAAACGGGGGGATAAATCACCGGCATTGGAAGTTTTTATATGGGGAGAGAAAAGTGCTGATTAGAGCATTAAACTAAACCGGGCGCTGACATCTCTGTAAATCAGTCGGGTATCAGGTCCAGAGAATTGTGGTGCCGCTCTCTGTGCCCATCAGGCCTTTCTGAATCCTTATCAAAACCCAAAGATCTGACATGTACAGTAGTATGATTATATATTGTATTAAAGGGGAAATATAACACTAGTTCTGGTGCCCACAATGATGTGCACAAACTCCCAGTCACCTCACCCCTCAGTCGTTACTCAGTGCCCATTCAACAAGGACTAAGCACAATTCAGCAGGAACAGTCCCCTAAGTTTGCTCATAGTCTGTACAGAGAGATCCCATAAAACTATGGTACATAGGTATTCCCTGTACTAAGCACAATTCAGCAGGAACAGTCCCTAAGTTTGCTCATAGTCTGTACAGAGAGATCACATAAAACTATGGCAGCATAGGTATTCCCTGTACTAAGCACAATTCAGCAGGAACAAAACAAAATGTTAAATAGCTATATCTGTGCCAGGAGTAACATGTATTGCCGAGGGCGGGGAGCTCAGATCTATTTATTCGTCAGTGTATAATAAAGTATCAGCCCTGAGGGGAAACAGTTCCAATATGAAATAAAGTCATTTGATTCCATTGATTATTCTGGGGTCGGTGCCTCGTGGATCTTCTCTATAGAGGGAATGTTGTTACAGTTACAGACGTGTGAGTGACCCAAGATCAATGTTCTGCCGCTGGGGTGACAATACTGAGTCACAGGCTTTTTGCTGCTGGTCTAAAACTGCCACTTTGTCCCCTCCCAAAAATCTCTACCCCACCCCCCCACCCCCACCATGTCAGACCCTCAGTATCAGCTCTCAGTCCGGCTCCGGCCGTAAAAACTCTTGATGTTGGACTGTTCCTGCTTGACCCTGATTTATATGTACAGTCGCGCTACTGAATCCTCCTCCCCTACTTCCCATTATTCCTGGCAATTACAGAGCCCTTTGTACATCACGGAGTTAATTAACATTAAATAAATAAATAAAGGCTCCTGGTTTCATATTAATTTAAATGCACAGAGTTAATTATTAGTCTCGTTGTGTCTCCTGGGGTCTGTCCCTTAATAACAAGTGACTGCAACACAGTCTCATTACTAATTATAATATTGTATTTCTTACACTAATTAACTGCCCCAATAAAATACCTCCATAAAAATACACTCCCCCGTGCAAAGGAAGTAGAGACAGTCACACGAGTACCAGGAAATACACTCCCCCATGTAAAGGAAGTAGAGACTGTCACACGAGTACCAGGAAATACACTCCCCCGTGCAAAGGAAGTAGAGACAGTCACACGAGTACCAGGAAATACACTCCCCCATGTAAAGGAAGTAGAGACAGTCACACGAGTACCAGGAAATACACTCCCCCTTGCAAAGGAAGTAGAGACAGTCACACGAGTACCAGGAAATACACTCCCCCATGTAAAGGAAGTAGAGACAGTCACACGAGTACCAGGAAATACACTCCCCCATGTAAAGGAAGTAGAGACAGTCACACGAGTACCAGGAAATACACTCCCCCATGTAAAGGAAGTAGAGAAAGTCACACGAGTACCAGGAAATACACTCCCCCGTGCAAAGGAAGTAGAGACAGTCACACGAGTACCAGGAAATACACTCCCCCGTGCAAAGGAAGGAGAGACAGTCACACGAGTACCAGGAAATACACTCCCCCATGTAAAGGAAGTAGAGACAGTCACACGAGTACCAGGAAATACACTCCCCCGTGCAAAGGAAGTAGAGACAGTCACACGAGTACCAGGAAGTACACTCCCCCGTGCAAAGGAAGGAGAGACAGTCACACGAGTACCAGGAAATACACTCCCCCATGTAAAGGAAGTAGAGACAGTCACACGAGTAACAGGAAATACAATCCCCCATGTAAAGGAAGTAGAGACAGTCACACGAGTACAAGGAAATACAATCCCCCATGTAAAGGAAGTAGAGACAGTCACACGAGTACCAGGAAGTACACTCCCCCGTGCAAAGGAAGGAGAGACAGTCACACGAGTACCAGGAAATACACTCCCCCATGTAAAGGAAGTAGAGACAGTCACACGAGTACCAGGAAATACACTCCCCCGTGCAAAGGAAGTAGAGACAGTCACACGAGTACCAGGAAATACACTCCCCCGTGCAAAGGAAGTAGAGACAGTCACACGAGTACCAGGAAATACACTCCCCCATGTAAAGGAAGTAGAGACAGTCACACGAGTACCAGGAAATACACTCCCCCGTGCAAAGGAAGTAGAGACAGTCACACGAGTACCAGGAAATACACTCCCCCGTGCAAAGGAAGGAGAGACAGTCACACGAGTACCAGGAAATACACTCCCCCATGTAAAGGAAGTAGAGACAGTCACACGAGTAACAGGAAATACACTCCCCCATGTAAAGGAAGTAGAGACAGTCACACGAGTACCAGGAAATACACTCCCCCATGTAAAGGAAGTAGAGACAGTCACACGAGTACCAGGAAATACACTCCCCCATGTAAAGGAAGTAGAGAAAGTCACACGAGTACCAGGAAATACACTCCCCCATGTAAAGGAAGTAGAGACAGTCACACGAGTACCAGGAAATACACTCCCCCGTGCAAAGGAAGTAGAGACAGTCACACGAGTACCAGGAAATACACTCCCCCGTGTAAAGGAAGTAGAGACAGTCACATGAGTACCAGGAAATACACTCCCCCGTGCAAAGGAAGTAGAGACAGTCACACGAGTACCAGGAAATACAATCCCCCATGTAAAGGAAGTAGAGACAGTCACACGAGTACCAGGAAATACACTCCCCCATGTAA
Source organism: Xenopus petersii (assembly GCA_038501925.1). Taxonomy (NCBI): domain Eukaryota; kingdom Metazoa; phylum Chordata; class Amphibia; order Anura; family Pipidae; genus Xenopus; species Xenopus petersii. Next base: position 3,020,121 of record CM076676.1, on the reverse strand, counting down.
AGGAAGTAGAGACATTCACACGAGTACCAGGAAATACACTCCCCTATGTAAAGGAAGTAGAGACAGTCACACGAGTACCAGGAAATACACTCCCCCGTGCAAAGGAAGGAGAGACAGTCACACGAGTACCAGGAAATACACTCCCCCGTGCAAAGGAAGGAGAGACAGTCACACGAGTACCAGGAAATACACTCCCCCATGTAAAGGAAGTAGAGACAGTCACACGAGTAACAGGAAATACACTCCCCCATGTAAAGGAAGTAGAGACAGTCACACGAGTACCAGGAAATACACTCCCCCATGTAAAGGAAGTAGAGACAGTCACACGAGTACCAGGAAATACACTCCCCCATGTAAAGGAAGTAGAGAAAGTCACACGAGTACCAGGAAATACACTCCCCCATGTAAAGGAAGTAGAGACAGTCACACGAGTACCAGGAAATACACTCCCCCGTGCAAAGGAAGTAGAGACAGTCACACGAGTACCAGGAAATACACTCCCCCGTGTAAAGGAAGTAGAGACAGTCACATGAGTACCAGGAAATACACTCCCCCGTGCAAAGGAAGTAGAGACAGTCACACGAGTACCAGGAAATACAATCCCCCATGTAAAGGAAGTAGAGACAGTCACACGAGTACCAGGAAATACACTCCCCCATGTAAAGGAAGTAGAGACATTCACACGAGTACCAGGAAATACACTCCCCTGTGCAAAGGAAGTAGAGACAGTCACACGAGTACCAGGAAATACAATCCCCCATGTAAAGGACGTAGAGACAGTCACACGAGTACCAGGAAATACACTCCCCCATGTAAAGGAAGTAGAGACATTCACACGAGTACCAGGAAATACACTCCCCCGTGCAAAGGAAGTAGAGACAGTCACACGAGTACCAGGAAATACACTCCCCCATGCGAAGGAAGTAGAGACAGTCGCACGAGTACCAGGAAATACACTCCCCGTGCAAAGGAAGTAGAGACAGTCACACGAGTACCAGGAAATACACTCCCCTGTGCAAAGGAAGTACAGACAGTCACACGAGTACCAGGAAACACACTCCCCCGTGTAAAGGAAGTAGAGACAGTCACATGAGTACCAGGAAATACACTCCCCCATGTAAAGGAAGTAGAGACAGTCACACGAGTACCAGGAAATACACTTCCCTAGGTCCCACATTTTCTAGGGGGGAGATTTTAAATGAAGGAACAGCAGGTCTCACCCTAAAGAGCAACCTCACAACTCAGGTACTAGTTACAATTTATCACTAATTTATTTTCTTCAATGGGAGTCTATTAATAAATGACAGGGCCCTCAGGGGCCGAGGAGATGTAGGTGATTGTGGTAATTATTGTTCTCCTGTTACCTGACGGCATATTGTACACAAAGAAGTCGGGCGGCCAGGCGTGCGCTTAATTAAATGGGCCCAGTCCTGGCACCGAGGCTTGAGCACTGCAGGGTCATTAAAGGGGAACTAGCACTCATATTTCAACTTCTAGTCTGCACACACACACATTGCTCTCCTCCATGATATGTTTTTTAGTACAAATGTGTTTGTTCCTTCCTGAACAGCTGGTGCTGACTCTGGAAACAATATAAAGGCCAGTTCTATATATAGAGTTGGGGGCAGTATAGAGATTTGGGGGGCAGTATAGAGAGTTGGGGGCAGTATATAGAGTTGGGGCTGTATATAGAGTTGGGGGCAGTATAGAGAGTTGGGGGACAGTATAGGGAGTGGGGGCAGTATATAGAGTTGGGGACAGTATAGAGAGTTGGGGCAGTATATAGAGTTGGGGGCAGTATATAGAGTTGGGGGGCAGTATAGAGAGTGGGGGTCAGTTTATAGAGTTGGGGGACAGTATAGAGAGTTGGGGGCAGTTTAGAGAGTTGGGGGCAGTATATAGAGTTGGGGGCAGTATATAGAGTTGGGGGCCATATAGAGAGTTGGGGGCAGTATAGAGAGTGGGGACAGTATATATAGTTGGGGCAGTATAGAGAGTTGGGGGGCAGTATAGAGAGTTGGGGGACAGTATATATAGTTGGGGCAGTATAGAGAGTGGGGGCAGTATATAGAGAGTTGGGGGCAGTATATAGAGTTGGGGGACAGTATAGAGAGTTGGGGGCAGTATATAGAGTTGGGGGCAGTATATAGAGTTGGGGGACATAATAGAGGGGGCAGTATAGAGAGTTGGGGGCAGTATAGAGAGTTGGGGGGCAGTATTGAGAGTTGGGGCAGTATAGAGAGTTGGGGACAGTATATATAGTTGGGGGGCAGTATAGAGAGTTGGGGGACAGTATATATAGTTGGGGCAGTATAGAGAGTTGGGGGGCAGTATAGAGAGTTGGGGGCAGTATAGAGAGTTGGGGGCAGTATAGAGAGTTGGGGGACAGTATATATAGTTGGGGCAGTATAGAGAGTTGGGGGGCAGTATAGAGAGTTGGGGGCAGTATAGAGAGTTGGGGGAAAGTATATAGAGCTGGGGGCAGTATAGAGAGTTGGGGGCAGTATAGAGAGTTGGGGGGCAGTAGTTGGAGGGGGCGGGACACAGAACAAAGGGGAGGGGAATAGAAGGGGCAGAATTAATGGGGGGGAGTAGAAATGAAGCCCCGGGAGGAGAAGGAGAAGAATATGAGGGGGGAGGAGTGAGGAGGGGCAGGCGCGCCCCCAGTATCAGACACGTGGGATTAAAGGGCCTGTGCGCGCCCCCGAGTCTGTCAGTCTCCTCCTCAGTCCGGATCGGTCCCTGCAGCGGAGACTCCTCGGGCGACTTGGGGTGAGTGACGGGGGGGATATTCTGGGCTCAGCCCCCCAATGTTCTGCGATTATTCTGCAGCCGCTGCGTCTGACTCAGGAGACTCCCCCGAAACTGACACTTGTACAGGGGGGGCACCGACTTGTCTTTGTACCGAAATATTGTCTGGGGGGGTTATTTACTGTCTCTTAATGAGGCCGAATTGTCATTTACTGGAATTATTAATTTCCCTTCTTTCACCGCCTCATCATATTCACTGCCCCTTATTTCTATTATATACGGTAAATACTGCTGTGACTCCTCCCCTAATACTCTCATCATTACTCTCTATATATAAATATTACTATACACAATACTCTCTATATATATTACTATACATCTTACTGCAGACACTTCATTAAATACTTCATTTATTGCACATCTATTTGCACCAAAAAGCAAGAAATAATCTGAATCAACTTTCCAACTGTTCAAGTGAAGTGTAAATGTAATTGTGGTGTCTGTCACTTTATATTCTCTGCACTGCTGCTTCTGACTCCTAAACTCATTTAGTAGAAGCCAGACAGTTAACAGGCCTGGAGGAGAACAGATCTATATTATTGAATCCCAGAGAACAGAAAGAGACAGATGGAAAGACACAGACAGACACAATGACAGTTACACAGAACTATAAACCCAGTGAGAATGAGGAATGAATGGATATTGGGAAGTTGTATCAGGAGTCAGAAGCAGCAGTGCAGAGAAAGGGACAGACACAATGACAGTTACACAGAACTATAAACCCAGTGAGAATGAGGAATGAATGGATATTGGGAAGTTGTATCAGGAGTCAGAAGCAGCAGTGCAGAGAAGAGAAAGGGTCAGACACAATGACAGTTACACAGAACTATAAACCCAGTGAGAATGAGGAATGAATGGATATTGGGAAGTTGTATCAGGAGTCAGAAGCAGCAGTGCAGAGAAAGGGACAGACACAATGACAGTTACACAGAACTATAAACCCAGTGAGAATGAGGAATGAATGGATATTGAGAAGTTGTATCAGGAGTCAGAAGCAGCAGTGCAGAGAAGAGAAAGGGACAGACACAATGACAGTTACACAGAACTATAAACCCAGTGAGAATGAGGAATGAATGGATATTGGGAAGTTGTATCAGGAGTCAGAAGCAGCAGTGCAGAGAAAGGGACAGACACAATGACAGTTACACAGAACTATAAACCCAGTGAGAATGAGGAATGAATGGATATTGAGAAGTTGTATCAGGAGTCAGAAGCAGCAGTGCAGAGAAGAGAAAGGGACAGACACAATGACAGTTACACAGAACTATAAACCCAGTGAGAATGAGGAATGAATGGATATTGGGAAGTTGTATCAGGAGTCAGAAGCAGCAGTGCAGAGAAAGGGACAGACACAATGACAGTTACACAGAACTATAAACCCAGTGAGAATGAGGAATGAATGGATATTGAGAAGTTGTATCAGGAGTCAGAAGCAGCAGTGCAGAGAAGAGAAAGGGACAGACACAATGACAGTTACACAGAACTATAAACCCAGTGAGAATGAGGAATGAATGGATATTGGGAAGTTGTATCAGGAGTCAGAAGCAGCAGTGCAGAGAAGAGAAAGGGACAGACACAATGACAGTTACACAGAACTATAAACCCAGTGAGAATGAGGAATGAATGGATATTGGGAAGTTGTATCAGGAGTCAGAAGCAGCAGTGCAGAGAAGAGAAAGGGACAGACACAATGACAGTTACACAGAACTATAAACCCAGTGAGAATGAGGAATGAATGGATATTGGGAAGTTGTATCAGGAGTCAGAAGCAGCAGTGCAGAGAAAGGGACAGACACAATGACAGTTACACAGAACTATAAACCCAGTGGGTCACTGTTAATCCCAAACTCCACAGCTGCTTCAGAACCTCTTGGGATGGGGGTTGCCAATGATTTCCCAGCCTTGGGTAGTGCAACCTTTAGCCAATCAAAACACTAGAACATTTTCAAGGCCAAACTAACCTGCAGCCAATCAGAGCGTGAGAATTCTATTTCCTGGTTCTTATTGGTGGAGCACAGCAGTCCTGTTTTGCTTTATGGCAGTGATTCTCATTGTGACACTATTTTAAAGGCTCATTACATGTGACCCATTTAGAGTAAAGGAAACCACTGAACTTTGTAGAACAAAGAGCGTTACCTGCTCTAATATTCCCCCGGCCTGAGATGGTCGGAAAATTCTTGCGAAACAATTAAAAATAAAAAATAGAAGTTGCTGCTAAAATTAACTCCGTCCGATTAAAGGTGCCGACACCACCAGTGACTCAAATTGTCCCCCACGTGAGAAGAAGAAACGATTAGGAAGTGGTTTAAATGTGACCACAAATCTGACGATATTCAGACTAAGCAGATTCATAGACGGAATATTCCGCCAATATTGTTCCTTTACACAACGTCACTCACTCATATGAAATAAACCACGCGGCCTTTGTTGTGTCTGTTTCACATCTGTGTCCATTGATATCTATTGTAATGCAGAGCAGGTAGTAACGCTTCCAACCCTCACTCACATTCCCATCCCAGGGCTGGAAGTTAATATTTAAATTACATTTATTATAGATTTGCTGAGTGACCCTTTTCCATCCGACCCAGAAGAATGTGCTGAGCTCAGCGGCACAATCACATGATTTTATATTGACGGCAGTGAGCGGTGTCAGATGGGGCCCCCTAGGGCCACCACAGAACCCGGCATTAAAGGGAACTGTCAGTATGATGTAGAGAGCGGTGGTCTGAGACAATTTGCAATTGGTTTTCATTTTTTATTATTTCTGGTTTTTGAGTTATTTAGCTTTTTATTCAGCAGCTCTCCAGTGTGCAGTTTCAGCCGCCTGGTTGCTAGGGTCCAACTTCCCCTAGCAACCATGCACTGATATGAATAAGGGACTGGAATATGATATAGAAAGATGAGTTATAAAAAGTAGCAATAACAAAAAATGTGTAGCCTTACAGAGCATTTGGTTTTTTTAGATGGGGTCGCGACCCCCATTTGAAAGCTGGAAAGAGTCAGGAGAAAAAGGCAGAAAACTTTAAAACATAAATATGAAGACCAATGGAAAAGTTGCTTAGAACTGGCCATACTATAATATACTAAAATTTAAAGGTCAACAGGACTCTCTCCCATTGGGTCCGCCCAGCACCCGTGTGACTCCAGTCACTTGTTTAGGGACCATTGGTGAACTTTGCTTCAGTTTTGGATAAACAAGTGTAACCAGTTGGGTAAACCCGACTGGTCTCCGCTCAGCCCTGATTGGCTGCTTGTCATAATGGATATTGGGTGGTGGAGGGTCCCACGTAGATCTGTTTGTCCTATAGTGCACTGCGGGTTCTGACTCTTGAAGCAATGCAGCAATAGCCACATCTTCTCCAGGCCACAACTCCATTAATCACGATCCCTGTGCATGCTTCTTCACAGGCCTGTTTATCAGCTGGCTTCCGCTGCAGTGTTTCAGGAGTCAGAACCAGCAGTGCAGAGAATAGAACAGAAAGTGACAGTCAGATGCAGCTTTCAGTAGTAATGACATGTACAACTGGCAGGTGCTGAGATACGTAAGTTCCCGTCGTTGTGCAAGGAAACACATAGGGGGGCTGTGTCGTTAATTAGGGCCGTATAAATAAATTAAAGGGGAAGTAGAGCTGCTCACATGCAGCTGGGGAGGGTTCATATGTGTTTAATTTTGTTATAATAACAAAGAGTTATTATAATGGACAGTGTTGTTGTTGTTTAGATCAGCCAATGTATTTGTGGCCCTAACACTGTGCTAGGGATGTTCGGGATTCGGCCGAATCCTTGTGCCTGGCCGAACCAAATCCGAATTTACATATGTAAATTAGGGGCAGGTAGTGAAATCACAAAAGAAGAATATTTTTCTACTTTTTCCTTTTCCTGCCCTAATGCAAATTAGGATACGGGATTCGGGCGAATCTTTCACCAAGGATTCAGCCGAATCCCAAATAGTGGATTTGGTGCATCCCTACCCTGTACACTAATTAGAGGAAATGTTGCACAAAGGGACAGGGTTTGCCTAGGGCCCATAGTAGGCCCCATAAGTCAGGGGCGTGGCTTTGCATTCAAGGCAGTTGTATGTAACAACCAATCAGGTGTCTGTATTTATTCACCAGACTCTCCTTATTACGGGACCCCCTGGTGGTCATATAAAGACACTGCAATGGAATTCAGTTCAGTATGTTATTAAGGGGCTTTCAAAGCAACCAATGAGACGCCTGCTTTCGTTACATCAGCTGCTTTAGACAGGTCAACGCTTGTTCCTGATTGGTTGGGATTTGCTACTCTGTACCTAAGGATTTGTGTAATTTGATAGGAAGGGGCTGCCATACTGCATGAAGTCTGATCCCTAGACTAACAAGGCATTACTGACCTCTAGTGTTCAGAGTTGTTTTGGAAAACAATGAGCACAGTACATTAGAATAATATTGCTGTTAGTCTGTATGACACATTTTAAAGGCAACATGAAATGCTGGTGTAGTTGCCCTTTAAAAGGGTTGTTTACTATTGTGCAGACAAACAAATTTATTTAAATCCATGGAAATAGATCATTCTCAGAACTTCTGGATTTATTTTCCCAGCATTCCCCCCATTCTCTCTGCAATGAAACCTGTTCTGAATTATGGACCAGATGTGAAATGCAGAAAAAACCCAAAATATTGACATATCAGAAGTCCCGCCCACCCTCGCGTCTCTGTATTCCCTGCACACGTTGCCGACAGACAGTAAATCCTTGCGTCCCCAGATGTTGGAGAACTACAAATCCCATCTTGTCTTAAAGGCTTGATTGTATGTAGGAGGATGCTGGGAAATGTAGTCCAGCACCCAATAAACAGTGGCCTAGGGTTAGGAACTTCCAGATTTGTCATTTCTCTCTATTCCTCATTTTTTTGATCCCTCCCTAATCCCCTAATGTAATAACTGACCAATCACGTCCAGGAAATTGCCCCATCACTTAAAACCCCACCGACCCATTATCCTCTGTGATACTGTATCTGTCTGTTACTGCCACTGATAATTATCACCTTCATTCATTTATGTGCCATTGTTTTATATAGAATAATGTCATAATTATAAGGGATCATGTACCCCCTACTGTAAATGATAAGGAGATTAGAAGTCACTGAGGGGTTGTTCTGTGACCATATAAAGGCACAAGGCTGCAGGCTGAGTTATACAGGGAACTCTGAGTATCACTCATGTATTATAAGGGATAATGTACCCCCTACTGTAAATGATAAGGATATTGAAAGTCACTGAGGGGTTGTTCTGTGACCATTTAAAGGCACAAGGCTGCAGGCTGAGTTATACAGGGAACTCTGAGTATCACTCATGTATTATAAGGGATAATGTACCCCCTACTGTAAATGATAAGGATATTAGAAGTCACTGAGGGGTTGTTCTGTGACAATATAAAGGCACAAGGCTGCAGGCTGAGTTATACAGGGAACTCTGAGTATCACTCATGTATTATAAGGGATAATGTACCCCCTACTGTAAATGATAAGGATATTGAAAGTCACTGAGGGGTTGTTCTGTGACCATTTAAAGGCACAAGGCTGCAGGCTGAGTTATACAGGGAACTCTGAGTATCACTCATGTATTATAAGGGATAATGTACCCCCTACTGTAAATGATAAGGATATTAGAAGTCACTGAGGGGTTGTTCTGTGACCATATAAAGGCACAAGGCTGCAGGCTGAGTTATACAGGGAACTCTGAGTATCACTCATGTATTATAAGGGATAATGTACCCCCTACTGTAAATGATAAGGATATTAGAAGTCACTGACGGGTTGTTCTGTGACCATATAAAGGCACAAGGCTGCAGGCTGAGTTATACAGGGAACTCTGAGTATCACTCATGTATTATAAGGGATAATGTACCCCCTACTGTAAATGATAAGGATAATAGAAGTCACTGAGGGGTTCTGTGACCATATAAAGACACAAGGCTGCAGGTTGAGTTATACAGGGAACTCTGAGTATCACTCATGTATTATAAGGGATAATGTACCCCCTACTGTAAATGATAAGGATATTAGAAGTCACTGAGGGGTTGTTCTGTGACCATATAAAGGCACAAGGCTGCAGGCTGAGTTATACAGGGAACTCTGAGTATCACTCATGTATTATAAGGGATAATGTACCCCCTACTGTAAATGATAAGGATATTGAAAGTCACTGAGGGGTTGTTCTGTGACCATTTAAAGGCACAAGGCTGCAGGCTGAGTTATACAGGGAACTCTGAGTATCACTCATGTATTATAAGGGATAATGTACCCCCTACTGTAAATGATAAGGATATTAGAAGTCACTGAGGGGTTGTTCTGTGACAATATAAAGGCACAAGGCTGCAGGCTGAGTTATACAGGGAACTCTGAGTATCACTCATGTATTATAAGGGATAATGTACCCCCTACTGTAAATGATAAGGATATTGAAAGTCACTGAGGGGTTGTTCTGTGACCATATAAAGGCACAAGGCTGCAGGCTGAGTTATACAGGGAACTCTGAGTATCACTCATGTATTATAAGGGATAATGTACCCCCTACTGTAAATGATAAGGATATTAGAAGTCACTGAGGCTCACTGGATAACCTATATGAGAGGAGACGATGGAAGCAGAGGGGACAGTGAAGGAGAATATTTGGGGTTGGGGGTTGTGCAGAAATCAGGGGGAGAGTCTGATTGGATGTTGCTGCAGGGAAAGCAGAACCTTTGTGCCAGGCAGCCTGGAATTATTTTGGAAATGACCCAACTGAACTGAACTGAGCCCGGATAAGTCATTCCCTGGGGATCAGAGGAGAATGTTACTGGGCAATAAACTGACACAGTCCCTCCTGCTCTCCTTATAGGAGAACCCTGAAACTTAAAGGGGACCGTATTGTAAATACTGCGCCCCCATCAGATCCTTAGTGGGGACATAAGTGGCATCGGGGGGAGCAAGAAACACCGCAGTTTGGGGGAGAACCCGGGTTGCCCGGAGGAACCTTCCCAGACACACATAGAACATCCAGACTTATGCAGATAATTCCCTGGAATAGAACCTGTTATAAATAAGTCGATACCTAACAAGCGCACTTCCCCTTTAAACAAAGGAAGCAAATGAGCAGAGAACTAGGGGACCCTGCTGTGCTCTGATTGGCTGCTGGGTGTTCCAGGCAGACAGATGGCAGTGAGTGAAGTTCTGCCCCAGACTGGCGCTTGGAGCGTGACTGCCCATATGGTTCCCTTGTTCCCAAATATCAGAGGCTCCGTCACTGCTCATAATTCTCTTCTGTTCCGTCTGTCTGGGCCCAGCACTTCTGTAGCTCCGTCTCCCCCTGCTCTGGGCTTTTAATATACCCCTGGGCCCGGCTCTGCCCAATAAGGTTCCTTTTGGGTGTCTCAATCCCAATAAACCCTTAGAATTAAAGAAAAGTTGCAATTGGTCCTTTTTTTTTTTTAATCATCGGTGAGAGGTTCTCTCCTGCGGCTTCCCATTCTGATATATTTGTATCTGTAGTTCGGGGTCACCCGTCGGGTGTTTATGGGGCAAACGCGGTGTTTGGGGGCAGCTGCAATGGATTGTATAGAAATAAATGCAGGAGGCGGCCTGTCTCGTAGGAATTGTATCATCTGTGTCGAAATCTGTCCAACTCCCTGCAGCTGTTTTATATTTATAGTTAGAAGCACTCAGTAACCCCGCGCTGCCCAGAATCACCCGGTGTCTCCCAGATGCTGCTTTATTGTCATATATCTCATATACTGACAGTCTGGGGGATAGTCAGCTGATTAACCCTTCAGTGTCCGTCTCTCTCTCTCTCTGACAAATTGTACTTTACATACAATCACCAATATCTGTGTTACACAAAAGCTACGAATAACCTGAAAAATATATCCTGATAATAGTGCTGGAGCCAATGAATATTGCTTGTTATTCATGGTTTAGCATCCCATTCAATACATGGGATAATGTACCCCCTGCTGTAGAGGATAAGGATATTAGAAGTCACCGAGGGGTTGTTCTGTGACCATATAAAGGCACAAGGCTGCAGGCTGAGTTATACAGGGAACTCTGAGTATCACTCATGTATTATAAGGGATAATGTACCCCCTACTGTAAATGATAAGGATATTAGAAGTCACAGAGGGGTTGTTCTGTGACCATATAAAGGCACAAGGCTGCAGGCTGAGTTATACAGGGAACTCTGAGTATCACTCATGTATTATAAGGGATAATGTACCCCCTACTGTAAATGATAAGGATATTAGACGTCACTGAGGGGTTGTTCTGTGACCATATAAAGGGCAGACACACACATATATACATACAGTACCATATGTTAAAGAACGTAAATTCTTTTAAGTAAGAACAAGGTATAAATGTTGTGTGTCGGAACAGGCAGTGCAGAGCAATTTTCCCTTTATGATCCTTCATACAACTGGTTGGGGGTGAGGTATAGGGCGGGTCTCTCTCACATCAGGTATTATTGTGTCTGGCTGTAGGTCCCTCCTCGGTGCAGCTGTTTCTGCAATTTCTCTCTTTTCTATTAATAAAAGCAAGTTGCTAATTTTACTGGTTTCCAGCAGATTGTAGAGCGGGGGTGGGGGGGGTGCGTTGGGCAGAGCTGGGGGGCTGCAGTCGAATCCTCTCCCTATAGAGGGCGCCTGTAACCCTGCAACACCCACAGCAAATAGGTCACTTCTCTTTCCTGCTCCGTAAATAACCCGACCTTCCATTGTTTTCTATTGATTACTGATGGCTATGGGGGGAAATTAAAGGGGAAGTTCACCTTTACAATTATTGTTGCATTTTGGCAGTCATGTGACATGGTGAGAGGCAAATTAGGATTATAAATATATTTATTCATATTTCTCTCTGATTCACCCACTTACTCATCATTCTAATTCTAAGGGTCACATGGGACACGAGGAACACCCCAATATAAACCACTTGTTACACCCACTTACCCATCAGGCTTTTCAGCTGTTTTAGGTGTAACCACATTATCCCAGACCTGCATGTTCCTACCTCTCCCTTCATGTATGTGACTCTGAGCAGGTTCTCTTGTACCAACGAATTATTTCTAAGGTGGGCGGAGCCATGGAGCCTCCATAGAATTCCCATAATACCCTGCTGGGCTTCTTCCTCTGCCCACGGGCGACTAAATTGCCCAAATCTCCACGTGTGTCTCTGCCCTAAAGTGACTCATGTCCTCATTGTTACTATGAGAATCCATTGAATGTACTAAAGTGGAATTATCAGTTAAATTCTTGTTTCTCTTTACAGAGATTGCGGTGGAACCTCTACAGTTCTCCGATTTCACTAGCCCTGGGGTTGCCCACATGAGCCCTTCTGCCATTTAATTTGCCGTCCTGGTACAATAGAAGGTGAGGATTGAAATAATGATAATAATGGCGGAGATATCAGATTTATAAGCAGCAGTCCTGTCCTGCTTTATGGCAGCTGAGATTCTAGCTATCTGTATAACAGAACATTCTGTCCCAGTGGCTGCACAGATCCTATCTGATCCCCATTGTAAGCAGCAGTCCTGTCCTGCTTTATGGCAGCTGAGATTCTAGCTATCTGTATAACAGAACATTCTGTCCCAGTGACTGCACAGATCCTATCTGATCCCCATTGTAAGCAGCAGTCCTGTCCTGCTTTATGGCAGCTGAGATTCTAGCTATCTGTATAACAGAACATTCTGTCCCAGTGGCTGCACAGATCCTATTGCAACAGTCCTGTCCTGCTTTATGGCAGCTGAGATTCTAGCTATCTGTATAACAGAGCATTCTGTCCCAGTGGCTGCACAGATCCTATCTGATCCCCATTGTAAGCAGCAGTCCTGTCCTGCTTTATGGCAGCTGAGATTCTAGCTATCTGTATAACAGAACATTCTGTCCCAGTGGCTGCACAGATCCTATCTGATCCCCATTGTAAGCAGCAGTCCTGTCCTGCTTTATGGCAGCTGAGATTCTAGCTATCTGTATAACAGAACATTCTGTCCCAGTGGCTGCACAGATCCTATCTGATCCCCATTGTAAGCAGCAGTCCTGTCCTGCTTTATGGCAGCTGAGATTCTAGCTATCTGTATAACAGAACATTCTGTCCCAGTGGCTGCACAGATCCTATCTGATCCCCATTGTAAGCAGCAGTCCTGTCCTGCTTTATGGCAGCTGAGATTCTAGCTATCTGTATAACAGAACATTCTGTCCCAGTGGCTGCACAGATCCTATTGCAACAGTCCTGTCCTGCTTTATGGCAGCTGAGATTCTAGCTATCTGTATAACAGAACATTCTGTCCCAGTGGCTGCACAGATCCTATCTGATCCCCATTGTAAGCAGCAGTCCTGTCCTGCTTTATGGCAGCTGAGATTCTAGCTATTGTAGTAAAACCCATGTCGGCCCCCTGAGGCGTCTGAGACGGGGCACGTCCTCAGTACAGTAACCCGCATGGGGACACAGTGAGATGTTGCACCTCGCCCCACCCTAAATACCAAACACTCCCCGTTCTCTCCTTCCGCTTTATTAACCCTTTGAGTAAGAGAGCAACCAGCAGAAAGATACGTTTTAATGTGGCTCAACAAGGATGTCAGGGGCTGCTGGGAATTGTAGTTGTGCTTGATTCATATTTATATGCCTGGTTGCCAGGGTATATTAGTCCCTAGTAACCAGATAGCCGAGGAGCAGAATGCTAATTAATAAACTTTATGAACCGTATTTCTGTCGGCAACAACAGTTAATTTAAAGGCACACTACCCCTTTAAGTCAGCTGAAAAAAAGTATTTTTTTTTGTTATTTTGGCTCCTGAGATCTTATCTTGTTCTGAGCCTGTGGGGCCCCTGTGGGGCGGTCATGTCCTCTGCACACCCTATAGTTACACCCCAGAGCCTTGCAGGTTCTTATTTCCATAATAGTCTCTAGTTAAAGGTGAAGTCGCACCTGGTAGGCTGTTATCTGCTTTTGGAAAGGCAGCGCTTCCAGTATCACTAGTATGGCAGCTCCCGCAGCAACATGAGCTCAGTGGAACAGGAGAGACAGGATTTTGCTGCTGCTCTGGGAAGATACAAGAAACCTGCCATGAGGCACGTGCAGCAGGACTATGGCTTTACTTACCCTTTAAAGTGTATTCGGTCTTGTGAATGGAAATGGTTCACTTTCTGGTTGCGACTGTTGAAACAATGTAGCAGAAGTCACTTCTCCACCTTGTCTGTTAATTGTCAGGCTTCTGCTACAATGTTTGATACTCTGATTCATTATTTCTTACTCTGATTCATTGTTTCTTACTCTGATTCATTATTTCTTACTCTGCTTCATTGTTTCTTACTCTGATTCATTGTTTCTTACTCTGATTCATTGTTTCTTACTCTGATTCATTATTTCTTACTCTGATTCATTGTTTCATACTCTGCTTCATTGTTTCTTACTCTGATTCATTATTTCTTACTCTGATTAATTGTTTCTTACTCTGATTCATTGTTTCTTACTCTGATTCATTGTTTCTTACTCTGATTAATTGTTTCATACTCTGATTTATTGTTTCATACTCTGATTTATTGTTTCTTACTCTGCTTCATTATTTCTTACTCTGATTAATTGTTTCTTACTCTGATTCATTGTTTCTTACTCTGATTAATTGTTTCATACTCTGATTTATTGTTTCTTACTCTGATTTATTGTTTCATACTCTGATTTATTGTTTCTTACTCTGATTCATTGTTTCTTACTCTGATTCATTGTTTCTTACTTTGATTCATTGTTTCTTACTCTGATTCATTGTTTCTTACTCTGATTTATTGTTTTATACTCTGATTCCATGTTTCTTACTCTGATTCAGTGTTTCTTACTCTGATTTATTGTTTTATACTCTGATTCCATGTTTCTTACTCTGATTCAGTGTTTCATACTCTGATTTATTGTTTTATACTCTGATTTATTATTTCTTACTCTGATTCATTGTTTCTTACTCTGATTCATTGTTTCTTACTCTGATTCATTGTTTCTTACTCTGATTTATTGTTTTATACTCTGATTTATTATTTCTTACTCTGATTCATTGTTTCTTACTCTGATTCATTGTTTCTTACTCTGATTCATTGTTTCTTACTCTGATTCAATGTTTCTTACTCTGATTTATTGTTTTATACTCTGATTCAATGTTTCTTACTCTGATTCAATGTTTCATACTCTGATTTATTGTTTTATACTCTGATTTATTATTTCTTACTCTGATTCATTGTTTCTTACTCTGATTCATTGTTTCTTACTCTGATTCATTGTTTCTTACTCTGATTCATTGTTTCTTACTTTGATTCATTGTTCCTTACTCTGATTCATTGTTTCTTACTCTGATTCAATGTTTCTTACTCTGATTCAGTGTTTCATACTCTGATTTATTGTTTCATACTCTGATTTATTGTTTTATACTTTGCGACATTGTTTCATACTCTGATTCATTGTTTAATTCTCTGATTTATTGTTTCTTACTCTGATTTATTGTTTCATATTCAGGTTTATTGTTTCGGCAGTTCCAATGACAGTGTTAGATTGGGGGGTCTATTTAGTCTATTTAGCTGGAGGGGTGAGTTGATACATAACGTCGGGCTTTATTCAGATGCAAATACCTGGGGGGGGATCAGTTAAGGAGGGGGGGATATTGGTGTCTATTGTTTATTGCAGCCAATCGTCGTCCCCTTTGCTTCCTACACCTCCCTCCTCCGGCTTTTATCATGCTTTTCTTTTCTTCTCCTTTCTCTCTGTCTCTCTCTGTCTCTCTGTCTCTGTGCCCCCCCCCTGTGTTTCTCTGATGCCAGGAGGGGTCATTTCTGTGCCAGACGAGACCCCCGAGGGGGTGTGAATGTTGTCAGGAGTTTGGCCGGATGACATTGTGCAACTCTTTAATATTCTCTGTGTCTCTGAGCTTCCGCTTTCTCATTTCCACCTCTAGAGACAGAGACTACAGAGTCACGTAACGCTGAAGACTCTGACACTGGCGGAAGCTTTTAGTTCTTTCTCTCTCCCCCCAGGGAATATTATAAGCTCTGCCCCCCCCTCCAGGGCTTTGGGTTTATGGCTCGTCCGATTAAAGTCTTGGCAACTTTTACTGCCCGCCCCCTGCTTTCTGTTTCCCGTGCCGGCGAGTAGCAAATGCTCGGGCGATCGCTCACTATGAGGAATCTTCGCAGGTCGAAATTCATGAGTTCGCCCACCCTCAGCGACTTGGGCAAACGAGAGGCGACAGCAGCAGCCGCGTTGGATGAGAGGGGGACACAGCAGAAGCGAGCGGGGGCCAACGCCACCTGGAACAGGTACAGTTATTCTCCTTTATTTCTATAGCACCAACGTATACAGCAGCGCAGCTCGTCCTTATTCTCCCTCCCAGGGAGCTTACAATCAAAGTGACAGTTTCATCAGGAGCTTGAATGTTTTAGGAGGAACTGGGTTACCCAGAGGGAAATGTCTCATAAACACATATTGGGCCCCGGGGCCCCCACAGCCCTCTCTGATCTGAGAACCTTTAATCGGAGCTTTATCTCCTGTTTTTATGACGCCAATAACAGTCCGAGGGCCACACCATGAGATATCGCTGGACTGTTCTACCTGTGACATCAGAGGGGAGCAAAGTCCTTTGGGGCATAGGCTGAATAATTCCTGGGGTACAGAGTATGTTATTGGCTCCTCTTAATATCAACTGGGCGCCTTCAGCTGTCAGGGGCTGCTGGGAGTTGTAGTCAATCAACCACTGTGGGGCAAAGGTTTAAGTACTTAAATCAAGTGTTTATGGCATATGGTGTTTATATGGTTGCTATGGCTCACTCACCCTAGAAACAACAATTTGTCTGAACATCGGAATGAAGGATGAAAGGATAAACTAAGAGGGGGATGTGGAGTTATTTCCCTGGTTACTATAGAAATGCGACTGGCTGAGTTTTAGTTTCAGGCTTACATATGACTCCATTGTTGCAAGGCTTATTGCAGCATAGGTATTCCCTGTACTAAGCACAATTCAGCAGGAACAGCCCCTAAGTTTGCTCATAGTCTGTACAGAGAGATCCCATAAAACTATGGCAGCATAGGTATTCCCTGTACTAAGCACAATTCAGCAGGAACAGTCCCCTAAGTTTGCTCATAGTCTGTACAGAGAGATCCCATAAAACTATGGTACATAGGTATTCCCTGTACTAAGCACAATTCAGCAGGAACAGTCCCCTAAGTTTGCTCATAGTCTGTACAGAGAGATCCCATAAAACTATGCTACATAGGTATTCCCTGTACTAAGCACAATTCAGCAGGAACAGCCCCTAAGTTTGCTCATAGTCTGTACAGACAGATCCCATAAAACTATGGCAGCATAGGTATTCCCTGTACTAAGCACAATTCAGCAGGAACAGTCCCCTAAGTTTGCTCATAGTCTGTACAGAGAGATCCCATAAAACTATGGCAGCATAGGTATTCCTCTGTACTAAGCACAATTCAGCAGGAACAGTCCCTAAGTTTGCTCATAGTCTGTACAGAGAGATCCCATAAAACTATGGCAGCATAGGTATTCCCCTGTACTAAGCACAATTCAGCAGGAACAGTCCCTAAGTTTGCTCATAGTCTGTACAGAGAGATCCCATAAAACTATGGCAGCATAGGTATTCCCTGTACTAAGCACAATTCAGCAGGAACAGTCCCTAAGTTTGCTCATAGTCTGTACAGAGAGATCCCATAAAACTATGGTACATAGGTATTCCCTGTACTAAGCACAATTCAGCAGGAACAGCCCCTGAATTAAATTTTTCTTGTTTATGTTAAATCAAATCAAATATATTTAACACAAAAGGTCAGAATTGGAGGCTACATCACGTGAGACTCGTGGCTCTTGATTGGCTAATATTGGCTAATAAATGGGAAGAAGGCGGTACGGTGGCACCCTAACAGTGTCACACATTCCCCCTTCTCCCTAATCCCGGCATGTGCTGAGCCGGGAGGAATGACACACTAAATCGAGGATTAAGGAAGGGAATGGGCAGGATTAAGGGGTTGATCGTGTGTATTTGGGAGACGGTTGCCACCACTGGGACTGCTCAACTCCCTGCACCCTGTGCATCTCTCAGGGGGTTTATCCTGTCGCCTGTAGTGGGGGGGGGCTCAGACAGAGGGTCTTTGGTCAGGACTGTAGCCCCCCACACTAGCAATCCATATTCCCATCCTGTGTAAATGTAATTTCTAGCTGTAGGTGCAGTTCCCCTTTAATGTTTGTTATTGTTCGGCCTCCCAGTTCCTTTACTGGTGCAACTGTCTGGGGTTGTGCAATAAAACTGGCAGTTGCCATCACACGGGTGAGTCAGTTTGTTGCACCGGGAAATGATGGAGGTCATGTGACTGGGCCCCAATCTGAACTTCCAATCAGTGACCTTTATAGATTTCATGATTGTTGTTCCCCTCAAGGGGCCCCTGGGGCAAATAATTTTATCAGCAGTTGTTCCTCTGTATAAACGACACTCCCACGGGAGGATTTCCCAGCTGTCTGGGTGGGGTCCCGGCTGCTCGGCACTCCCTGTATCTATGTGATCCCCCCGGACAGGACACAGTGGCGCGGCCCTTGATTAATTAATTGGGCCGAGGAGTTTTAATAGACTTCAAACATATAAATGCAAACACCCATCATCAATGTAACGGGGTATTCTCCTGGTTGTCATGGTAAAGATGGTCCCTCCTTAAATATTCCTCATTAATACATTTTGGGACCTCACTGCAGCAGGGACTGATGGGAATGTGATAGAGACCTTAGATTGTAAGCTCACTGGGACAGGGACTGATGGCAAAGTGATGGGGACCTTAGATTGTAAGCTCACTGGGTAAGGGACTGATCGGAAAGTGATAGGGACCATGGATTGTAAGCTCACTGGGACAGGGACTGATCAGAAAGTGATAGGGACCTTAGATTGTAAACTCACTGGCCTGGGATTGATGGGAATGTGCTAGGGACCTTAGATTGTAAGCTCACTGGGTAAGAGACTGATGGGAAAGTGATAGGGACCCTAGATTGTAAGATCACTGGGTAAGAGACTCATGTGAAAGTGATAGGGATCTTAGATTGTAAGCTCACTGTGGCAGGAGCTGATGGGAATGTGATAGGGACCTTAGATTGTAAGCTCAATGGGTAAGGGACTGATGGAAAAGTGATAGGGACATTAGATTGTAAGCTCACTGGGTAAAGGATAGATGGGAAATTGATAGGGACCTTAGATTGTAAGCTCACTGGGTAAGGGATCGATGGGAAAGTGATAGGGACCTTAGATTGTAAGCTCACTGGGTAAGAGACTTATGGGAAAGTGATAGGGACCTTAGGTTGTAAGCTCACTGGGTTAGAGACTGATGGGAAAGTGATAGGGACCTTAGATTGTAAGCTCACTGGGACAGGGACTGATGGGAATGTGATAGGGACCTTAGATTGTAAGCTCACTGGGACAGGGACTGATGGAAATGTGATAGGGATCTTAGATTGTAAATTCACTGTGGCAGGAGCTGATGGGAATGTGATAGGGACCTTAGATTGTAAGCTCACTGGGTAAGGGTCTGATGGAAAAGTGATAGGTACATAAGATTGTAAGCTCACTGGGTAAAGGTTAGATGGGTAAGTGATAGGGACCTTAGATTGTAAGCTCACTGGGACAGGGACTGATGGGAATGTAATAGGGACTTTAGATTGTAAGCTCACTGGGACAGGGACTGATGGAAATGTGATAGGGATATTCGATTGTAAGCTCACTGTGGCAGGAGCTGATGGGAATGTGATAGGGACCTTAGATTGTAAGCTCAATGGGTAAGGGATAGATGGGAAAGTGATAGGGACATTAGATTGTCAGCCCACTGGGACGGGGACTGATTAGAACCTTTGAGTGTATCCTTCTAAGGGGCAGTTACAGGGGCCCAGGGTGCAGAATGTGCAGAAGAATAAACATAATTAGATACAGCCCCCCCTCTTATAGCATTTTCAGGGGACCCTCCTAAACTCTTGAGGGGTTCAGCTGCCCGGGGGCCTCACTGTTTATTTTCTGTGGAATTTCTGGTAAATAAATGACATTCCCCAAACTCTGCTGGGACCCTCCCTCTGTGGCTTCTGCCCCCCCCCAATCCCCTGAAATTTCGTTCAGTCACTGGGGGGCCCCTGATTTATTTACAGAACTTTAACTCTTAAAGGCAAAGTAAACTCAGTTCTTCCATAAGTACAAAAAGTAGCAGAAGGCCCTTGTGGGGTCTGAGGATTGGCTGGTTTCTGCTACATTGTTTCATGAGTCAGAACAACCGGTGCGGGGAACAACCAGTCAGAGAACAAGCCGGCCAATGTACTGCCTGTGTATGACAGGTATCCCCACCCCCTCCAAATCTGATTGGCTGTTATAGAAGAATATTTGCAGCTGCAGCGACTGTGTCCAATAATGTTTATTGTTCTGTGTTCCAGTATCCAGAATGGAGTAATTTCAGTATTTCAGAAGAAAGGGTTGGCCGACCACGAGCTCTACAGCCTCAATGAAGGAGTCCGGTGAGTTCTGGCCCATCTCATAATATATATATATATATATACTGTATATACATTGTATCCCTCTGCCTACAACTCCCAGCATCCCCTGCAGGTGCCGCTCAGGTTCCCTTTCTGGGCAGGGCTTCTCAAACAAATAAATACGTTGCATCTTAATAACGTTCTTAGTTCCCCTTTAACACAATCGGGCGCTTGTTCATCCGGGGTCAGGAATCCGAGGAGGAAGCAATAAATCTACTTGTTACTTGTCTCTTCGCTAGCAATCGAGTCCATTTGTTGGAGACAGAGGAAGAAATTGAATGAAAGTCTTTATCTTGGGGAAGGAAAGAGGAAAAGGGATATTTTTAGGGCCCAATCCTACAGTTTCTGTTAAAAAGCACATTTTGTGTTTTATATTCCCTGGACTGCTGGTTCTGACTGCTGAAACAATGTGGCGGATGAATGACAAACGTGGTGGATGCTACATTCATTCAAGAGAATCTTAGATTGTAAGCTCACTGGACAGGGACTGATGGGGAATGTGATAGGGACCTTAGATTGTAAGCTCACTGGACAGGGACTGATGGGAAAGTGATGGGGACCTTCGATTGTAAGCTCACTGGGGCAAGGACTGATGGGAATGTGATAGGGACCTTAGATTGTAAACTCACTGGGACAGGGACTGATGGGAATATGATAGGGACCTAAGATTGTAAGCTCACTGGGGCAGGGACTGATGGGAATGTGATAGGGACCTTAGATTGTAAACTCACTGGCACAGGGACTGATGGGAATATGATAGGGACCTTAGATTGTAAGCTCACTGGGACAGGGACTGATGGGAATGTAATAGGGACCTTAGATTGTAAGCTCACTGGGACAGGGACTGATGGGAATATGATAGGGACCTTAGATTGTAAGCTCACTGGGACAGGGACTGATGGGAAAGTGATCGGGACCTTGGATTGTAAACTCACTGGGGCAGGGACTGATGGGAAAGTGATAGGGACCTTAGATTGTAAGCTCACTGGGACAGGGACTGATGGGAAAGTGATCGGGACCTTAGATTGTAAGCTCACTGGGACAGGGACTGATGGAAAAGTGATAAGGACCTTAGATTGTAAGCTCACTGGGGCAGGACTGATAGAAATGTGATAGGGACCTTAGATTGAACACTCAATGGGTTAGGGACTGATGGGAATGTGATAGGGACCTTAGATTGTAAGCTCACTGGGGCAGGGACTGATGGGAATGTGATAGGGACTTTAGATTGTAAGCTCACTGGGTAAGGGAGTGATGAGAATGTGATAGGGACCGTAGATTCTCGGTTTAGTCGCACGCTGTTAGTTGTATCGGTCGCGTCTCTCTGTCCCGTGACCGGAGCCAAACGCTACAAATAATTTTATGAGGAATTGCTTTCTCGTTTTCAGTTGAGCTGATTCTTGATTGGCTGGGGCCTCGTTAGCGCTGTAATAACACAATGACCTCGTTATTCCAGTCTCCTTTCAACCCTTATTGGAATCATTGAAAGAAGCTCCTCTAGATGTTTCCCCGCCCCTGAGGATTCCTGACCCTGGTTTATGATGATTCCATTGGTTCATATTATTCCTGGGCGGTTCAATCCCAGCGGCAGCTCCAATCAGTGTGGGTTAAATATCTGCTTCCTCCGCGGAGCAGTTAAACTGGGGGTGAGGTTTAGGTGACTCTGGGGTCCCCGAGGCTTTATTACCCCATCTATAAGCAACTTTATAAACTGGCCTATTGAGTGCAGCCCTCAACTCTGAAAGCTCAGCGGCTGATTGGAGGAGAAAAAAGATTCAACTTCTGAACAATCGGGGTCTGGTGAGACCTCCAGTCTTTACTACAACTCCCAGCATCCCCTGCAAACTGACAGCTGAGCTGGAACATCTGGTTTTTATACTGAGTGGAAACTCACGGCAGGTTTGAGTGGGAGTCGCACTGACGTCTAATCACACTCTTCCTCCCGGGGGAGGGGGCACTGGAAGCCTCATTCTCTGCTGGGAGTTCAGCCTGTTACTTTAAAGGGGAACTTCACCCCCAATGGACTTAAATTTCATTTTAAACAGCTTTCCAATATACCAATGTTCTGTTTGTCTGTCTGTCTGTCTGTCTGTCCCCCTACTGACTCTGTATTCCTTGTGTCACAGGCAACTGCTGAAAACTGAACTGGGGTCATTTTTCACAGAATATCTTCAGGTAAGTGTCTCTGCACTGCTGCTTCTGACTCCTGATACAACTTCCCAATATCCATTCATTCCTCATTCTCACTGGGTTTATAGTTCTGTGTAACTGTCATTGTGTCTGTCCCTTTCTCTGCACTGCTGCTTCTGACTCCTGATACAACTTCCCAATATCCATTCATTCCTCATTCTCACTGGGTTTATAGTTCTGTGTAACTGTCATTGTGTCTGTCCCTTTCTCTGCACTGCTGCTTCTGACTCCTGATACAACTTCCCAATATCCATTCATTCCTCATTCTCACTGGGTTTATAGTTCTGTGTAACTGTCATTGTGTCTGTCCCTTTCTCTGCACTGCTGCTTCTAACTCCTGATACAACTTCCCAATATCCATTCATTCCTCATTCTCACTGGGTTTATAGTTCTGTGTAACTGTCATTGTGTCTGTCCCTTTCTCTTCTCTGCACTGCTGCTTCTGACTCCTGATACAACTTCTCAATATCCATTCATTCCTCATTCTCACTGGGTTTATAGTTCTGTGTAACTGTCATTGTGTCTGTCCCTTTCTCTTCTCTGCACTGCTGCCTCTGACTCCTGATACAACTTCCCAATATCCATTCATTCCTCATTCTCACTGGGTTTATAGTTCTGTGTAACTGTCATTGTGTCTGTCCCTTTCTCTGCACTGCTGCTTCTGACTCCTGATACAACTTCCCAATATCCATTCATTCCTCATTCTCACTGGGTTTATAGTTCTGTGTAACTGTCATTGTGTCTGTCCCTTTCTCTGCACTGCTGCTTCTGACTCCTGATACAACTTCCCAATATCCATTCATTCCTCATTCTCACTGGGTTTATAGTTCTGTGTAACTGTCATTGTGTCTGTCCCTTTCTCTGCACTGCTGCTTCTGACTCCTGATACAACTTCCCAATATCCATTCATTCCTCATTCTCACTGGGTTTATAGTTCTGTGTAACTGTCATTGTGTCTGCCTGTGTCTGTCTATCTGTCTCTTTCTGTTCTCTGGGTCTGATTCAATAATATAGTTATTTATTTATTTATTTATTATATCTGTTCATAGATCATAGATAGTTTACTGTTTGGCCTCTACTAAATGAGTTTCTATTAAAAGACTTTAATGTAAATCTCATTACTGCCGATTTCTTTATTCCAGAACCAGTTACTGACTAAGGGGATGGTGATACTAAGGGACAAGATTCGGTTTTATGAAGGTATGAATTTTTTCTACATTTCAAAGGTTCAGTTCCCCTTAATATGTTATAGCATAGTCTTTGTGGGCTGATGCCAGTACAGGTATTGGATCCGTTATACAGAAATCCGTTATCCAGAAAGCTCAACGTTAAAAGATAGCCGTCTCCCATTGACTCCATTATAATCAAATAATCTAAATTATTAAAAATAATTATCTTTTTCTGTGTAATAATAAAACAGTCGCTTGTACTTGATCCCAACTAAGATATAATTAATCCTTATTGGAGGCAAAACCAGCCTATTGGGTTTATTTCATGTTTATATGATTTTCCAGTAGACTTAAGGTATGAAGATCCAATTTACAGAAAGATCCATTATGTGGATAACAGGTCCTATACTTGTATATGATTGTGTGTGTAAAGGGTTCCTATGCCAGAGATCTAAATGTATTTCGCTTCCCTACAGGGAAGATTCAGGGATATTCCTTCCATTCATTGGTTCCAGTCTTGCAGCTCAGGGTCCCTATGGCAGAGGGGCCCCAATATGGAAAATAATGAGGTTCAAAAGGGGCAGGGCCTCTGGGAGGAGTTTAGTTGCATCATGGGCGGAGTTTTGCTATATTTGGGGAGTTGACATTGTGTGTATGAGGGGCATTGGGGCCCTATTTTACTTGTTGGAGGGCCCAACATGCCGATGACCGTTGGGCTAATAATTGGGGGCCCCTGCTAAATAGTTTGGGGCCCCATGATTAATAATGGCAGTCGTTCCTCTTTCAAGCAGAAATGCCCATTGTGGCATCAACCTTCCAGCTGTATTTCTATTATAGTATATATATATATATATATATATATAGGGGGGAGCAGACCCTGTGGCTGACAAGATCCAGACATGTCCCCCCTATATAACTGCACCTGTGACCCCCCGTCCCCCCATGTTCAGTGTGTGACCCCTATACTGGATAAGGGGCTGCAGGTTTCTAGTCGAGTCCCTGTGTCAGTTCGGAACGTGGAAACTGCGCTGGTGAATTCCATCACTTCCCACTGGGATTAGCGGCCGGAAAAGGACAATATTGTTCCTTCCAAACAAAGGCCCCTGTGTGAGTCTGCGGGGCCCCCCCAACTACATTACAGCCTGAGCTCCATACGCACAACAGCACATTTGTCTGAGGCTCCGACGGGACCCCAGGTTTAGTAAATCCCAGCGAGTAAAGAGGCAAGAGGTGCCTTCAGACTGGTATTTGTTTCTTTAATGGCTTAAAGGGCAACTTAACCCAAACACACATTCTGCCTAATGAAAAAGAGGCAGCAGAGAAGAGAAAGGGACAGACACAATGACAGTTACACAGAACTATAAACCCAGTGAGAATGAGGAATGAATGGATATTGGGAAGTTGTATCAGGAGTCAGAAGCAGCAGTGCAGAGAAAGGGACAGACACAATGACAGTTACACAGAACTATAAACCCAGTGAGAATGAGGAATGAATGGATATTGGGAAGTTGTATCAGGAGTCAGAGGCAGCAGTGCAGAGAAGAGAAAGGGACAGACACAATGACAGTTACACAGAACTATAAACCCAGTGAGAATGAGGAATGAATGGATATTGGGAAGTTGTATCAGGAGTCAGAAGCAGCAGTGCAGAGAAGAGATCTAAGACTATAGACATAATATAATGCTTTTATTTCATGTTCCAGGGCAGAAGCTTCTGGATTCATTAGCAGAAACGTGGGATTTCTTCTTCAGTGATATTTTGCCGATGCTCCAAGCGATCTTCTACCCCGTGCAGGTAACTCACTGCCCCAATAATAACCCCTCCCCCATTTAATAGAGTAAAACTGTGACCCAGGAATGAGACGGTGGCGCTATTCTAATGTAACTCTATGGGAGATTTGGCTGATAGTGGTGACAAGTGGTACTGCAACTGTTTGAATGGGACTTCAAAAAGGCAGAGACCTTGTTTCAATGACACCGAAGAGCTTCCGACTGTCAGTTTTACTGGAGGAGATGCAGGAGATCACGTTGGAGGAGTTTTCCTATAATGATTCCCAGGAATTCCGACCTGAAGCCAAACAGGCTGAGCAGCTCCACCCAAGTGTCACCCAGTTATTTACTCACCTCGGCGCATTCCTGGCGTTCAGCTGCCGTAAGAACTGGGACAAAGTGTCAGCCGAGGCTCGTATCCCCTAGCAACCAATCAGTGTTTGTTTTCCTAAATGCCGCCTGCTGATTGGTCGCAGCGCTTCACCTTTCAGTTAACTCTTAGTATGTTATGGCTAATTCTAAGCAACTTTTCAATTGGCCTTCATTTTTTATAGTTCTTGAATTATTTGCCTTCTTCTGATTCTTTTCAGCTTACAAATTGGGGTCACTGACCCCATCTCATAAACCAAATGCTCTGTCAGGCTACAAATGTATTGTTATTGCTACTTTTTATTCCACATCGTTCTACTCAGGCCTGTCCTATTCATATTCCAGTCTTTTATTCAAATCAATGCCTGGTTGCTAGGGGAATTAGGACCCTAGCAACCAGACGGCTGAAATGGCAAACTGGAGAGCTACTGAATAAAAAGCTAGATAGGTCAAAAGCCACAAATAATAAAAAATGAAGACCAATTGCAAATGGTCTCAGAATATCCCTCTCTACGTCATACTAAGAGTTAATTTAAAGGGGAACAACTCCTTTATAGGGTAATTCCACTTGTCCAGTCTGTACGGCAGCTCTGGTTTAGCCAATCCCAGATTCATATTCTTGTGTCTGTTC
This sequence comes from Xenopus petersii, assembly GCA_038501925.1. Classification (NCBI taxonomy): domain Eukaryota; kingdom Metazoa; phylum Chordata; class Amphibia; order Anura; family Pipidae; genus Xenopus; species Xenopus petersii. Next base: position 2,993,643 of record CM076676.1, on the reverse strand, counting down.
CGGTTTAGGGAAAGGAGCCCTCCATCCGCCAGCTGGCCCTCCTGCACTTCCGCAACATAATTACCCTCAACCTTAAACTGGACGATGCCTTATGCCGGCCCCGTGCCCGCGTCCCCCCATCCATCATTCAGATGCTGCTCATATTGCAGGTAAGTGCAGTAAAGCAACATGATATTGTGGGAACTATTAAGGGGACAGCAGGCAATCAGAATGCTAATGTCACAGTCCCTGTAATAATGGGCATCTCTGCTGCAGACCGCTGTGATTTCTAAGCAGCCCTGCAGCACATGATTTCATATAAAGTAAAGCACCATTAACTTACGTCTGTAAGGAGTCTCATTGACCAATTGCAACTTGCCTGTAGACTGACGGCACCTAACACTTTGTTGCAGGGAGTCCACGAATCCAAAGGGGTGACTGAGGAGTATATGAATCTGGAGTCGCTCATACAGAAGGTGGTGTCGCCCTACCTGGGCACCTACGGGCTCTATTCCAACGAGGCGCCTTTCTGTCACTCCTCCTGCATCTTAGGTATGAACTACAACTCTCAGCAGTCTCTCTATGCAGCACCCAGTCTTGTCTATGTACAACACAGCGTTGGCTTTCGCAGATAAATCTAATCACAACAATGAAAATATAAATATATCTCCCCCTCCCATTACAGCAATTTCTTACATTTCCTACACTTTATGGCAGAGATCTGGTGCCACCTGCTGTATCTGTAGGGAAAGTGCAAAAGTCTTTTTTTTTTTTTTTTAATGGGTAAAAAGCGGTCACGTGACTCGTATAAACTGAATAAAAATCTGAAATTCTTCTGCAGAAATTAAATTACACAAAAGTTGTGTTGGCGGGACTAGGTATTATAATATAGGAACCTCCCCCTGGGTAAGTGAATCCAATCTCCCCCAGTACTTACCCAGGTACAGAGCTCTGATTCTCTGTACTTCCTGCTCCTGGGCTGTTCTCTTTCCCATGGTCAGACAGGAACCTCCCCCTGGGTAAGTGAATCCAATCTCCCCCAGTACTTACCCAGGTACAGAGCTCTGATTCTCTGTACTTCCTGCTCCTGGGCTGCTCTCTTTCCCATGGTCAGACAGGAACCTCCCCCTGGGTAAGTGAATCTCCCCCAGTACTTACCCAGGTACAGAGCTCTGATTCCCTGTACTTCCTACTCCTGGACTGTTCTCTTTCCCATGGTCAGACAGGAACCTCCCCCTGGGTAAGTGAATCCAATCTCCGCCAGTACTTACCCAGGTACAGAGCTCTGATTCTCTGTACTTCCTGCTCCTGGGCTGTTCTCTTTCCCATGGTCAGACAGGAACCTCCCCCGGGTAAGTGAATGCAATCTCCCCCAGTACTTACCCAGGTACAGAGCTCTGATTCTCTCTACTTCCTGCTCCTGGGCTGTTCTCTTTCCCATGGTCAGACAGGAACCTCCCCCGGGTAAGTGAATCCAATCTCCCCCAGTACTTACCCAGGTACAGAGCTCTGATTCTCTGTACTTCCTGCACCTGGGCTGTTCTCTTTCCCATGGTCAGACAGGAACCTCCCCCTGGGTAAGTGAATCCAATCTCCCCCAGTACTTACCCAGGTACAGAGCTCTGATTCTCTGTACTTCCTGCTCCTGGGCTGCTCTCTTTCCCATGGTCAGACAGGAACCTCCCCCTGGGTAAGTGAATCCAATCTCCCCCAGTACTTACCCAGGTACAGAGCTCTGATTCTCTGTACTTCCTGCTCCTGGGCTGTTCTCTTTCCCATGGTCAGACAGGAACCTCCCCCTGGGTAAGTGAATCCAATCTCCCCCAGTACTTACCCAGGTACAGAGCTCTGATTCTCTGTACTTCCTGCTCCTGGGCTGCTCTCTTTCCCATGGTCAGACAGGAACCTCCCCCTGGGTAAGTGAATCCAATCTCCCCCAGTACTTACCCAAGTGATTCTCTGTACTTCATGGGAAAGAGCCCAGAAGCAGTGAGTACAGTGAATCAGATCACTTACCCAGGGGTAGGTTCTTGTTTGACCACAGGTAAGAGAGCAGCCCATGGGCAGAGAATCGGAGCTCTGTACCTGGGTAAGTACTAAGAGATATTGGATTCACTTACCTAGAGGGGGGCTCATTGCCCTGTACCTACCTGAGATCATGTGACCTACACGTGTAGTCGGTTGGTAAGTAGTGAATTTAAAGCCCTGGGATTGGCTAATGAGCCCTCCTTGTGTCCCACAGAGAAGCGAATGTTCCGGCGATGTCCCAAATCCGGAGAGATCCTCACCAAGAACCCGGTGGTCCGATCCAAAAGTTATAACAACCCCCTGCTGACTCCAGTAGCCGAGTACGAGATGGAGAACTTGGTGGCCAACGGCTCGGGGATCCGGAGACACTCAGTGTCGGAAATGACTTCCGTATTGGAACTGCCAATGGGCTTCTCCAACCTCACCACCGACTCCACCTCCAAACTGTCTATGGCTGGTACCAAACCCCCCGGAGAGGGGGAGCGACCCCCCATATCCAACGGGCAGTTCCCCCCACTCCATAACCTGAGCGACAGCCAACAGGGACTGTACAACAGCCAAAGAGACTCCCCGCTACTCCCCGCACCCTCCTCCAGTCCAGAGACAATAGTCGATCAGATCTTGGAATCTATTGATTCAGACTCAGAAGGAATTTTTATTGATTTTGGGCGGGGCTGCTCCAAATCCCCCGAATTCTCCATGGAGATTGGTCGGCAGAGCCTCGTATGAACCTTTTATTATCTGACACTTTGATTTTTCATTTCTTCCATTCTGGGTTTCTTTTTTTACTTTGCCTTTAATCCGGAGCAGGTTGTGTTCTGTAGAACCTTCTACTCTGACCGGATCCTGGAACAATAAATTGCAAATACCAGGATTGATTTGTATTTATGAAGCTGTGCATGGGCGGCCCTCCATCTGTGATCCTGAGTCAGCTGCACAATTCAGCAGGAACAGCCCCTAAGTTTGCTCATAGTCTGTACAGAGAGATCCCATAAAACTATGGCAGCATAGGTATTCCCCTGTACTAAGCACAATTCAGCAGGAACAGCCCCTAAGTTTGCTCATAGTCTGTACAGAGAGATCCCATAAAACTATGGTACATAGGTATTCCCTGTACTAAGCACAATTCAGCAGGAACAGTCCCTAAGTTTGCTCATAGTCTGTACAGAGAGATCCCATAAAACTATGGCAGCATAGGTATTCCCTGTACTAAGCACAATTCAGCAGAAACAGTCCCCTAAGTTTGCTCATAGTCTGTACAGAGAGATCCCATAAAACTATGGCAGCATAGGTATTCCCCTGTACTAAGCACAATTCAGCAGGAACAGTCCCTAAGTTTGCTCATAGTCTGTACAGAGAGATCCCATAAAACTATGGTACATAGGTATTCCCTGTACTAAGCACAATTCAGCAGGAACAGTCCCTAAGTTTGCTCATAGTCTGTACATAGTCTGGCAGCAGAGGGTTTGTCGGACACATTATCTCAGGTTTGGGAGACAAGTTACTTGTGTTGTTGTCATTACATCTCTCTGTTCTGCTCCAGGAAGAGGAGGGAGCAATAGAACTTCTACCAGAGAGGGTTTAATTAGCAGCAGTGCAGTAAATCAGTTTCAGTCAGTGAGAGGCACCACAACAACGTCAGATAATCTCCTTCATTTCCCTGAAATCCTTTGAATTCTCTGCTGTTCAGTCTGGGGCGCCGGGGATGTGACATGTTTGATACATTCCTCTCCTCCAGCAGGAACAGCACATGAAAGACCCAGGGATCCTTTATTCTTGTTTAAAGCAAAACTGCCTGAGACTCCATTATGGAAAGGAAAGTTTTTGTCTTTGGTGGGTTTCCCGTCTTTAATGTGAAACAACTGAGAGAGAAGAGCGGAGAGACACTGAGATTACTGATCAGTCAGTTTAATGAGGGATATTTATGTACTTCTGTTGTACTACACTTCCCAGCATCCTCTAATGAGAAGAGCAAGAGTAGGGCGACTGGTGGACTAATAAGTGGGGCCCTGTATTTACCCATATAGTGGCCCTGCTGCTGTGTCACTACATTGTGTTGTAAAGCAACATGAGGTTCTACTGATTGTATCTTAATAGAACTACACAGAATGTGGCACTGAAAGTAATGAGTAATCCATACGCCCCCTCCCCTCCTACATACCAATGTCCTGACATACGGAGTAATGGTTAACTCTTAACTTACATTAACTCTTGTAAAGTCGCTGGGAAGGGAGTGTGACTGTGGGATAGCAGGTATAGTAGGGAGAGATGTGTCTATAGTAACAGTGGATAATAGTCTCTGGGAAGGGAGTGTGACTGTGGGATAGCAGATATAGTAGGGAGAGATGGTACCTATAGTAACAGTGGGATAATAGTCTCTGGGAAGGGAGTGTGACTGTGGGATAGCAGGTATAGTAGGGAGAGATGGTGCCTATAGTAACAGTGGATTATAGTCTCTGGGAAGGGAGTGTGACTGTGGGATAGCAGGTATAGTAGGGAGAGATGGTGTCTATAGTAACAGTGGATAATAGTCTCTGGGAAGGGAGTGTGACTGTGGGATAGCAGGTATAGTAGGGAGAGATGGTGTCTATAGTAACAGTGGATAATAGTCTCTGGGAAGGGAGTGTGACTGTGGGATAGCAGATATAGTAGGGAGAGATGGTACCTATAGTAACAGTGGGATAATAGTCTCTGGGAAGGGAGTGTGACTGTGGGATAGCAGGTATAGTAGGGAGAGATGGTGCCTATAGTAACAGTGGATTATAGTCTCTGGGAAGGGAGTGTGACTGTGGGATAGCAGGTATAGTAGGGAGAGATGGTGTCTATAGTAACAGTGGATAATAGTCTCTGGGAAGGGAGTGTGACTGTGGGATAGCAGGTATAGTAGGGAGAGATGGTGTCTATAGTAACAGTGGATAATAGTCTCTGGGAAGGGAGTGTGACTGTGGGATAGCAGGTATAGTAGGGAGAGATGGTGTCTATAGTAACAGTGGATAATAGTCTCTGGGAAGGGAGTGTGACTGTGGGATAGCAGGTATAGTAGGGAGAGCTGGCGCCTATAGTAACAGTGGATAATAGTCTCTGGGAAGGGAGTGTGACTGTGGGATAGCAGGTATAGTAGGGAGAGCTGGCGCCTATAGTAACAGTGGATAATAGTCTCTGGGAAGGGAGTGTGACTGTGGGATAGCAGGTATAGTAGGGAGAGATGGTGCCTATAGTAACAGTGGATAATAGTCTCTGGGAAGGGAGTGTGACTGTGGGATAGCAGGTATAGTAGGGAGAGATGTGTCTATAGTAACAGTGGATAATAGTCTCTGGGAAGGGAGTGTGACTGTGGGATAGCAGGTATAGTAGGGAGAGATGTGTCTATAGTAACAGTGGATAATAGTCTCTGGGAAGGGAGTGTGAATGTGGGATAGCAGGTATAGAAGGGAGAGATGGTGCCTATAGTAACAGTGGATAATAGTCTCTGGGAAGGGAGTGTGACTGTGGGATAGCAGGTATAGTAGGGAGAGATGTGTCTATAGTAACAGTGGATAATAGTCTCTGGGAAGGGAGTGTGACTGTGGGATAGCAGGTATAGTAGGGAGAGATGGTGCCTATAGTAACAGTGGATAATAGTCTCTGGGAAGGGAGTGTGACTGTGGGATAGCAGGTATAGTAGGGAGAGATGGTGTCTATAGTAACAGTGGATAATAGTCTCTGGGAAGGGAGTGTGACTGTGGGATAGCAGGTATAGTAGGGAGAGATGGTGCCTATAGTAACAGTGGGTCAGTGGGATAGTCCCTCTCCCGTCGTTACCAGGGGTGTTGCCCCAATGAGGCAAGTTGAGGAACTCAGGAGGAGACTTATAGTTACTTACAAACAATGTTTTACACTTTCAGATTGAAGTTTCACAGTGAGCAGGTCGCAGTGTTACAATGGATCTATAGGTGGCGCCGTAACTCAACATGAATTTCTCATTTGCAATTGGGAATCAATAATCTTTGATCAAACAAGATTAATAATTTCTTCTATGAGCAACACCAGGGTGATATTATAGAGATATTTAATCTGGCTGACACCTCATCTACCATAAGCCTCTATATAAAGGGGAATATTGGGGGGATAGACCTAATGTGGGGGTACAGAGATCCCAGCACAGTGCATTTCCCATGTATAAAGGGGGACACATGGGAAATGCACAGCCCTGCACTCAGCATTTTTCACAACAGAGGCTCATGGGAGTGAATACTAATACTGATCTCTCCGCGCATTTACCCACAGGCCTGGGAGGGGCAGTTTCAGAGGGGGTGGAATTTTTTCTTTCATGAACATTAAGGAAGTGGCTGCTGGAGTCCCGCCCTCCCTCCCTCCTAAAAACAAAAAGACCCTGAAAAATACTCCCGCCCACCCTGTCCGTCAGCTCCTGGGGCAGGTAAACACTCACCTGAGCACCTTCAGACTCTCACTGGATTCTGGGACAGACTCGTATTGGAGATTTTATAAAGGGCACCTTGTGGGTTCAGGGCTGACCGGCGGGGAGTTGCTGGGAGTTGTACGGAGTCACTTTGCACCAGGTAAGGGCAGTGTGAGTGTGAGTGTGAGTGAGATTGTGTTTGGAGACTGGAAACAAACCAAGAGACATTTTTCGGAATCAGGTTTCCTTAAAGGGCCACACACCGGTCACTGGCAGTCTGAGAACTGACACAGGTTTTGGGGGGACCACCACAAAGCAGAATTGGTAGCCAAAAGTAAAATGTATGCTTTACATACTGTATTTGTTGTAGTTGTGGTGTGTATAATAAGGCAAGAGAATTTCGGGCGAGGGACAGTGGATAGTAAGTTAGTATCGGGGGTTGGACTGGACTGATGGTAGAAATTACTGGGGGAAAAAAAACAAAAAAAACCTAATTAGTTGCAGTACCACTTCTCACCAGCGTGAGATAATGGCCTGTGTTTGCTATAGGAGCACAATAGAACAGCGCCACCATCTCATTTGTGCTGGATTTGGGACTCATATAAAATGTTTATTTGGAGCAGGGACGTATTAGTATCACTAATCCCTCGTGGGCCCAGAAAGTGGATCATTACTCCCATACTGCAAGTGTTAATTATGTGAGACTGAAAGTCAAATGTATCCTTTAATATAATCACGTGTCTGGGTGCATTGGCCCTTGTGACCCTCCATTACAATCCAGTCTATAGATAAAGATCTGACATACCGCAATCAGGATCCGCAGACAACCGCATTCCCACCAGGGGGCAGAGAAAGGGTTAAAGACCAGTTATTATTAACATGTATTTATATAGCGCCAACATATTGCGTAGCACTGTGTAAATATTCCATGAATCTCTGTGTATTGGATACTTATCACCGTAGTCAGTAAATTTCCATATTCAGAGGGACTTGCTTACAGAATTAGGCATGCGTACAAGCAGAACCAATCACAAGGCTGCGCACTATGAATACTGAATACCAATAGGCTCTCTCCGTCTGCCATAATCTGCGGCTTCCAGGATTGGCCCCCTAGTTGCACCACATTTCTGTAATGATTATTCTCTCCCCTGAACTGCACAGAACTTTAGGTACCACTCGCCTCTCCCTATGTTAAAATGACCTTGAATACAATTTGCCCCAACATAGGGAGAGAAGTTACTGCGAGGTTTTTATGGAGGCCACATGAGACAGAGAGTAGTAGCAGAGAGTAGTAGGGGGGCACTAAATCGATCATTTTTCAATTCGGAGGAACAGTGACCGTTTTACAAAAGATTTCGCAGGACACCAAAGCGATGTAAAGCCTAATTTGCATATTCACTTTTGAGAAAAAATTTGCATATAACGTGTTAATCTTTAAATTCTGTTTTTGGTCCGACAACTCCCAGCATTCCCTATAAATAGCTGTACGACTTGCTGGGAGTTAAAATAAAGCTGTAGGGATCGGACATGCCTATCTACTATGGTTGCACCGAATCCAGGATTCGGTTCGGGATTCGGCCTTTTTCAGCAGGATTCGGATTCGGCCAAACCAAATCCAAAATCTAATTTGCCTATGCAAATTAGGGGTGTAGAGGGAAATCGCGTGACTTTCCCCACCCCTAATTTGCATATGCCAATTAGGATTCGGTTCGGTATTCGGCCGAATCTTTCATGAAGGATTCGGGGGTTCGGCCAAATCCAAAATAGTGGATTCGGTGCATCCTAACTACATTACTAAAGAATTTTGTTGCCTTGTCAGCATCATTGTCAGGAGTCTCCCGTTTTTTGGAACCCAGACCCGCATTCTTAACCAGTTTGGACCTGCTATCCAACCCCCTTATCCACAACCTGGACCCACTGACTATCAAGAATCAGGAAGTGCATTGTAAACAGGAAGTGACCTCATCGGAAGTAGGCGTGATCCGAAAAAAGGAGTAAAAATCGATATTGAGAGGACCCGTGACCCGACCCGCAACCCTTGGAACCACCGACCCGTGTCTATACCCGCACCCGGAACCTCTACCTTCAGCGTACCGCAGGTTTTTGCGGGTACCCGACCCGCTGCAGGACTCTATCTCCACTGTTCTCAGGAATCTTGTAGAGGATGCTGGGATATGTAGTTCTCCAACAGCGAGTATGATATTCCTCCCCCACCAGCTCTCTATTGTATTCTTGTCAGACAAAGCAATGGCTAATGCACAAATTATTTTTTTTTATAAAAAGTGACGGCAGAATGAAAACCCTCAATAAAGATGAAACGAGACCCCCGGGACCCCAGATTTATAAAATCAATGACAGGTGAAAGGGTTTGTTTTCTAGAAGGTTAGAAATTCATTATTGGCCCACGGCCACAGGGGAAACTATAGAGAGAGAATGTGTCGGCCCACGTTCTGCCATCCTGAAGGTCAGCACCTTGGCCGCCCCAAAATAATATTAACCCCGTGATTGCTTCTGTGCCTGATGTGAATGAATGAATGAGCGTTCCGTGAGTCCCCGTAGCTCCTGGAGCCATCGCTGAAGATCAGTCATCAGAATTCTGCGCCACAGAGACAATTACTCGCCGGAGGAGCCTTTAATAATCACTGCTTGGGGGGTAATAAATAACAGGAGTAAGTGACAAAAATAATGGAAACACTGATACACAACTGGATTAGCGCCATAATATTGACGGTGATGGGACTTTCTTTAAGCACCGAAAAAAAGCACGAGCGGTTTTATAAAGCAGCAATGGAGAAGTCAAAAATAGAAAACAAGGAACTCATTGCTTCGCTTGTAAAGGCTAATCCCCCAAAATCATCTGAAGAATCAACAGTAATAGGCTGAATTAATCATTAATGTAAACAAGCAGCTGGCAAGCTCTGGTACTAGCGTTAGTAGGGCAATTGTAATGCAAGGGTAGGAAGGAGGACATGGGGCATTTAGGTTGCGCTATTACGATTACAAACCATGGATACTAACTCGTGTAGAATTCATCTAAATGCCAGTTATTTTAAGAGTTGGGGTGATGGCGGCTTCGTGTCCTGGGTACCCCTGGAACTATAGCAGGGTGACTGTTACCCCAATGGTTCTATATATCTGTAAACTTGTTATAAGCTAAGGGGGCCCAGCCTGAAGGTCAGTTAGGGGGAGATTTGGGGTGAGTGATTATTTGTACCCTGGGTACCCCTGGAACTATAGCAGGGTGACACCCCAATGTTTCTATATATCTGTAACCTTGTTATGAGCTAAGGGGGCCCAGTCTGAAGGTCAGATAGGGTGAGATTTGGGGTGAGTGTTTATTTGTGCCCTGGGTACCCCTGGAACTATAGCAGGGTGACACCCCAATGTTTCTATATATCTGTAACCTTGTTATGAGCTAAGGGGGGCCAGTCTGAAGGTCAGTTAGGGGGAGATTTGGGGTGAGTGTTTATTTGTGCCCTGGGTACCCCTGGAACTATAGCAGGGGGACACCCCAATGTTTCTCTATATCTGTAACCTTGTAATGAGCTAAGGGGGCCCAGTCTGAAGGTCAGTTAGGGGGAGATTTGGGGTGAGTGTTTATTTGTGCCCTGGGTACCCCTGGAACTATAGCAGGGTGATACCCCAATGTTTCTATATATCTGTAACCTTGTTATGAGCTAAGGGGGCCCAGTCTGAAGGTCAGTTAGGGGGAGATTTGGGGTGAGTGCTTATTTGTACCCTGGGTACCCCTGGAACTATAGCAGGGTGACACCCCAAGGTTTCTATATATCTGTAACCTTGTTATGAGCTAAGGGGGCCCAGTCTGAAGGTCAGTTAGGGGGAGATTTGGGGTGAGTGATTATTTGTACCCTGGGTACCCCTGGAACTATAGCAGGGTGACACCCCAATGTTTCTATATATCTGTAACCTTGTTATGAGCTAAAGGGGCCCAGTCTGAAGGTCAGTTAGGGGGAGATTTGGGGTGAGTGTTTATTTGTGCCCTGGGTACCCCTGGAACTATAGCAGGGTGACTGTTACCCCAATGTTTCTATATATCTGTAACCTTGTTATGAGCTAAGGGGGCCCAGTCTGAAGGTCAGTTAGGGGGAGATTTGGGGTGAGTGCTTATTTGTACCCTGGGTACCCCTGGAACTATAGCAGGGTGACACCCCAATGTTTCTATATATCTGTAACCTTGTTATGAGCTAAGGGGGCCCAGTCTGAAGGTCAGTTAGGGGGAGATTTGGGGTGAGTGCTTATTTGTACCCTGGGTACCCCTGGAACTATAGCAGGGTGACACCCCAATGTTTCTATATATCTGTAACCTTGTTATGAGCTAAGGGGGCCCAGTCTGAAGGTCAGTTAGGGGGAGATTTGGGGTGAGTGCTTATTTTTACCCTGGGTACCCCTGGAACTATAGCAGGGTGAATGTTACCCCAATGTTTAGGAGCTCACGCCAGGGTATTTTTGTGCTAAGCAGAATCGAGCAGGAACAGTCTATACTATTAAAGTGTAAATGTTACATTATCAGGGGGTTAAATTGTGAAACACGTGATATGAAAATGAATGTTTTTGATTAATGTTGTTTTGAATTGGAGGAAGTTAAAGAAAGCGATACAGTAATTAGCAGGAACCTTTGTCCGGTACTTTGTCAGATTACTTTAATTAAAAACTGCTAACGACCTTTAAGAAAATGGTGTCAAGCTCAGAGGTTTTAATCCAGGGGGTTAGGGTTGGGCGGGGGAGGGGTCTGAGTGTAAATTCCAATGTACATTAATCAGATGAGTATTTATGATGCTGCACCGTTTGTGATTTACACACAGAATAAAGAAACCTCGTTTGCTCTTTATTATAATTATCAACTCATTAATTGCCGTCGGTACAAACAGTCGCTGGTGGTTCAAAGAGAGAGAGAGATGATTGGTGGGAATGAAACTAAAGGAGCTGCGGGGGGTAACTGGCTCTGAAATACCTGAGTTGGGAGCAAAAGGCCCCAACGTCGTTATGGAAACAACCAAATTCAGGATCTTAAAGGGGAACTGTAATTAAAAAATGATTTACACTTGAAAGCAAGCATTCATGTTTATTTAAAGGGGAACTAAAACCTTTATGGCAGCTGAGATTCTAGCTATCTGTATAACAGAACATTCTGTCCCAGTGGCTGCACAGATCCTATCTGATCCCCATTGTAAGCAGCAGTCCTGTCCTGCTTTATGGCAGCTGAGATTCTAGCTATCTGTATAACAGAACATTATATGGGAATTCCACATAACTAATAAAAATGTTTCTTTTTTTGCTTCCAAGGATCATTGTGTTTCTCAAACAGAAGCGGAGGCTGAATTACTCATTTCAATACTTATCACACGGGGAATGGACTCCGTTGACTTTGAAAAGTTAGCAGAAATCGGTAGGACATTGGGTCGTGTGTATCAATGAATTACATGAGGGTGGGGAGAAGTGGGAGTCAGTCACATGTTTCTTTCCATCTTTATCTTGTTCTAGAGCTGCAGAAGGACGAGGAGGATCTCCAATATCTGGGACCTCCTGTGGTGTCCGGGGAACGTAAAACCAGCGATGTTTGTATTGGGCACCCTTACTATGACATTGCCCGACACGGAATCATCCACGTAGTTGGTACGTCGCCCTCAACCACATTATATGTCCCTTCTCCATCATTATGAACATCCAACTAGTGCCACTGTGTGAGGACTGATAGGATAAGTGTTATGTCTAATGGTCACCTCCTCCCATATGTATAAATACAAATATACAGAGAAGGAATGTTCTGGGCACACAATAAGCTATACCCTCATACTGTACTGTCTAAGGGAATCAATATGGCACCTCCTCCTCCCATATGTATAAATACAAATATACAGAGAAGGAATGTTCTGGGCACACAATAAGCTATACCCTCATACTGTACTGTCTAAGGGAATCAATATGGCACCTCCTCCTCCCATATGTATAAATACAAATATACAGAGAAAGAATGTTCTGGGCACACAATAAGCTATACCCTCATACTGTACTGTCTAAGGGAATCAATATGGCACCTCCCTCCTCCCATATGTATAAATACAAATATACAGAGAAGGAATGTTCTGGGCACACAATAAGCTATACCCTCATACTGTACTGTCTAAGGGAATCAATATGGCACCTCCTCCTCCCATATGTATAAATACAAATATACAGAGAAGGAATGTTCTGGGCACACAATAAGCTATACCCTCATACTGTACTGTCTAAGGGAATCAATATGGCACCTCCCTCCTCCCATATGTATAAATACAAATATACAGAGAAGGAATGTTCTGGGCACACAATAAGCTATACCCTCATACTGTACTGTCTAAGGGAATCAATATGGCACCTCCTCCTCCCATATGTATAAATACAAATATACAGAGAAGGAATGTTCTGGGCTGAGATGTGTATTTGAGACAGTTCTGTGACGGATACATTGTTACTCAGAATTAGAAATCTTATCGGCCCCAGGGTTAGTCACGGGGCCCCGGGCTGATATCTCGCCAGTTACAGCTGCTCCCAATAGAAAAATAAAGTGATAACGGCGCTGGGATAGGGGATCTTTATATCTCTGTAAATAACTTCATCTCTTTTATCCACCAGGGGACGATAACTCCGGGAGAAAAGTGATCACGTTCAGCTGCTGCCGGCTCCCCCCGTGCCACGAGATTGATCACGTCCGACTGCTCGAGTGCGTCACTTTATCATTTCGGGGGGGGGGAAAACGCTGCCCCGATAGATTCCATTATTGTAGTACTTTGCCTTTAATCCTCAGTGAATCACAGCTCTTCCCCCAGGGGGTCGTTTCCAGAGAGGTTTCTGTACCTTATAGACTTAATTAACAGGATTAAAGGGGAAGTTAATCTCAAATATGTTCATATCAAAGATTGGATTTATGTTGTGTTTGGCATTAGGAAATGTCCTAAAATTCCCTGTTCTTTGTGCCTTGGTTGCAGATACATGAAGCACACGCTGGATCAGTACGTGGAGAACGACTACACACTCGTCTACTTTCACTACGGCCTCAACAGTCGCAACAAGCCGTCTCTCAGCTGGTTACAGAGCGCCTACAAGGAATTCGACAGAAAGTACGTAATGAGGGCGACTGAACAAAGTATTTCCCTCTAGAAACCTTGTATTGTGAATAAAAGCCGGATTCCATTGTTTGCAACGGAGCGAGATAAGTGCAGCAGTCAGGTCTTGCTTTACTGCAATCTCCTGCCATAGACTCGGGTCAGATTCAGACTTTAAAGGGGCTGTTCACCTTTAAATTAACTGTGAGTTTGAAGTAGAGAGGGATATTCTGAGACAATTTGCAATTGGTTTGCCTTTTTTATTATTTGTGGTTTTTGACTTATTTAGCTTTTTATTCCGCAGCTCTCCAGTTTGCAATTAGAGCCATATGGTTGCTAGGGAGCAAGTTACCCCAGCAACCATGCATTGATTTGAATAAGAGACTGGGGGAAGGGCTGAATAGAAAGATGAGTAATAAAAAGTAGCAATAACAATATAATTGTAGCCTTACAGAGTGTTTGCTTTTTAGATGGGGGTCAGTGACCCCCCATTTGAAAGCTGGAAAAGTCAGCACAACAAGGCAAATACTTCAAAAAAATATAAAAATAACTAAATAATGAAGACCAATTGAAAAGTTGTTTAGAATTACCCATTCTATAAGATACTAAGTCTATGGAGACCCTCCGCTCATATCTGTGACTGATTTTATTGCTCATATTTTCCCTTTAAACAAGCTTTTTTTTTTTTTTTTCCCCCCCCCGGTACAATTGTCCTGGAGTCAGAATCCTCGGCAAAATCTGAAAGGATTTTTCCTTCTCTTCTTTGAGAGCAGAGAAGCCTGTAAATCACCTTTTTCCCTCTGTAGCGACTTTATCTGAAAGGTTCCTGTAATTTCCTTCTCTCCCACCGCGGCGAAGGCTCCGAGTTCTAACGTTGGGTCTTCAAAGCGAGCGAATGTTGGACAGATATCGAAAATGACCTAAACAATATCTTACATTCCAAGATTTCACTCTCTCCTCGCGATGCCCTTTTAGGGTCGATTAGTTCTCTAGATTTCACATTATTCGTACGAAAATTCCAAAGAATTTACTGCTGCCCATATATCTAATTTCATAAAGTTGGATCTATATCTATATTTAAAAAGTGGATAGAAAAATCTTGACCTTCTTTAAATGAGGTTTTAATTGAGTCTTTACACTAATGAGGCAATTATTATAAAGGATTCACTGAGATCTCCTGGTATTCAAGTTGGTCAGTCTATATAAAATCTTAAGACCAAGATCAAGGATGAATTCTCACCCTATGCAGAACCTTAGTTACCAAGGTGGGAACCAGCACTATCTAGATAGACCCTTGAATGAAGGTCCAAGGAACACAAATACCATCAACCCTCAATCTCCTGGTATTCAAGTGGGTCAGTCTATATACTGTAGAATCTTAAGACCAAGATCAAGGATGAATTCTTACCCCATGCAGAACCTTAGTTATCAAGGTGGGAACCAGCACCATGTAGATAGACCCTTGAATGAAGGTCCAAGGAACACAAATACCATCAACCCTCAATCTCCTGGTATTCAAGTGGGTCAGTCTATATACTGTAGAATCTTAATACCAAGATCAAGGATGAATTCTCACCCTATGCAGAACCTTAGTTACCAAGGTGGGAACCAGCACTATCTAGATAGACCCTTGAATGAAGGTCCAAGGAACACAAATACCATCAACCCTCAATCTCCTGGTATTCAAGTGGGTCAGTCTATATAGAATCTTAAGACCAAGATCAAGGATGAATTCTCACCCCATGCAGAACCTTAGTTACCACGGTGGGAACCAGCACCATGTAGATAGACCCTTGAATGAAGGTCTAAGGAACACATACCATCAACCCTCAATGATCTTTCTTTCTGCTCCGACCCAAACATGAATTGGGATATAATGAACGTCATACTATAATCTTCATTTTCCTTTAAGGTATAAAAAGAACCTGAAAGCTCTGTACGTTGTTCATCCGACCAACTTCATCAAGGTTCTGTGGAACATATTCAAGCCAGTTATAAGGTTAGTACATCTAGAGGCACATACAGCTTCAGTGGGGTAGTGATCATGCCCCATCCAATATGGAGGAGCAAGCAGATGACTTGACCACAAGAAGGACCTTGTTGTCCAGCATTTGGGATGTCCTCTCGTTCAATAAGGAGGCCCATGGGTGAATTTGGTCTTTAAAGAAAATTATGGGGTTTTGAGACCCATGGTGGTTATAAGTAGAGGGCTATTCATTTAATTGACCAATTTAGGAGATATATGTGATGGAGATCACCTGAAAGTCAGCATTAACCTGAATGTTCTGTTGGGGGATTTTAGAATGTTATAGATAGTATCAGGAGATGTTCAGTAGCTGCACCTCCCACCCATGCAGTTTAGTCGTCCCCGTTGGACCTGTGAGTGGAAACATAAGGAACCGACATTTAATCTGTATTTTCTTCTCTTCTTCAGCCACAAGTTCGGCAAAAAGGTCCTGTACATGAAAGACTTAAATGATCTCCATGAGCACCTGAAGTTCAATCGTCTGATCATCCCCCCCGAGGTGTTACAGTAAGTGGGGGTGGGGAAGAACTTAGCACTCTTAGGGGTAATATTGATCAAAGGGAGCACATTATTTTCACCCTTTCATAAATATAACACCTGACACTCAAGAAGAAGTGTAGGAGAATGGTGAACTTTATTTTCACCTTGTTGATCCCCTGTCCATTTCCTCATCCATTGATTTTACCTGCAGACACGACGAGAAGCTCCGAGCCCAGAAAGGGAGGACACCTTCAGCCAAATCTCCCCCTCCAAGACCACCGCTCCCAACGCAGCAGTTTGGGGTGACTCTTCAGTAGTAAGTTAATGTGGGGAACAAGGGAGGACAAGAGGAAAGTGTTGGAAGGGTTACTGTCTGCTCTCTCTTATTTCCCTACAGAAATAGGGATTGGTAACACTAGATAGGTACCTAATATATAGAGACAAGAGGAAAGTGTTGGAAGGGTTACTGTCTGCTCTCTCTCATTTCCCTACAGAAATAGGGATTGGTAACACTAGATAGGTACCTAATATATAGAGACAAGAGGAAAGTGTTGGAAGGGTTACTGTCTGCTCTCTCTCATTTCCCTACAGAAATAGGGATTGGTAACACTAGATAGGTACCTAATATATAGAGACAAGAGGAAAGTGTTGGAAGGGTTACTGTCTGCTCTCTCTCATTTCCCTACAGAAATAGGGATTGGTAACACTAGATAGGTACCTAATATATAGAGACAAGAGGAAAGTGTTGGAAGGGTTACTGTCTGCTCTCTCTCATTTCCCTACAGAAATAGGGATTGGTAGTACTAGATAGGTACCTAATATATAGAGACAAGAGGAAAGTGTTGGAAGGGTTACTGTCTGCTCTCTCTCATTTCCCTACAGAAATAGGGATTGGTAACACTAGATAGGTACCTAATATATAGAGACAAGAGGAAAGTGTTGGAAGGGTTACTGTCTGCTCTCTCTCATTTCCCTACAGAAATAGGGATTGGTAGTACTAGATAGGTACCTAATATATAGAGACAAGAGGAAAGTGTTGGAAGGGTTACTGTCTGCTCTCTCTCATTTCCCTACAGAAATTCTATTTGTAGAGACTGACAGGGAGAATAAGTGTAAATATTTCTGCTGGAAAACTACAGAAGAAGGATAATAAGGCCGGGGTGGGGGTAGAGTAATAAAATTATAAATGAGTTGCGGAGTCGGATTCCGGGGCAGGATAAGCGGATTATACGATTAACACATTAATGTGACTCACTCGATTAATAAACCAGGTTAATCCCCTCATTTAAAGACTTACAGACAAACTAAATCAAATAAAACGATAGAAAACAATTGGGGAGTAGCTGCACCCCACAATCTATTCCATCGCTGTGCGACAGTGTATATATCATTATAGAAGAGGGATTTTTAGTAGCAGGGGTGGGTCCAGTAACTCATAGCAACCAATCAGTAATTGGCTTCTCTCCTATTTCTCGATCAGCATCAAGAACAAAAATAATGGAGATTTGATCCCCCCGGTGATGGTTCAGACCATATCCTACCTGAAGCTGAAAGGTGAGATTTACCTACAGAATATTCTGTATAACACTGTGTCTCTAATACTCCCCCGGCTACTGCTGCCCTCCTGCACTTCATTCATATTCATTCACACGGATCCTATTTCTGCACTGGAATTAGTACAATCCCGGCACATTTGTCTCAATCCACATTCGTTTCCAACCTGTTTATCTACTACATGTGCCTGTGATAAACTGTTGTCTTAGTAATTATTAACTTACCCCAGAGTAACACATTTCTCTCTCTTGTCATCTCTCTGTACAACTTAGAGGGCTGTTCCTGCTGAATTATGCTTAGTACATAGTGACTGTTACCCCAATGTTTCTATATATCTGTAACCTTATGAGCTAAGGGGGCCCAGTCTGAAGGTCAGTTAGGGAGAGATTTGGGGTGAGTGCTTATTTGTACCCTGGGTACCCCTGGAACTATAGCAGGGTGACACCCCAATGTTTCTATATATCTGTAACCTTGTTATGAGCTAAGGGGGCCCAGTCTGAAGGCCAGTTAGGGAGAGATTTGGGGTGAGTGCTTATTTGTACCCTGGGTACCCCTGGAACTATAGCAGGGTGACACCCCAATGTTTCTATATATCTGTAACCTTGTTATGAGCTAAGGGGGCCCAGTCTGAAGGTCAGTTAGGGAGAGATTTGGGGTGAGTGCTTATTCGTACCCTGGGTACCCCTGGAACTATAGCAGGGTGACACCCCAATGTTTCTATATATCTGTAACCTTGTTATGAGCTAAGGGGGCCCAGTCTGAAGGTCAGTTAGGGGGAGATTTGGGGTGAATGTTTATTTGTACCCTGGGTACCCCTGGAACTATAGCAGGGTGACACCCCAATGTTTCTATATATCTGTAACCTTGTTATGAGCTAAGGGGGCCCAGTCTGAAGGTCAGTTAGGGGGAGATTTGGGGTGAGTGCTTATTTGTACCCTGGGTACCCCTGGAACTATAGTAGGGTGACACCCCAATGTTTCTATATATCTGTAACCTTGTTATGAGCTAAGGGGGCCCAGTCTGAAGGTCAGTTAGGGGGAGATTTGGGGTGAGTGCTTATTTGTACCCTGGGTACCCCTGGAACTATAGCAGGGTGACACCCCAATGTTTCTATATATCTGTAACCTTGTTATGAGCTAAGGGGGCCCAGTCTGAAGGCCAGTTAGGGAGAGATTTGGGGTGAGTGCTTATTTGTACCCTGGGTACCCCTGGAACTATAGCAGGGTGACACCCCAATGTTTCTATATATCTGTAACCTTGTTATGAGCTAAGGGGGCCCAGTCTGAAGGTCAGTTAGGGGGAGATTTGGGGTGAATGTTTATTTGTACCCTGGGTACCCCTGGAACTATAGCAGGGTGACACCCCAATGTTTCTATATATCTGTAACCTTGTTATGAGCTAAGGGGGCTCAGTCTGAAGGCCAGTTAGGGGGAGATTTGGGGTGAGTGCTTATTTGTGCCCTGGGTACCCCTGGAACTATAGCAGGGTGACTGTTACCCCAATGTTTCTATATATCTGTTACCTTGTTATGAGCTAGTCCCTTCACAGACCTAACCAGTACAAATGATTTATTTCCCAGGACTTCGGACCGAGGGTCTTTTCAGAAGATCAGTCAGTTTACACATCATTAAGGACGTCCAGAAACTGTATAATCTGGGTGAGTGCCGTTGGGCCCAGTAGAACCTGCCGCTGGTGCTGAGTCTCCCTGTGGCTACGTCTCTGTCTCTCTCTGATAATTAGTTCATCATAAAACCCGTTAGTAACTGAAATGTCACGTCGGCTTTTACTCTGCCTGAGCCACAAGTAGATTACGCAGGTAATTTACAGCTGCTGAATGAGGAGCCGCTGATTCACAGTCAATTGAAAGCTCTTGAGACGCGCGGCGGATGAATGGGTTGTGCGGCAAACAAAGCGCTTCTATCACCGGGTTCCTCTTTTATTCTGAAGCGCAGCGGTTTATGTGTTGGAAACGTAAATTGTTCTGTCTTGTGAAATAAAACTCAGCGCCCCACAGTCACCAGCGGTGCAACGATCAAAAGTAACGAATAATTATATTCCTTGTGCACTGCAATGTGGGGAACGACTCCGTACAATATGGGAGGAGGTGCCATATTGATTCCCTTAGACAGTACAGTATGAGGGTATAGCTTATTGTGTGCCCAGAACATTCCTTCTCTGTATATTTGTATTTATACATATGGGAGGAGGAGGTGCCATATTGATTCCCTTAGACAGTACAGTATGAGGGTATAGCTTATTGTGTGCCCAGAACATTCCTTCTCTGTATATTTGTATTTATACATATGGGAGGAGGAGGTGCCATATTGATTCCCTTAGACAGTACAGTATGAGGGTATAGCTTATTGTGTGCCCAGAACATTCCTTCTCTGTATATTTGTATTTATACATATGGGAGGAGGAGGTGCCATATTGATTCCCTTAGACAGTACAGTATGAGGGTATAGCTTATTGTGTGCCCAGAACATTCCTTCTCTGTATATTTGTATTTATACATATGGGAGGAGGAGGTGCCATATTGATTCCCTTAGACAGTACAGTATGAGGGTATAGCTTATTGTGTGCCCAGAACATTCCTTCTCTGTATATTTGTATTTATACATATGGGAGGGGGAGGTGCCATATTGATTCCCTTAGACAGTACAGTATGAGGGTATAGCTTATTGTGTGCCCAGAACATTCCTTCTCTGTATATTTGTATTTATACATATGGGAGGAGGAGGTGCCATATTGATTCCCTTAGACAGTACAGTATGAGGGTATAGCTTATTGTGTGCCCAGAACATTCCTTCTCTGTATATTTGTATTTATACATATGGGAGGAGGTGCCATATTGATTCCCTTAGACAGTACAGTATGAGGGTAAAGCTTATTGTGTGCCCAGAACATTCCTTCTCTGTATATTTGTATTTATACATATGGGAGGAGGAGGTGCCATATTGATTCCCTTAGACAGTACAGTATGAGGGTATAGCTTATTGTGTGCCCAGAACATTCCTTCTCTGTATATTTGTATTTATACATATGGGAGGAGGGAGCTGCCATACTGATACCATTAAATGAACTACTCTTGTTATACTTGAGCGGAATATTCATTGTCTCTCTACCAATCTCCATAGGAAAGCCAGTGAATTTTGATACATATGATAACATTCACATCCCTGCCGTCATCCTCAAGACTTTCCTGCGGGAACTTCCAGAACCTTTACTGACCTACGACTCCTATGGACCCGTCCAGGACATCATTGGTGAGTGACCACCTTGAACTGGGCCACAATAAATAGGATTTAATGACGGGTATTGAACATTATATGAATAGACTGAATGTACTGGTGGTTCTGGTGTGAAGCAAATTCTCCCACTGACCCACAATCTCTTATCATTAGACTCATGTACTGCTTCTCTATATATGACTTCATATTCCTGTAGTTTCTCTATGACATTTCTATGGACTCTGTCTGTTGTTCTAGGGGTGGAGAGCAGTTTGCGTGTCACAAGGTGCCGACAGATCGTCCAAAATATCCCAGAACATAATTACGCCGTCCTGAAGTATCTCATCTGCTTTCTGCACATGGTGAGTCCCACGCAGGGTTAAAGAGAATGATGGAAGTTGGGGTGTTACTTATAGACACCTCAATATATGATTCTAGCTATCTGTATAACAGAACATTCTGTCCCAGTGGCTGCACAGATCCTATCTGATCCCCATTGTAAGCAGCAGTCCAGTCCTGCTTTATGGCAGCTGAGATTCTAGCTATCTGTATAACAGAACATTCTGTCCCAGTGGCTGCACAGATCCTATCTGATCCCCATTGTAAGCAGCAGTCCTGTCCTGCTTTATGGCAGCTGAGATTCTAGCTATCTGTATAACAGAACATTCTGTCCCAGTGGCTGCACAGATCCTATCTGATCCCCATTGTAAGCAGCAGTCCTGTCCTGCTTTATGGCAGCTGAGATTCTAGCTATCTGTATAACAGAACATTCTGTCCCAGTGGCTGCACAGATCCTATCTGATCCCCATTGTAAGCAGCAGTCCTGTCCTGCTTTATGGCAGCTGAGATTCTAGCTATCTGTATAACAGAACATTCTGTCCCAGTGGCTGCACAGATCCAGTTAGAACCATTACTACTATACATTGGCTGCGCTTGGATGAAAGAAGTCCCCTCTCCCCATTAGTGTGTTGCTTCAATAAACATTAAAATGAACATTTATCTGTTAATTAGGGTTCCCTGGTGACTCCTGTGCAATAATCACAGGCGGTTACAATAATTAGTGACAGTGATAATAATTACACACTATCAGTCTGTAGAACATTTACGTATAGGAAGGAACAGATAAGGTTTTGTGTGTTCAGAATACTAAAGAGCCCACCCTGCCATCTGGTTGCTAGGCTTAATTTACCCTAGCAACACGGCCACAAATGAGTAAGAAAGAATACAAAGATACAAAGTAACAAGAGCAATAAAAGTCTAGCTCACAATAACCTTGTGTTCTGGTTGTGGGGCATCGCCGACCCTTAGCAACCAGATGATTTTGTACATTTAAGCTGTAAGTGTAATTGCTGTTTGAAAGCCGTATCTGTGCGGCTGTTTATTATTCTGCACTGCTGTTTGGGGCTGCTGCAACGGCTGCTAAATAGTTTCAAGAGTCGGAACCAGGAGGAAACAAAGAGAAGCAGCAGGCAATGGGTACATAATGTAGAATGTGAGACTATTTCTTTAAATCTGAGTATGTAGCTAAAATCCCTGCCATAAAGCAAGGCAGAATTGCTGTGCTTTGTCAGAGAGGAAATAGCGGCAGTCACAATTTACAAATCCCATTTGGCTAAAGTCTCTCTGATGCCCAGCAATAGGGGAATTAAATATTAGACAATGGGAGTTCTGTTAATTAAACTCTTAATTACAATATCAATGCTGAAGGCCTTGTTGTGCTTCTCTGATCGTTTCCATTATTGGGCTTCGTTAATGCAAATTGGAGCCTTAAACGAGCCCTTGTGCCTTTGTTGCCGTTTGAAGAGCCGCGTGGCCTCACACAGCCAATGTCATTGTTACACAACTGATACATCACTGCAATGTGTCGTAAACGAGGTGTGTGACACTCTACATAATGTTTCTTGTAATTAACCCACGGCACCAGGGACTGTGTGTAACTGTGTGTGTAACTGTGTGTGTAACTCATATGTTCAACCTCAGCCTTTGGCACTGGGGCCCTGTCCTACTAATTCTCCAGAGGGCCCTGATTACTCACTTGGGCCCCTGAATGTTTAGAGCTTCTCTCCCCGTCTATTTCTCTCCATTTGTCTCTCTACTCCCTAACCCCCTTTCCTTTCTCTCCTTCTGTCTCTCATCCCCTCTCCTTTCCTTTTCTCCCCCAACTGTTTCACCTTACTCTCCCCCATCCTCCCTCTTCTCTCCCCTTCTATATTTCTCCTCTCCCCCATTTGTCTCTCTACTCCCTAACCCCCTTTCCCTTCTCTCCTTCTGTCTCTCATCCCCTCTCCTTTCCTTTTCTCCCCCAACTGTTTGGCCTTACTCTCCCCATCCTCCCTCTTCTCTCCCCTTCTATATTTCTCCTCTCCCCCAATTGTCTCTCTACTCCCTAACCCCCTTTCCTTTCTCTCCTTCTGTCTCTCATCCCCTCTCCTTTCCTTTTCTCCCCAACTGTTTGGCCTTACTCTCCCCAATCCTCCCTCTTCTCTCCCCTTCTATATTTCTCCTCTCCCCCATTTGTCTCTCTACTCCCTAACCCCCTTTCCCTTCTCTCCTTCTGTCTCTCATCCCCTCTCCTTTCCTTTTCTCCCCCAACTGTTTGGCCTTACTCTCCCCCATCCTCCCTCTTCTCTCCCCTTCTATATTTCTCCTCTCCCCCAATTGTCTCTCTACTCCCTAACCCCCTTTCCTTTCTCTCCTTCTGTCTCTCATCCCCTCTCCTTTCCTTTTCTCCCCCAACTGTTTGGCCTTACTCTCCCCCATCCTCCCTCTTCTCCCCCCTTCTATATTTCTCCTCTCCCCCAATTGTCTCTCTACTCCCTAACCCCCTTTCCTTTCTCTCCTTCTGTCTCTCATCCCCTCTCCTTTCCTTTTCTCCCCCAACTGTTTGACCTTACTCTCCCCCATCCTCCCTCTTCTCTCCCCTTCTATATTTCTCCTCTCCCCCATTTGTCTCTCTACTCCTTAACCCCCTTTCCCTTCTCTCCTTCTGTCTCTCATCCAATCTCCTTTCCTACCCCAACTGTTTGGCCTTACTCTCCCCCATCCTCCCTCTTCTCTCCCCTTCTATATTTCTCCTCTCCCCCATTTGCATCTCTACTCCCGCTCACAGCCCCCCATATTCTCCTGTCCCCCCAGGTATGTCAGGAGCACATTCAGAACAAGATGACTTCATCCAACCTGGCGTGTATTTTCGGGCTGAATCTAATATGGCAGCGAGAGGGAATCCAGTCTCTAAATGCGCTGGTACCGGTCAATATGTTCGCTGAGCTGTTAATCGAATTCTATCCGAAAATCTTCAGCTCCAGATCAGTGTCAGGGGAGATTTTACCATAAAGACAATTGTCCAATGGGTCACCATTTCTATTGCTTCAGAATGTTTCAATACTAAATATTTCATTGCAACTTTTTTTCTTTCCTTTTAAAGAATGGCAACAAATGTGGTTTTTATATTTTGGAGGCTGTTACAGATTTTGCATCAATAAATGTAATGTATATTTGTATTTTATGATGTCTGCTAATTTAGAATTTAGGTGCATATTGGGAAGAATACAAATACCGAGAGACAATTTAATCCGATTAGAAAATTAGTTATGGTAAAACTCTGGCTGGTTGGGAGCAGAACGTTGCTGAGGCAGTAGAACCTTATATACAGGGAATGTAATAAACTTGTATCTGTAATACCACATTCATCCAGCAGATGGTGATATATCAGTGTCAATTTATAAGCAGGTTAGGCTTGTTGTATATCTGTGCCTATATATTATACACTTACATTATGTGCATATATGATATGGGGGTGACAGAGGAAAGATGGGGGGCTGTGCCTATATATTATACACTTACATTATGTGCATATATGATATGGGGGTGACAGAGGAAAGATGGGGGGCTGTGCCTATATATTATACACTTACATTATGTGCATATATGATATGGGGGTGACAGAGGAAAGATGGGGGGCTGTGCCTATATATTATACACTTACATTATGTGCATATATGATATGGGGGTGACAGAGGAAAGATGGGGGGCTGTGCCTATATATTATACACTTACATTATGTGCATATATGATATGGGGGTGACAAGGGAAAGATGGGGGGCTGTGCCTATATATTATACACTTACATTATGTGCATATATGATATGGGGGTGACAGAGGAAAGATGGGGGGCTGTGCCTATATATTATACACTTACATTATGTGCAGATATGATATGGGGGTGACAGAGGAAAGATGGGGGTATATCTGTGCCTATATATTATACACTTACATTATGTGCATATATGATATGGGGGTGACAGGGGAAAGATGGGGGGCTGTGCCTATATATTATACACTTACATTATGCGCAGATATGATATGGGGGTGACAGAGGAAAGATGGGGGGCTGTGCCTATATATAATACAGTTACATTATGCGCATATATGATATGGGGGTGACAGAGGAAAGATGGGGGGCTGTGCCTATATATTATACACTTACATTATGTGCATATATGATATGGGGGTGACAGAGGAAAGATGGGGGGCTGTGCCTATATATTATACACTTACATTATATATGATATGAATCATTTTAGTTGCAGTTGGTCTGTGGATCATTGGTAGAAGAGATGAAGTTTCGCTGCAGCGTGTGATGAAGGCAGAACAAGCCCAGTACTAAGTGGATAACAGATAAGAGGGGCCCTGGAGTGGTAGGAGCTGCCGGGCCCGTCTCTATCTCTGATATCGAATCAAATCTCATACATTATTCAACAAAAGAAATTTCACAGCGAAGATTCACGCAGCTCAAATGTTTCATATTTCTCGACTCTGTGTGGGGTCAGGGAGCGCTTCTCCCCCGCAGTCACAGTGATAACAGTTTCACTCTACAAATAATAATTGTGCAACCCCCCCCCCCCAATCTCCCCCAGCGCTGCCTCCAAATCTCCCTCCGCATCAAGGCAATTTTCAGATCATCCGTCTCGGCCAATCAGAAGCTGATTAGAGTAAAGAGACCCGAGCAGATACCGGGCCCTTCAACTCCCATTCATTTCTTATCAATAACTGGGAATTTGAGTAAAATTAGGTTCCATATTGGAGTCACTTCAGCAATGATATTAAGTCTCATAATGTCAATTCTACAGTCTCAACACTGTGTTACCCTATTTAGCCGAGTCATTACTGCCCTTAAACTAGTGATACAGTAAAAAGGGAAAATACATTTATTCTCATAAAAGTATAATTGGTATAGTCTGTATGCCCAGAACATTCCTGCTCTGTATATTTGTATTTATACATATGGGAGGAGGAGGTGCCATATTGATTCCCTTAGACAGTATAGTATGAGGGTATAGCTTATTGTGTGCCCAGAACATTCCTTCTCTGTATATTTGTATTTATACATATGGGAGGAGGGAGGTGCCATATTGATTCCCTTAGACAGTACAGTATGAGGGTATAGCTTATTGTGTGCCCAGAACATTCCTTCTCTGTATATTTGTATTTATACATATGGGAGGAGGAGGTGCCATATTGATTCCCTTAGACAGTACAGTATGAGGGTATAGCTTATTGTGTGCCCAGAACATTCCTTCTCTG
The DNA here is from genome assembly GCA_038501925.1 of Xenopus petersii. NCBI lineage: Eukaryota > Metazoa > Chordata > Amphibia > Anura > Pipidae > Xenopus > Xenopus petersii. Next base: position 2,967,261 of record CM076676.1, on the reverse strand, counting down.
TATATTTGTATTTATACATATGGGAGGAGGAGGTGCCATATTGATTCCCTTAGACAGTACAGTATGAGGGTATAGCTTATTGTGTGCCCAGAACATTCTCTGTATATTTGTATTTATACATATGGGAGGAGGAGGTGCCATATTGATTCCCTTAGACAGTACAGTATGAGGGTATAGCTTATTGTGTGCCCAGAACATTCCTTCTCTGTATATTTGTATTTATACATATGGGAGGAGGAGGTGCCATATTGATTCCCTTAGACAGTACAGTATGAGGGTATAGCTTATTGTGTGCCCAGAACATTCCTTCTCTGTATATTTGTATTTATACATATGGGAGGAGGGAGGTGCCATATTGATTCCCTTAGACAGTACAGTATGAGGGTATAGCTTATTGTGTGCCCATATATTTCCTATTATAACTTCCCACAGTTCAGGCTCAGGGCAAATATCTGTTCCTTGGGCTTATAGGGAAGGATCTCACACGTGAATGCCTTCTTTGCATAATTGTTTTGTTCCACCCACACACTTTTGTTATACAATAGTTATCTGGTTACACAACACACAGAGAGAGTAACATGTGTTGCTTCCCCCCTCCGTTTATTGTATTGCCCCTAGTTAGGGCTGATTGATTAGTTAAAGCCTATTGCCATCAATAGAGCAGTTGCAGCATTTCAGCACTGGGTGGCGCTAGTCTACTGCAGTCTATGGCAAATCTGTACCTCCACTCAGTGTCGTAGCTACAACCCCTGGACCAAAAAGATGACTCCTGAGAACCCCCAGAAGCCGACTGCCCGGGGCCACAAACATATTAAGGGGCAATTAGAAGATACTTACTGATCATTATCTCTCATTAATCCCAAGTAAACAGCTGGAGAAGGTTCTGTAAACAGTCGCTCTGAATAGGCCCGGCCTGGGGGTGACTTCTCCTTTATTATCTGATGACAAGGGGGGGGGTCACCATCTGTGCTCCCTCTGCACCTCTGGACATGGAAATGAAAAGGGGCAGTTATTTGGGGTCCGATCTAGTCCATTTATTTCAGTTTATAACAAACAAGGAGACAATGAGAAATCTCACCTATGGGAGTGGAGGGAGGTGTGAGTTGGGGCGGGGGACAGAGAAATGCGGACACTTGATTATCAGGAGAAATTCTTTTAAAATTCCTTTTCTATGACCTGCGGAATTAACTCAAACGGGCAAGTTTCGGTGACACCAAACCACAAAAAAAAATTGAAAAAATAACGGGAAATAATGGCAACTAATTGCTTCTATTTTTATCCCCTTTGTATTCAACTGAAATTCGGGCTATAGTAAAAACCTGGCAACTCAGGCTAACGTCAAAATGTGTGGATTTGGACTAACGTGGAGGCATGGGGACTAATAGTAACGTCACAATGGGTGGATTTGACCTAACGTGGAGACATGGGGACTAATGGTAACATCACAATTGGTGGATTTGAACTAACGTGGAGACAAGAGGACTAATGGTGATGTCACAAAGCGTGGATTTTGTCTAATGTGTAGACATGGGGACTAATGGTAACGTCAAAATGGGTGGATTTGACCTAACGTGGAGACATGAGGACTAATGGTGATGTCACAAAGCGTGGATTTCGTCTAACGTATAGACATGGGGACTAATGGTAATGTAACAATGGGTGGATTTGACCTAACGTGGAGACATGAGGACTAATGGTAACATCACAATGGGTGGAATTGGCCTAACATGGAGACATGGGGACTAATGGTAACGCCACAATGGGTGGATTTGACCTAACGTGGAGACATGGGGACTAATGGTTACATCACAATGGGTGGATTTGACCTAACATGGAGACATGGGGACTAATGGTAACGCCACAATGGGTGGATTTGACCTAACGTGGAGACATGGGGACTAATAGCAAAGTCACAATGTATAGATTTGACCTAATGTAGAGACATGAGGTAATGGTACTGTCATAATGCATGGATTTGACCTGACGTGGAGACATGGGGACGAATGGTAACGTCACAATGGATGGATTTGACCTGACGTGGAGACATGGGGACGAATGGTAACGTCACAATGGGTGGATTTGACGTAACGTGGAGACATGGGGACTAATAGCAAAGTCACAATGTATAGATTTGACTTAACGTAGAGACATGAGGACTAATGGTACTGTCACAATGCGTGGATTTAACCTGAGATGGAGACATGGGGACTAATGGTAACATCACAATGGGTGGAATTGACCTGAAATGGAGACATAGGGACGAATGGTAACATCACAATGGGTGGATTTGACCTAACATGGAGACATGGGGACTAATGGTAATGTCACAATGGATAGATTTAGCCTAACGTGGAGACTTATGGTAAAAAATGAATCTTTAAATTCGAATTTTCACTTCGGCCCTTGATAAATCTGCCCCACAGTGGTATTTCCACAAGGAAATCAGAATTATTACTTTTCATTAGGGGCAAAGCATTTTACTTCCCGAGCTGCGGGTAAAAGTCATGTACTCAGCATATTCTAAATGATCCGTCATTAAATGGTACATTGCGCTACGCTGAACTAATCTCTCTGAACGATTACATCTGGCTGCCCGCGAGCACCCTTGCTTGTTATATCCATGCGAACACCACTCGTTTCTTATTTATAAGTATTAGCACCCCCCCCCCACTTCCAAGAATTTATGTCCAATGAACCCGAGGAATTCAGCCGATCTCCATGAACCGAAAACTGAACCTTTAAATAGGTCTTAAAGTAACATCAAAAAAAAATGTTAGTATACATCGAAAAAAAAACCACCAAGACAAATAAAACTTTAAAATCTCTATGTCTTTATTAAGAAATAACTTACCGAAACTCCACTTGCGCTCCTCTTCAGAAAGTGATCGGGCGATCCATTAAGCGGCGCTCAATTTCTCCTCCCTGACCTCCTTGTAGGAGATAGCCAGAGAGGAGAAATCGAGCGCCACACAAAGGATTGACGCCCTGTCGCCTTTTCTGAAGAGGAGCGCAAGCATAGTTGCAGTGTTATTTCTTAACTTTCACTTGTCTTGGTGTTTTTTTTCTATGAATACTAACAAATTTTTTGATGTTACTGGTCCTTTAAATCTCCTTATAAATCTTAGAATTTGCCTTAAACTACAGGGGTGTGTGGGGGGCACACAATCTAGCGTATGCAACCTTAATTGTTCATGTATTGCATAATCATGTCTCCCCAAAAATATAATACAATTTATATGACCTAAATCTAAATAACATTAAAAACAAATTCAATTCATTAAATAACAAATTAAAGTAAACAAAATTAAAACACAATTAAATTAAAATAAAAATACATACAAAAAATAAACATATATTTAGAAATAAAATTATGGGGCAGTTTTAAAAAGGTTTGAATGCTAAATTCAAATTTTCGAGTAAAATTTTTGGTCAAAACTAATTTTTCACTTTGGAAAAATCCAAACTCGAATGGGAGATTTATCATACCTCACCCTGGAAGTAACTCAAATTCAATAAGTCACCGCCTAAAACCTGCTGATTCAAATTCGGTTCGAGTTTCTCGGGTCGGTAATATTTGTTCTAATTTTAGACATCCAGGTCATTTGAGTTTATTTGAAGTAAAAAAAAAAACGCTATCACTCGACCTTTGATAAATCTGCCCCTAAATAAAAATAAATGAAAAACAAATGTAAAATGAAAAACAGAAAGGATGTAATTATAAAATAAAAAAATAAAAATAGTTCCAATTTTCAAATTTTCGAGTCAAATTTTTGGTCAAAACGCACAAATTCGAGTTGGGAAAATCCGAACTCAAATTGGAGATTTATCATATCTCCACCCTGGAAGTAACTTGAATTCGATAGTTCGTCACCTCAAACCGCCCCGTTCATGTAGAAGTCAATAGCAGAGGTCCGTTGGCCCATTTGAAGATTTTAATAGCCATCCCAAAATTTTCAGGAAAAAAAAAAAAAACTCGTCTTGAATTTGAAGTTTTTGGGTCGGTAATATTTAATCGGATTTTAGACTTTCGAGTTTGTTTCTTTCATTCAAGGTCATTTGAGTTAATTCGAGGTAAAAAAAAAAAACTCTATCCGACCTTTGATAAATCTGTCCCTAAGTAAAAAATAAATTAAAATGAATGTAAAATGAATGTAATTATAAAATAAAAATAGTTCCAATTTTAAAAATGTATTGCCATATAATGTCTCCCCCCCCAACAAATAACATTTATATGACATCAACATTAAAAACAAATTCAATTAATTAAATATCAAATTAAATTCAAAAAATTAAAACATAATTAAATAAAACTATATAAAAAAAATTAAACAAGTCTACTGTATATAAATAACACTGAATAATGAAAAATAAATAAAAAACAAAACATTTTGCCGAATAATGTCTCCCCCCCAAAAAAATCTAGATGACAAAATTTAATAAAAGATTTTAATAAACATTTAAAAATGAATGTGCAATTATTAAATTTGAAACGTAGAAAAAAATAAATAACTGAAAAATTTCAATGAAATAAAAAGAAGTGAAAAACAACTTCAAAAAATGAAAATGTAAATTAAATAAAAATCAGTTTTTTTAAATAAAAACAATTTAGAATATTCTAGTGACGAGGTTTCTTTGCAGAGCTTGTTAGAGGGGAAGCAAACGACCCCCTACAGAGAACTTTATAAAAAAAAAAAGATAAAATTGCCAATTTTTTTTTCCTGGAGATTAAAGGCCCCTGCAAGTGGACAAATTCTGGGATGCGCATTAATTATTGCGGCCCCCCGCAGGGGCGTGTAATTGGCTCCTATCTGCCGGCGCAGTTCTGTGTTTTTACGTTAACGTTACTGTTTTGATTTTCATTAAAAATGACTTGAGTTGTAAAGAGATTATTTTAATGAATGCGCGAGGGGGGTCGTCCAGGAATCACGGGCCTCCCGGCTCTCTTTTCTGCTTAAGCGAGTCAAGTTTTTTCAGCCGAGCAAAGGAAAAAAAAAATTGCTGATGCTTAAATTTACTCATTTCAGAATATTAGCAGTTTTATACTGCTAATATCATGTGCAACAGGAAGTCCTATATAGAACTTCAAAAGCTTAAAGGGTTACTTCCTGTCATGTTTGTGACAGCTTTTATTGTTCTTAAATTATTTCCTCTTCTGCTTCTTTCATGCTTTCCAATGGGGGTCGTTGACCCCCACCAACCGATTGCAAATTGCTACTTTTAATTACTTATTTTTTTATTCAGTTCCCCACCTAGTCATCTTCCAGTCTCTCACTGAAACCACATTCTGGTTGCTAGGGTAAATCGGATCATAGCAACTAGATAGCTGCTGAAATTCAATGCGGAGAAACAGCTGAACAAAAACCTAAATAATTCAAAAACCACAAAAACAGCTTACAATATATTAAACATTTATTTAAAGGTGAACTGCCCCTTTAAGTTACCTTTGCATGAAGCATCTTCGGACACTTATATGCTCTGTTCTCACATTCAGAGATAAGCAGAGAACAGGAGAAGCTTCCGGCATCAGTAACTTAAAGCTTTTGGTCGATGCCCGAACAGAACCACAGGGGCCCCTCTTGTTACACATTCAGGATATCGGCATTGTAAAACTGCTAATATCATAAAAAACTGAATGTAAACGGTGAAAGTGCTCAAAATGACCACTCTAAGGGGCATATATTTATCAAGGGTTGAATTTGAAAAAAAACTTTGAAATTCGAATTCAAAAAGACCTAAGCTTTTTTTTTGGCCGAATAGGTCCATTTGCAATCGAATAGGTCCGTATTCGGTCGAATTCGAATCGTAGTTCTTGCCCAAAAAAACTTTGATTTTTTCAAAGTCCACCAATTGACTCCAAATGGGTTCTAGGAGGTCCCCCATAGGCTAAAACAGCAATTCGGCCGGTTTTAGATGGCGAATGGTCAAAGTCGAATTTTTAAAGAGACAGTACATGATAAATTTCGATATTTAAATTTTCGATTTTTTTTTCAAAATCGAAATTGAATTATTCACCTAAACCTTAGATAAATCAGCCTCTAAATGATTTGGTTGTGTGGGTGGGTATATGCCGGAGACTTAGAGGGGTGATATAATGTTTGTTTTAAAACATCTGACCAGTAACTGCTGCCTGCTGATTGGTTGCTACGGGTTACTAGATTGATCCTTTGAATTAAACGCTAAATATTGATTTTAGATCATTTAGGGGCATATTTATCAAGGGTTGAATTTCGAATTTGAAAAACTTAGAAATTCGAATTCAAAACCAAAATTAAGTCGAACTTTTTTTTTTGGCCAAATAGGTCTGTTTTCCGAATCAAAGTTTTTTCCCAAAAAGGCTAAAACAGCAATTCGGCAGGTTTTAGATGGCGAATGATCGAAGTCAAAGACAGTACATGATACCTTTTTGAATTTTTTTCAAATTTGAACGATTCCCTAGTTGTACAAAAAAAAAATAGCTCGAAATTCTAATTTTTTGAATTCGAAAATTCACCTCAACCTTTGATAAATATGCCCCCTAATCTCAAAGAGGCACATGGAAGTGCTGAGGGTGGTGCAATTTCTGGGAGAAATATTGCAGTGTCCCCCAAAAAAAGCCTTCCGCAGTACCACCTCTCACCACATTGGCTGGGACGAATATTTATCATAACCGGCAATAGAACGGCGCCACCAGGATCCATAGTCACAACTTCTGAATGTAGGTTCGCCCCCAGTCTGGCCGACCCCCCTTATTTGGCAAAACCGTGCTTCTTAAAAGGGGGGGTGTTCAACATCATTCTCCCTAAAAACAGATCATTCTAAGCAACGTCCCACTATCCATTCAATCCCCGTTATCGTTATTAATACATTTCATTGACTGTATCCGTCTCTTCCTGTTCCTTCTCTGGTTCTGACTCTTGAAACTTATGTAGCAGCTGTTTCAAGAGTGAGAACCATCAGTGCAGAGACTACACAGAGCCAGAGAAAGCAACGGTGTTCCACATAATGATTGGAAACTTAACATATTCTCATACTTGCCTTGAGATGCTCGTTTCCACAGATGGCAAACTTTTCAACTGGTCGTCACTTTTTTTTTTTATAATTTTTTTTAAAGTTGTTCCCCTTTAAATGAACTGTTAGTATGCCCTAGAGAGGGATATTCTGAGACAATTTGCCATTGGTTTTCATTTTCTATTATTTGTGTTTTTTGAGGTATTTAGCTTTTTATTCAGCAGCTCTCCAGTTTCTCCATCTGGTTGCTAGGGTCCAAATTCCCCTAGAAACCATTAATTTATATGAATAAGAGACTGGAATATGAATAGGAGAGGCTTGAATAGAGAGATGGGTAATAAAAAACTTAGCAGTAACAATACAATGGTAGCATTAAAGAGCAGTTTTGTTTACTGGATGGGGTCAGCGACCCCGATTTGAAAGCTGGAAATAGTCAGAAGAAGACAATAAATAACTTAAAAACTATACAAAAAAGAAAATGATGACCAGTTGAATAGTTGCTTAGAATCAGGCATTCTAGAGATAGAGGATTAATAAAAATTAGCAATAACTATACATTTGTAGCATTAAAGAGCAGTTTTGTTTTTCTGGATGGGGTCAGCGACCCCCATTTGAAAGCTGAAAAGTCAGAAGACGATAAATAACTTAAAAATTATACAACAAAAAATGACGACCAGTTGAAAAGTTGTTTAGAATCGGCCATCCTATAACACACGAAGGGGGTTATTTACTAAACTCCGAATGGAAAAATTTTTAATTTTTTTTAAGAAATCAAAAATTTTGGAAAAAAGTCTGAATTCAGAAAATCTGCCATCTCAGACCTGTTGAGGTTGCATATAAGTCAATGGGAGAAGTCCCATGAGAAATTGAAGTTTTCCGGTGAAAAATCTGGGGAAAAAAATCCACATTTTTTCCCCGCAAACCAAATTTTCGGGAAAATGTAATAATAAATAAGCGTAAAAAAACTCAAGCAGATTTGATTGGAGTTTGTAGCAGAAAATGTTGAGATAAAATCAGCCCTTTAATAAGTTGTCTGTATCTTCTGTTTCGTTCCAGTTGTCAAATGGGGGGGGGTCACCGACCCTGGCAACCAAAGAATATATATATATTACTGTCAACCGACAATTTGATTGCTATTGTTGCTTTTAATAATGATTCCTCCTTCTATTCTGTCCCTCCCGTGTCCCTCTTCTAGTCTCACATTTACACCACTTACCTGGTTGCTAGGGTAAAATGGACCCTAGCAACCAGACAGCTGCCGAATGCAAAGCTCAATTGTTCAAAAACGGCAAAAAAAGTCTTAGAATTGGAATATCAACATTATATTTCAAAAAAGTCTAATAGTCTTAGAATAGAAATATCAACGTTATAATAAAAACACACCCCGAAATGTTTTGTTTTTTCTGTTGTTTTTAAAGTCTACCAAAGTTTCGGTCTACGTTTTTTACACCCCCTTCATAGCAACCAATCATCATTGAGCTTTTTACAGGTCACAGAAGTTATAAAGAAAGGCAGCATCTGATTGGCTGTCAGAGTCTCTTGGCTTTGGGATCCACCCCCCGTTGCTAAGGACCAACTGCAAAGAAACGACACAAAATATTCAATCATTTTAATGCATCATATAGAAGTAAAACTACATTGGCATATTTAGGACAAACACTTTATTTTTTCTCTATGCACACTATCAAATGGACTGTTCCCTGTTACACCCCGGGGCGCCCGAGAGGAGCCCAAAAGCGTCGCTCCCGAAAAACTCTCTTTTTTCCCCTTTCGGCACTTGAGGGAATACAGTAAAAGAAAAATAAAACTACTTTTAACAGTCCAGATATTTTTTTTATTTTTTTTTTATTTATCTCAGAAATCCCTCACATTTCCTAGCTGCACGTTTTCTGTAAAATTAAAAAAATAATAAATAATCGAAAAAAAACAACAACAAAAAAAAGCGGTATCTGAATGCATAAGAACCAATGTATCACAATTGTCCGCGTTATTATTTGTTCGTCGTCGATAAAAGAATATAAAAAATCTTGTTCAACCCGGTGTTGCGTGTAATATTAAAATAGATCTGTATAGTACTGCACAGTATCTCCCGGAGGCAAAAAAAAAAAAAATTCAGCCTTCCTGGCGGCACAACTTCCCCTTTAAAAAGCTTTCCGATATGCTGCTGCCTGTCTCGGGCGCTTCCTGTACATGAAAGCAAACTCTCAATATGAGATCAATCAATTAATAATTATGAATTAGAATAATAAGCAGCCGGTGACATCTGGGAAAAATTTAAAAAAACTAAAACAAAAAACAAATAAAGGTGATGCTTCCCCTTTAAAATAAAAAATACTAAAGGGCAGTTTTTTTTTTTTACAAACAACCTCTATCAGTGAGTGGCACCTACAGTTTTGAATACACAGCTTTAGTCTCAGTCCTTAAAGGGGCGGTTCACCTTAAAGTTAACTTTTTAGTATGTTAAAGAGTGGCTGATTCTAAGCAACTTTTCCATTGGTCTTCATTTTTTCTTTTAATAATATTTGCTTCATTACTGTTTTGAAACGGGTAATCACTGACCCACCATAAGGCTACAAATGTTACTTTAGATGACACCTCTTTCTATGCAGGCCCTCTCCTATTCGTATTCCATCAATAGCATGGTTGCTAGGGTAATTTGGACCCTAGCAACCAGACGGCTGAAACTGGAGAGCTGCTGAATAAGAAGCTAAATAAGTCAAAAGCCTCAAATAATAAAAAATGAAAACCAATTGCAAATTGTCTCAGAATCTCCTACTCTACATCATACTAACAGTTAATTTAAAGGGGAACAACCCCTCTAAATATTGCCTACATATGAATTCAGTCATGCAGTTAAGGGGGTACAGAAGGGATGATATGGTCACCCCGGTAGGGGGTTTCAAGACTAATGGAAGGTGCATTTGGATAGTAATCGCCGGGGCAAACATGATGTGTGTATATATATATATATATATATATATATATATATATATATATATATATATATATATATATATATATATATATATATATATATATATATATATATATATCGCACTGTAGTTACACATGAAAGCCAACATTCAGGAGAAGTAAAGCTCAACAAAAATTAGGCTGGAAATTAGGGATATACAGAATCCATCCCCCGAAAAGATTCTGCCGAATACCAAACCCTAATTTGCATATGTAAACAAGGGATGTGGAGGGAAAAATCACGCGACTTTTCATCACAAAACAAGGAAGCAAAATTTGCATATGCAAATTAGGGGTGGGAAGGGGAAAACATTTTTTACTTCCTTGTTTTGTGACATCAACTGACGAGGCAAATTCAGATTCGGCCGAATCCTGGCTGAATCGCAAACCCATTCCTGGGATGCAGGAATCCATGATTGGGTTCGGAATTCGGATTCCTCTGAATCCTTGTGCCTGGCCGAATCAAACACTAATTCACATTAGGGATGCACCGAATCCACCTTTTTGGATTCGGCTGAACACCCAAACCCTAATTTGCATATGCAAATTAGGGATGGGAAGGGGAAAACATTTTTTTACTTCCTTGTTTTCTGACAAAAAGTCACGCAATTTCCCTCCCTGCCCCTAATTTGCATATGCAAATTAGGATTCGGTTCGGCCGGGCAGAAGGATTCGCCCGAATCCTGCATTCGGTGCATCCCTAATTCGCATATGTAAATTTCGTCACAAAACAAGGACCTAAAAATGTTTGCATATGCAAATTACGATTCGGTATTTGACCGAATCTTTCACAGCCCGTCAGCAGCGTCTCCATTGGATGAGAGAGGAAACTGCAATTGCCCCCCATATTCTTTTCTAAGGATTCCCAGCACATGCTCTGGGCTACTGCCACTTACCTGAGCTTAGGGATCCACTCACAATATATATATTTATATATATATATATATATATATATATACATACACATACATACAGGTATGGGACCTGTTATCCAGAATGCTCGGGACCTGGGGTTTTCCGGATAAAGGATCTTTCTGTAATTTGGGTCTTCATGCCTTAAGTCTACCAGAAATTCATTTAAACATTAAATAAAGCCAATAGGCTGGTTTTGCCTCCAATAAGGATTAATTATATCTTAGTTGGGATCAAGTACAAGATACGGTTTTATTATTACTGAGAAAAAGGAAATCATTTTTATAAATTTGGATTATTTGGATGAAATGGAGTCTATTCTGTAATTCAGAGCTTTCTGGATATCAGGTTTCCGGATAAGGGATCCTGTACCTGTATATCATATAACAAAGGCTGTGATTATAAAGGAATTCGGATTCACTTTACATGGCAGCATAGGAACCAGTGCAGCCTGCATCAGAATTAGGAATGCACCGAATCCACTATTTTGGATTCGGCCGAACCCCCGAATCCTTCGTGAAAGTTTTGGCCGAATACCGAACCGAATCCTAAATTGCATATGCAAATTAGGGGTGGGAAGGGGGAAAACATTTTTAACTTCCTAAAGTCACGTGATTTCCTTCCCCGCCCCTAATTCTCATAGGCAAATTAGGATTTGGTCCGGGCAGAAGGATTCCATTCGCTTCTAAGGCAGCTGAACTTCACTTTCTGCTGGAGGATTTCCCCCGACCCCTAAGCTCAGCTTCTCAGCAGCAACCCACTGAGCATGTGCAGTGCCACTGACTCACAAACCAAGATCCAAGATGGGGAGCTGCTGGGGCAACTGGATCATTACGGATATAGGGCTGGGACAGTAAATACAACACCTCATTTCTAACCAGATTCTATTTGAGGCTTTAGTTCCCCTTTAAAGCACTTGGAAATATAGACCTTTATTGCGACAGGAAGATCACCAAGCAATGAAAACCCCCCACAGTCATATACTTTGTTTTATCCTGTTTAAAGCCGTTCCCTAGCCAGTAAATAAACGCACGTCAAAAAAAACATTTAAAAAAAAGTCATAAAAAAAAAAAAAAAAAATGATATGATCGAGCAGAAACTCCACGTGAGGCAGTAAAATTCTTTTTTTTTTTTTTTTTCCTGTACCGTAAAAGCAGATAAATTCTGCCGGCGAAAAACAAAAAACAAAATAAAAAGAGTATATTCTTCCTTTCACGTATTTTACAGTAAAAACGCAGTACAAAAGAAGGTTTTTATTTTTTTTTGGCATATTGTCTGTACTGGCAAGAAAAAAAAAAATGAAAATATTTGTTTTTCTTTTTATTTGCTAAAAATCTAAATAAATCGGCGTGCCAAATATACCTACTTTGTTTGTTTTTTTTTTTGTTAAATCTTTCAAAAAGGAAAAAAAAAAAACACAAAAAAAAAAAAACCTTCCATGAGAAAAATACATCGATAGCAAAATAAGTAGAAAGGACCTGCAAAAAAGTGACATTTTTTTTTTTGTTGTTAAATAGCATGAAAATACTTCCATATCCCCCGCAGTTTTTATAGTTTTAATACTGGGGAAAAAAAAAAACACATTTCTTTTTTTTGTTTTGAAGGCTCTGAGTTTCCATAACCCTTTTCATTTTCCTTTTCCCGCCTCCAAGCGGAAGAAACGCGGCGGATTGGAGTTATGAGCAGTCGGGAAAAAAAAAAAATTCTATTGTTAAAATTCCCCATTTCCCCCAAAATAGATCCTCGCCCCTCCCCCCGCCCGCATCTAAATCTACTGTATATTTGTCCTTTATTTATTTTGCTTCGTCGTTCTGAACTCGAAAACCGCCATCCAAGACGCGACCTTTTTTATTTTTTTGCTTAAAGTTTTTTTTTTTTGTTGAATTCAGAAGAATTTTAAGGCCAAAGTAAAAGAAACAGAAGAAAGTGATGAACATGGCGGCTGTTTTTAAGGTGGGTCCCTCTGCGCTCCAATTAGAAAAGGCCGTTTCCATTTTTTTTTTCTCTCAAACCCCCGACCCCTTTGTTCTTCCTCTTCTTGGCAACGATTGCTGAAAGTATTGTTTCATATGTCAGTTGTTGCTGTGAGACGGCTGCAGGGCTTTGTGGAAAGCGGTGTTGGCAGCGGCAGATGACGGTTTGATCCAAGTGACAGTCAACGGAGGGGGGGAGGAGGAGGAGGAAGAGGTGGTTGTCATGGTGACCTGAATCATCTGCTCACTCTGGATGAGTTTAATGAGAGTTTTGAGGCGTTCCAGAGAGGACTGGGTCCCTTTCTGCTGGACCAGCAAGCTATTCTTTAGCTCCAAGCATTTCTGTCATGCAAAGATAAAGGGGAAACAAACAAAAAAAGATCAAAAAACCGGAATTGGAGGCATTTGCATTCTGCACAGGGAGAGGGGAGCCTTTTCTTACAGGCACACAAACGACTGCTGGAAAGTGGATTTAGTAGGAACCACTCCTGCTCCCCTCAAAGTGTTATTTACTATCAGACTTTGTTTATATAGCGATAGCGCCAACGTGTTCCATAGCACTGTACAGAGATTCTACATCATTCCCATCAGCCCCTGGGAATGGGTTAGGGACCTTCGATTGTAAGCTCACTGGGACAGGGACTGATTGGATTGCGATGTGGAACTTAGATTGTAACTTCACTGGGACAGGGATTGATGGGAATGTGATAGGGACCTTAGACTGTAAGCTCACTGGGACAGGGACTGATAGAAAAGGAAACAGGGACGTTAGATTGTATATTCACTGGGGCAGGGAGGGAGGGGAATGCTATAAGGAACTTAGATTGTAAGCTCACTGGGACAGGGACTGATAAGAATGAAACAGGGACCTTAGATTGTAAGCTCACTGGGACAGGGACTGATGGGAATGCGATAGGGAACTTAGATTGTAAGCTCACTGGGACAGGGACTGATTGGATTGTGATATGGAACTAAGATTGTAAATTTACTGGGGAGGGAATGATGGGAATGTGATAGAGACCTTAGATTGTAAGCTCACTGGGACAGGGACTGATTGGATTGTGATATGGAACTTAGATTGTAAACTCACTGGGACAGGGACTGATGGGAATGTGATAGGTACCTTGGACTGTAAGCTCACTGGGACAGGGACTGATAAAAATGAAACAGGGACCTTAGATTGTAAATTCACTGGGGCAGGGAGGGAGGGGAATGCTATAAGGAACTTAGATTGTAAGCTCACTGGGACAGGGACTGATTGGATTGTGATATGGAACTTAGACTGTAAGTTCACTGGGACAGGGACTGATGGGAATGTGATAGGGACCTTAGATTGTAAACTCACTGGGACAGGGACTGATATGAATGAAACAGGGACCTTAGATTGTAAACTCACTGGGGCAGGGAGTGAGGGGAATACGACAGGGAACTTAGATTGTAAGCTCACTGGGACTGATTGGATTGTGATATGGAATTTAGATTGTAAGTTCACTGGGACAGGGACTGATAAGAATGAGACACGGACCTTCGATTGTAAATTCACTGGGGAGGAAATGATGGGAATGTGATAAGGCACCTTAGATTGTAAGCTCACTAGGGCAGGGACTGATGGGAATGTGATAGGTTCCTTAGATTGTAAACTCACTAGAGCAGGGAGTAATGGGAATGTGATAGGGACCTTAGATTGTAAGCTCACTGGGGCAGGGGCTGATAAGAATAAGATAGGCACCTAAAAGTGTAAGCTCACTGGGGCAGAGAGTGAGGGGAATGCTATAGGGAACTTAGATTGTAAGCTCACTGGGACAGGGACTGATTGGATTGTGATATGGAACTAAGATTGTACGTTCACTGGGGAGGGACTGATGGGAATATGATAGGGACCTTAGATTGTAAGCTCACTGGGACAGGGACTGATGGGAATGTGATAGGGACCTTAGATTGTAAGCTCACTGGGACAGGGACTGATGGGAATGTGATAGGGACCTTAGATTGTAAATTCACTGGGGCAGGGAGTGAGGGGAATGCGATAGGGAACTTAGATTGTAAGCTCACTGGGACAGGGACTGATTGGATTGTGATATGGAACTAAGATTGTAAGTTTAATGGGGAGGGAATGATGGGAATGTGATAGAGACCTTAGATTGTAAGCTCACTGGGACAGTGACTGATAAAAATGAAACAGGGACCTTAGATTGTAAATTCACTGGGGCAGGGAGGGAGGGGAATGCTATAAGGAACTTAGATTGTAAGCTCACTGGGACAGGGACTGATTGGATTGTGATATGGAACTAAGATTGTAAGTTTACTGGGGAGGGAATGATGGGAATGTGATAGAGACCTTAGATTGTAAGCTCACTGGGGCAGGGACCAATGAGAATGTGATAGGGACTTTAGATTGTAAGCTCACTGGGATTTCTAATAAGGGCTAATTTTGATCACTAAATAAACAGAATAGTTGTGCCCTGTGCCCTGTATAAGGATTGATTATATGATAGGGGAGGGAATATTGGGGGGCTGTGGGCACAATCACCTTCATGGCGTTATTCAGCAGTCGCTCCTGATCCTCAAGCTGCCGCTGTTCATTCTTCAGCTCGTTGCCTTTCTTTAGCAGCTTTCTCTTCTCCTCTTCTTTTACTGCAGAACATTGACGAGAGGGAATCAGCTTGCACCGAAACCTCGGTCACCCCCACAAATTGCAACAACACCCCCCCCCACCCACCTATCAAAGCCCAAACAGACTTCATGTCATTATTTTTAAATGAACCTTTTATTAGCGCCTTCTGCTTTAAACCAGTCGCTCGTGCTGTGAGTCCCTGACTGACAGGACAAGCAGTTGGTTGTATCTTATACATTGTTATTACCTGATTTGTGGGTCACGTACGACTGGACTAATGTAAGGGCCCCGCTCCATGGCACTGCGTCTTTCTTTAATAACTGATTAAAAAAAAAAAATGACATGATTAGAATCTAAACATGGACAGGCGTGGGATCTGTCATCCGGAAACTCTTTATCCAGAAATACGGAAATGCATTCTCCCATAGACTCCATAATAATCAAATAATCCAGGTTTTAAAAAATGGGTTTATTTAACGTTTACATGATTTTCTAGTAGACTTAAGGTATCAAGATCCAAATTACAGAAAGATCAATTATCCGGAAAACCCCAGGTCCCAAGCATTCTGGATAACAGGTCCCATACCTGTACTTGATCCCAACTAAGATATAATTAATCCTTATTGGAGGCAATACCAGCCTATTGGGTTTATTTCATGTTTATATGATTTTCTTGTAGACTTTAGGTATGAAGATCCACATTACAGAAAGATCCGTTATCCAGAAAACCCCAGGTCCCAAGCATTCTGGATAACAGGTCCCATACCTGTACTTGATCCCAACTAAGATATCATTAATCCTTATTGGAAGCAAAACCAGTCTATTGGGTTTATTTCATGTTTATATGATTTTCTAGTAGACTTTAGGTATGAAGATCCACATTACAGAAAGATCCATTATCCAGAAAACCCCAGGTCCCAAGAATTCTGGATAACAGGTCCGATACCTGTACTTGATCCCAACTAAGATATAACTAATCCTTATTGGAAGCAAAACCAGGCTATTGGGTTTATTTCATGTTTATATGATTTTCTAGTAGACTTTAGGTATGAAGATCCACATTACAGAAAGATCCGTTATCCAGAAAACCCCAGGTCCCAAGCATTCTGGATAACGGGTCCCATGCCTGTAGTTGATCCCAACTAAGATATAATTAATCCTTATTGGAAGCAAAACCAGACATTTGGTTTATTTAATGTTTATAAGAGTTTTCAGCAGACGTAAAGGAGAACTAAAGCCTAAAAGTTAAAAAAAAAAAAAAAAACCCAGAGTAGCAGCTAGGCTGGGGGGGGGGGGGTGGAGTACGTTCTATGAAGGGTAGGGTTTTTTAGCGTTAGGGTTGAGTCCTCCTTGAAGGTATGAGGATCCAAATTATGGAAAGATCCGTTATCCGGCAAACCCCAGGTCGTCCCCCCCCCCCTCCCAAAGGATTCTACTTCAGATCAAGCAAAACGTTTTACCTTTTGTTGGCACTTTGGACACAACCAGACTCCTTTGGGTGGTACTTTTAATGGCGGGTCCAGACAATCTAAATGATAAGCTCTTGGACAGGCACCGCAGGTCTGCAGGTAACTGCCTCGTTTGCACGCGGAGCAGTATTCATCATGTGTGATCTCATGCTGAGAAATAAAGGTTAGATGTTTTTCTATTATTATTTATATATATATATACATACACATATATATATATATATATATATATATATATATATATATATATATATATATATATATATATATATATATATATATATATATATATATATATATATATATATAAAACCACAAGAAATCTTTTCTATAATGCAAATAATATGCACACATCTGATGTGAAACAGCAGTCCTGTCCTGCTTTATGGCAGCTGAGATTCTAGCTATCTGTATAACAGAACATTCTGTCCCAGTGGCTGCACAGATCCTATCTGATCCCCATTGTAAGCAGCAGTCCTGTCCTGCTTTATGGCAGCTGAGATTCTAGGTATCTGCATAACAGAACATTCTGTCCCAGTGGCTGCACAGATCCTATCTGATCCCCATTGTAAGCAGCAGTCCTGTCCTGCTTTATGGCAGCTGAGATTCTAGCTATCTGTATAACAGAACATTCTGTCCCAGTGTCTGCACAGATCCTATCTGATCCCCATTGTAAGCAGCAGTCCTGTCCTGCTTTATGGCAGCTGAGATTCTAGCTATCTGCATAACAGAACATTCTGTCCCAGTGGCTGCACAGATCCTATCTGATCCCCATTGTAAGCAGCAGTCCTGTCCTGCTTTATGGCAGCTGAGATTCTAGGTATCTGTATAACAGAACATTCTGTCCCAGTGTCTGCACAGATCCTATCTGATCCCCATTGTAAGCAGCAGTCCTGTCCTGCTTTATGGCAGCTGAGATTCTAGGTATCTGCATAACAGAACATTCTGTCCCAGTGGCTGCACAGATCCTATCTGATCCCCATTGTAAGCAGCAGTCCTGTCCTGCTTTATGGCAGCTGAGATTCTAGCTATCTGTATAACAGAACATTCTGTCCCAGTGTCTGCACAGATCCTATCTGATCCCCATTGTAAGCAGCAGTCCTGTCCTGCTTTATGGCAGCTGAGATTCTAGCTATCTGCATAACAGAACATTCTGTCCCAGTGGCTGCACAGATCCTATCTGATCCCCATTGTAAGCAGCAGTCCTGTCCTGCTTTATGGCAGTTGAGATTCTAGCTATCTGTATAACAGAACATTCTGTCCCAGTGGCTGCACAGATCCTATCTGATTGCCATAACATATATGTTATTACTGACCTATAATGAAAATGCAAAAATACATTTCAGAAAATAGACAGTGGCATCAAGATGCATATCATTGCACATACCTTCCAAAACAGATCCTCATTGGCTTGCAGGTAAAAAAAGGGCAAAATAAGATTAATGGTCAAAAAAAAAAAAAAAAAAAAAAACCTTAACCGTTAGGGGGCTTTTAGTTGGTAATAAGTAATGTTACAAAGATCATATTGTAAAAGGTACTGTTACTAGGAATGTAAATAAAGCCTGAATCCTTCCTTGAAACCTGAATATATTTATATTAAATCCGCAGGCACCCAAGGAGACGATAAACTGCTACATCCGTTTATTTTTATATTGTACAGCATTGTAAAAGGTTTGTTAGGGGAGTCCGAAGGAATCTGGAATCGCGTGAATGAGGGTGCATGTTAAGACTCCCCCTAATCAATGGGGATCAAACACCGGTGAAACACGTATGTAAAGGCAAACTAATAAAACCCCATTTTTACTTTCTTCTATGAAAAAGACACCCATCTCCAATATACTTTAATTAAAAAACGTTTACTGTTTTTATAAGAAACCTGACTGTATGCAGTGAAATTCTCCCTTCATTTACTGCTGTGGATAGGAATTGTCAGACGGTCCCTAACTGCTCTGCAAGGAAACAATCATACTTATGAACAGCAGGGGGAGCCCCCGCCTTACTTCCCAGCCATGCAGAACTCAAGCAGCTTTGTTTGTTTCCCTGTAGAGCAGTCGGCGACTGTGTAGAGATTTGTATTGGATTTTATTTTGGCCTTTACATCCCCTTTACTGTTTCAAATTCCAGCTACAAAGATCATGGAGCCAGATTTAAACAGATAAACTGGGATTCTATTTGGAGGATTATTTTGCTGCAGCCACTGGTTCTGCAGAGTTGGAGAAAGTTTGTATTAAACAATACAAAAACTATAAAATCCACATTAGATTACATGACAACACAGGACCCAGTGCAGTCTGTATATTCTGATTATTAATCAGTCTTGTTGTATCGGCTTCTGGCAGATATTATTTGACTTGTGCTGTTTTGATCATTTATGACGACCCCTAAGCAGCCCAGATCACACTGAGCATGTGCACAGTCTTGGTCTTGCAAAGATGTATAACAAAGTTACAAGAGGGTGACCCCCTGTGGCCAACTTTGAAAGCATAAATCATTTGTTTGATTAGGCTTGTGGTGCAGTAAGTTCATCTTTATGTTTAGTATACAAAATACAGCATTTCTAGCCTTATTCTATTTTACACTTTACTTCCCCTTTAAATGCCTTTGATTCATTATGCACTTACACAACATTGGATGTGAAACATTCAGCAGCAGATACTTACCTCTCCCTGATATGAATGGGTTGCTCAGATAGTTTGAGGCAAAACGTTTCCGCTTTAGGGGAGGAAACAAAAAAAAAAAAAAAACAGAGTGAGTTCACATTTTAAGATGTACTTAAAGGCATCATCGCCCCCATTCTGATCACTAGCCTTTACATAAACTGCAGATATTGTTGCATTTCCACCGTCAGCTGAAGGTTACTGGGAGTTGCATTTTGAAAACACGTTGCCATCTACTTATCTGAGCAGCATTCGATTACATGCAGGGAATGAAAAGTGGGAGCTATAGTTCTAATACAGCTGGAGATCATGCTTGCCAGACTGTTGTCCCATGTTAGAGTTCTGTGTCAGCAATAACAAAGCTGTGATGTGAACACGGTGCCGATGGGACCCTGGAGTATAGGTGCTATGATGTAAATGGCATCGGATAAGGGAATCTATTGCCAAACAAGGGGAAGGGGGATGCTAGGAAGTCGGGATGCACCGAATCCACATCTTTCGTGAAGGATTCGGCCGAATAACGAACCGAATCCGAATTGGCATATGCAAATTACGGGTGGGAAGAGGAAAACATTTTTTACTTCCTTGTTTTGTGACAAAAAGTCACGTGATTTCCCTCCCCGCCCCAGATTCAGTTCGGCAGAAGGATTCGGCCGAATCCAAATCCTGCTGAAAAAGGCCGAATCCCGGATTCGGTGCAACTCTAATAGGAAGCCCAATAGCTTAGATCAGATACCTCGGGTTCAAGGAGTCCGCTATAGGCCGGATTGGCCGTACTCCTCCTCTTTCGCTCGTGACGTTTGCTCTGGAGCTCTGTAACCACGGAAACAAATTGACATTAGTAAATTAACGAAGAAGAAGATCGCTGTGGCTAGTTCGGCAATGAAAGCAACAGTTTTACACTCAATGCTTGTAAGTCTATCAAAAAGGGGGTAGTTCACCTTTAAGTGAACTTTTAGTATGTTAAAGAATGGCCAATTGTAAGCAAATTTTAATTTGGTCTTCATTATTTATTTTTGATTTTTCTTTTTCTTCGGACTCTTTCCAGCTTTCAAACAGGGGTCACTGACCCCCATCTAAAAACAAATGCATGATAAGGCTTCAAAAGTATTGTTAGTGCTACTTTTTATTAATCAGCTTTCTAGTCCGGCCTCATATTCCAGTCTCTTATTGAAATGAATGCATGGTTGCTAGGTAATTTGGACCCTAGCAACCACATGGCTAGCTACTGCTAACCGAAGAGCTGCTGAATAAAAAAGCTAAATAAGTAAAAAAAAAACCACAAATAATAAAAAATGAAAACCAATTGCAAATTGTCAAATATCACTCTCTACATCATAGCAAAAGTTAATGCAAAGGTGAGCAACCCCTTTAATGCTTTACTTCCTGCATAAAGGCTTCCTTTCAAATTAGGAAATCTATTAAAATACAAAACTTTCTAGGATATAGTTATAATGTTTTTGTTCTGCATTTAGGAGCTATAAGACCAATCTGAAAGCAGGAGCCAATCGGCAGCAAGTACATGCCGTGACATCACTGTAGTAGTCACTTCTGATGGTCTATCATGTGCCTTTCTGAAGTGCACCCAAGCTTGGTAACATAGGTCGAAAAAAGACACGTCCATCAAATTCAACCTTTTATCTCTATTTTAACCTGCCTAACTGCCAGTTGATCCAGAGGAAGGCGAAAACACCCAAAGTGGTAGTTTGCCGACAGGCAAAGGGTTAACAGTCCCGGGGTTCTGTATGCAATGCATTTCGTAAGTAAAAGGGTTGCCGCCTTACCTTCCAAATGTTCTGTGGTGACGAGGCCCAGTGCTACCATGAAGGCAATTTTCTAGGGGAAAAAAAAAAAAAAGGAAAATAAACGTTAAAATGATTTTTATGATTTCGTTTTTATTTCTAAATGACACTGCAAATAATTCACTGTACAATATAAAATGTCATTCCTGAACCAACAAGTGTTTTTTTTTAGTTGTAATATTGGTGTGTAGGTGCATCTCAGCTCATTTTGCCTGGTCATGTGATTTCAGAAAGAGCCAGCACTTTAGGATGGAACTGCTTTCTGGCAGGCTGTTGTTTCTCCTACTCAATGTAACTGAATGTGTCTCAGCGGGACCTGAATTTTACTATTGAGTGCTGTTCTTAGATCTACCAGGCAGCTGTTATCTGGTGTTAAGCTGGCCATACACGGGCCGATAAAAGCTGCTGACAGACCGAGTCGGCAGCTTATTGGCATGTGTGTGGGCCCTCCCCAATCAATATATGCCCGAAAGTTGGGCACATGTCAATCGGGCAGGGTTGAAAATCCTGTCGCATCTGTTGTTAGCCCTGACCCTTAAGAGTGACTGAAGTTTATCAGAGCACAAGTCACCTGACTAGGGGCAACCGAGAAACTGACAATATGTTTAGCCCCATGTCAGATTTCAAAATTAAATATAAAAAAAAAATCTGTTTGCTCTTTTGAGAAACAGATTTCAGTGCAGATTTCTGCTGGAACAGCACTATTTCATTGATGTGTTTTGAAAAAAAAAAACATGTATCCCCTAAAATACGTTTCTGGGACACCTCCAAGCACAATATCAGAGACTTTTTAAAGTATATTCAGAGAAGCTGGGAAGTTCATTGCAGACATAACTGAAGTCTTGTAACTAAAGGGCATGAAGAGGGCGATAAAAGGTCCGAATCCACTTTTTTGGATTTGCCCGAACCCCCGAATCCTGCACGAAGGATTCGGCCGAATACCGAACCCTAATTTGCATATGCAAATTAGGGGTGGTAAGGGGAAAACATTTTTTACTTCCTTGTTTTCTGACAAAAAGTCACGCAATTTCCCTCCCTGCACCTAATTTGCATATGCAAATTAGGATTCGGATTTGGTTCGGCCAGGCAGAAGGATTCGGCCGAATCCGAATCCTGCTGAAAAAGGCCGAATCCCGAACCGAATCCTGGATTCGGTGCATCCCTAATAAAAGGTGATGGATACCAGGGCTTCTTGATCGATATCCGGCTGCAAATTGAATGAAAACCCGCTGATGATAGAGAAATATATACATTTTATTTTACCTCTGGATTTTCCTCCTTTTTCTTTTTGGCAGCTGGGGGTCCCTGAGGTGTCTGCGTCTCTTCCGAAAGCTTCTTGATTTCAGTTTTGCATTCTGGCTGGCTCTGGATTTGAGGCTGAATAATGATAACCTGAGAAAGGAATCGGAGTGAACAAAGAGTCGCTGCTGATCCACAGGGCTGATGCTCTGATGTATTTGGACCCACCTTACTGTCGGTGCTGATGAGGAGCGGCTGAACTTTGATGCCGTCGTTGACCACGGAGACTGTGCTGGTGTTAATGGGACTGGCATTGCTGGGGGAAGCCGATATAATGGCATAGGCAACTCCGGCCCCGCTGAGAGGAGAGGAAATCGTCGGCTCTAAAACACTCTGGGATTGGCTAGCGGAAGTGGGGATGTGGCCGACCGTATTGTTGGCGGTGGGAAGGGCGGGGCTGGGGTTTTTGATGCTGACGACTGTGGCTTTTTGAAAGGTAGGGGGCTGCTTGGAAGGCTGCTCTCTGCAGGGGGAGATCGAGAGGCTTTCTGGGATCAGAGTCTTTGGCCTAACCTGTAACAAAGAATAAAAGGATTATAATAAACACGGGACAATGATTTCCAAATCCCATATATAGAGGGGTCGGGGGTCCTTACCTGAGGTAGCACTGCAGGGCCGTGTCCTGCCAATCTGTGCAAGGAGCTCACCTGAGGGATTTTGATGGGCACCGCCGTTATTGTTCCCAATGCCTGGGGGAAGCAGGAGACAACAGAGTTTGGTTTAATTAGAAATACTGACAACAGTTTACTGTTCTTCCCTCCCCTCGTGTCCTGTCCCCAATATGGAGTGACGGCAGATTAGAGACGACATGCCATGCGCAGAAAACCATCAATCAAGACGTCGCTATTCTCATTGTGTGGCCGAAACACGGGCTTTGTCCATTGCCATTGCCCTGGTAGAGGGATGATTTTTAGCAGGATGGGGAGAGAAATATAAAAAATGTCCTGGTAACAGGAAACATGACGATTGTTGATAGCAATGTTTATTTACCAAACTATTCTGAATGGGAATGGGAAAAAGGGGGCGGTTCAGCCTTGAGCGGCTTTCTCCGCGGTTTCTTTGCTCTTGAGGACTGTCCATGAGAATATGGGGACATGCCGTTGGTATGAGTTATTAAAAAAATGATTCAAGTTTCCAAAGGAAGTAGCTAAGGAGCTCAGAACCCACTGAGCATGTGCAGAGCCGCTGACACACACAGAAGATGCCTAACAAGAGCCAAGATGGGGAGCCGCTGAGGCAACTGTAAAGCCCTGGATCATTATTGTTATAGGGCTTTTGGGGGAAATGCCATTGGTATGAATGATTAACTCCGTAAAGGTTCCAAAAGTTTCAAAGGGAAGTAACTAAGAAGCTCGGAGCCAACTGAGCATGTGCAAGATGCCTAACAAGATCCAAGATGGGGAGCCGCTGAGGCAACTGTAAAGCCCTGGATCATTATTGTTATAGGGCTTTTGGGGGAAATGCCATTGGTATGAATGATTAACTCCGTAAAGGTTCCAAAAGTTTCAAAGGGAAGTAACTAAGAAGCTCGGAGCCAACTGAGCATGTGCAAGATGCCTAACAAGATCCAAGATGGGGAGCTGCTGGGGCAACTGCGAAGCCCTAGATCATTAATGTTATAGGGTTGTTGCACCTCTGGGCTAGTATAGGAAGTACAGTACAACCTCAATTTTACTTCCCCTGATTAAGTTTACCCTCATTTTACATTGTTGTTTTGTAGGGATGCACCCGAATCCACAATTTTGGATTCAGCCGAACCCCAGAATCCTTTGTGAAAGATTCGGCCAAATACCAAACCGAATCCTAATTTGCATATGCAAATTAGGGGTGGGAAGGGGGAAACTTTTTTTTTAGTTCCTTGTTTTGTGACAAAAAGCCATTCAATTTCCCTCCCCGCCCCTAATTTGCATATGCAAATTAGGATTAGGTCCGGCCGGGCAGAAGGATTCGGGCGAATCCGAATCCTGCTGAAAAAGGCCGAATCCCGAACGGAATCCTGTGTTCGGTGCATCCCAATTGTTTTGTGGTCCCACCTATATACCGTATATACTCGAGTATAAGCCGTCCCCGAGTATAAGCCGAGGTACCTAATTTTACCTCCAAAAACTGGGAAAGCTTATTGACTCGAGTATAAGCCGAGGGTGAGAAATGAAGCAGCTTCTGGTAAGTTTCAATCTCGTTTTTGGATGACTATTCTTAGGCGCCGGCTACTATTCTTAGGCGCCGGCTACTATTCTTAGGCGCCGGCTACTATTCTTAGGCGCCGGCTACTATTCTTAGGCGCCGGCGAATATTCTTAGGCGCCGGCGAATATTCTTAGGCGCCGGCGAATATTCTTAGGCGCCGGCGAATATTCTTAGGCGCCGGCGAATATTCTTAGGCGCCGGCGAATATTCTTAGGCGCCGGCGAATATTCTTAGGCGCCGGCGACTGTTTTTGTGCTTGACCCGAGTATAAGCCGAGGTAGAGTTTTTCAGCATATTTTGGGGGAGAAAAACTCAGCTTATACTCGAGTATATACGGTATTATGTATAATACATATCCCTGATTTTACATTTTTCCTGGATTTTACACCAATTTTTTCCGGTCCCCTGAAAAATGTAAAACGGGTATATAAAAAGTAGGGTTTCTAGCCTTTAAATTATACAATAAGAGCAGTCGCAGAATACAGAGCCCCTGTGTGTCGAAGCCTTGGAAATGACAACTCACTCGGCAAACAGAAAAACGATAGAGGCCCAGGGAAAGCAATCACAGGTTATAAACCAATTCTATGGTACAGACTTTATACACCGAAATTATTTAATCCAATTTAACCCCCTGCCGAGTTGAAAGAAAGGCCTGCTCCGTAAACAAGGGCCAGTTTAAAGGAAATACACAGTAATTTACACAGAACTCATTAATAAAAAAAAAAATTAATTACATTTTCTTCACTACTTCTATATGTGTATACGAAACCGGACAGGGAATTAAACCGAACAACTATACTCCGGACCTTGCTGGGAGTTGTGGTTTAGCTCCAGGTTCAAGATGCTTCCCGCTCATGTTCTATAGTCAGTCTATAAAGTGCTTACATAACTCCCTGCATCTTAACAAGCGCTGGGGGTTATGGTTCAATAACAGGCGGCTTTGAGGCTTGTAGCTGAGCAGCATCTGGATGGCACCAGTTTGATTCAAACCAATGTTCATAAAGACTTGCCTTGTAAACATATGCTCTGTCCCCTTTAGAGAAATAAACGATTAGAATAAGCACAACATATGGTAATTTGTCAAAAAGGGACAGCCCCTCACATTGTGTATACAAGCAGAGACGTCAGACTCAATCTGTGCCAAGAGACCTCTGCTTATATTATACACTCTACACCACATGGACAGCATAGGTATTCCCTGTACTAAGCACAATTCAGCAGGAACAGCCCCCTAATTTTGCTCATAGTCTGTACAGCGAGATCCCATAAAACTATGGCAGCATAGGTATTCCCCTGTACTAAGCACAATTCAGCAGGAACAGTCCCTAAGTTTGCTCATAGTCTGTACAGAGAGATCCCATAAAACTATGGCAGTATAAGTATTCCCCTGTACTAAGCACAATTCAGCAGGAACAGCCCCTAAGTTTGCTCATAGTCTGTACAGAGAAATCCCATAAAACTATGGCAGCATAGGTATTCCCTGTACTAAGCACAATTCAGCAGGAACAGCCCCTAAGTTTGCTCATAGTCTGTACAGAGAAATCCCATAAAACTATGGCAGCATCGGTATTCCCTGTACTAAGCACAATTCAGCAGGAACAGTCCCCTAAGTTTGCTCATAGTCTGTACAGAGAGATCCCATAAAACTATGGCAGCATAGGTATTCCCTGTACTAAGCACAATTCAGCAGGAACAGTCCCTAAGTTTGCTCATAGTCTGTACAGAGAGATCCCATAAAACTATGG
Organism: Xenopus petersii; assembly: GCA_038501925.1. Lineage (NCBI taxonomy): Eukaryota > Metazoa > Chordata > Amphibia > Anura > Pipidae > Xenopus > Xenopus petersii. The sequence goes on along the minus strand of CM076676.1, from coordinate 2,940,644 downwards.
TACATAGGTATTCCCTGTACTAAGCACAATTCAGCAGGAACAGTCCCTAAGTTTGCTCATAGTCTGTACAGAGAGATCCCATAAAACTATGGTACATAGGTATTCCCTGTACTAAGCACAATTCAGCAGGAACAGTCCCTAAGTTTGCTCATAGTCTGTACAGAGAGATCCCATAAAACTATGGTACATAGGTATTCCCTGTACTAAGCACAATTCAACAGGAACAGCCCCTAAGTTTGCTCATAGTCTGTACAGAGAGATCCCATAAAACTATGGCAGTATAGGTATTCCCTGTACTAAGCACAATTCAGCAGGAACAGTCCCTAAGTTTGCTCATAGTCTGTACAGAGAGATCCCATAAAACTATGGTACATAGGTATTCCCCTGTACTAAGCACAATTCAGCAGGAACAGTCCCTAAGTTTGCTCATAGTCTGTACAGAGAGATCCCATAAAACTATGGCAGCATAGGTATTCCTCTGTAGTAAACACAATTCAGCAGGAACAACCACTTAAGTTTGCTCATAGTCTGTACAGAGAGATCCTATAAAACAATGGCAGCATAGGTATTCCCCTGTACTAAGCACAATTCAGCAGGAACAGTCCCTAAGTTTGCTCATAGTCTGTACAGAGCGATCCCATAAAACTATGGCAGCATAGGTATTCCCTGTACTAAGCACAATTCAGCAGGAACAGTCCCTAAGTTTGCTCATAGTCTGTACAGAGAGATCCCATAAAACTATGGTACATAGGTATTCCCTGTACTAAGCACAATTCAGCAGGAACAGTCCCTAAGTTTGCTCATAGTCTGTACAGAGAGATCCCATAAAACTATGGTACATAGGTATTCCCTGTACTAAGCACAATTCAGCAGGAACAGTCCCTAAGTTTGCTCATAGTCTGTACAGAGCGATCCCATAAAACTATGGCAGCATAGGTATTCCCTGTACTAAGCACAATTCAGCAGGAACAGTCCCTAAGTTTGCTCATAGTCTGTACAGAGAGATCCCATAAAACTATGGTACATAGGTATTCCCTGTACTAAGCACAATTCAGCAGGAACAGTCCCCTAAGTTTGTTCATAGTCTGTACAGAGAGATCCCATAAAACTATGACAGTATAGGTATTCCCTGTACTAAGCACAATTCAGCAGGAACAGCCCCCTGAATCAGAGATGATCTGATGCATGGACAGAATGCCAGGGACAGACCTGGTAGCACAGACTCGGATAATCACATGAGCAATTGAAATGTTTGCAGAGTAGTCAGCAGGTTACTGGGGTAATTTCAAAAGGGATATATATTTCCCTGGATAACATCACTACAACACCAAAGAAAGACGATTTTATTTGTAAAAGCCTTGAAAGGAATTGGCACACAGAACAGCAGGGGAATAGACATGGCTCTGCTCTTAGCGGTTGCTTATTAGTGTAAAATTAAATTAAGAGATTCACAACGATGCCGTCTCGTCTCCTCGTAGACTCGCATTAATAATCAAAGCTCCTTTTCAGGGGGAAAATTAAAGCGGAGAGCAGGGATTGCTTCCAGAAGACTTTCATTTGCTAAATTGGAGCTTTTATTTCAGGGAAAAAAGAGATGAACAAATAAGTGCCGGTTTCTTTAATAAATGCTCTATAATTTCTATTCTCTCGTGCTAGTAATATTGAGAATCACATTTGGCTGCGATAGAAGCTGCTACAAAGTCACTTTGCATGGTTTTAGCAAACAATATACACTATAAATACTATATAACATTCACAGTATGATCAGTAATACAGGTATGGATCCATTATCCGGAAACCTCCAAATTACGGGAAATCCTGTCTCCTATAGACTCCATTTTATCCAAATAATCCAAATTTTTAAAAAATGATTTCCCTTTTCTGTGTAATAATAAAACAGTCGCTTGTACTTGATCCCAACTAAGATATAATTAATCCTTATTGGAGGCAAAACCAGCCTATTGGCTTTATTTCATGTTTACATGATTTTCTAGTAGACTTAAGGTATGAAGATCCAAATTACAGTAAGGTCCGTTATCCTGAAAGCCCCAGGTCCTGAGGATTCTGGAAAACAGGTCCCATACCTGTAATTCAAATTCACATCATATGGCAGCATAGAAATCAGTGCAGTCTGCATCAGAATTGATTCAGATACTGTATGCTACAGCCCTAAAGCATATCAGTTTCTATGGCAGATCAACTTCACTTTCTGCTGGGTGATTTCTCCCCGACCCCTAAGCTCAGCTTCTCAGCAGCAGCCACTGAGCATGTGCAGTGCCACTGACTCATAAAACAAGACCCAAGATGGGCAATTGCGAAGGCCTGGATCATAACTACTGATGAGTGAATATATTCACCAGCCATGGATTCGCAGCGAAATTCCGAATTTTGACAAGTGCAAATTTTTTCGTGAAAAAATGCTCATTGATTTTAAGGGCAGAGACAATGCTCAGATACGGGGATATTTAGGCGCCCTGTGATAAAATCGCTTCTTCTTAGGGGCAACTAATCTCCCCAAACTGACTCTTGCCGACTAAAATCGAAGGCGGGATGGCACTCGAAGCACTTCGTTTTCTGAAGTTGACCGAAGTTTCCTTGTGAGGCAACTTTGGGTGACTTCGGAAAACGAAGCGCAGCGATTGCCAACACGCCGGCGATTTACATTCTAGCCGGTGGGAGGCAGTTCGGAAAGATTGGACACTCTGGGGGACTAATGTCCCCGAATCTGAGCGTATGTGTCTGCCTGTGCGTGCCCTGCTCTGCCTGTGCGTGCCCTGCTCTGCCTGTGCGTGCCCTACTCTGCCTGTGCGTGCCCTACTCTGCCTGTGCGTGCCCTACTCTGCCTGTGCGTGCCCTACTCTGCCTGTGCGTGCCCTACTCTGCCTGTGCGTGCCCTACTCTGCCTGTGCGTGCCCTACTCTGCCTGTGCGTGCCCTACTCTGCCTGTGCGTGCCCTACTCTGCCTGTGCGTGCCCTACTCTGCCTGTGCGTGCCCTACTCTGCCTGTGCGTGCCCTACTCTGCCTGTGCGTGCCCTACTCTGCCTGTGCGTGCCCTACTCTGCCTGTGCGTGCCATACTCTGCCTGTGCGTGCCATACTCTGCCTGTGCGTGCCATACTCTGCCTGTGCGTGCCATACTCTGCCTGTGCGTGCCATACTCTGCCTGTGCGTGCCATACTCTGCCTGTGCGTGCCATACTCTGCCTGTGCGTGCCATACTCTGCCTGTGCGTGCCATACTCTGCCTGTGCGTGCCATACTCTGCCTGTGCGTGCCATACTCTGCCTGTGCGTGCCATACTCTGCCTGTGCGTGCCATACTCTGCCTGTGGAACATAAGCCTGGTATCTGTTCTGGGGGTTTGTTAAAAATGTAAAAATAAATTATTGTTAAGGGCCCCTAAGGTGTTGGGGATGCTGTGTTATCCAAGGGGAAGCGGAGGCATTTGGATTTAAGGGTATGTCTTAATATGACAACTTTTTTCACATATAAGTAATAAGTGATGTCCCTGCAGCGAGCACCAACCATTTGTTTTTTGGTCTTATGAAAACATGGGTGTGGTTTAAAGTGGGTGTGGTTTAAAAACAGGGAGTGGTCAACACTGGCTTCCATTATCAGCCCTCCACTATGTCGGGCGGAAAAATTTCAGCCCTCGGTACCACAGAAGTTGGACAGCGCTGCATTAGGACAAAAAAGTTGCCATAATAAAAAAAAACGCCCGCTGACTAAAGCATTTGCAGCGAGAAAAATTTCTCAGTTTTACTAATTTTACGGCAAAACTGGACTGATCCACTCATCACTAATCATTACTGATATAGGGGCTGCGACACCTGTGGGTTGGTACAGTAAGTACAGTATCTAAAATACACTATTTCTAGCCAGATTCATTCTTAGACTTGAGTATACAAGGCACCTGGATAGTGTATTCTCACCTGCGCATGGGATAGGTCGGACACCCTCCTTGTTGCCAGATTTAAGGTTCCGCCCACCAGTTTGCCTGTGGTTTGGAGGTTGATTGGCGCAGTCTGTTCGGTGGCGCTCGTTGCTGAAGGAGCTGTGGCATTGGTTGATTTTTGGCCATTGAGGTGTGCAGTCACCATAGTGACGGGGGCTTTGGCCGGAACGACTGATATGGCGATGCCCTGGCTGCTGGATGATTTGATGAGCGGGATGGGCTTGGCACTACCAACAGGACAGCTCCGGACTGCCAGCTTCTGCCAAACACAGAGAGAGAGGAAAGAAACCAAAAAAATGAGGTGAGTTGAGGCTACTATAGACACATGCCCCCCGTTCCTTCCCATGTTTATTTCCAGGCACCTCCCACCGATGCTGAATGAGGAAAGGAGAGGTTTAAGCATTCAGTGAGCACCCGCAGCTATTGCATGTACTCAATAGGGAGGAGGAGGAGGAGGAGATGCACAAAGCTCTGGCTGCACAGAAGGGACTCACATCACATCTCTTCTCCCTGCTTTAACCAACCTGCCGAGGGGCCACGGGGACTGCCATTCTTCCCGGCTACCAACATTCACTCATCAATAATTATCAAGGTTTTTCTGTTCCTGCCTGACTCCGACTGAGCTTCCCGCGGTGAATCAGAAGCACCGAGCCAGGGAGGAACAGCCGCACATTACGGGGGACCTGATAAAGCTTCTCTTTCTTATTTATACAAAAAGGGGGGGATTTTCCAAAGATAAACGTGGACGCGCAGAACAAGAGACGCCGGAATTATTTTCAATGATTAAATTATAAAATTAGTTTTTTTTTCCCCACCCAAATGTCTGAATTTTTGAGCCTGTGCGTAACGAATGCCATTGGTTCATGGTTTCGACATGTTTAGATATTAAATATTTAAATAAGAGTCGGCTCGTTGTTTCGGCATGTTTCGATATTAAACATTTAAATAAGATCCGGTGCATTGATTCGGAATGTTTAGAGATGAAAGATTTAAAGAAGATCCGGTCCATTGATTTGGAATGTTTAGATATGAAAGATTTAAATGAGATCCGGTGCATTGATTTCGGAATGTTTAGATATGAAAGATTTAAATGAGATCCGGTGCATTGATTCGGAATGTTTAGATATGAAAGATTTAAATGAGATCCGGTGCATTGATTCGGAATGTTTAGATATGAAAGATTTAAATAAGATCCGGTGCATTGATTCGGAATGTTTAGATATGAAAGATTTAAATAAGAGCCGGTGCATTGATTTGGATAGTTTCGATATGAAAGATTTAAATAAGATCCGGTGCAATGATTCGGAATGTTTAGATATGAAAGATTTAAATAAGAGCCGGTGCATTGATTCGGAATGTTTAGATATGAAAGATTTAAATAAGAGCCGGTGCATTGATTCGGAATGTTTAGATATGAAAGATTTAAATAAGAGCCGGTGCATTGATTCGGAATGTTTAGATATGAAAGATTTAAATGAGATCCGGTGCATTGATTTCGGAATGTTTAGATATGAAAGATTTAAATGAGATCCGGTGCATTGATTCGGAATGTTTAGATATGAAAGATTTAAATAAGATCCGGTGCATTGATTCGGAATGTTTAGATATGAAAGATTTAAATAAGAGCCGGTGCATTGATTCGGAATGTTTAGATATGAAAGATTTAAATAAGAGCCGGTGCATTGATTCTGAATGTTTAGATATGAAAGATTTAAATGAGATCCGGTGCATTGATTCGGAATGTTTAGATATGAAAGATTTAAAAAAGAGCCGGTGCATTGATTCGGAATGTTTAGATATGAAAGATTTAAATAAGATCCGGTGCATTGATTCGGAATGTTTAGATATGAAAGATTTAAATGAGATCCGGTGCATTGATTCGGAATGTTTAGATATTAAACATTTAAATAAGAGCCGGGGCATTGATTCGGAATGTTTAGATATGAAAGATTTAAATAAGAGCCGGGGCATTGATTCGGAATGTTTAGATATGAAAGATTTAAATGAGATCCGGTGCATTGATTCGGAATGTTTAGATATGAAAGATTTAAATAAGAGCCGGTGCATTGATTCGGAATGTTTAGATATGACAGATTTAAATAAGAGCCGGTGCATTGATTCGGAATGTTTAGATATGAAGAGCCGGTGCACACGTCAGGCATATTCCCAAAGTAACCGCGGCTAAGGTCAGAGGCACCTTGCCAAAGATACATATTCATGGAGAAACAAAAGGAGTGGCTAGATTCTATAAGGGTCACAGGGGGGGAAAAAAAATCAGATTTCACTAAGCGGGGAGGGGGATGTTTTGTGCTTCTCGGTGGGTCTTGAAGCCTCATCTTTAGAAGAATCACGTTCGACTTGTAACGCTGCATGCCGTTCCCTTTATCTAAACAGAAAAAAATGCACCTTTGTACCTAGTGAATAATCAATTGAATCATCCATTACGCTCCAAACTGTCCATGTATTCATACAGGCCGAGGCCGCCCTCCCCATATATAAGATAAGGCATTCCCCATCAGCCTCTTATTAAAGAGATTAGGATCCAATTGCACTGCAGAATCAGCACACAGATCAATCAATTGACCGCGTTCCTGCGGCACTTATATATTCTCTAAAATAACCCCGTTGGCCGGATAACTGCATTTATTTCATTTCAGCAGGGCGGATGGTAAACTAAAATTCCCAGAATCCCCTGTGAGGTGAATGCATTTCAGCAGAGAGCCAGAAACAGAGATAAAAGGAAAAGGTTCACTTCGGCGCTTCGTGATATTCAATCATAGATAACAACCCGAATGCAATTTACTGGGATTAATAAGGAAAAAATAAATCAGCGGGGATAGGGAGTGCAGTTGACGGACAGCTGGCTCTCTCTTGCTATTGGCAGAATTAAGTGCAAGTCCCGCCCACAGAGAGCAACATGGCGACACTCCCATCAAGGATATGAGTGGAGGTGAAATGTAAATAAAGTAGCCTGAGCAAGATATGCTTATTGTGATTGGTTGTTTCCTTTACAGGATACATTATAACAGAAGAGATACATTATAACAGAATAGATATATTGTAACAGAAGAGATACATTATAACAGAAGAGATATATTGTAACAGAAGAGATACATTGGATCACATAACTAAAAGCAGATACAAATGATCTGTAAGTTATATCCACCCGGCCTGAGCCTGGAAGGCGGTTTAAAGGGGAAATCATGAAGGCCTTTTTACTAGGGATGCACCGAATCCAGGATTCAGTTCGGGATTTGGCCTTTTTCAGCAGGATTGGGATTTGCCCGAATCCTTGTGCCCGGCGGAAACGAATCCAAATCCTAATTTGAATATGCAAATTAGGGGCCAGGAGGGAAATCACATGACTTTTTGCCACAAAACAAGGAAGCAAAAATTTTTCCCCCCTTCCTACTCCTAATTTGCATATGCAAATTAGGATTCAGATTCGGTTCGGTATTGGTCCGAATCTTTCGGGGGATTTGGCCGAATCCAAAATACTGCCTACTTTTCAACTATTGTTATGGCAAAAGCTTCGGCACCGCTGAAGCTCCTCCCCCCAAACCCAAAGAGCAGAAATACTAAGTAAGGGTCAGGGCAGATTCGGGGAGATTAGTTGCCCGGCGACAAATCTTCTCTTCTTCAGGGTTACTAATCCCCCCCCCAAACTGCCTTCCGCCAGCTATAATGTAAATCGCCGACGGGATGGCACTCGGAGCGACTCGTTTTTTCCAAAGTTGTCCGAACTTTTCCGACTTCGGAAAATTAATTCGCTACGAGTGCCATCCAGCCGGCGATTTATATTATAGCTGGTGGAAGGCAGTTTGGGGGGGGGGGGATTAGTCGCCCGGTGACAAATCTCCTCTTCTTTGGGGCGACTAATTTCCCCGCTAATTTCCCCTGCCTTTCCGCCAGCGATTTCCATTTTTAACCGGAGCGCTTCACGAGGAAACAAAGCGCCCGATTGGCATCCCACCGGAGATTTTCATTCGAGCCAACTGGAAGGCAGGGGAAGCCAAACCCCCGAATCGGTCGGGAAAGATTTGGAATATCGAACTGAATCCGAATTTTCATATGCAAATTAGGGGTGGGAATGGGAAACATTTTTTACTTCCGTGTTTTATAACAAAAAGTTGCTTAATTTTCTTCCCCATTTCCTTCCCCTAGCCATTTGCAGAATTAGGACGTTAAAGGGGAAACTATTTTTTTGGGCAGTTTTTGGTCCTATGTGGAGCTCCCAGTCCCATTAATAGATACAGTAGTATAAACATAGTGTGTGGGACGAAAGGGATCTTTTCTGCTACTTTGAATCGGACTCATGGACTGTTAATAGAAAAAAGTACAAGAAATCGCACTGCCACCTTTTACAAATAATTGTGCCCATCTTTCTATTTGGGCCTCTCCTATTCATATTCCAGTCTCTTATTCAAATCAATGCATGGTTGCTAGGGGAATTTGGACCCTAGCAACCAGACGGCTGAAACTGCAAACTGGAGAGCTGCTAAATAATTCAAAAACCACAAATAATAAGATTGTTCCCTAGAAATAAAAGACTGTTTTTCAACTACTTTCCATTATTTATTTTTTTAGTGCCAAGTTGAATGTCCCCGTCTCTGGTGTCTCAGTCAGGTATCTCAGTAATTCAGGTGCAGACTCTAAACTGTTAAAATTTTGCAACCTTTAGGGGCAGATTTATCAAGGGTCGAATTTTGCATTTGGAAAAACTTTGAAATTCGAATCCAAAAAGACCAACCAAAATTAAATTGAAAGTTTTTTTGGGCCAAATAGGTCCATTTTCATTTGAATAGGTCCGTTTTCCGAATCGTACAATTTGAAGTTTTTCCCCAAAAAAAGCTTAAATTTTTCAAAATCCACCATAGGTTCTAGGAGGTCCCCCATAGGCTAAAACAGCAATTCGGCAGGTTTTAGATGGTGAATGGTCGAATTTTTAGAGACAGTACAATTTTCAAATTCGAATCGTACTCCAAAAAAGCTCGAAATTCTAATTTTTTTTTAATTCAAAATCTTCACTTCGACCTTTGATAAATCTGCCCCTTAGTTGATCCATTTCTCAGCAGCATCCCTGGAGTATCAGTTGCCTGTAATGAAACCCAATGATTCTGCACAGCAGAGACAAAGATAAGAAATGGATCAAGAAAATGGATCAATTTAGAACTGTTTGCAGGGTCGGCGACCCCCCACCTACCCAAGATGCTTTAGAAGGTGAAAAATGTTACTTTACACTTCAGTATGGTGACACATAGAAAATAGAAAGTAATTGGAAAAAAGTTATTTCTAGTGATCTGAAAATAACTGTTTGAAGGTGAACAACCCCTTTAAGGGTGTTTTTTTTTGTTAATTTAGGCCCTTTTCTACTTATTTGACAGGGTCCAGGGGTAAAGGGCCCCGCTAAGTAATAGGGGTCCCAATAGCCCTGTAGGCCCTTCATCAAGTGCATTGGACATTTTTCTTCTTCACACACACACATTTCTATCTATATAGCTGTAGTTGAACTAAAACTCCCAAGCCAGTGTATCCTATAGTATGCTTCCATAGATACCAAGGCGATACCCAGTAGAACTTGCAGTTGCGGGGCAAGCTCTGGATGTCACTGGAAGACACATCACAGCAAGAACTAGGCAAATCAATAGCCCCCCTTTCTCTTTCATCAAGAAGAAGGGAACGGGCTTTATTAAAGAAGCTGCCAACGCGGTTGTTATTTCTGGAGCATTCACAAGATGTCACTTATTATAGGAAACGATTGCCTCCCTGCGCTGACACAAGATATTGGTCTCCTGTTCTCTGCAACGATAATATTCCCTTTATAAAGAACAACACGATTAGAAACCAGATTTTTTTTTAGTTGTGGAAATGTTAATGTCATGGACGGTTTTATGCTGCTTTTATCTGCCGTCTGATCGGTGGAACTCATCTAAATCCCAAATTATATTTCTTTATTATCACTCTGCTGCAGCTTGGGGAGATCGCACAAAGCCGAGGACGCGGCCATTTCTCGTGTAACATTTCATATAGAAATAGCCGGCTGCAAGGGTTTTCCCAGAACGGTGAAAACAAGGCCGGGATCTTCAGATATAAAGTTGTTCTATTCTCCAAAACAAATCTGTATTTTGCAGTCTAATCTTTCTACCTGGTATGATGTTCCCACTAGAGGGAGCAAGGAGAAATCAAAGAGTCAGCTTTGGACTCCTCTTCTACATACCCTGCCTGTATCTATTGGAGCCTCACAGCAGGTAACATTGGCTTTATACAAACACTGGAGGTGTAAAAGAAAACAGCATTAGAGATAGGCAAGAAACATCCATCAATGCCATATAAATCACAGGGGAAAGTAGAAATGAAGCCAAAGAGATAGAGCGATGATATAACTTCTGACACACTAACCAGAAGCCCTAAAGACACCGAGCATACCCCCATCCTTTGCATGTAAGAGGTTCTAGCCACTGCAGGAGTTAAATACTCCCTGCCTCCACCATCTGTAAGCTGCCATTGGTGTGTTTTAGTCCTGCCCCCTGTCCTTCATCCTTGAAGATGCCATTGGTGTGTTCTAGTCCCGCCCACTGCTTCCTGTCCATCATCCTTTAAGCTGTCTTTGGTGTGTTCCAGTCCCACCCACTGCTTCCTGTCCATCATTTAAGATGCCATTGGTGTGTTCTAGTCCCACCCACTGCTTCCTGTCCTTCATCCTTGAAGCTGCCATTGAGGTGTTCTATTCCCACCCACTGCTTCCTGTCCTTCATCCTTTAAACTGCCATTGTTGTGTTCTAGTCCATTCCCCTGCTTCCTGTCCTTCATCCTTGAAGCTGTCATTGGTGTGTTCTAGTCCCGCCCACTGCTTCCTGTCCTTCATCCTTGAAGCTGCCATTGGTGTGTTTAAGACCCGCCCACTGCTTCCTGTCCTTCATCCTTTAAGTTGCCTTTGGTGTGTTCCAGTCCCGCACACTGCTTCCTGTCCTTAATCCTTTAAATTGCCTTTGGTGTGTTCCAGTCCCGCACACTGCTTCCTGTCCTTAATCCTTTAAACTGCCATTGGTGTGTTCTAGTCCCAAATACTGTCCTTCATCCTTGAAGCTGCTACTGTTGTGTTCTATTCCCACCCACTGCTTCCTGTCCTTCATCCTTGAAGCTGTCTTTGGTGCATTCTAGTCCCACCCACTGCTTCCTGTCCTTCATCCTTTAAACTGCCATTGGTGTGTTCTAGTCCCACCCACTGCTTCCTGTCCTTCATCCTTGAAGCTGTCTTTGGTGCGTTCTAGTCCCACCCACTGCTTCCTGTCCTTCATCCTTTAAACTGCCATTGGTGTGTTCTAGTCCCACCCACTGCTTCCTGTCCTTCATCCTTTAAACTGCCATTGCTGTGTTCTAGTCCCACCCACTGCTTACTGTCCTTCATCCTTTAAACTGCCTTTGGTGTGTTCTAGTCCCACCCACTGCTTCCCGTCCTTCATCCTTTAAACTGCCTTTGGTGTGTTCTAGTCCCACCCACTGCTTCCTGTCCATCATTTAAGTTGCCTTTGGTGTGTTCTAGTCCCACCCACTGCTTCCTGTCCTTCATCCTTTAAGCTGCCATTGTTGTTCTAGTCCCACCCACTACTTCCTGTCTTTCATCCTTTAAACGGTCATTGTTGTTTTAGTCCCACCCACTACTACTTGCCCCATCCCTGTAAGCTGGTGTTCTAGTCCCGCCCACTGTGAGGTAACAGATCACCGAACAAAATATGAAAACAACATAAGACAAAATTGAATGGAACACAAATAAAAAAGTGCTGGTTCTACTTTCATTATTCTCCCTTTTTTTTTTTTTTAGAGGAAGCCTAAAATGTCAATATTTTGCAGTAAAGCCATTTCTGATAATCTGATCCCCATAAGGCGGGCGCTGCTGCTTCACTTTCCCACTGTGCATTTTAATTCCCCCTAAGAAAAGCGCTGGCAAAGGCAGTTTTTAGGTTACGCTTCGTATGAATGGGGAGGGGGGGGAGAATCAGCCCGTTACTACAGATCTCCCGAGAGAAAACACTGAATCAATTTATTCTACCAGTCAGATAAAAAAAAAAAAATCCATTTACAGGAGAAAAAGAAAAGCTGTGATCGGTTGTAGTATTATTCACCTCTTGCACATGGTGAATGAGTACAAAACATTAAAAGCTACAACTCTATAGTAGTAAACAAACTGCTAGCTGCCAAGGCTGAATTTATTGGCCCGGACTATAGGAATAAGCACTGAGCAAGGACTGTCAGCTCAGTACAGAATACAGAATAGCGCGACCTGATCTACGATAATGTGACCTAATTTCCGCTGCAAGCGGCTGCTACGCATCTCTGTGGGCAGCGCTTTTATTTCTTCCGAGGGAATCCGGAGTCTCAGGCAGCGCAAAGACCTTGCATTCCAAAACTAGGGATGCACCCAATCCAGGATTCTGTATTTTTCAGCAGGATTCGGCCGAATCCTTCTGCCCGGCCGAACCGAATCCTAATTTGCATATGCATGACTTTTTGTCACAAAACAAGGAAGCCAAGAATGTTTTCCCCTTCTCATCCCTAATTTGTATATGCAAATTAGGATTAGGTTCAGTATTCGGCTGAATTTTTCACAAAAAAAATTCAGGGTTTCGGCCGAATCCAAAATAGTGGATTCGGTGCATTCCTTATACCAAACACAGGGAAACAAACACACAGAACATTTTATTATTTGGGCAGCGAGTTTTGCTCACTTTCCAAACCTGATGGCTGACCAAGTCGGCAATTTATTTCTGAATTTTTTTATGGTCAAAATTCAACTAGGGAGTTATTGATATTGGATTCGAGATTTTTTTTAAAAAAAAAATTCAAAAATCGGTTTTTCGAGATTAGGCATACCCTGGCCCTTTAAGAAATCAAATTCGACTATTCACCACCTGTAACCTGCCGAATTGCTGTTTAAAGGAGCAGTGACATCAAAATTCTAAAAATTCATTGATATACAGTGAAAAAAAACAAAAAAAAAACACACCAAGACAAATTAAACTTTGAAATCGCTAAGTCTTTATTTAGAAATAACTTACCGAAACTGGGATTCCGCTCCTTTTCAGAAAAGGCGTCAAGACAACGATCCATCGTGCGGCGCTTGATTTCTCCTCCCTGGCTATCTCCTATAAGGAAGGCAGGGAGGAGAAATCGAGCGCCGCACGATGGATCACCCAATCGCTTTCTGAAGAGAGTTTCGGTAAGTTATTTCTTAATAAAGACTTTGTGATTTTAAAGTTTAATTTGTCTTGGTATTTTTTTTTTTTCCAATGCATACTAAATTTAAAAATAAAAAAAATAAATAAAAAAAAAAAAGTTATGATGCTGGTCCTTTAAGTCATGGGGAGACATCCAGGGATCAATTTGGAGTTGTTTGCAGCCTTCCTGGCATTCAAGTTCTTTTTTAGTCAAATTCAATATGAGTTTTCGGTAGGGATGCGCCGAATCCACTTTTTTGGATTCGGCCAAACCCCCGAATCCTTCGCTAAAGATTCGGCCGAATACCGAACCGAATCCGAACCCCAATTTGCACGTGCAAATTAGGGGTGGGAAGGGGAAAACAGTTTTTACTTCCTTGTTTTCTGAACAAAAAGTCACGCAATTCCCCTCCCTGCCCCTAATTTGCATATGCAAATTAGGGTTCAGATTCGGTTCGGCTGGGCAGAAGGATTCGGCCGAATCCGAATCCTGCTGAAAAATGTCCTGGCCAAATCCCGAACCGAATCCTGGATTCGGTGCATCCCTAGTTTTCTGGTAGATTTAATTCATTCAAGTTTGAAAAATTCGACAGAGATTCGGCCTTTTTCAGCAGGATTCAGATTCGGCCAAATCCTTCTTCCCGCCCGAATCGAATCCTAATTTCCATATGCAAATTATGGGTGGGGGGGTAATCTTGGTCACAAAACAAGTAAAATATGTTTTCCACTTCCCACCAAAATTTGCAAATTCATATGCAAATGCAGCCGAATCTTTCGCGCAGGATTCGGAGGTTCGGCCGAATCCAAAATAGTGGATTCGGTGCATCTCTATATAATTTGAATTCGATTTTCAAGATATATCATACTCTGCCCCTTTAAGAATTCAAGTTCAACTATTCACCACCTAAAACCTGCCGAATTGCTGTTTAAGTCACAAGGAAACGTCCAGGGATCAATTTGGAGTTGTTTGCAGACTTCTTGGCATTCAAGTTTTTCAAATTGAGTTCTTTAAATGTGAATCGAATTCAACGAGTTTTCGGGTAGATATAGATCAGAGTTTCAAAAATTCAGGTTTTTTTTAGGGATGCACCGAATCCAGTTCTTTTTCAGCAGGATTTGGATTCGACAGAATCCTTCTTCCCAGGTGAACCGAATTCTAATTTGCATATGCAAATTAGGGGTGGCGAGGGAAATCGTGTGACTTTTTGTCACAAAACAAGGAAGTAAAAAATGGTTTCCCCTTCCCACCCCTAATTTGCATTCTTTCACAAAGGATTCGGGCGAATCCAAAATAGAGGATTTGGTGCATCCTTTTTTTTTTTTTTTAAATAAATTCCGATTGGTTGGATTTCGATTTTATGGGATAGTCGAATTTTTAAAAACTCATCAATTAGAAATTCAACCTTTGATAAATGTGCCTTCAGATGTCGACCAATCTGATTTGCTCACCACCGCCTGGATATTTCCACACAATCTCGTTGAGCAGCCCCCCCCCTGCCCCCGACTGCTGAAAGGACCATTCCAGCTTAGTTTAAAACCCAAACGGATTCTCATTTAGATTTTAAGGGATTACTTCCATATGATCACATTCGACTCTGATTGCCCGGGACAAATAAACTCAGCCACAAAACAAAACAAATGGCGGTGAGTGGATTGGGTGGGGCACAATAGCCGTGCATGTGGTCGGATTAGTAAAAAACAAAGCCTCTGTCTGGGCCCTTTTCTATAGAACCATTAGCAGCTGAATGTCTCTTGTCCAATGAAACTCACAAACGAGCCTTCAAAGGAACAATTTTAACTTTTATCCTTTTTTTTTTAACTTTCATATTAGTACAGATCAGGGGCCACCACTAGAAATCACAGGGGCCCTGTACAACAACATTTCTGGGGACCCCTGGGCCCCACCCCCGTGCCCCACCCCAGATCCCGCCCACTCCACATCACAGTTAAAAGACCACACAGACATCAGTGCTAAAAAAGAAAGGTAACCCCCCACACACAAAAGTTAGAAAAAGCTATTGGGGACCAGGGCCCCCCATAAAATTTTTTTTTTTTTTTTTTTAAAACATTGGCACCCTTACAAGTAAAAAAAAATTTGGGTCCCAAAGAATATTTAAAAAAAACAAAAAAAAAAACACACATTGATGTTCAGAGGATTTGAACTTGTGGCTTCAGGACTTCAACTTCGCTCGTTTAGTGACGTTGGGTCTGTTTGCCGCTTTGGGACTTCAATTTCGGTTGTTTTCTGGCTTCGAATATTTTCGCCGCTTCAGGACTTCAATTCCACCTCCTTTCGTGACTTCGGGTCTTTTCGTCGCTTCAGGACTTATATTTCGCCTCCTTTCGTGACTTTGGGTCTTTTCGCCGCTTCAGGACTTCAATTTCACCTCCTTTCGTGACTTCGGGTCTTTTTGCTGCTTCAGGACTTCAATTTCGCCTCTTTTCGTTTCAAGTTTTTTCGTCACTTCGGGACTTCAACTTCGCCTCCTTTTGTGACTTTGGGTCTTCTCGCTGCTTTAGGACTTCAATTTCACCTCCTTTCGTGGTTTCGGGTATTTTCGCCGCTTCAGGACTTCAATGCCGGCTGTTTTCGTGACTTCGGGTCTTTTTGCCGCTTCAGGACTTATATTTCGCCTCCTTTCATGACTTTGGGTCTTTTTGCCGCTTCAGGACTTCAATTTCGGCTGTTTTCATGACTTCGGGTCTTTTTGCTGCTTCAGGACTTCAATTTCGCCTCTTTTCGTGGTTTCAAGTCTTTTCGCCGCTTCGGGACTTCAACTTCGCCTCCTTTTGTGACTTTGGGTCTTCTCGCCGCTTTAGGACTTCAATTTCACCTCCTTTCGTGGCTTCGGGTCTTTTCGCCGCTTCAGGACTTCAATTCCGGCTGTTTTCGCGGCTTCGGGTCTTTTCACCGCTTCAGGACTTATATTATGGCTGTTTTCGTGACTCCAGGTCTTTTCGCCACTTCAGACTTCAATTTCGCCTCCTTTCGTGACTTCGGGTCTTTTTGCCGCTTCAGGACTTCAATTTCAGCTGTTTTCATGACTGCGGGTCTTTTTGCTGCTTCAGGACTTCAATTTCGCCTCTTTTCGTGGTTTCAAGTCTTTTCGCCGCTTCGGGACTTCAACTTCGCCTCCTTTTGTGACTTTGGGTCTTCTCGCCGCTTTAGGACTTCAATTTCACCTCCTTTCGTGGCTTCGGGTCTTTTCGCCGCTTCAGGACATCAATGCCGGCTGTTTTCGCGGCTTTGGGTCTTTTCGCCACTTCAGGACTTCAACTTCGCCTCCTTTTGTGACTTTGGGTCTTCTCGCTGCTTTAGGACTTCAATTTCACCTCCTTTCGTGGCTTCGGGTCTTTTCGCCGATTCAGGACTTCAATTCCGGCTGTTTTCGTGACTTCGGGTCTTTTCGCCACTTCAGACTTCAATTTTGCATCCTTTCGTGACTTTGGGTCTTTTTGCTGCTTCAGGACTTCAATTTCGTCTGTTTTCATGACTTCGGGTCTTTTTGCCTCTTCAGGACTGTCAATTTTGCCTCCTTTCATGACTTCGGTGCTTTTCGTCGCTTCGGGACTTCGGCTGTTCAGCTTTTCAGCACGTCCGCATTTCGGCTGTTCAGGACTTCGAAAGGAGGCGTCACGGCTTTGGCGCAGTCAAGGGGGGCCCGACTATTTCGAATAGTTCAGCACTTCTGGGCCCAGTACACTTGTACCCCCTGATGGCGGCCCTGGTACAGATACCCATTACACACGGCATTTCTCTTCCCTTAAACAGAAATCTATTTCCAGCTACAAAGTATCACCTGGAAAATGTAACAAATTCTCTTCCCCACTTCCGCTGGCTGTTTGTAGAATGATTCTATTGATTCGACAGCAGTAGATTTGCTTTAAACAAGCAACTTTTTTTTTTTTTTCCTGCTGCTGCTGAGATACAAGTTAAGTGCAGTTTCTATATATATATATATAAAAAAACTGCAAGTTGTGTGGATTTGTAGTGCATCTGTGCCTGGTAATTGTGTGTGAGGGTCCATCTGCTAGTAGATTTGGTAACCCCTCCTTAAAGCCATTTGTATAACTAACCAGATGCTCCTTTCTCCACTCTTCCCCCAATTAGGTTTTCCAACAGAGGAGGGGGGCGGCTTGTAAATATCCCCCTGATAATATACACAGGCAGCCATCTTATTGTGCACTAACACACACACACACACTCACACACTCACACACACACACTGAGCAAGGTGCAGCATATGAAACAAAGTAGCACTTAGTCTTTACAATGTCAGCCCATCAATTGAACTGCGCACCCCCCCTACTGATTTGGGTTTCTAAGAAAAAGCCAGTAAAAAAAAAAAAAAAAAATGCCCTTTGTTAAAAAAAAAAAAAACACAAAATAAGAAATTAAAGGGGAACTTAGTTGCATAAAGAAAAATAAAATGTAATTTCAAGCAACTTTCCCGATCTTGATGGTGTTTGGAGACGCAATGGTCATTTATCCATTTCAGCAGCGAAAGTCGCTCGGCTTGTGCTACATCGTTGCAGCAGTGCAGAGAAAATCTACAGGCGTCGCTTTTTAACGTAGCAATTCTTTTTAATGACGGAACTATAAAAAAAGACAGTTCTTTGGTTATGCAGAGAAAAAAAAGAAAAAAAAAAGTGTAGGTGTTTAGTTCCCCTTTAAAATAAAACCGTGCGCCTATCTGGCTAGAGGTTGCCCAGGACAATTTGAAGCTATTTAGGGTACATGGCTTAATATTCTAACTGTTTCAATACATCTCGTATAATGTATTGAACAATTCGTTCCTCCCCTCTCTACCTTCTTTCTTCTTCTTCTCCTCAGTTTTTTATTGGTTTTGTAAATATTTAAAATAAAAACTTTAAAAAAAAAAAAAGAATAATAATAAAAATGTGAGATTAAAGGTATGTAGTAAATACAGGTATGAGATCTGTTATCCAGAATGCAGAACGTTTTATTCCATAATTTGGATCTTCATACTTACTAGAAAATCATGTAAACAAAAAAAAAAAAACCAATAGGCTGTTTTTGCTTCCAATAAGGATTAATCATATGTTAGATGGGATCAAGTACAGGTATGGGACCTGTTATCCAAAAGGCTCAGGACAGGACCTGGAGCTTTACGGATAATGGATCTTTCTGTAATTTGGATCTCCATACCTTAAGTCTACTAGAAAATCATATAAACATGAAATAAACCCAATAGGCTGGTTTTGCTTCCAATAAGGATTAATTATACAGGTATGGAATCTGATATCCGGAAACCAGTTATCCAGAAAGTTCTGAATTACAGAAAGGCCGTCTCCCACAGACTCCATTATAATCAAATAATCTTTAAAACTGATTTCCTTTTTCTGTGTAATAATTAGGGATGCACCGAATCCACTTTTCTGGATTCGGCCGAACCCCCGAATCCTTCACTAAAGATTCGGCCGAATACCGAACCGAATCCGAACCCTAATATGCAAATTAGGGGTGGGAAGGGGAAAACAGTTTTTACTTCCTTGTTTTCTGACAAAAAGTCACGCGATTTCCCTCCCCGCCCCTAATTTGCATATGCAAATTAGGGTTCGGATTCGGTTTGGCTGGGCAGAAGGATTCGGCCGAATCCGAATCCTGCTGAAAAAGGCCGAATCCCGAACCGAATCCTGGATTCGGTGCATCCCTAGTAATAATAAAACAGTCGCTTGTACTTGATCCCAACTAAGATATAATTAATCCTTATTGGAAGCAAAACCAGCCTATTGGATTTATTTAATGTTTATATGATTTTCTAGTAGACTTAAGGTATGGAGATCCAAATTACAGAAAGATCCATTATCCAGAAAGCTCCAGGTCCTGAGCCTTATATGATTTTCTAGTAGACTTAAGGTATGAAGATCCAAATTACAGAAAGATCAATTATCCAGAAAACCCCAGGTCCCAAGCATTCTGGATAACAGGTCCCATACCTGTACTTGATCCCAACTAAGATATAATTAATCCTTATTGGATTCAAAACCAGCCTATTGGGTTTATTTCATGTTTATATGATTTTCTAATAGACTTAAGGTATGAAGATCCAAATTACGGTACGATCCGTTATCCATAAAATCCAAGCATTCTGGATAACAGATCCCATACCTGTATTTACTATATAAGCACCTTTAATATCATGTTTTTATTTTAAAGGGGAACTACATCAGCACTTTTTATTTTTTTTCTCTTAAGGTATGAAGATCCAAATTACAGAAAGATCTGTTATCGGTCAGGTCATGAGCATTCTGGATAACAGGTCCCATACCTGTAGCTAAGTTGGAATCAAGAACAAGCTACTGTTTTATTATTACACAGAAAAAGGAAATCAGTTTTAAAAATTTAGATTACTTGGCTAAAATTGAGTCTATGGGAGAGGGCGTTTCCATAATTCAGAGCTTTCTGGATAACTGGTTTCCAGGTAACGGATCCCATAACTGTACTGCTTTGGAGGCCACACACGAGCATACTTTAAAAGAGTTGATTGAAGCCATCACTTCTACGGTTGCCAAATACCCACACAACGTCAACATGTTGGAAGTTATAGTTCAACGTCGCTGCTCAGTCTACATAAGGATACATCAGTCAGCCTTAGAATACATTGTCACCATACCCTCGTATTTAATGTAATTATTAATGCTACCTCTGATCCACCGGGAAATATCTATTTAAAAAAAAAAAGCTGTATATTTTATTTCTCAACCGATCAGGGTTTCATGTAAGATAAATATTAATTATCTTGTTCTTTAAATAGGTCTCTCATTCAAATAACGAGAAGAGAAATTATGCAAACAGGGAGAACGCTTTTATAAATACACCGAAGTGAAATGCACATTTTCTCTATTTAATCAAAGTCTTCCTACTCGTCTAATTAAGTGAATACGGGGGGGGGGATAGAGTAGAACTAACTGGTCACGTGACTAAAGAGACATTCATTTTGGTTGGATATCGTACATATTGAGACTGGTGATAAGCTATACCCTCATACTGTACTGTCTAAGGGAATCAATATGGCACCTCCTCCTCCCATATGTATAAATACAAATATACAGAGAAGGAATGTTCTGGGCACACAATAAACTAAACCCTCATACTGTACTGTCTAAGGGAATCAATATGGCACCTCCTCCTCCCATATGTATAAATACAAATATACAGAGAAGGAATGTTCTGGGCACACAATAAGCTATACCCTCATACTGTACTGTCTAAGGGAATCAATATGGCACCTCCCTCCTCCCATATGTATAAATACAAATATACAGAGAAGGAATGTTCTGGGCACACAATAAGCTATACCCTCATACTGTACTGTCTAAGGGAATCAATATGGCACCTCCTCCTCCCATATGTATAAATACAAATATACAGAGAAGGAATGTTCTGGGCACACAATAAGCTATACCCTCATACTGTACTGTCTAAGGGAATCAATATGGCACCTCCTCCTCCCATATGTATAAATACAAATATACAGAGAAGGAATGTTCTGGGCACACAATAAGCTATACCCTCATACTGTACTGTCTAAGGGAATCAATATGGCACCTCCTCCTCCCATATGTATAAATACAAATCCTAATGATTACAAACTATTTTTTCTGCTTGTTGAGAATCAGATGGCGAGGCATAAAATCTATATGTTGCTAGAGGACCGGCCACCACTTAATCAATAAACCCCAGAAGAGAAATCTTCGCTTGGGTTGGAAGCATTTGGAGAAAAGTTACACCTATAAACTTCGGAACATGGTCACACGTCACCAATATGCAGGTGGATACTTTAAAGGGTAACTGTTCTTTCGGCGAAGGGCAAACTAGTCAAAAACTGTTCGGAAGGAGCAGAAATAGCAGAGGACAAAAGAGGCCTAAGGAAAGTATCAGTGAACAATCAATAAATTGCTGTGGTTGCCTGAATGATGAACTCTGACATGAAACTCAGCTTTTCTGCAAAGTCAGGAACAAACAGATGTCTCTTTGGAATAACTAGAAGGCTGGTTATTTAATAGCCGATTGTCACTCACCCCCGTGCGATGGAAAATAGACACACGGAGCTGGTTACCTTCCCCTTTAGGCCGCCACTCGTATATTTATATAATATAAAAGGAAACAGTCATCAGTCTATGTATAATGTTAATAATGCTTAATGGGAAAAATGACACATGCTATAGATTTACAAAGCTAGAAACTCTCAAGTGTTTAAAAATGTCCTCATGCAGCAGTCCTGTCCTGCTTTATGGCAGCTGAGATTCTAGCTATCTGTATAACAGAACATTCTGTCCCAGTGGCTGCACAGATCCTATCTGATCCCCATTGGAAGCAGCAGTCCTGTCCTGCTTTATGGCAGCTGAGATTCTAGCTATCTGTATAACAGAACATTCTGTCCCAGTGGCTGCACAGATCCTATCTGATCCCCATTGTAAGCAGCAGTCCTGTCCTGCTTTATGGCAGCTGAGATTCTAGCTATCTGTATAACAGAACATTCTGTCCCAGTGGCTGCACAGATCCTATCTGATCCCCATTGTAAGCAGCAGTCCTGTCCTGCTTTATGGTCAAGATTCTATACCTCGGATTCAATAGTGACCAATTCTGGGCATTATTCCACCAACCAGGGCAGCTATTAACAACTCTGGTCTAACCTGCACAAAAGCTCTACCAAATGAAATATAAATATAAAATGTCATGTAAATATATATTGACATGTCAATTTCCCACACAACTCTCTATCCCTAATGACTAACTGCCGCCCTGTTTCCCTAGAATAACAGATGTCAATAATCCCTTTCAAAAATGTAACAATACTTAACAACCTGCACTTCCCGTTTCATATTTTTAACGCGGATGAAGCCGGGACTGAAGATATTGAATTTATCATTTCTTTTTATTTGCAGCTCTTTACAGTTAATAATATCATTGATTTTTACCTTACAATTAGTACATTGAGGGCTACAAATCAGGTCATACTCTGCAGCAGTCAGTCTTACTTGAGGCACCTATGGCAATCTCAGACCCCCATGTGGGTCTGTCTCTTCCATGAGAACAGTCACTCCAACCACTCACAAGGGCACTAAGCACTCGAATGCGCAGATCTGTACTGCACTAACGTTTCGGCCGATTCCGAGGCCTTTCTCAATGGGCCACTTTGAGAAAGGCCTCGGAAGAGGCCAAAACGTTAGTATTCCATGTGAATAAAATTTTTTGAGATTGCGGACCTTACTTGTGTGATATAAATATTAAATTTGAACACAGCACCCAGGCATATTCGAACCTTGTATTGAGAGTGCGACTTCTCCTTGGGCTATCTATCTATCTATCTATCTATCTATCTATCTATCTATCTATCTATCTATCTATATATATACACACATACATATACACACACACTAAACAAGTTAGCCCCAGCACTCTCAACATATACCGTATATACTCGAGTATAAGCCGAGTTTTTCAGCCCCCAAAATATGCGGAAAAACTCTACCTCGGCTTATACTCTGGTCAAGCGCAAAAACGGTCGCCGGCGCCCAAGAACAGTCGCCAGCGTCCAAGAATAGTCTCCAAGAATATTCGCCGGCGTCCAAGAATGGTCGCCGCATCCAAAAACAAGACGCCGGCACCTCCATTGGCACCAGAAACCCTCCATTTTTTTGATTGAAACTTACCAGAAGCCGCTTCATTTCTCACCCTAGGCTTATACTCGAGTCAATAAGTTTTCCCAGTTTTTGGAGGCAAAATTAGGTACCTCGGCTTATACTCGAGTATATATGGTAACCCCATACAAAAATATTCTTGCACAACTGAACTGTAACTTTCTTAAAAAAAGACACTATTAGTTACAAAGTTTGTACAAAGCATGCAAAAGCTGACGTGCCCTGTCAAAAAACTGTTTTCACTTAGGATAGGATTGACGCATGGACACATATGTTGAGAGTGCTGGGGCTAACTTGTTTAGTATGTAAACTAAGCCTTGCCCACGTGCACCCAATGAAGTGAGGAGCGGCATTTCAGCTTGTTTCGTTTTAAAAAACGTAATATTGTGGGGAGGTGGCTCTCTCCTTAAATGCTCGCTTTCCCAACCCCCGCCTAATGGTGTCTTTGGAAGAGATCATGCTAAATAAAGAGAAAAGCAGGTATGGTCTGTCTCCCCCCAAAGCTAACACTTTCTTGTTTTCACTTAGGATAGGACTGACGCATGGACACTGCCTTGACGGGGCGCGTCAGCTTATTGTGAAAAACGTATGAGCTTTTGCTACATTGATCCAACCATGCCATCTCCTGGTGCCTTAAACTTCTACAAATTTATGCTTTTTTACCTGGTCACAGGTTAAGGCAGAAGGTCTGGTATTCCGGGGTAGCTGGAAAGACGCTCTAGATATGTCCAAGAGGATCGCAGGAAAAAAAAAAATCAAACCAGCCCAATCGATAGGCCAATTTTTGGGCAGATATCAATCGGGGAGACCCGTCCGATGCCTCCACACATGGGCAGATAAGCTGGTGTATCGTTTTAAAGGACAGATATAAGCAGCTTTATTCTGCCCACTTATGGCCACCTTAAAAGCCGATCCCTGCCGAACAGCATCAAAATATGAGAAAGTATCATAAAGCTGCTGATGGGAGCAACACAAGGGCCCTGTTCAGATACAAAGCAATTATGACTATGCCTTCATCTACTGCAGTCTCCCTGCAACTCCAGTGCTGCTTCTGCAACAGGGGAAGGCCATCATTAAATTAAAGGGGGGGTGAACCAAAAAAATAATACTATGCCCAATGAAAGAAAATATAATCTTAAGCAACTTTCCAATATACATCCATGATCCCTTTTCACTGCTTTGCAAGTTATAAGACAATACAATTGCAAATAAAAGCTGCATCTGTCTCTCCCTGTTTGTTCTCCCCCCACACTGGCGTTGCTGACTTTTGAAACAATGTAAGAGAAGCGGCGGATTAACAGACCTGCCTGTGCTGGATTAATTCACTTGCAACATTGTTTCAAAAATCAATGGCCGGAGTAGAGAGAAAGAAACACACACAATCACCGCTTTCAATAGCAATGGCAAACACACAGAACTCGAAAACCACTGAAAATATATACTGAGAAGTTGCTTAGAATTACATCTTTTTTTAAATTAGACAGCATTTTATCTCTGGGACTACATCCCTTTTAAAGGTTTGGATTTGGTTTTTAAGATTTGGCCGAATCCTTTAAAAAAAGGGGGCTGGGCCTGAACCGAATCCCTTTTATTTATCCTTCATTCCCACATTAAAACAAATGTTCCGTTGCAAGAAGAGAGTAAAGCGTTTCTCATTCTTTCACTTCCAAAGTAACCAACTTATTTAAAAATCTCTTTCCACGGCAATTGTTCAAAATGAATGCACCCTCGCATAATGTTTTCATCTTTATAAGGCCTTGGCAACAGCACACCCCCTATAGTGCAAATTCTTTTATCTAGATACATCAGTTTACTCAAGAATTGACTTCTGAGTCTATAGTTGAATTTAAGGAACAAAATAAAATTATCTGGGGGCGTGGAACTCTTTTATCCTACATAATAAACTGGAAAGAGTATTTTCTTCCTATCCTTTAAGCCCCCGGGCCTTGTATCTTGGCAGTAAGGAAAAAAATCGACGCTTTGTAACAGGCATTTAGTTCATCCGGCAATGTAGCTGTATCAAATGATTTACGCGAGCAATGATTTCAAGTTTCCTCCAGCTGAGACATAACAAAATTGCTGTGTTTTTGAAAATCTGAAAATCGAAGTTTTTTTTTTTTTTTAATTTCAGCTGCAATTTCCGCATTAACAGTTTTATAGCTTCAGCTTAGCTGCATCTATTATTTCTTTAGGGCCTGGGCAATGACTACAGTGCTGCAATCCATGCATCAGAATTCCAGCGACTGACTGCTGATCACTATGGAAACTGTACGTGTCAGTTTGCAGTTGCAAAAAAAAAAAAAAAAAAAAAAAGGGGGGGGGGAGGGGATTTTAACATTTCTACTGTTTTTCTCAATATCCCTGAAGGGATTCTTATAAGAACTTTTATTGCGGACGAGGAGGTCTTGTTAGAAGTAGCAGGAATTAGATTGAGACAAAATAAAATGTCATCAATTCATGCGATTGGCCTTGTGCGGCTGTGTAAGGCATAATGAAGGCACGCCGATGAACGAGCCATATTCAGAACGAGCCATTAGACATGAGACCGCTAAGTCGGCACATTCCGATCGAGTCGCCATGGAGTACAAACTGCAAGGTGGATGGGGGGGGCCAAAGTGTATAAATTAGCATGTGTAGCTGCCATCTGCAACTGCTTCCCCTGCTCCGCTATGCAATAAAGCATGTTGCTAAGCTACCAGCAGCTATAGAAGTTCATAAGAGGACGTTTTAAAACAAAGCTGCCAGACTTTACAAACTGAAGAGGGGATATAAAATTAAAAAAACGACCTCTTGGTAGGGTGCTAAGGACTCGGTGCCTACGAAAATGGCCAAGGTGGAGGCCGGCTATGCACAAAATGACCCTAAAGAGAGGTGGTGCAATATAAGCAAATAATACGGATATTACTAGAGATTCGCTACCCAAACAGAGGTTACTTCTGCATCCCGGCCATAAAGTAAGACTGAACTGCTGCGGTTTGCAGTCTCATTAGTTTCAGCATTAAGTAAAACCTGTTTCTAAACCTGCATTACTGTATGGACTTGATCATTTTGGTTGGGGGCCCAGCCTCAAGACCAGGTAAAGGAACGACTCGGATTTTGGGTAAACACTTCTAGGCTGGCCCTAGATTTAGTTCAAAAATTGATATGATCTGAGGGAGAAAACGTTGGGCCTCAAAGGAAGTCTTGAACTGAATTATTAAGGAGAACTTCCCCTTTAAATAAACCCAGTAAGCACCGCTTGTATATACTTAATGCGGACGCAATGATCAACAGATTCTCAGCACCCTCCAAGGGAATTCTCCCATACAAAGGAGATGGAGGACACACAGATCCGCATTTTTATCTGCGTGCATAGCATTGGACGAGCATGAGAGTGCAAGAAAATAGCAATGCAGCCAGGCACATTATTCCGAGGACATGATAAAATGTATCATTAAGGGGCAGATTTATTAATGGTCAAATTGAAAATTTGAATATTCTATTTTTTTTTTATGCCAAATTCGACTAGGTAGTTAAAAAATTCAAATTCGATTTTCGAGATTTATCATACGCTGGCCCTTTAAGAATTCTAATTCGACTATTCGCCACCTAAAACCAGCCGAATTGCTGTTTAAGTCAAAGGGAGACGTCCAGTGAGCAATATGGAGTTGTTTGCAGCCTTCCTGACAATTGAGTTTCGAATTCGATTCGAGTTTTAAACTTGGTAAAATTTGTCCGAGTTGAAGATATTCGATTTTTATAATATATAATTGAATACTCACATTTCGAGCAAAATCAAACTCATGTGAGTTAAAAAAAATTTACATGAATTTGAATATTGATAAATGTGACTAAGGGGTCGAGGTGAATTTTCGAATTAAAAAAATTCGAATTTCTAGCTATTTTTGTGTACCTCGACTATAGAAGAGGCCAAAATTTGATTAGAATTTGAAAAATTGTAAATTTATCAAGTACTGATCCTTTAAAAATTCGACTTCGACCATTCGCCATCTAAAACATGCCGAATTGCTGTTTTAGCCTATGGGGGACCTCCTAGTACCTATTTGGAGTCAATTGGTGGACTTTGAAAAATCAAAGTTTTTTGGGGGAAAACGTTGAATCGAATTCAATCTAATGAGCTATTAATTCAATTTGTACGATTCTAATTCGGCCGAATACAGACCTATTCGCCCAAAAAAAAAAAAAACTGTAAACTTAAAGGGATACTGTCATGGGAAAACATGTTTTTTTCAAAACACATCAGTTAATAGTGCTGCTCCGGCAGAATTCTGCTCTGAAATCCATTTCTCAAAAGAGCAAACAGATTTTTTTATATTCAATTTTGAAATCTGACATGGGGCTAGACATTTTGTCAATTTCCCAGCTGCCCCAAGTCATGTGACTTGTGCCTGCACTTTAGGAGAGAAATGCTTTCTGGCAGGCTGCTGTTTTTCCTTCTCAATGTAACTGAAGGAGTCTCAGTGGGACCTGGATTTTACTATTGAGTGCTGTTCTTAGATCTACCAGGCAGCTGTTATCTTGTGTTAGGGAGCTGCTATCTGGTTACCTTCCCATTGTTCTTTTGTTTGGCTGCTGGGGGGGGGGGGGGGTAGGGGGGTGATATCACTCCAACTTGCAGTTCAGCAGCAGTAAAGAGTGATTGAAGTTTATCAGAGCACAAGTTACATGACTGGGGCAGCTGGGAAATTGACAATATGTCTAGCCCCATGTCAAATTTCAAAATTGAATCTAAAAAAAAAAATCTGTTTGCTCTTTTGAGAAATGGATTTCAGTGCAGAATTCTGCTGGAGCAGCACTATTAACTGAAGTTATTTTGAAAAAAACATGACAGTATCCCTTTAATTTAATTTGGTCTTTTTGAATTCGAATTTCAAAGTTTTTCAAATTCGGTATTCGACCCTTGATAAATATGCCCCTAAGAGTCTGTTATCAAGCAGTGTATGCTCTATGATGATAGGCACTCTGTACTCTCAAAGAAGAGAAGACTTTCCTATTTTATTCACAATATTTCTCGTGCAAATTGTTTGTTATCTAAACTCACTCAGCCCTTTGGGAGTCGACATGGAGCACTGATGAGGGGTCCACGTGCAGATGAGAGAGCTTGTAGTTGGGGCCATTAATAAATCTCACAAATATTTGCATTATACGGCCTGCAAGGGGGCCGTCCATCACGGACATATATAAAGAAGACAAAGGGACCTCTAAACAAACAAGTCACACAACCATCTGTTCTCTGAAGTTCCACAAAAGGACAATGGCCTTTCTACAGGGCCCCCGCCGACTCGACAAACATCTGAACTTTTCTCACCCTCTTTTATGGGACATATTTAAATTACAGTTCCAACAGATAACCAATCCCAGTCTTGGTTTTCTAAGAATGCGCTGCACCCACACAAGCCGAATAGACACATATGGGGTGGTGTATAGAGTAATTACAAAGTGATATACAGCTATTTATACCGTCTTTGCCCATTCAACCACACGTGCCTCGGCACGGGCATCATGATGTAGGGGTGCTCTACGCCTTGAAGCAACTGTCATCTCAGCCTCTTCATATCATGTTCTTTTTAAGGAAGTTTTTGTCCGGCCAAAAAAGGTTTGGTTTTGGACACCAAAAGCACATTCTTGGGCTGAAGTTCCCCTTTAAGGAGCGCAGTACAATTTCTCTTGCTGTGCATTAGTTACATAAAGAGGGCACAATAGCAAAAGCGAGCATCAGCAGCTCCGGGTCCCTAAATAATTCAGAAGCCAGAGCACAGAAAAGCATACATGCCATTTGTTTTCATTGCAGCCGCCATTACAAGTCATGCATATGGGAGTTGTGCCGGATCGAGAGCCGACATGTTCCAGCAGACGTGAGATCTCACAACATGTATGTCAGCATAAAAGGAAGGGTCATGCCTAAAGCTTCTTAGTTTTTCTTGTCCACACCTATGTACCCTATGGCAAGAGTTGGGTGAAGGTGGGTTAGGGCCAGACATAAGTCAACCCATGCTCAACTGTATTATGTTTAAACTTATGTATAAACTTCTTAAAACTTCACCCGCCCAATTCTTCTATTTGTTTGTGCCACGTGGTATAACCGAACCAGCGAAGGCCGATATTTGCAACACTAGAAATGATTATCTCTGAATTAGAAGACTTAGACAATAAAGATGCAGAAAGCAATCCTTCCTTAGAAGAGAAACGTCCCCCCCTCGACGGCTTTTTAAACTTGACGGCCTACGTAATTAAATACAGAAAGGGGGGGGGGAAAAAACCCCGGCCTCTCTCGTTTTGAGCAGATTTAAATGTAATGAAATTTGAGCAACTTTCACTTTTCATAATGTATTCTAAATGCCCTTTTTGACATTGCGGTCGCATGCACCATTTATGATGGGTCCTGTCATATTGATTTGCTAAATTCTCCCCTTTAACTTCATTGATTTGATCCCTCTGCCGTGCTCAGAAGATACAGACGAGAATACATATAATCAAGAGTAAAAAGAAAAATATAAATGTGATGGAAAAAGCTCAACTACTTCAGCAACAAGGCTCAACGTTATTCATCCTTGTGCTGCTCTATAGGCCATCGATATAGTTTCTCTAGATCAGGGATCCCCAACCGTTTGAACCCGTGAGCAACATTCAGAAGTAAAAGGAGTTGGGGAGCAACACAAGAATGAGAAATGTTCTTGGGGTGCCAAATAAGTGCCTGTATGTGGATTGCCAATCTACATTGAGACTCTGTTTGGCAGTACACCTGGTTTTTATACAACCAAAACTTGCCTCCAAGCCTGAAATTCAAAAATAAGCACCTGCTTTGAGGCCACTGGGAGCAACATTCAAGGGGTTGGAGAGCAACATGTTACTCATGAGCTACTGGTTGGGGATCACTGGTCTAGATCATTGGCTTTCTGACTTTTTTTTTAGTCCAACATTTGGTCACAGCTCCCTTGGCTCATACCAAGATTACAAATAAATGAAAAACATTGCCATTCTGCCATGACTCTTAAGGAGCTAACTCAAATGAATCTCAAGTTTTTTTATGAAATCAAAGTCGGCCAAACTCCCTTCCATGAACTGAACTAATGTATCAATAATTTTTCGCAGAAAAAAAAAATAGAGACACAAAACGTTGTCTCAAAATCGAGCATCAATACGTATTGTACAATTATCGGACAGAACCCCAGACTTTTTCGGATTGTCTGGCGTACATCATGATGTCAAGAAACAACTTCAGGGACATCTGCCGTTGAATTTTACATTTATATTTTCAGATTCGGATTTGGGGTATAATAAATCTCCATGAAAAATTAGAGTTTTCCTCCTAAAAACCTTGACCAGAAAAAAAAAAGCGAGGTTTAATAAATGGGCTAAAGAGTATCTAGAAATCACAGCAAATAAGAGTTCATCCTAAATCTTACTATAGTGAATGTTTTTGAGAAGTTCTTCAGATTGACTATGAAGATTTTCATTCATCCAGGTAATGGGTATATCTAGTATAGGTTTTAGATTTACCTATACTAGATATTCTTCAGATTGAGTTGGTAGCACAGCGGCCTGCGTATGGGCAACTCAGGAGGCTAGAATAAGGACATCTGGCCTTAAATTAGGTTTAAAATCAGGTGTGACGACCTCTTGGACACTTTGATCCAGTCCTCATCCAACAGCAGGACCGATGTATGATCCGATTGTTGGTCCCCGGCCAACAGTTGGATCAGCCAACGCACAACAGCCCTGCGCCCCATGCACCAATTCCACAGAAAATGAGTAACTGTGTTTTGGATGTGGCTACAATAGGACATTTTGGAGAAGAACCCCATTCAAGATGCAGACACCCCCTCTAGGCAAACACTTCACTTGCCCAAGCTACACTAGTACATTCCACTAGTGCCATCTCCTTTCAACACAGGATCAGACGCCGCTAGCCATAACAGTCACCAAGGGAGTTCTAAGAAGCAATAATGAAAGATTCTGGAAGGTGAAATGAGATATGTAAGTCCATAAGAGCGAGAGAAAAATTCATAGCTACGTCTTCAAACACTTATTTACACCATAGCTCTATTCTACAGACAAACCTGGAACAGGAGATTTTTACCAAAAGCTAAAAAAAAATCTGCCTTATGTTAGCAGGAGCAACACTGAACTCTATTAAACTGCACTTTGAACAGCCCCAAGCAACAATAATTAATATGTCCGGAGCGAGTGAAAGCAAAAAAACGTGCCCTAACATGACACCGGCAGATTGAATCAGGCCCAAGGAACGAACACTCTCTCCTGTATAAACACTACTCCGATCCGAATAAACTAGTGGCACGGAAACCTCTATATTCTTGGCAGAAATTAGTAATGTATGCTGTTGTTCCAAGTTGTTCCAGGGACTAGTCCGATTGCCATTTTGGAGTCAGGAAGGAATTTGTCTACCCTTTCAAATTGGAGAGACTTGAAATGGGTTTTTTTTTCGCCTTCCTCGCACAGATAATATCGTACGAAACAAATTTTCGTCAGATATTCGTTGCGTGTATGGTGGAAAAAAAGAGCCGACCGATATCGGCAGAAGACTTGGATATCGGTCGGCTCGTCGATAGGGCTGGACGGAAAATTTTGATTGGGTGCCTTTGAAGGGCCCAAACATCGGCCATTGTTAGTGCTGAATTGTCAGATACAGGTAGAATTCTATTGTTTCTTCCCGTATATCTGCCTGTATATCGGACAATTCAGCTCTACACGTGTGTTTTGAAACGAACGATCTTTCTTGGAAAGATCTTTTCCAAGAAAGATCGTAATTGTTACGTCTATGGCCACCTTTAGGCAGGTTATATACAGACTTAAGGTTGAACTTGATGGACGTGCGTCTTTTTCAACCTAACTTAAGCTGCCACAGACGCAAAGATCGTACGAATCAATGTACGATCGGACTTTCCCATCTCCCGACCTGACAATAACCATTCAGATCAAAGTCTTACCATTCCGACCAAATAAAGTAGTTAAAGATTAAAGATTAAAGTAGTTAAGTAGTTAAAGATCCCTGACAGCAATCGGACGATAGACAAAACTAGCGACAGTCTCCCACTGAAAATTGTATGATCAGCAATACACGCAGAGATATTACTCGCAGCCGACAGAAATTTTCTAACCTGTCCTATCGACCAAACGACCCATCTCGGCCGGACGAAAAATGTCGGGACTCTCCACGCACGTTCCGAAAATGGTACGAATCCTCAATTCGTATGAGGAGATCTTTGCGTCTATGGCCAGCTTTACTAAGTTTTTACACTAGTCTATCTTAGTGAGCTGGCATGGAGAGAACACCTGTAGGTCACTGGCAGCTCAATTGCCCAATTTAGCACACTACCTCGGCCTGCATGGTGAAAAAATACAAACACATCTACATAATGTTATCAGTGGCAGATAAGAATATCATATTGCTCGGACTATGAATGTTTTATCTAGAACCCCTAAAATAAAGGAACCTCTGTTTTTTGCCAGAATGGAAATAGAGACAGTTACAGGTTTAACACAACTTGCAATCCCTAAAGCTGGCCATAGAATCAAAGATCTGCTCATTGGCGACATCGCCAAAACGAGCGGATATTTCCCCGATATGCCACTAACGGCATGGCTATATCGCGGGTAATTTGAACGTTCGGATGTATGGCCGACCGATCGAAATACGATGCGCCAAGGGGCTCCAACGGGTCGGTCGGTTAAAAATCAAACCTTCACGATTGATATCGAGGCCAGATATCGATCGGGAAGACCCATGGGAAGCCCCCATACACGGGCAGATAAGCTGTCAAATTGGTCCAAACGACCGATATCGGCAGCTTTATCTGCCCGTGTATGGCCACTTTAAGCGATCACGAAAAACATGATTCTTCTACTGGCTTCTGCTTCACAGTTTCAGAAGCCAGAACCAGCAGTGTAGAGACTACCCTCTAATTATTGCATTTACAAAGAACTTTTAAAAAGCAAGTAAAGATGTTTAACTACTGCTTGTGGTAAAGTGGTGTTGAATTAATTTCTCAGAATGAATGAAAATTTACGGGGTTAAGTTTATTCCTACATATGGTTCGAGAATAAGAGAATACCTTCCTCCCCAAGGCTGCAAGAGAATCAGCTACCAACCCTTTTCACTTGGAAAAACATAAGCATAAATCCCACACACTGTGCCAAAGGCCGGCAATATACATGTAGTTACCATATCATACTTCCAGATTGTCTGTTTTCTAGTAACAAAAGGATCAATTACCCCCTGTTTCTGCCTCCTCATTATAGAATCGTGTTAGCCAAGGCTGGGGGTAGGGGGTGGGATTCACTTTCATCATTCCTTATCTATTATAAGGCCTGTACATACAGCACCAGCCTCATCTTGCAGTGGCCTCAGGGCCCGCTTGGAGGAAATGAGTGTTTGGAAATATCCTTCCCACTTATATTGGTCACTAATTGGAATATTCTGGTTTTATTTTATTTCTCCAAACACCGGAAAAAGGTTTCCAAGGTAGTGTCTAAGTGTCAAAGACAAGGTGTTCATCCAAAGAATCGAATATGAAAAACTGCCATGTTTAAAACTGGATTTAGATTGTTTCTAAAAATATTTCAAGACGTGCCACGTCCAAAGTGCATCAGTATGTGAGCGCATTTCATACGACACAGAGAGCAGGATTGGGTTTCATATACACAAGGGCTGGAGGAAATGCCGAACTTAAAACTATGACTAAAAAGAGCCATAAATAGTCGGTGCTGTTCTAGTTCCAAGTTGAATGTATTAATGAATGTGAATTAAGAGTTTTTCTACGGGTCCTTAATGAGTGAGCCGAGCAGTCGGTGGATTAAAGGCAGAGCTCTGCTGTTGACAAGATACAGTGTTATGTTTACACGGATGCCTCTGCTCCATCAATTCATCCAGATACTAAAAACAATGGAGTGTAACCGTGACATGCAACTGCGAACGCCAATATTAACAGACTGATGGAGCGAAAGAAAGATTCATCAAACCTGTTCTTTCAATACTCATTAAAGAGACAGGATCTTCCAGCACAGGATCTCCTAAAATGTAGGACTACTCCCCTCCTTAGCGCCCTACAAAAAAAAAAAACTGGTCATGTGTCCTTTTTCAAGTTTAGGGGGCTACCTGTGATTTAGGGCAGTTCTCTTTGACGCCAGGTTAAACACAATCATTAAGGTGGAGAATCCAAGATTGTGAACGACTTAATCGTGTTTTTGAAAGGTAAGAGGGAGATAAGAGAGGACATTACAAGATGCACATAGGGTGCGAGTCTTCTTTTTAGCCTCAACTACTATGGTGGTCATCAGGTAACCATAATGAAACAAAGTTGCCTTTAAAACCCTACCGAAAAGGTCCTCTACTGTAGCGTTGTACATATCTGTGCTCATCTCTACCCTACCTGGCCATGCATGAGAAGGCCCAAATATTTTCCACCTAAAAGGCAGGTCATATGTTACTGATTGGGCCTTGGCCCGATGCCTGGACCAAACGGACTCCATGCAGAGCCTTAATTTGATGGGATTTTACAGCCTTTCTGAACTAGTTACCAGCAGAAAATTCAATCGTTTTTGCACCATAAGCCAACTAACTGTTGTAGGCCAAACGGTTGTAGGGCCATTGTTGGAAACCAAAGGTTGAGACTGATTTGAAACAAAATACCCAACAGTGTTTAACTTGGCAGTGCACATTATTTGGTCTACACCAGTGATCCCCAACCAGTAGCTCGCGAGCAACATGTTGCTCTTCAACCCCTTGGATGTTGCTCTCAGGGTCCTCAAAGGAGGTGCTTATTTTTGAATTCCGAGCTTGATAGCAAGTTTTAATTGCATAAAAACTAAGTATAGTGCCCAGTAAAGCCTCTTGTAGGCTGCCAGTCCACATAGGGGCTACCAAATAGCCAATCACAGCCCTTATTTGGCACCCAAGGGACTTTTTCATGCTTGTGTTGCTCCCAAACTCTTTTTGCATTTGAATGTGGCTCACAGGTAAAAAAGGTTGGGGACCCCTGGTCTACACGCTACAGTCAATTGAGCTATTTCCTTCCCACGCTTGATTCAAGGTTAGTTATCTGCCCCCCTCCTGGAAGCTGTTGAGCTACAACTCTCAGCATCCCACCTAGGTGTTGTAGTGTGACATTTGTAGGTCTTCAGCTTCCTTTCTAGATATATATGTATATTTTATGATCTTCCACTTGGTTTCCAGTTTTTCCTGTTTCTTACATTTCCGCATCACTCCCCTACGTGAATCGAGTAGCATTCGAGGATAAAATATAGGAAATGAAGTAAAGCAGATGAGTCATATGCATAAAAGTTCCATGAAGAAACCTGCAGAGGACACAGCCCGCTGGCAACGGGAAAAGAACTACGAAAATACAAGCTGTTACTCAAGCAAAAAAGGGAATTAGTCACAGAAGCTGGAAACGGTCCTGTTTATCTGGAAAGAAGCAAAAAAAATGTCCTTAACCTGTTTGAATTGAGCACTCATTGTATGGCACCATACTGCAGATAACTTTGCCGGAATAACAAGTGCAGCACGCGCCTCCTTCGGTGGGAAATAAAGAGTAAATAGACACTTCCAGCATAACAAATTGCTACGCAAACATGTTTATGAAGCACTTGGCAGGGAGGAAAGGCTTGCCATTGTTTCAAACCGGCAAAATATACGACCCTGCATTCCGCATAGCGGCGTAAAATGCAAATAAATGATTATTAAGTGCAGGGTAACGGCCGCAGACCATGTGCCGTAAACCCATAGGATAAATAGTGGGTTCTAAGCTCACTCCCCTAACTCCTCGCTGCCCTAAAACTGTTGATACACACGATCGATTCTAATAAGTTACGCCGGTATATTAGAAACCGAACGGGGAGGATATCACCGCCCTTCCTTAAATCTCGTTTTTTTGTTGTTTTTTTGTTTTTATCATCCGCTAACGAGGGATTTTATCCTCGCTGCAAAATAAATGACTGCAGCGACGTGTCTTAAACATTAAACAGCACGCTGCCGGCTCCGAGTACTCGAACGCATTGCGAGGGGAAGGGAGGAAAGAAAAAAAAAAAAAAAAAACCACCAGCATCAGTGAGAGTCAAGTCAACAACTTGCTTATTCTCCAGCACGGAGAGAGCCTAAAGGTATCAAGCAGAGACAGATTGGCTTCGCTAGTGGAAACTATCTGATTTGATTCTATACAGTGATTAAACATCTTTGTGCTTCGCTGAGAAGGGTCTTTTATCCCCTCCCCCCCCTTCAAAAATGGCATCAAAGCAATCAAAATGGTAATGTTCAGCATGAATGGGGCCCATCCCCCCCCCCTTCAAACTCTGCAGAGTTTTTCTCCATGTTAGGAAGAAACCAACACCCCTTCCTCACAAAATGGAAGCTTCCACTACTGAACAGAGTGCTGCAACTCGAAGCTCGAAACCCCCCCCTACCCATCCCCGAGATTAACATTGCCTAAAGTCGATTGGAAGTGAAAGCGGAGCCCTGGATGGAAACGACGACGGGGGGGGGAAGAAAGAGCCGAGGAAGGGGGGAAAGAAGGCAAAGGCGCTGTTCCAAGTTAGGTGCTGAACGCTGCATTCCGAAGGAAAGAACGATCGATTCTGTGAACAAAACTGCACAGATTGGCCCCACAAAACACACCATCACAGAATGACAAAATCCCACCGCTGCACAAAACACATTCACACCATCACAGAATGACAAAATCCCACCGCCCGACTCACTATGACTTTAGTGCTGTGATTGTGTGTGTGTGTGTCGGAGAGATTTCAGCACCATGAACAGATGCCATTAAAGTCATTGCACAAAACACCCAACTGCTTCCAACCCACCCCCCTCTCCTCCCATCCCCTCCACACCAGCTGGCACCCACAGAGTTAACCGTGTAATGCCACAGCCACGTCCATATTTGCCAACAGAAAAAAAAAAAAAAAAACACGTACACAGCAGTGAAAGTGACTAAATAAAGTGGCCAAGATCACGGCAAAGGGATATAGTGATCCATTCGCACTGAGGGTCGTCTACAATTGGCAACAAAGAGGCACAAACAGATCCATCGGATTGGGGAAGGGGGGCAACACCCTCTTACTGCATCAGAACCCCAGCAGGCAAGTAGAAAAAAAAAAAAAAAGTCCCCCCCCGTCATATTATTTACACCTTGTAAAAAAACATGTCGACTAAGTCAAAATGGACGACTCAAGGAAAAAAAAACCTTTCCCAAGTTATAGGTTTTTATACACACACACATAATTTAACTTTTCCAAGAATAAAAAAAAAAAACGGTAAAGATCACATGCCATGAAACTAGAGAAAAAAAAGCACAAGAAGTCCACAGAAAGAAATCTCACATGAATAAACAGTAAAACTGCAGGAATCTGTAAGAGCAACAAAACACAGATTTGTGCGAGTGCGGAATAAACACGTCCGTCACACGGAGCTCAATAACTTTTCCCACCACTGATCCGCAGAAATTGTATCCAGATTTGTACAGCAATTAAACAAAACAAAGAATAGTAACGTGGGGGGGGGGTAATTGAACGAGGAAAGAGCTGGCTGGAAATAAAAGTTTCTCCGATGCACAAAACAACTCCGGACTCCATTACACAAACTCTAACGTCTCTCGTTAAAT
This sequence comes from Xenopus petersii, assembly GCA_038501925.1. NCBI lineage: Eukaryota > Metazoa > Chordata > Amphibia > Anura > Pipidae > Xenopus > Xenopus petersii. Next base: position 2,903,190 of record CM076676.1, on the reverse strand, counting down.
CATCTAATTAGAAAAAGGAAATGAAATTGAATTTGGAATTACCTGTGGATCCTGCTTCATCTGTACTAGAGTTTAGATGAATTATTGGGGGGTCAGCAGGACTCTCTGGGAGCCCCACCAAAAGAACGAAGGAGAGGAATGTTGAAAGGAAGGAAAGGAGGAAGGAAGGAAAACAAAGTGTCAGCAGACGGGAGAGGGGGGAAAGTGCTGGAAGTTTGATGGGAATGGGGAGGAACAAAGAGACAAGTAAATACACAGGGCTACGAGGCAGGTTCCCCCAAGCAAAGCTCATAAATATTCAGCTCTCGTCCTAATCTCCACTCTCAGCAGCAGCAGCAGCAACGCAATAATATTACTTCCAAATCCTTGTTGCTTGCTCCAGCTAAAGACAAGGGAGGGGGCGGGGAGAGGAGGAAGTAAGGGGGGAAGCCGAGAGGAGGGGAAAGTCAGGGGAAGGGGGTAAAGGAGGGAGGAAATAGTGAGAGGAGGGGAGAATAAAGGTGACGGGAGGGGGGGAGAATAAAGGTGACGGGGGGGGGAGAATAAAGGTGACGGGAGGGGGGGAGAATAAAGGGGGATGAATGAGTTGAGAGGAGGAAGAGTAAGTAGAGAAGAAAGTAAAGGGGGGAGAGTAAGTTGAGGGAGTAGAAAGCACAGGGGAGGGGGTCGGAGGAGGGGGAACATTACAAACAGTGAATAAGATCTTCAATCCTCCCCACTCCAGCTGTTGACGGACTACGACTCCCAGCAGGCTGTTAGCGGGGGGAATGCTGGGAGTTGTAGTTTCCTAAGGAGCAACTGAAGTGCTGCAGGTTGAACAAGAGGCGACATGATGTGGAGTCAATGGATTCACAGCCCAGAGATGGGGGGGGAGTTTAATGACAGAAGAAAGTAGCAGACTGGGGGGGAAATAAATTGGGGTGACAGTGAGGAAGAGGGGGTGCCCATATAAAAGACTACTAATAGGATTAAAGGAGGAGTTAGACAAGTGCAGAAGTGGCCGATGGAAGGAGTGAGAGTGAAGGAATGGCAGTCACATTGAGGGGTTAACACTAAGGAACTTGGGGTGAAAAGGGGGTACTGAGAGCGTAACAATGATGGGGAGTTTACGGGGTGCAGAAGGAGTTAAAAGTGAAGGAAATTTACTAAGAGAATTGGGGTGTTACTACTTGGTGTGAAGGGGATGAAAAGAATAAGAGTGAGACTTATGGGGTGCAGAGTTGTCAATAAAGTGGAAAGGGGGTGCAGGTGAGATGATGGGGTGCTGAGTGGCAGAAGAGAAATGAAAGACTAGTGGGGTGCTGAGAGGAATGAATGAAGAGGAATTGGGGTGTAGATAAGAGTTAGAGATTGAGGGGAGGGAGAGAGCTGAGCAAGAGTGGGGGGTGGGTAAAGTAACTAGGGGAGAGGCAGAATTGGGGTGCAGGTGAGATGATGGGGGGCTGAGGGGAGGGATGTAAGACTAGTGGGGCGCTGAGAGGTAGAATTGGGGTGCAGGTGAGATGATGGGGTACTGGGGGGAGGAGTGTAAGACTAGTGGGGTGCTGAGAGGTAGAAATGGGGTGCAGGTGAGATTATGGGGTACTTGGGGTGAGGTGAGGAGTGTAAGACTAGTGGGGTGCAGGTGAGATGATGATGGGGTGCTGGGGGTGAGGGAGTGAAAATGCAGTTGCAGATCCCAAGGGGGGGGCAGAGCAGGTGCAGAACAATAACCCCCTCCCCCCCACCCATAAAGTTGTTTGCAAGTGTCCCCCCAGAAGCTCCCGGAGTGGGGGTACCTGGAGACACGGGAGGGGTTCGGGGAGGCTGTGCAGCTCCATTCCGGGCTGGTTGTTCCGGGAGTGAGGAGTCGGCGGTCGCTCTGAGGAGGAGACTGAGCAAGTTCTGAGGGGACCGGACTCATCACACACTTCGTATCCTCGCACAAGTGTCCCGCAGACGGGTGAGGAGTCCTGGGAGCAGGTGGGGAGATAGTTCCAGTGCCCGAGTCTACTCCGCTATTAGTTCCCGACAGAAGTTCCCGACAGAACTCGAGTTGCGGAGCCGGCGAAGCAAGAACTACTTTCTCTCCGGCGCACGCGGAGGGATATCACTTTGCTCGGCGAGGAGAGAAATGAAAGAAACTTGTTCCGCGGTTCACACACACGCGCGCTCCCGCCCAAAGGACAAGCGAGAGAGTCCCCGGATGCGGCGCAGTGTTGACACAAGCCGCGCGTCTCAGCGAATGAAAATGGGGGGGGCGGAGCTCCTTATGGAATGCGTGCGCGTGCACGAGAAGTCAGGGAGCTGTCCGCTGCTTCAGCAGGAAAGTCTGTTTGGGCTGCCGTGTGCGTGCTCGCAGGGGATTCTGGGAACGAGAATGGGCAATTAGAATCAATTTTTCAGTTGGTTTTCTTTATTTCTTGTAGTTTTTTTCTTTTTAATTATTTGCTTTTCTATTCTGACTCCTTCCAGCTTTCAAATGGTCACTGACCCCGTCTGACAAACAAATGCTCAGTAAGGCTACAAATATATTGTTATTGTTACTTCTTAGTCCTCATCTTTCTATTCAGGCCTCTCCTATTCATTTTCCAGTCTCTTATTCAAATCAGTGCATGGTTGCTAGGGGAATTTGCACCATAGCAACCAGACGGCTGAAATTGCAAACTGGAGAGCTGCTGAATAAAAATAAGTCAGAAACCACAAATAATAAAATATGAAAACCAATTGCAAATAGTCTCAGAATATCCCTCTCTACATCCTAATAAAAGGTAACTCAAAGGTGAACAATCCCTTTATGGGGTTTTTATACTGGCAGCACAGGGCTAGGTCGCACTAAAAGTAATGGTTCAGTGTACAAAAAAATGGATGAATAGGCTGTTCCTGCTGAATTGTGCTTAGTACAGGGAATACATATGTACCATAGTTTTATGGGATCTCTCTGTACAGACTATGAGCAAACTTAGGGACTGTTCCTGCTGAATTGTGCTTAGTACAGGGAATACCTATGCTGCCACAGTTTTATGGGATCTCTCTGTACAGACTATGAGCAAACTTAGGGGCTGTTCCTGCTGAATTGTGCTTAGTACAGGGAATACCTATACTGCCATAGTTTTATGGGATCTCTCTGTACAGACTATGAGCAAACTTAGGGACTGTTCCTGCTGAATTGTGCTTAGTACAGTGGAATACCTATGCTGCCACAGTTTTATGGGATCTCTCTGTACAGACTATGAGCAAACTTAGGGACTGTTCCTGCTGAATTGTGCTTAGTACAGGGAATACCTATGCTGCCACAGTTTTATGGGATCTCTCTGTACAGACTATGAGCAAACTTAGGGGCTGTTCCTGCTGAATTGTGCTTAGTACAGGGAATACCTATGCTGCCATAGTTTTATGGGATCTCTCTGTTCAGACTATGAGCAAACTTAGGGACTGTTCCTGCTGAATTGTGCTTAGTACAGGGAATACCTATGTACCATAGTTTTATGGGATCTCTCTGTACAGACTATGAGCAAACTTAGGGACTGTTCCTGCTGAATTGTGCTTAGTACAGGGAATACCTATGCTGCCATAGTTTTATGGGATCTCTCTGTACAGACTATGAGCAAACTTAGGGGCTGTTCCTGCTGAATTGTGCTTAGTACAGGGAATACCTATGTACCATAGTTTTATGGGATCTCTCTGTACAGACTATGAGCAAACTTAGGGGCTGTTCCTGCTGAATTGTGCTTAGTACAGTGGAATACCTATGCTGCCATAGTTTTATGGGATCTCTCTGTACAGACTATGAGCAAACTTAGGGACCGTTCCTGCTGAATTGTGCTTAGTACAGGGAATACCTATGTGCCATAGTTTTATGGGATCTCTCTGTACAGACTATGAGCAAACTTAGGGACTGTTCCTGCTGAATTGTGCTTATTACAGGGAATACCTATACTGCCATAGTTTTATGGGATCTCTCTGTACAGACGATGAGCAAACTTAGGGACTGTTCCTGCTGAATTGTGCTTAGTACAGGGAATACCTATGTACCATAGTTTTATGGGATCTCTCTGTACAGACTATGAGCAAACTTAGGGACTGTTCCTGCTGAATTGTGCTTAGTACAGGGAATACCTATGCTGCCTTAGTTTTATGGGATCTCTCTGTACAGACTATGAGCAAACTTAGGGGCTGTTCCTGCTGAATTGTGCTTAGTACAGGGAATACCTATGTACCATAGTTTTATGGGATCTCTCTGTACAGACTATGAACAAACTTAGGGACTGTTCCTGCTGAATTGTGCTTAGTACAGGGAATACCTATGCTGCCATAGTTTTATGAGATCTCTCTGTACAGACTATGAGCAAACTTAGGGGCTGTTCCTGCTGAATTGTGCTTAGTACAGGGAATACCTATGTACCATAGTTTTATGGGATCTCTCTGTACAGACTATGAGCAAACTTAGGGACTGTTCCTGCTGAATTGTGCTTAGTACAGAGGAATACCTATGCTGCCATAGTTTTATGGGATCTCTCTGTACAGACTATGAGCAAACTTAGGGACTGTTCCTGCTGAATTGTGCTTAGTACAGAGGAATACCTATGCTGCCATAGTTTTATGGGATCTCTCTGTACAGACTATGAGCAAACTTAGGGACTGTTCCTGCTGAATTGTGCTTAGTACAGAGGAATACTTATGCTGCCATAGTTTTATGGGATCTCTCTGTACAGACTATGAGCAAACTTAGGGGCTGTTCCTGCTGAATTGTGCTTAGTACAGGGAATACCTATGCTGCCATAGTTTTATGGGATCTCTCTGTACAGACTATGAGCAAACTTAGGGACTGTTCCTGCTGAATTGTGCTTAGTACAGAGGAATACCTATGCTGCCATAGTTTTATGGGATCTCTCTGTACAGACTATGAGCAAACTTAGGGACTGTTCCTGCTGAATTGTGCTTAATACAGAGGAATACCTATGCTGCCATAGTTTTATGGGATCTCTCTGTACAGACTATGAGCAAACTTAGGGGCTGTTCCTGCTGAATTGTGCTTAGTACAGGGAATACCTATGCTGCCATAGTTTTATGGGATCTCTCTGTACAGACTATGAGCAAACTTAGGGGCTGTTCCTGCTGAATTGTGCTTAGTACGGGGAATACCTATACTGCCATAGTTTTATGGGATCTCTCTGTACAGACTATGAGCAAACTTAGGGGACTGTTCCTGCTGAATTGTGCTTAGTACAGGGAATACCTATGCTGCCATAGTTTTATAGGATCTCTCTGTACAGACTATGAGCAAACTTAGGGACTGTTCCTGCTGAATTGTGCTTAGTACAGGGAATACCTATGTACCATAGTTTTATGGGATCTCTCTGTACAGACTATGAGCAAACTTAGGGGCTGTTCCTGCTGAATTGTGCTTAGTACAGGGAATACCTATGCTGCCATAGTTTTATGGGATCTCTCTGTACAGACTATGAGCAAACTTAGGGGCTGTTCCTGCTGAATTGTGCTTAGTACGGGGAATACCTATACTGCCATAGTTTTATGGGATCTCTCTGTACAGACTATGAGCAAACTTAGGGGACTGTTCCTGCTGAATTGTGCTTAGTACAGGGAATACCTATGTACCATAGTTTTATGGGATCTCTCTGTACAGACTATGAGCAAACTTAGGGACTGTTCCTGCTGAATTGTGCTTAGTACAGGGAATACCTATGTACCATAGTTTTATGGGATCTCTCTGTACAGACTATGAGCAAACTTAGGGACTGTTCCTGCTGAATTGTGCTTAGTACAGGGAATACCTATGTACCATAGTTTTATGGGATCTCTCTGTACAGACTATGAGCAAACTTAGGGACTGTTCCTGCTGAATTGTGCTTAGTACAGAGGAATACCTATGCTGCCATAGTTTTATGGGATCTCTCTGTTCAGACTATGAGCAAACTTAGGGACTGTTCCTGCTGAATTGTGCTTAGTACAGGGAATACCTATGTACCATAGTTTTATGGGATCTCTCTGTACAGACTATGAGCAAACTTAGGGGCTGTTCCTGCTGAATTGTGCTTAGTACAGGGAATACCTATACTGCCATAGTTTTATGGGATCTCTCTGTACAGACTATGAGCAAACTTAGGGACTGTTCCTGCTGAATTGTGCTTAGTACAGTGGAATACCTATGCTGCCATAGTTTTATGGGATCTCTCTGTTCAGACTATGAGCAAACTTAGGGACTGTTCCTGCTGAATTGTGCTTAGTACAGGGAATACCTATGCTGCCATAGTTTTATGGGATCTCTCTGTTCAGACTATGAGCAAACTTAGGGACTGTTCCTGCTGAATTGTGCTTAGTACAGGGAATACCTATGTACCATAGTTTTATGGGATCTCTCTGTACAGACTATGAGCAAACTTAGGGACTGTTCCTGCTGAATTGTGCTTAGTACAGGGAATACCTATGCTGCCATAGTTTTATGGGATCTCTCTGTACAGACTATGAGCAAACTTAGGGGCTGTTCCTGCTGAATTGTGCTTAGTACAGGGAATACCTATGTACCATAGTTTTATGGGATCTCTCTGTACAGACTATGAGCAAACTTAGGGGCTGTTCCTGCTGAATTGTGCTTAGTACAGTGGAATACCTATGCTGCCATAGTTTTATGGGATCTCTCTGTACAGACTATGAGCAAACTTAGGGACCGTTCCTGCTGAATTGTGCTTAGTACAGGGAATACCTATGTGCCATAGTTTTATGGGATCTCTCTGTACAGACTATGAGCAAACTTAGGGACTGTTCCTGCTGAATTGTGCTTAGTACAGGGAATACCTATACTGCCATAGTTTTATGGGATCTCTCTGTACAGACGATGAGCAAACTTAGGGACTGTTCCTGCTGAATTGTGCTTAGTACAGGGAATACCTATGTACCATAGTTTTATGGGATCTCTCTGTACAGACTATGAGCAAACTTAGGGACTGTTCCTGCTGAATTGTGCTTAGTACAGGGAATACCTATGCTGCCTTAGTTTTATGGGATCTCTCTGTACAGACTATGAGCAAACTTAGGGGCTGTTCCTGCTGAATTGTGCTTAGTACAGGGAATACCTATGTACCATAGTTTTATGGGATCTCTCTGTACAGACTATGAACAAACTTAGGGACTGTTCCTGCTGAATTGTGCTTAGTACAGGGAATACCTATGCTGCCATAGTTTTATGAGATCTCTCTGTACAGACTATGAGCAAACTTAGGGGCTGTTCCTGCTGAATTGTGCTTAGTACAGGGAATACCTATGTACCATAGTTTTATGGGATCTCTCTGTACAGACTATGAGCAAACTTAGGGACTGTTCCTGCTGAATTGTGCTTAGTACAGAGGAATACCTATGCTGCCATAGTTTTATGGGATCTCTCTGTACAGACTATGAGCAAACTTAGGGACTGTTCCTGCTGAATTGTGCTTAGTACAGAGGAATACCTATGCTGCCATAGTTTTATGGGATCTCTCTGTACAGACTATGAGCAAACTTAGGGACTGTTCCTGCTGAATTGTGCTTAGTACAGAGGAATACTTATGCTGCCATAGTTTTATGGGATCTCTCTGTACAGACTATGAGCAAACTTAGGGGCTGTTCCTGCTGAATTGTGCTTAGTACAGGGAATACCTATGCTGCCATAGTTTTATGGGATCTCTCTGTACAGACTATGAGCAAACTTAGGGACTGTTCCTGCTGAATTGTGCTTAGTACAGAGGAATACCTATGCTGCCATAGTTTTATGGGATCTCTCTGTACAGACTATGAGCAAACTTAGGGACTGTTCCTGCTGAATTGTGCTTAGTACAGAGGAATACCTATGCTGCCATAGTTTTATGGGATCTCTCTGTACAGACTATGAGCAAACTTAGGGGCTGTTCCTGCTGAATTGTGCTTAGTACAGGGAATACCTATGCTGCCATAGTTTTATGGGATCTCTCTGTACAGACTATGAGCAAACTTAGGGGCTGTTCCTGCTGAATTGTGCTTAGTACGGGGAATACCTATACTGCCATAGTTTTATGGGATCTCTCTGTACAGACTATGAGCAAACTTAGGGGACTGTTCCTGCTGAATTGTGCTTAGTACAGGGAATACCTATGCTGCCATAGTTTTATAGGATCTCTCTGTACAGACTATGAGCAAACTTAGGGACTGTTCCTGCTGAATTGTGCTTAGTACAGGGAATACCTATGTACCATAGTTTTATGGGATCTCTCTGTACAGACTATGAGCAAACTTAGGGGCTGTTCCTGCTGAATTGTGCTTAGTACAGGGAATACCTATGCTGCCATAGTTTTATGGGATCTCTCTGTACAGACTATGAGCAAACTTAGGGGCTGTTCCTGCTGAATTGTGCTTAGTACGGGGAATACCTATACTGCCATAGTTTTATGGGATCTCTCTGTACAGACTATGAGCAAACTTAGGGGACTGTTCCTGCTGAATTGTGCTTAGTACAGGGAATACCTATGTACCATAGTTTTATGGGATCTCTCTGTACAGACTATGAGCAAACTTAGGGACTGTTCCTGCTGAATTGTGCTTAGTACAGGGAATACCTATGTACCATAGTTTTATGGGATCTCTCTGTACAGACTATGAGCAAACTTAGGGGCTGTTCCTGCTGAATTGTGCTTAGTACAGGGAATACCTATGTACCATAGTTTTATGGGATCTCTCTGTACAGACTATGAGCAAACTTAGGGACTGTTCCTGCTGAATTGTGCTTAGTACAGGGAATACCTATGCTGCCATAGTTTTATGGGATCTCTGTACAGACTATGAGCAAACTTAGGGGACTGTTCCTGCTGAATTGTGCTTAGTACAGGGAATACCTATGCTGCCATAGTTTTTATGGGATTTCTCTGGGGAGGGGCAGCCCCCTGACATCTTTACAGTAAGTGCAATTATAACACTGATTAACACTTCTTTTTTTTAATTTGCCTCAGTACATTTAATAGGGGCCCTCATCTTAAAACTAATTTGGAATTCTAAGACGCATTGCTATTTTTCTTTGTGATTTTTGAAAATAAAAAGTATATGAAGTTTCCTTTTGGGTTGGGCTTCTTCTGGAAGTGGGAAGAAGGCGACAGGGGAAGTGGTAAACTCCGTTGCTATGGAACACTTCCTCGTCTGTTCTTATGACATCATTTCTTTAAATGATCATAGAGAGAACGTTGCGTCATACCCATGACATCATATAACACGTCGTTGGCGTCTCTACAGGGATGATGATATTGAAGTCGGAGCTGTGAGAGTGGCACCTCACTATTTGAATAGGACCCAGGTACGGCAAGTATAAGGTAATTCACTACAGCTTTTAACCCTCGATATTCGACTGGGATTTAAAATCCTTCGACTTCGATATTCGAAGTCGAAGGATTTTAGCGCAAATAGTTCGATCGAACGATTCGAAGGATTTTAATCCAACGATCGAAGGATTATCCTTCGACCAAAAAAACGTAGGAAACCCTATGGGGCCTTCCCCATAGGCTAACATTGAGTTCGGTAGCTTTTATATGGCGAACTAGGGGGTCGAAGTTTTTTCTTAAAGAGACAGTACTTCGACTATCGAATACTCGAACGATTTTTAGTTTGAATACTTCGATTCGTAGTCGAAGGTCGAAGTAGCCCATTCGATGGTCGAAGTAGCCCAAAAAACACTTCGAAATTCAAAGTTTTTTTACTTCCAATCCTTCACTTGAAGTTAGTGAATCGGCCCCTTAGTAAATGATTAAAAAGAAGGGGCAGATTAGGGGTCCCCTCTGCTGCTCCCTAAATTGGAATTTATTTGGACAAGTCCCGTTCACATTCACACGCACGTTATTATTTTGTCTTCACAAATTCAGTTATACCATGTGCGCCATGATAGCGAAGTGGGCGTGGCTTATACAAAGAAGTCTATCAATTTGGGGAGCCCTCACCCTCAAAATAACAAACCCAGAAAACCGTGACTGTAGATCAATCATTTCCCGTAAACAAAAAGAACCGAGATTCATCATTCGGGATAATTTCCATTTAAATATTCATCTTTCTGGGCGCCATCGACAACGTTCCTGTCGTTTCGGCCGCCCCTGTGAATCTGGAATTAATTCTAATAAACGCTATTTGGGAAGTGCGGGAGGAGGAGGTGCCCCTGAGTAGATTCGGCAATTATTCTCCTTCATTCAGCCACTACGTGTAGCGAGGATATAAATGGCGAGGAATCCCACTAAGTAACGCTAGCGAGGCCTCCGTGAGGGCAGACTCCATAAATACATACAAAATTAACATTTTAATCAGTGAAGTCGTTTTGGCCCCTAATCTATTTTTATGAAGGTATAAATTTTTAATCTGACGCCAGTGCCAGTCTCTTCGCTTTGTACGAGGGACGTTCATTAACGACCCCTCTGCTTTATACAGTCCCCCATCTCTCTCCAACCCTCCTTATATAACTGTCTCCCTCCTCATATATCTATATACATTATGTACCTCTGAGTATCACTCATATATTATAAGGGATAATGTACCCCCTACTGTAAATGATAAGGATATTAGAAGTCACTGAGGGGTTGTTCTGTGACCATATTAAGGCACAAGGCTGCAGGCTGAGTTATACAGGGAACTCTGAGTATCACTCATGTATTATAAGGGATAATGTACCCCCTACTGTAAATGATAAGGATATTAGAAGTCACTGAGGGGTTGTTCTGTGACCATATAAAGGCACAAGGTTGCAGGCTGAGTTATACAGGGAACTCTGAGTATCACTCATGTATTATAAGGGATAATGTACCCCCTACTGTAAATGATAAGGATATTAGAAGTCACAGAGGGGTTGTTCTGTGACCATATAAAGGCACAAGGCTGCAGGCTGAGTTATACAGGGAACTCTGAGTATCACTCATGTATTATAAGGGATAATGTACCCCCTACTGTAAATGATAAGGATATTAGAAGTCACTGAGGGGTTGTTCTGTGACCATATAAAGGCACAAGGCTGCAGGCTGAGTTATACAGGGAACTCTGAGTATCACTCATGTATTATAAGGGATAATGTACCCCCTACTGTAAATGATAAGGATATTAGAAGTCACTGAGGGGTTCCGTGAATATATAAAGATACAAGATTTTATACAGGTGATGGAATTCCAAGGTAACTTAATATTTTACAACAGGGGGTGCATTATTTATTATAATACACAAGTTTCAGTGATTTCTTCGCTGGTTTCCTATTTGTTCCCCTTTAAAGTGTTTGCATGGAACTGTTATAATCCCGTAGCCTTAATGTGAGACATGAGAGATGGAAAGAGAGGAAGACGACGGTTACAGCCACAAATAGCCCCGACGTGTGAAGAGAGAGGCCGGAGGCGGACGCATTTCATACCCTGGCGTTTCGCATGCAGTAAAATCCTCAGCTGAAAGCTTTAGCTCCAACGCCATAAAGTGTGAGGCTGACGTGTCATAAAGGGGAGACGTGCCCAACACATGACTTGTCTCTGTCTGTCACTTTGTATCAGCCAATCTGTTCCTGGGAAATAAACGCCTCCGCCCAATACAATGTTCATCACAGGCGCTGCCTTTCTGGGACAAACTGTCCATTTAAAGGGGAACTGACACAGCGATAAACATAGGTTTAAGATTTCTTTTATAAAAATATGTTCTAGTTTTTGACGAGATATTATTAAAGGGTCAAAGAAGGGGAGACCAGCCAGGGGCCCCATAGGCAGGAGCCTAGCCCTCCTCTTCTTTAAAGTTATATATAGGGTTATATAGTACAAAATATTAATTTTTGTTTTTTTATGTTGAAATTTCTTCAAATTCTTCTAAATGACCTCAGGGTTTTAATGATCCCAGAAATAGCAGTGAAATATAAACAGATGTGGGCTTGAAAGGGTTAAATCCACTCTGCGACACTTCTTTTATTAGAAACCGGTAAAATGCAACGACTCCAAGTGTCACTTCTTCCTGACAGAGGAGCTTCCAATCTCTTCTGACACATCCCATGTTCCCACAGTCCCACGTGTTCTTATTAGAGACGCCGAGAGCAGGGACTTATTCCTCTAACATGTAAATTCCTCCATTCACTGGAATTCACCTCTATCTCTGTCATTCCCATTTACCTGTTTTATAGGCACAGCCCCCCATATTTCCTCTGTCACCCCCGTATCATATATGTACATAATGTAAGTGTATAATATATAGGCACAGCCCCCCATATTTCCTCTGTCACCCCCGTATCATATATGTACATAATGTAAGTGTATAATATATAGGCACAGCCCCCCATCTTTCCTCTGTCACCCCCATATCATATATGCACATAATGTAAGTGTATAATATATAGGCACAGCCCCCCATCTTTCCTCTGTCACCCCCATATCATATATGCACATAATGTAAGTGTATAATATATAGGCACAGCCCCCCATATTTCCTCTGTCACCCCCATATCATATATGCACATAATGTAAGTGTATAATATATAGGCACAGCCCCCCATCTTTCCCCTGTCACCCCCATATCATATACGCACATAATGTAAGTGTATAATATATAGGCACAGCCCCCCATCTTTCCTCTGTCACCCCCATATCATATATGCACATAATGTAAGTGTATAATATATAGGCACAGCCCCCCATCTTTCCCCTGTCACCCCCATATCATATATGCACATAATGTAAGTGTATAATATATAGGCACAGCCCCCCCATCTTTCCTCTGTCACCCCCATATCATATATGCACATAATGTAAGTGTATAATATATAGGCACAGCCCCCCATCTTTCCTCTGTCACCCCCATATCATATATGCACATAATGTAAGAGTATAATATATAGGCACAGCCCCCCATCTTTCCTCTGTCACCCCCATATCATATATGCACATAATGTAAGTGTATAATATATAGGCACAGCCCCCCATCTTTCCCCTGTCACCCCCATATCATATATGCACATAATGTAAGTGTATAATATATAGGCACAGCCCCCCATCTTTCCTCTGTCACCCCCATATCATATATGCACATAATGTAAATGTATAATATATAGGCACAGCCCCCCATCTTTCCCCTGTCACCCCCATATCATATATGCACATAATGTAAGTGTATAATATATAGGCACAGCCCCCCATCTTTCCCCTGTCACCCCCTTATCATATATGCACATAATGTAAGTGTATAATATATAGGCACAGCCCCCCATCTTTCCTCTGTCACCCCCATATCATATATGCACATAATGTAAGTGTATAATATATAGGCACAGCCCCCCATCTTTCCCCTGTCACCCCCATATCATATATGCACATAATGTAAGTGTATAATATATAGGCACAGCCCCCCATCTTTCCCCTGTCACCCCCATATCATATACGCACATAATGTAAGTGTATAATATATAGGCACAGCCCCCCATCTTTCCCCTGTCACCCCCATATCATATATGCACATAATGTAAGTGTATAATATATAGGCACAGCCCCCCATCTTTCCCCTGTCACCCCCATATCATATACGCACATAATGTAAGTGTATAATATATAGGCACAGCCCCCCATCTTTCCCCTGTCACCCCCATATCATATATGCACATAATGTAAGTGTATAATATATAGGCACAGATATACCCCCATCTTTCCTCTGTCACCCCCATATCATATATGCACATAATGTAAGTGTATAATATATAGGCACAGCCCCCCATCTTTCCTCTGTCACCCCCATATCATATATGCACATAATGTAAGTGTATAATATATAGGCACAGCCCCCCATCTTTCCTCTGTCACCCCCATATCATATATGCACATAATGTAAGTGTATAATATATAGGCACAGCCCCCCATCTTTCTTCTGTCACCCCCATATCTTACATTACCTTCTCCAGTGAGAACTAATTATGATTCCAGCTGCCTAATTGGTTGAGAGCTGTCCATGGTACTAAATCCAGCCAATCAGAATTATCCATGTTATCAAACATTACCAGACCAATAACATGAGAGCTATCCATGGTACCAAAACTGATAAAGACACACATGAACTCTCCACGGCGTGGGCTCAGTTACATGGCAGTGGTATGGCTTGGACCAAATCCAGATCAGTCATTGCAAAGAAAAGTCTGAAAAGACAGGGTATTAGGGGATTCTGGGAGATGTAGTCCAACAGGTCTGCAGACTTTGGTTATAGTCTCTCAATTTGGGTCTCAACTGCGCCACCGGATTTCACAATTGATTGGTTTTGACCCTTTCTGTTCCATTTCCAATTCTATGTACACTCAGTGGTCCCAAAAGGGTTACAGAGTCGTTCAATTAATAATTATTAATTAACATTTCTGCTTTAAGACTGGAAAACTCTATTGGATTGGATCCCATTCTCTTTGGGTTGGTCACGTATGTTCTCCTGTATATCACAGACTGGAGATCACCCCCAGCTGTCACCGTGTGATTCTGCCTGTGCCGTATCTCCTTACTACACGCTGAGCGGGGGACCCAGTGGTGCTTGTCAGATGAAACACCTGCCAGTCTGAATATCTAACTGTCACATTATGGGCTTCTCTGGCACCAGCTATTTCTGGGCAAACACCAAACTGCTCTGTCGTTTCCTACAACTTTTCTCCCTTTTTCACAATAGTCCGGCTGGACTTTAGCACATGTGTGTGTGATCTCATATGTTAAATGTCATTGACAATATAAATAACAGGGTAGAGTAGAGTGCAAGCTCTGTGGGGATTGGGCCGCTCTACTGCAGAAATATTTTTCATGTTCCATAAGAAATAATTATACAAGTGTTACCTTGACTCCCCTCCCTGAAATGCTCTTCCTTTCCTCGCACATCATATTACACACAGCAAACCCCCCTCTAAACTGTTAGCTCATGTGCACCAATTGTGCCGACCACACGACACTTGTAATTCACTATTGGCTTGGATCTCCCATTACTCTCTGAGGATGGTTCAAGAACATCCAACTGATTGAGTCTTTGAGCCAACAGGCAACACGTAATAAACTGTAATGTCACTTTGGGGGGGGGAGGTGCAAATAAGGGGTCAGTTGGATGCACTAAACCCTGCACATGTTGCCCTTTAAATTTAATGTAGGCAGAAAGGGCAGATGGAATCAGTAAAGGACAGCGAGGGTAAGATGGTGACAGTTGGGAAAGGTAGTGACAGTAGATTAGAGAGGTATTAGTTAGGAAAGATTAAGATAGTAGAACAAGATGGAGGCAGTAGTGCAAGATCTGCTGTCTCCATCTTGCCTTACTGTCTCCAACTTGTCCTACTGTCTCCATCTTGCCCTACTGTCTCCATCTTGTCCTACTGTCTCCGTCTTGTTCTACTGGCTCCGTCATACCCTACTGTCTCCATCTTGCCCTACTGTCTCCATCTTGCCCTCCGGTCTCCATTTTGTCCTACTGTCTCCTTCTTGTCCTACTGTCTCCGTCTTCTCCTACTGTCTCCATCTTGTCCTACTGTCCCCATCTTATTCTACTGGCTCCATCTTGCCCCACTGTCTCACTACTGTCTCCATTGTGTCCTACTGTCTCCATCTTGCCCAGCTGTCTCCATCTTGCCCAACTGTCTCCATCTTGCCCTACTGTCTCCATCTTGTCCTACTGTCTCCATCTTATTATACTGGTTCCGTCATACCCTACTGTCTCCATCTTGCCCTACTGTCTCCATCTTGCCCTACTGTCTCCATCTTGCCCTACTGTCTCCATCTTGCCCTCCGGTCTCCTTCTTGTCCTACTGTCCCCATCTTATTCTACTGGCTCCATCTTGCCCCACTGTCTCACTACTGTCTCCATTGTGTCCTACTGTCTCCATCTTGCCCAGCTGTCTCCATCTTGCCCAACTGTCTCCATCTTGCCCTACTGTCTCCATCTTGTCCTACTGTCTCCATCTTATTATACTGGTTCCGTCATACCCTACTGTCTCCATCTTGCCCTACTGTCTCCATCTTGCCCTACTGTCTCCATCTTGCCCTACTGTCTCCATCTTGCCCTCCGGTCTCCTTCTTGTCCTACTGTCCCCATCTTATTCTACTGGCTCCATCTTGCCCCACTGTCTCACTACTGTCTCCATCTTGTCCTACTGTCTCTGTCTTGTCCTACTGTCTCCATCTTACCCTACTGTCTCCATCATATCCTACTGTCTCCATAATGTTCTACTGGCTCTATCTTGCCCTACTGTCTCCATCTTGTCCTACTGTCACTATCGTTTTCTACTGTCTCCATCTTGTCCTACCGTCTCTCAGTTACATGTAATATACCGCACTCTACAACCTCCAGCTGTTGCTGTACAAGTTTAATGAATATGAATTGAGCAGGAGTTGTGAGAAAAGACAAACGAAATACTTGACTGTGTTCTTGCCAAACAAACCAGATCCAGGGCTCATTTACTATGGGTATGGGGCTCGTGCTGAAGTGGTAACTAGTAAATATGAAGCAGCTAAAATGCAGCACAATATTTGCATTCTGCACGGGGGGGGGGTGTAATTGTCAGAGCTGTGACCAAGCGCAGGAACAAAGGACAACAAAAGTCATTATGTTCCAGGTCATGCGTAGGACGGAGTCATGAATGATGGGCCTGACGGATCAGCCACAGAAACTTACCAAGGCGACCGGGAGTAGAAAGAAAAGAACAACCTGTCAGGCAAAGCATCCTGGGAAATAAATTGCCCTTTATATCTGATTCCAAAGATCCTGTCCTGGTCCTGCTTCTAAAATCAATAATTCCCTCTTGCCCCCACCAAGTTTTATATATTTTATTTAACATTTTATTACATAATCATTTTGTATTAATAGCAAGTACAATAAAGTCCTATTATTATTATTATTATTATCATTAATAACCATCATTAACATCCATAGGCATGTCATATAGTTCAAAAGTGGACTTTACCTTTTTATTTGTGCAACACCAGCAGACCACAGAGGGTTAAGTTAGAAAGAATCAATAAATAAATGATTTTTATCGACTGGTCATTTTTGAGATTATTATTATTATTGCTGTCAATATTATTATTATTTAAATTCATTAAACATACATTTTTCATAAATTTTGTATATGCATTTTATTATTATTATTATTATTATTATTATTATTATTATTATTACATGCATGTTTAAAACATTGCAAAAAAATTTTAATGAATTCATTTTTTTTTTTAACACAAAAGTGTTAACTTTTTTGTTTTTTTTTGTTATAAAAAGCAAGTTCTTTTATCAATATTCTGGTGAAGATAAATCATGAATTATTTAAAATATTCAAATGAAGCAGTTTTTTTTTCACTTTTTCTTTTTCACGGTTGATCGTCGGCGGGAAACAAAGGGTTAAGTTGAATTGAATATTCCATTCTGGGGGTATATAGATAGATAGATAGATAGATATATACAAGGAGCGGATAATCTCCCAGGGCTGCAGCTGCAGTCACATTGGAGGAGGAGGAGGAGGAGGAGGAGGAGGAAGAATTACAAAAGAAAATAAAAGAATAATCCTGTTTATAGAAATTGCCAGGGAGCAAATGTTGGGGGCACAGGGGGTTCATGGTCAATCCTACGGCAGTTTTTCACTTTGTTTATATTTTTGTGTTTGTTTGGAACCCCCTGTAAATTTCACCCCATCCCCCACTTTAACCTTGGTTCCTTCCTCCTCCTCCTCCTCCTCCTCGGATGCCCCTTTCCATTTCATGGCTCGCTGGTGAAACTCTTCCACTCGTCCCTCCGACCTGCTTTGTTCCCCTCGTCGTTTTTTGGCTTCAGCTCAAGGTCTCCACTTTCATTGAGCTCCAAACTGGCGTTGCCATGTTGATAAATGCTTCCCCTTTAAGGCTTGATACCTGCTCCATGCCGACGGCGTTCCACATGTTCCCTCTTGAAAGAAGATCAGAGCAGACCCCTAGAATAAACATCAACCATTAAAAAAAATGGGGGGCGGAGCCAATATCTGATAAATTCGCCGTAGTGGACGCCGGCGACTCTTGTTTGCGGAGGAAGTTGAAGAAGTGAGAAGAGGAACGTCGCAAACAACATAGGCCCAAATTCACTAAGAATCGACGTTGCGCCAGACGTATTTTCGCCAGCGCTCCGCAAATTCACTAAAAACCGAAGTTGCGCACAGGGGTAGCGTAAGTTTTTGAAGTTGCTCTAGTGTTAATTCGCCAAGCCAAGCAAAGTTTCGCTAGCGATGGTTAATTTGCATACGGCGCGAAATTCAAATTTCAATGGAGGAACACGTATCTACACTACAAATGCCTAGAAAACCTTCAAATCAGCAAATAAAAATGTTATTTTGCCCTACACATGTGCCCACTGTCTAGGTAAATTGCCATGAGTCAGGAAATGTAGGGGGGAAGGAGGGGAGCCCCAAAAAGTTTTTCGATCTTTTTCAGCCTATCACCCATCATGTAGAAAACACGCCAGCGTTTTTTGGGACTTCGAAAATTTTTTGACTTTTTTGGAAACAATCCCTATCTACTCTATTGCGCTTCGCCAGGTCTGAGGTGGCGAAGGAAGTCTAGCGTAAAAGGTAGCGTTCAGTACACTGCGCAAGTTAGTGAATTTGCGTAGTTACGTCGCTAGCGAAAATTCGCCTGGCGTAAGGGTGTGAAGTAACACTATCGAAACTACGCCAGCGTTCATTAGTGAATTTGCGCAGTAGCGAAAATGCCAAACGCTAGCGAATTAACGCTAGCGTTCGGCACTTTGCGGCTTAGTGAATTTGCGCCTATAGTCTTTCCAGCAGCACAAATTTTATTCCCTTCGGATTTATTCGGAAATTGGATTTTTTTATTTGTGGATTTTTTCTTCTTGGTTAAAACTTATTTCAATGGCATTTTGGACATTATCGGGGTTATTTAATAAAAGGCACTAAGTTTGTCCAGGTGCAATAACCCATAGCAACCAATCAGCAGGTAGCATTTACTGGTCACTAAGTAAAAGTAGGGATGCACCGAATCCACTATTTTAGATTCGGCCGAACCCCCGAATCCTTCACAAAAGATTCGGCCGAATACCGAACCGAATCCGAACCCTAATTTGCATATGCAAATTAGGGGTGGGAAGGGGAAAACATTTTTTACTTCCTTGTTTTGTGACAAAACGTCACGCAATTTCCCTACCCGACCCTAATTTGCATATGCAAATTAGGATTCGGTTCGGCCAGGCAGAAGGATTCGGCCGGCTCCGAATCCTGCTGAAAAAGGCCGAATCCCGAACCGAATCCTGGATTCGGTGCATCCCTAAGTAAAAGGCACTAAGTTTGCCCCAGAGCAGCAACCCATAGCAACCAATCAGCAGGTAGCATTTACAGGTCACTAGTGATGGGCGAATCTGTCCCATTTTGCTTCGCCGAAAAAAAAAACGGTGAAAAAATTGTGAAAGATTTGTGAAACGCACCAAAGTCAATGGACGTCCGAATAATTTCGACGTGCGACGATTTTGACGCGAGGAACAATTTTAATACGTGCAACTATTTTGTTCAAACACATTAAAGTCAAATGGCGTCCGAATAATTTTGAAGCGCAACAATTTTGACGCAAGGAACAACTTGAATTTGTGTAACTATTTTGTTCAAATCGATTAAAGTCAACGGGCGTCCGAATAATTTTAACGCGCAACAATTTGAATACGTGCGAGAATATGCGCATATTTATTTGCAGGAAATTCGCAGAGAATCCAGGCCTGGCGGATTTATTTGCCCATCACTACTGGTCACCTGTTTAAATGCAAATATCTTACTGGTTGCTATGGGTTACTGCTCCTGGGAAAACCTTTTGTTACATTTGGGTGTATATCATAATATAATATACAGAATTTAGTAAATAATTTGTCATTTTATTATATATATATATAAATATATACACATATACGTGTGTGTTTTTTATTTTTTTTATAAAGGGGTTTTTATTAATAAGTACATATTAATTGATTATTTATGTTTATGACGACCTTCCCAAACAGGCCTGTGACATCAGCAAAGGACCCGCGGGATCCGTGAGCGATGGGTAATTACCGGCTGACTGGGGAACAAGTAATAATTAGCCGCTAACATCGCCTTTGATCTCACTGACGACGAAAAAAAAGATTAAGTGATCAAAACATATAATTACAAAAGAGCAGATTGTGGTTTTGAAGTTCGCTATTGAACCCCCTTACCAGTCACTGTTTGTGTTGTGTTTCCCGTTGTTACATTGTATCGGGAGTAAACACCGCGGATTCTGTTTACAAACAAAGTGGAAATGAAATGTTTTTATGATACGCATTGTGACGTCACTGCAACATTCTCATAATAGATCGTGGGGTACGGCAGGGTGGAGGGAGGACACAATCAGGGTGCCAGAACATTTTTTCATTGGGGTAAGGGTTGGACTGGGGTGTCCAGGCCCCACTAGGGCTGCCATCTCAGGGGCCCCCAAACCCCCTTGTGAGCCCCAGCAGAGGATGTACCCACCGCCACAACTCCCCGAAACATCTACCTTTGACTTTTGACCTTTGCCAACAAGAGATCAGGGGCCACAAGGGCCACGTTCTACCCAGTCCGACCATGATTGGGGACCATTTTACATTGGAAATTTATATTATGAGGGACCCATGAATACTGATGGCAGCCTTGAACTGTTGGAATATGGGATGTTCTGAGCAACTTCTGTTTTATACCATCTCGGCTGGTGCTCAGTAACAGTCACAACTACCATAGATGTAGTGTGGGTATCAAAAGGCATAGGTCATGTAATTATTGCGTTATAGTCCCACCCACTGCTTGAGTCACAGACTCCCTGCTCCTCCCCTGTAAGCTGCCATCAGAGTTATCTAGCCCCACCCACTGCTTGAGTCACAGACTCCCTGCTCCTCCCCCTGTAAACTACCATCGGAACGATCTAGTCCCACCCACTGCTTGAGTCACATACTCCTTGCTCCTCCACTGTAAACTGCCATCAGAGTTATCTAATCCCACCCTCTGCCTGAGTCACAGACTCCATGTCCCGCCCCTAGATGTCACAGCCTTCTAGTCCAGTGCCCAGATCCTCCCATACTCACCTTTTCCCACAATTCCTTTCAGCCAGATGAGTGATGTATAAGCTGTGGGGGCCCCAGCGGTGCAGGAGCCCATCTCCTTGAAGTCGTTAATTCTCTTTTTGTCATGATAATCAGCGGGAGGCTTTTGTGCCGTAATCCAATTATAAGAGACCTTTCTCCACTCGGCCGGTGAATTGGAATATTTCAATCGCTTCTCGTTCTCCGAGAATAATGAACTCTCAGCGATGACTGAATGGAAATCCCATTAATTACCTATGTCAGTCTGTCATGTGATATTAATATCTAACGACTTGGGGGAAATAGTTACTGATTTGTTTCACCCCTTTACAGTAGGTGCAAAGAGTCGCCAGGCTGGACGGGTGGTGAGAATTAGGGTGGATGAGCCCCAGAGCACCTAGAATGGGTGTAAAGGAATTTACTAACTGAGACCTAAATACAAGGGGAGAGGGGTGGGGGGTCTTTATCCCTCTATGATCATTGTAAGCAGCAGTCCTGTCCTGCTTTATGGCAGCTGAGATTCTAGCTATCTGTATAACAGAACATTCTGTCCCAGTGGCTGCACAGATCCTATCTGATCCCCATTGTAAGCAGCAGTCCTGTCCTGCTTTATGGCAGCTGAGATTCTAGCTATCTGTATAACAGAACATTCTGTCCCAGTGGCTGCACAGATCCTATCTGATCCCCATTGTAAGCAGCAGTCCTGTCCTGCTTTATGGCAGCTGAGATTCTAGGTATCTGCATAACAGAACATTCTGTCCCAGTGGCTGCACAGATCCTATCTGATCCCCATTGTAAGCAGCAGTCCTGTCCTGCTTTATGGCAGCTGAGATTCTAGCTATCTGTATAACAGAACATTCTGTCCCAGTGGCTGCACAGATCCTATCTGATCCCCATTGTAAGCAGCAGTCCTGTCCTGCTTTATGGCAGCTGAGATTCTAGCTATCTGTATAACAGAACATTCTGTCCCAGTGGCTGCACAGATCCTATCTGATCCCCATTGTAAGCAGCAGTCCTGTCCTGCTTTATGGCAGCTGAGATTCTAGCTATCTGTATAACAGAACATTCTGTCCCAGTGGCTGCACAGATCCTATCTGATCCCAATTGTAAGCAACAGTCCTGTCCTGCTTTATGGCAGCTGAGATTCTAGC
This sequence comes from Xenopus petersii, assembly GCA_038501925.1. Lineage (NCBI taxonomy): Eukaryota > Metazoa > Chordata > Amphibia > Anura > Pipidae > Xenopus > Xenopus petersii. The sequence goes on along the minus strand of CM076676.1, from coordinate 2,881,012 downwards.
TATCTGTATAACAGAACATTCTGTCCCAGTGGCTGCACAGATCCTATCTGATCCCCATTGTAAGCAACAGTCCTGTCCTGCTTTATGGCAGCTGAGATTCTAGCTATCTGTATAACAGAACATTCTGTCCCAGTGGCTGCACAGATCCTATCTGATCCCCAGTGGAAGAGGTGGTGTATCAGTGAGCTCTGTAAATGTCTGGAACAAGCCCAGGCCCTGCTAGGGCTGGTCGGGCTACCAGGAAAACTGAGGCCCAGGCTTTGGGGCCTAGCCATGTGGCTGAAGTTTCAAGGCCAAGGCTAAGATCCTCATCTGCTGGGACCCCAACAACACCTCGGGGGAAAACCAGCAGTGAGAGTGAGATGGAGGTGGAGAAGTTTGTGGCTGAGAGCAGGAGGCAGAAGCAAAGAAGCGCAGCAGCAGCTCGTGCTCAGGAGGTGGAAGCCCGCAGAGGTGCCCCACAGGGAAGGATCAAACCCCTGGAGCAGCAAAGACTGAGCTTCTGGTTAAAGTGGATGGAAAGCAAAGTAAACAAATGCAAGGAAAACAAAGAATGGCTACTGATGAAGGAATAAAGCACAAAGGTATGGAAACACAATCTGTACCTTTAATTGTAAATGAACTGCCAATAGTGAGTGTGGATGTGTCTGGGGAACAACCTGTGTCTGTATCACAAACTGATATTAATGTAAAGCATAAAGAAACTGTGCAGAAGAAATTAAACCTTGGTCAAAATCCCCCCCAGAAGTGTGTGACTGGGGCCTGTGAGCAGCAGGGAATCCAGGGCTGTGCTGAGAAACAAGCAGAGGCTCCACTGTGTGAGCTGGAATCAGTTGGCCAGGTGGGGGAGGAGTCAGGTGCAGCAATTAACCCTCCAGTGTATGTGTTACAGCCGACTTGCCAAGAGACTGAGACCCCAGATACAGCTGCCAGACCTTGCACTGGTGTTGTATGTAAAGCACAAGAGCCAGTACAGGAGCCCAGTTTATGCAAACTCGGCAAAGCACATAGACTGTGTGGAGAGGGGTTGACTGAAGAGAAGGTACTGTCTCTTAAAGGTACAGACACAAAAGAACCAAAAATTAAAGGCAAAGTTAAAGAAACGCTAACTGCTGAAAAAGTAGCTGAAGCCTTAAAGGAACTAGCCACCTTGTAAAATAAAAAGAAAAAACTGCAGTTGGCAATCAAATCTGTAACTCATGTGTTAGCAATTTCTGAAGGCGACATGAAAGAATTAAATGCAAGGAAGAGAGATGAGTTAAGGGGTGAACTTGCTGATATTGATTTTCAAATAAGTGAGCTGTATAAAGATGTCGGTCCATGGAAAGAGATCTACCAAAATAAACAACGATTTGAAACAATGGGATCTAATATCCGTGGTTCTGTATCAAAGCCTGTTCTGCAGAAATCCTACCAAGCAAGTACATCCAATAGCCCCGGCTCATCCGAGAGTGAAACGGAGTTTATCAAACCGTTACCCCCAAAAATGCAAAGGGACAGAGGAAAGGTAAACTGGCAAAACATGGCTTTTGATCAGAAAGATGTGGATAATCAGGAAAAGAGCAAATCTGTAATTAAAACCTTTAAAGTAAATAAACAGAAACAAGATCTGCCGATTGAAAGATCTTTTGAGTTATCATCGGATCAAGATTTTCCAGATTTACCAAAGGTTAAAGGCAAACTTAATGTGAAGTCATCATGCAAGTCTGCTTCTGTGAGAAGTGAGAATCAGCATGAAGGAGTCCTGGAAGCAGGAGAAGAAAGTGAAATGGAAGTTTCAACAAAATCATCTCCAAATGTGAAAGAGAGTGGTGCGATGGAGATCGGTGCAATGGAGAACGGCACAGTGGAAAGTGACACAATGGAGATTGGCGCAATGGAGAGTGGTGCAGTAAAGATCGCTGCAATGGAGATCGGCACAGTGGAGATCGGTGCAATGGAGATCGGCGCATTGGAGAGTGGCACAGTGGAGAGTGGCACAGTGGAGATTGGCGCAATGGAGAGTGGTGCAGTGGAGATTGGCGCAATGGAGAGTGGTGCAGTGGAGATCGGTGCAATGGAGATCGGCGCAGTGGAGATTGGCGCAGTGGAGATCGGTGCAATGGAGATCGGCGCAATGGAGATCGGCGTACTGGAGAGTGGCGCAGTGGAGAGTGGTTTGAATGGTGTGATGGGTGAAGGGGTGCAAGGAAGGAGCTGTGAGAGTGAAAGAGTGGAAGTGCAAGTGAATGGGAATGCAGGTAACCCTTCTACTAGGGAATTAGTAGGTAATAGGCAAGTTCAGGTGGATCAGACAGAAACAGCTTTTGTAGAAGTAGAATCAATCCAAGTAGGTGGTGATACTGTACAAAGAAACCCTGCATCCTTTTGGGAGAAAAGAAGGTTGTTCCCAGTTCCAGATTTGTCAGACAATGAGCCCTTTAAGAGAAAGAACTGGGTTAAGATAAAGTGGGATGGTACTAAAGAGGATGCCCCCCCCAGGCGCTTTATTGTAAGATCCCTCATATTAGATGGAATGGGGTTCTCACCAGATGACTTATCGGCCGTTATGGCACAGACAGAGATTGATTTTGATGTTACATTTAAATTGCCAGAAGCATTAGACCATTTCTGGAAGATATACAATGTACAAAAGAGAGCAGGTCATCAAAACTGGGATGATTTAGTGGTCATACCGATGACTAAACCAGAAACCAAAAATATAACAATAGTCATGAAAAATGATGCAATTCCCCAGGAGGACATTTTGGTTTGGTTACGGCGCCAGTGCACTGTTTTGACTCCTTTAATTAAAATATATGATGAAGACAATGTCTGGGCAGGTGCTTGGCGCACGCAGGTGAAGTTAGAAGTAGTAGGCAATGTACCAACTCATCTGCCCAATTCTTTCTTCATAGGCAAGGAGAAAGGTACATGCTTTTATGTTGGCCAGCCGCGCCGATGCTTTAAATGTGGGGCTGGAAATCATTTGGCAAGAGCTTGTAAAGTTCTAAAATGTGCACTTTGTAATGCGACAGGCCATGAGGCAGAAAGCTGTGACCGAGTCAGGTGCAATTTGTGCAACAGAATGGGCCATTCCCATAGAAGGTGCCCTGAAGCCTACCACAATATTGTCAAACTGTTCCCTGAGATAGATCGGGAAATGAGAAGGGAAATGCAGCCGGTGGGAGGAGAAAGAGAAAAGGAACAGGACACAGAGCCGCCCCTATCACAGGAAGGTGTTTCCAAAAAACAAAGAGCTAAACAACCTGTAAATAGTCAGAAAAGAGGAAAGAGGCCAGAAAAGGAGGTAAGAGGGAAGGACGTTAAGGCTGCAAGTGAAGAGAATGTGGAAGGAGAAGGTTGGAAAATCTATCAAAAGAGAAAAACAAAACAAAAATATGCCCATCAGCTTGATCCAGGAGAAGGTGGCTCAGAGGTACTTACATTCTCACTCAGTACTGGGAATAAATTCTCAGTCCTAGACATTGAGTCCTGGGGTGATAGGGCAGAAAAGGAAGAACGAGAGGAGTTTGAGAGGTTGGAGAAGGAAGAAGGGACAGAGAATGAGGGAGAGCAAAGAGAGTTGGAGCCTGAGCTTATGGAAATCCAACTGGCTTCAAAAAAGAGAACTAGAGAAGGTGGTGAACAGCCAGTGAGTAAAAAAGGTATAGGAGGCACTGCAGATATTTCCCAAAATCCAGTGGAAAGTTTAGCTGGTGATGCAGATGAGGGTCAGTTTCCCTTTGGGCCCCAGGTAAAAAGATATGGAGACAAGGCTGACTCTTCAGCAAAAGAAAGAAGGAGTAAAATTTTGCCAAAAGTACATGATGGCGTTGTCTCCAATTAGATTTCTTGCCTCAAATGGTTGTAGCATTAAAGTCCAGAGGTCTAGGTTTCTGGCTTTTGAAAGTTTGGCAAACTCAAGCGCAGAGGTGTTTTTCCATCAGGAGACCCGACTTATTTGTATCATTTATATCTTAGCCTGTGTGAATGTAAAGCTTTGTGTATGGAGAAAGGGAGGAGGGTGGTGTGACGGCCTAATAATAGGAAGTCGGACTTGGGACTTTGTGGTCGGGTTGAACATCTATTTCATGGACAGAAGGACTCTGAGAAAGTTTTGTATGATGGGAAACCTGAAAAATGATTAACTTTTTATGAAAATGGTCTGAATATTTAGTTTCTTTCTGAATTGAAAGTAATATTGTATTTGTTAAGTTTTCACTAATAAAAAAATTCCTATCTGATCCCCATTGTAAGCAGCAGTCCTGTCCTGCTTTATGGCAGCTGAGATTCTAGCTATCTGTATAACAGAACATTCTGTCCCAGTGGCTGCACAGATCCTATCTGATCCCCATTGTAAGCAGCAGTCCTGTCCTGCTTTATGGCAGCTGAGATTCAAGGATACTATACATACAATAAATATGTCCAGCAGACAGGAATGGGTTAAGAATGAGGGAAATTATTATTGAAATGTATGAGTCCCATTAGCTGCAAATAAAGTGGCTGATTAGTAAGGAAGGTTGGTTTATGGCAGAGACACACTGTGCAATCACCATTCTGACTCCTTAACTCAATCACAGGGATCTTTATTAAATTGTCCCAGTGATAATCGCTCGTAATATCTCAGAATCAATAGAACGCACTGTGGAAATGAGGCCCAGCTCTGCCTGATGCTGATAAACAATAGAGAAAAACAATCTCACTATAAGTCATTAGTTACATCAGAGCTGCCCGATATGCGACTCACAAGATATTGTCGCTGTAGAACTGCAGCTTTAATCTGGGTGCTAACATTTTACCCAGAATTCAAGATAGGACTGTTGAATAAGATGGAGACAGTAGGACAAGCTGGAGACAGTAGGACAAGATGGAGACAGTAGGACAAGATGGAGACAGTAGGACAAGATGGAGACAGTAAGACAAGATGGAGACAGTAGGACAAGATGGAGACAGTAGGGCAAAATGGAGACAGTAGGACAAGATGGAGACAGTAAGGCAAGATAAAGACAGTAGGACAAGATGGAGACAGTAGGGCAAAATGGAGACAGTAGGACAAGATGGAGACAGTAAGGCAAGATAAAGACAGTAGGACAAGATGGAGACAGTAGGGCAAAATGGAGACAGTAGGACAAGATGGAGACAGTAAGGCAAGATAAAGACAGTAGGACAAGATGGAGACAGTAGGGCAAGATGGAGACAATAGAGCAAAATGGAGACATTAGGGCAAGAAGGAGACAGTAGGGCAAGATGAAGACAGTAGGACAAGATGGAGACAGTAGGACAAGATGGAGACAGTAGGGCAAGATGAAGACAGTAGGACAAGATGGAGACAGTAGGACAAGATGGAGACAGTAGGACAAGATGGAGACAGTAGGGCAAGATGAAGACAGTAGGACAAGATGGAGACAGTAGGGCAAAATGGAGACAGTAGGACAAGATGGAGACAGTAAGGCAAGATAAAGACAGTAGGACAAGATGGAGACAGTAGGGCAAAATGGAGACAGTAGGACAAGATGGAGACAGTAAGGCAAGATAAAGACAGTAGGACAAGATGGAGACAGTAGGGCAAGATGGAGACAATAGAGCAAAATGGAGACATTAGGGCAAGAAGGAGACAGTAGGGCAAGATGAAGACAGTAGGACAAGATGGAGACAGTAGGACAAGATGGAGACAGTAGGGCAAAATGGAGACAGCAGGGCAAGATGGAGACAGTAGGACAAGATGGAGACAGTAAGGCAAGATAAAGACAGTATGACAAGATGGAGACAGTAGGGCAAGATGGAGACAGCAGAGCAAGATGGAGACAGCAAGGGAAGAAGGAGACAGTAGGACAAGATGGAGACAGCAGGGGAAGAAGGAGACAGTAGGACAAGATGGAGACAGTAGGACAAGATGGAGACAGCAGGGGAAGATGGAGACAGTAGGGCAAGATGGAGACAGTAGGACAAGATGGAGACAGCAGGGGAAGGAGATAGTAGGACAAGATGGAGACAGCAGGGAAAGATGGAGACAGTAGGACAAGATGGAGACAGTAGGACAAGATGGAGACAGCAGGGGAAGGAGATAGTAGGACAAGATGGAGACAGTAGGGAAAGATGGAGACAGTAGGGCAAGATGGAGACAGTAGGACAAGATGGAGACAGCAGGGGAAGGAGATAGTAGGACAAGATGGAGACAGCAGGAAAGATGGAGACAGTAGGACAAGATGGAGACAGTAGGGAAAGATGGAGACAGTAGGGCAAGATAGAGACAGTAGGACAAGATTGAGACAGTAGGATAAGAAGGAGACAGTAGGGCAAGATGGAGACAGTAGGGCAAGATGGAGGCAGTAACTAATATTGCCCAACCTTTGGCCTCAAGATATTATTGGGATGCTGGGTTTTCATTTGGAGGGGTTGAACTTGATGGACTTTGTCTTTTTTCAACCCAATTTAACTATGTAACACAAAGCACAAGTATGTGGGTGCAGGGGTTGTTGTTTGTGGGTGTAATTCAGTAACAGCTTAAGGGTAACAGGTTGAACACTCCTATGTTAAGGTTTTCATTTTCTTGGAGATAATCACAAATAAACAGCAGCCCCAACCAAGTCCATCTTGGTGTAACCACCCTCCTACCCTCCCGGGGGGCTGCATCTAATTCATCTGCTTTCATGTTTATTCAACCCTAAAATTGATCCGTTGAACAAGACCCCGCATGGATACAGTACAACGTGTTATCTCTCTCCTCGGCTTGATTCCATTTCCACTGTGATCTACTGACGCCAAAACTATTAACAAACTCCTGTTGGGAGTATGGCCCTGGCTTGCAGGGGATGCTGGGATATGTAGGAAGGCAGGTTGGTCATTGCTGCTCCATAACATTATATTTCTCTGTGAGTGTTTGATCTTGTGACTTTATCCATTAATGGAGAACACAAACCACTCACAACCTTTATTATTTATATTTATTCACATTGCTCATTCCCTTTTATATGAAGATCAAGCACAGTGACACCCCATGGCAGGACACGGGTACTACACGTCCAATGACAAGAGGCAACTTCTCTGCCCCGCCCATTTGCCACATTCACTTGCCGCCTCTCGCTGATTCGCCCAATGACCAATGACCCCCATTGTATAAATACACAGATCTCTACCCAACAATCATTCCTGAGGGGGGGTTGGAAATTTTAGAAGAGGAATTGCCCTGAGCTCTGATTGGCTGCTTCTATTGCACCGAGAGGGGTGGCTGTTATCATGGAGGGACTTTGCCCCCAATGCATTTGCCCTCAAATTCCATTTACTTTGGTCTTGTGAAGTTATTATGGTTGCCATGGAGATTCATCTTCATCACCGGAACCTTCACTTCGACTCCCTGAACTGTTTGTTCCAACTGTGGATGGGATTGTTTTTCTCAGCTGAGTCGAGCGTCAGCGGAAGAATTATTGGGCTCCCCAATTAGTTATGGGGGAAATATTTATTTATAAGGGGCTCAGTTTATTCTTGGCATCGGTTTACTCCGGTTACCCCAGTTACAGCCTACACCCAAATAATATAACTGACTCCTTTTAGAACTGACCCCAGTGTGTTTGAATGTGATAGAGACCTTAGATTGTAAGCTCACTGGGGCAGGGACTGATGGGAATGTGATAGGGACCTTAGATTGTAAGCTCACTGGGGCAGGGACTGATGGGAATGTGATAGGGACCTTAGATTGTAAGCTCACTGGGGCAGGGACTGATGGGAATGTGATAGGGCCCTTAGATTGTAAACTCACTGGGGCAGGGACTGATGGGAATGTGATAGGGACCTTAGATTGTTAGCTCACACGGACAGGGACTGATGAGAATGTGATAGGGACCTTAGATTGTAAGCTCACTGGGGCAGGGACTGATGGGAATGTGATAGGGATTTTAGATTGTAAGCTCACTGGGACAGGGACTGATGGGAATGTGATAGGGACCTTTGATTGTAAGGTTACTGGGGCAGGGAGTGAGGGGAATGTCATAAAAACCTTAGATTGTAAGCTCACTGGGGCAGGGACTGATGGAAAAGTGATATGGATCTTAGATTGCAAGCTTACTGGGACAGGGACTGATAGGAATGTGATAGGGACCTTTGATCGTAAGCTCACTAGGGCAGGGACTGATAGGAATGTTATGAGGACCTTAGATTGTAAGCTCACTGGGGCAGGGAGTGATGGGAATGATGTATAATCTTTGTACAGTGCAACAGAATATGTCAGTGTTATAAAACTGCAGGATAATGAAACAAATCCCGGCCTGAGCAGCTAATGATGAATGAGCCCTTTATTATACAGAGAGGGTGTTCTCAGCATTCCCATTGGACTGAGAGAGGCGACAGGCTGTGATTGGCTGGAGGACTGGCAGAAACAATAGCAGGAGCCTATCAGAGCTTTGCATGCTGCCTACCACTAGCACTGGGGCCATTACCTGCCATTACTGTTTGGTCCAGGAAGGGGGGTTCTTTGAGATCAATTAAGTGCAGTTCATTAGAGTAGCCTGAAGGGGGCATCGGTGCTCACTGGTTGGTGCCTCAATAAATGTGCCCTCTCTCTCCCTCCCTCCCTCTCTCCCTCCCTCCCTCTCTCATTCAAATCAAATCAAATGAGCTTTATTGACAGGAGCAAATACATTAAGCATTGCCAAAGCAGGTAGAGGGGTGAAATGGGTGGGGTTGGGGGGGCAGTTTATGGGAATAGGGGAAAGTGGGGTCTCTCTCAGTCTATGACAGTCTCTTATATATTGTGCAGCTATTGTTACTGTCAGTGTCTCTTCTCCCAGTAGGAAGTGGAGTTTCCTCTCTTCTTTTATGGATGTGAAGTCTGGGATGTGACGGGGGAATCTCTGGAAGTGGGGGTCCCTCAGTGCTGAGTATTTGGGGCTCATCCTCCACTGCCTCCTGGTCACATCGCTGGTACAGTCTGTTCTCTCTGGGTCTGTAGGTCTGTCTGTCCCAGTTCTGTCTCCAAGTTGTGGCCACTCAGTCTGTACATACTCAGGATCTGTCTGTCTTTGGGGTTCTGTAGCCTTTCCAGATATGGGGCCAGTCTGTTCTCTCTCCCCAGTGATTGGTCGATTAGAAAGTTTCTGGCAATTTGATATTTTGTTCCTCCAGTCACAGACGTATTAATCTTTGAATTTGTTTATTTTTTGTTTTATTTGGCCTTTTGTCAGTTGGTGGGAGTGTTGGGTGGGCAGGGTGCTGATGAGTTGTTATTTCAGGGTGCTGATGAGTTGTTATTTCAGGGTGCTGATGAGTTGTTATTTCAGGGTGCTGATGAGTTGTTATTTCAGGGTGCTGATGAGTTGTTATTTCAGGGGGCTGATGAGTTGTTATTTCAGGGTGCTGATGAGTTGTTATTTCAGGGTGCTGATCAGTTGTTATTTCAGGGTGCTGATGAGTTGTTATTTCAGGGTGCTGATCAGTTGTTATTTCAGGGCGCTGATGAGTTGTTGTTTCAGGGTGCTGATGAGTTGTTATTTCAGGGGGCTGATGAGTTGTTATTTCAGGGTGCTGATCAGTTGTTATTTCAGGGCGCTGATGAGTTGTTGTTTCAGGGCGCTGATGAGTTGTTATTTCAGGGTGCTGATGAGTTGTTATTTCAGGGTGCTGATCAGTTGTTATTTCAGGGTACTGATGAGCTGTTATTTCAGGGTGCTGATCAGTTGTTATTTCAGGGTACTGATGAGCTGTTATTTCAGGGTGCTGATCAGTTGTAATTTCAGGGCGCTGATCAGTTGTTATTTCAGGGTGCTGATGAGTTGTTGTTTCAGGGTGCTGATCAGTTGTTTCAGGGCGCTGATGAGTTGTTATTTCAGGGGGCTGATGAGTTGTTATTTCAGGGGGCTGATGAGTTGTTATTTCAGGGTGCTGATCAGTTGTTATTTCAGGGTGCTGATCAGTTGTTATTTCAGGGTGCTGATCAGTTGTAATTTCAGGGTGCTGATCAGTTGTAATTTCAGGGCGCTGATCAGTTGTTATTTCAGGGCGCTGATGAGTTGTTGTTTCAGGGTGCTGATGAGTTGTTATTTCAGGGTGCTGATGAGTTGTTATTTCAGGGTGCTGATCAGTTGTTATTTCAGGGCGCTGATGAGTTGTTGTTTCAGGGTGCTGATGAGTTGTTATTTCAGGGGGCTGATGAGTTGTTATTTCAGGGTGCTGATCAGTTGTTATTTCAGGGCGCTGATGAGTTGTTGTTTCAGGGCGCTGATGAGTTGTTATTTCAGGGTGCTGATGAGTTGTTATTTCAGGGTGCTGATCAGTTGTTATTTCAGGGTACTGATGAGCTGTTATTTCAGGGTGCTGATCAGTTGTTATTTCAGGGTACTGATGAGCTGTTATTTCAGGGTGCTGATCAGTTGTAATTTCAGGGCGCTGATCAGTTGTTATTTCAGGGTGCTGATGAGTTGTTGTTTCAGGGTGCTGATCAGTTGTTTCAGGGCGCTGATGAGTTGTTATTTCAGGGGGCTGATGAGTTGTTATTTCAGGGGGCTGATGAGTTGTTATTTCAGGGTGCTGATCAGTTGTTATTTCAGGGTGCTGATCAGTTGTTATTTCAGGGTGCTGATCAGTTGTAATTTCAGGGTGCTGATCAGTTGTAATTTCAGGGTGCTGATCAGTTGTAATTTCAGGGCGCTGATCAGTTGTTATTTCAGGGCGCTGATGAGTTGTTGTTTCAGGGTGCTGATGAGTTGTTATTTCAGGGTGCTGATGAGTTGTTATTTCAGGGTGCTGATCAGTTGTTATTTCAGGGTACTGATGAGCTGTTATTTCAGGGTGCTGATCAGTTGTAATTTCAGGGCGCTGATCAGTTGTTATTTCAGGGCGCTGATGAGTTGTTGTTTCAGGGTGCTGATAAGTTGTTTCAGGGTGCTGATGAGTTGTTATTTCAGGGCGCTGATGAGTTGTTATTTCAGGGTGCTGATGAGTTGTTATTTCAGGGTGCTGATGAGTTGTTATTTCAGGGTGCTGATGAGTTGTTTCAGGGTGCTGATGAGTTGTTTCAGGGCGCATTGGTTTGCCCTGGGTCTGGTAGTTCAGCCAGGCTTTATGGTGGTGGCTCATGGGGCTACTGTTATGTAGATGTGGCCAGTATGAGAGGCCCTCTTGTGTAAGACAAACATTAGGGAAATGTGACCAGCTCAGCCCGACAGGCAGAGTTTGAGGTGCTCCTGTGGAGCTGGAGAAGGTTCTTACAGAATTCCAGGTGGAATATTTCTGTTGGACTAGAGTCCCATTTGGATTGGTCTGGGTAAGTGACGGGAGCCCACACTTCGCTTCCATAGAGGAGGATTGGAGTGATGAGACTGTGGAAGATTCTAAGCCAGACTCTCACTGGTGGTTTAAGGTGGTACAGGGTCTTCTGATGGCATAGAAGGTCCTGCAAGCCTTGTCTTTTAGGGCAGCTATTGCTGGTTTAAAGCTTCCTGATTGGCTGATTTCTAGGCCAAGGTAGGTCTGTGCATGTTGTGCTGTACTTCTCCAGTACTTCCAGGCTTGCAGGCCACTCTCTGTTGGTGAGAGGAGAAGGAGATCATCAGCATACGGCAGAACTTCACCTCTCTGTCATCTCATTTCAATCCTGGTGCTGAGGAGGAATCTAATGCTGCTGCCAGTTCATTGATGTAGATGTTAAATAGAGTTGGACTGCAGCCCTGTCTGACCCCACGGTCTTGCCCGAACCACTCGCTTCTCTTCCCGTTAATCTTCACGCTGCATTGGTTCTCAGTATATGAGCTCTTTATGACATCATATGTCTTCCCTCCTATGTCACTCTCCAGACGTCTCTGGAACAGACCTGGGGGCCACACTGAGTCAAAAGCCTTTGTAAAGTCTACAAAACTCTCTCCCTCTCAAACTCTCTCCCTCTCTTTCTTTGTCTCTACTTCCCTCTCTCTCTCTCTCCTTCTCCCTCTTACTCTAACTCTCACCCTCTCTTTCTTTCTCTGCCTCTACGTCCCTCTCCTTCTCTCTCTCTCTGGCACTTGGGGGCACACAGTGATATTTACGGTGGATCAGTCGCTGTGAGTAAATAGTGATTATCAGCATCGGCGAGATTAATATAAGGCCAATCATAATGGAGATCTCTTATGATTGGAAAATGTCAGAGTCGTTAAAAATGAATCTCTGCCAACTCCTCGGGGCACGGTGCCAGACGCACGCAACCTCGTAACATAAACACTGCGCCACTCGTCTATATGCGCCCGACACACGTAATTCATGTTGCTTGTAGCCGGGTATTTATAGTGCAGCGCCGGGGTCATTAAACTCCTGTATGAAATTAACATTCATTAATTAAAGCAAATCACAACAAACATTCAATTAGGCCTTTATGTTACGGAGATGAGGCCTCAGCGCATCCCACGCCAACAACGGGAAAATCCATTTGTTCTTGGATAAAACGACACTGAAAGGCTTGAGATACATTAGAATTGCTCCTAAAAGCAGTGGCTGCGTATATATACTCTGCACTGCTGGTTCCAGCTTCTGAAATAATGTAGTAGAAGAGAGCTGGGGAAGAACAGACTGCTGCAGGGTTTCAAGAGTCTGAACCAGGGACTGACACTGCTTTCAAAAGCAATGACTTAAACTCATTACTATAAACCCAGTGACAATGATATTGGGAAGTTGTATCAGGAGTCAGAGGCAGCAGTGCAGAGAAGAGAAAGGGACAGACACAATGACAGTTACACAGAACTATAAACCCAGTGAGAATGAGGAATGAATGGATATTGGGAAGTTGTATCAGGAGTCAGAGGCAGCAGTGCAGAGAAAGGGACAGACACAATGACAGTTACACAGAACTATAAACCCAGTGAGAATGAGGAATGAATGGATATTGGGAAGTTGTATCAGGAGTCAGAAGCAGCAGTGCAGAGAAAGGGACAGACACAATGACAGTTACACAGAACTATAAACCCAGTGAGAATGAGGAATGAATGGATATTGGGAAGTTGTATCAGGAGTCAGAAGCAGCAGTGCAGAGAAGAGAAAGGGACAGACACAATGACAGTTACACAGAACTATAAACCCAGTGAGAATGAGGAATGAATGGATATTGGGAAGTTGTATCAGGAGTCAGAGGCAGCAGTGCAGAGAAGAGTCAGTACTGGGGCATAACCCATGGTAAGTAGTGGGGTTCACTTATAGGATCTGGGCTGGGGGAGCTGCTCCATCTCTCCAAGCACAGTAGGGAATGTTGGGGCAATGGTGGGCACCCTATATTTAGGGTAAATAAACCCATGTAACCAGTAAGGCAAGTGCTAGAAATGGATCCCTTTTATATCAGCTGACCCCATTATATTTTGTACCCCTCCCCCTCTGACCAAAAAACAGGAGCCCCTTTTGAAAGTCTGCAGCCAATACATACGCAGTGTTACACAGTCGTAACTCCACCGCTCCTCTTCTTTCTGCCCTGAAAGCTCCATGTGAATATCTTGAAGCTACTGATGTCCAGTGTTGTGTAGGGTATCTCAATCCTTGAACAAACCCCACGGTCCCAGCCTCAGGTCACCCTTCCACCATCGGGAGGAGCCCTCCACTACTCAGATGCCGCCAGGTCTTAAAGTGTGAGGACCAAGGAGAGAGTTCTGGGCAGACAAGAACCAAATGAGAACTCGAGGAATTGAGGAACGTGGTTGAGGGACCTGCATAGTCAATACCAATCTGGAGCAGGAGCCAAGAACATAGAAAAGGTCACAGGTGGGGTCATACGAAGAGTGTCGTAGTATAAAAGCAGGATCCGAGAGAATGGTCAATAGACGGGCAGTGGTCAGCAAACAGACTAGAAATCGCCCCCAGGAACTACTGAAAATAGAACTACATCGGGCAAGTATTAATTGGCCTAGACCCTTTAAATATTCAAATTTCGCATCAAGCGCAATGACCTCAGACGCAAACATGCATCAAAACCTGGAAGCGGTGCGAGCATGCCTCAAATGAGGATTGACATGCCGCACTAGACCACCTTGTATACTTACATCCAGGCTGAAGGTTATGGTTTCCAGGATCCCTAGGCAGTCTTAACACTGACTAACTTGACTAGTACTAGTTAGAAATAGGAAGCAAACATCTCAACAATTTAGCACCTATGTTGGTAAACCTTCCTCATGTTGACATTTTGGTGTCCCAACAACTTCCTCAAGAAACATATTGAAGTTTCATTGTCCTAAAACTTTCCTCCAGAAACAGGCCAACGTTTCACTTCCATAACACCTTCTTCAAGACATTTGGTTTTGGTGCCCTTTAACCTAAAGAACTTGTTCAAAATTTGAGTATCCTAAAAACTCCCTCAAGTCACATACTAAGGCTTCAGTGTCCTACACTTCAAGACATAAGTCAATCTTTCAGTGTCTTAGTTGTCTACCTCAAGGCACCTGTTGAAGTTTCCATGACCTGTAGGCCTCTTCAGGACATTGACACTGCAGTGCCCCAACATGTTCCTAAATGGTGTAACCTTGGACTTTCTTCAATACGTGAGTGTCCTGACATCTTCTTCAAGACATGACCAGTACAGGCAAGAAATTGAATGCAAAGATCTGAGTGGTGTTCATGGTGAACCTTCCTGAAGACATATGTTGAGATTTTGGTTACCTAAAACCATCCTCAAGAAGTAGGTCAACATTTCAGTCTCCTAACTTTTTCTTTGAGACACGTTGAAGTTCTCGTGTTCCTACACTTTCCTCAAGACATTTAATGATGTGTTGGTGTCCTAATACCTTCCACTGGACATTTGTCAATGCTTTGATTATCCAAGCACCTGACTCAAGGCATATTTCAACATTTGGTTGTTCTAACAACTTCCCTAAGACTCATGATAAGGTTTCAGTGTCCTAATATTGTCCTCAAGAAATAAGTTGTTTCAGTTTTGCAACATCTTCTTGAAAACCACGCTCAAGTCATGGGTGAATGTTTCAGTGTCCGAAAAGCTTCCTTGGGATATATGTCTAAGGTTTTCAAGAGACATGTTGAGGTTCCTCAAGACGCATGTTGATATTCCTCAAGACACACAATGAGGTTCCTTCAAGACACATGTTGAGGTTCCACAAGATACATGTGTAGGTTTCTCAAGACAGATGATGAGGTTCCTCAAGACACATGTTGATATTCCTCAAGACAGACAATGAGGTTCCTTAAGACACATGTTGAGGTTCCACAAGATACATGTGTAGGTTTCTCAAGACAGATGATGAGGTTCCTCAAGACACATGTTGACATTCTTCAAGACACACAATAAGGGTTTCTCAAGACACATGTTGAGGTTCCTCAAGACACATGTTGAGGTTCCTCAAGACACATGTTGAGGTTCCTCAAGAGTAGACACATGTTGATGTTCCTCAAGACACATGTTCAGGCTTTTCAAAACAAATAATGAGGCTCCTCAAGACACATGTTGATGTTCCTCAAGAGTCAAGACACATGTTGAGGCTCCACAAAACAAATGATGAGGCTCCTCAAGACATATGACACATGGCTATGTTAGGGGTGACCTATTACCTTACTTAATAAGAAGGAGTTAGGACACCAACACATTGACTAAAATGTTCTAACTTGTTCTATAATTCTATTGTGTGTTGCCTTTACATTTATTTACTACTGTGACTTTATTAAAAGTATTTTAGCATGCACAAAGGGCCCCCGCTGCTGATATCAGATGTGTTGTGTAATCACTGTGGGACATCTCAGACTTTTGTTACATTGGAAGAGGTAACGGCTAAGGCTGTAGGTTTTGCCTCTATGTAAGTAAATCTGCCATTCTGTCTAATTTGCTTCCTAATGGAACAACCGGTTTCACCAAGAGCAGAGCTCCTCATCTCCGGAATCATGACGTCAGGGAGATGGTGCGTTGGGAGAAACCTCTCACTTTGGCCCTGCCGTCCGTCCTTCATTAATAAGCAACAATCTGATCAGAGGTCACTAAGATCTCCATTAGCCGAGTAAATAAATGTAAATGTATGTGTTACTCACTGGAAAGGTCCCTGTGCATAAACTACATCATTATTAAATGGATTTATCATCTGACGCAGTTGAAAAAGGTCCAGTTTCCATACAAACCATTAATTCGCTTTTTTTTTCTTCTAGATTTATCCTGCACTGCCTACCTAATCCAACATGGCAGCTCCTACCCCTATTTATAAAAACAAATATACATAGTAGGAACTCTGGGCACACAATATATATATATAACACTACCCTTACCTCCCCCAGAATGTTTCATGCCTAATACCAACTACTCAACTACTAATACAACTCCTGTGTCAGTGTCTTTGTGCCGACAAGGACATTCTCCATCCTGGAATGTGGGAACGTTCTGTTCACTGAGTATAATGATCACCGCAATGTTCCTCTCGGAATGTGTTTGGAAAGAGTGAGATAAAGACACCCACAATCTCCTACAGTGTTTGGACAACTACTTCCATAGTTAAGTAGAACATTGTTTTCATATCATAAGATTTATCCAGTGAGAAAAAAATGAAGGAGCCCCTGTGCAGTTAATTCTTGGGGTGCAAGAGGTATTGGGGTGAGTGCTTATTTGTACCCTGGGTACCCCTGGAACTATAGCAGGGTGACTGTTACCCCCAGTGTTTCTATATATCTGTAACCTTGTTATGAGCTAAGGGGGCCCAGTCTGAAGGTCAGTTAGGGGGAGATTTGGGGTGAGTGTTTATTTGTACCCTGGGTACCCCTGGAACTATAGTAGGGTGACACCCCAATGTTTCTATATATCTGTAACCTTGTTATGAGCTAAGGGGTCCCAGTCTGAAGGTCAGTTAGGGGGAGATTTGGGGTGAGTGTTTATTTGTGTCCTATGTACCCCTGGAACTATAGCAGGGTGACACCCCAATTTTTCTATATATCTGTAACCTTAGGGGCCCAGTCTGAAGACCAGTTAGGGGGAGTGTTTATTGTACCCTGGGTACCCCTGGAACTATAGTGGGTTCTTTGTTAGTAACACAATGCTGTGCCATATGAGATGTAAGAGTGGTATCTCTGTATATAATATAACAGTATAAATGATGGGTGACAGAGACTTTATATATTCCGATCTAATACATTTGTAGAAAGTTATGACTATTTCATAAGTCCTTGAACTGTTCCCACTGAATCCCACTGTATCTCTCTCATAAACTGAAATGAACTCAGTTTCAGTATTTTTGTACCGACCCGTCCTGGCTCAATATAGCGAGTTGGTACCGGAACAGGATTAATAGTGGGTCAAAAAAAAACCCCCAAAGGCTTTGGAAATGATAAAGAACCCGGTTATAGAAGTTGCTGTTTGTTTGATCCAATGTTACAAACCCATGTCCCGTTCCATTAGAAGGAGAATTAAAGAGAAATTGGGCTGGCGACTGATCCGCTCATTTACCAGGCAATTTTCTGTGTTTTTAACTAACACAAATCCTGGCATTTTAGTGATTTCCTCCCCAAATAATTCCTCCCCGTTCGCTTGCCAAGTGTCCCCATGCTGAGCCGTGCGTCGTACAACAGCGACGACACAATTAATCCCTATGGGGAAACGATTGCCGCGCTGGTGTTTAAGGCTCTGCGGGGGGGGGGGGGGGAGTCGTTTGCAGAACAATGTCGGTAACTAGGGGGAAGTTTGATGGCTCCTCCGAGAAATCGCTCGCCTGGAAATATCTCTGCCCAAAAGAAAACAAAGTCTAAGGATTAATTTGCAATGAGCCCAATCTACCTTGTTGCTAGGTTACCCATTTGTTCCTCCACCTTCCCCGAATCATAAGCCGCCCATTGAATAACGATGAGCAGTGATGGCTTTGTAAACGGACAGATTGAAAGGGATTGAAGTGACTGCTCTGCAGGTCGAAGCAAGTTTTCTGCCACCCCGGAGGGGCCTTGGCACAACTGAGGCAAATCTCTTGCTGTACCGTCTCCTACCAGCAGAGGGCAGTGTCTCAT
This sequence comes from Xenopus petersii, assembly GCA_038501925.1. Lineage (NCBI taxonomy): Eukaryota > Metazoa > Chordata > Amphibia > Anura > Pipidae > Xenopus > Xenopus petersii. Next base: position 2,863,111 of record CM076676.1, on the reverse strand, counting down.
TTGCTCAGTAAGAAGTAGAAGATTCATGGGTAAGAGGTAGTGACATGCGAGTCCGAACCGGACCCGTCCTCCCACCCGTTCCTTTTCTAGACCTGCGCCAACCCGCCCATGATGTCACAAAAGGGGCGGGGCGAGCAGGCACGCGGCTATAAAGCCTGATATCGGAAGCCAGCATTTGAAGGTGGCCACCCGCGAAGAGGAGTGCGAAGTCGGACTGAACCCACCTGACCCTTAGGTAAACCCGCAGGTCCCACAGGTATCAGTCCAGCCCACACATCACTAGTAAGGGGCAAATGGTTGGTGGGAGGGGCATAGGACTGGGCAGACCATGTGACCAGAGGGACAAAAAATTTGGCGTGCATAGCGGGGTGGACATTTTTTGAACACGCAGGTGGTCAAAATTTGGCAGGTTATGGAAGTTTGAACATATTTCTGTTAGGCATGCACCGAATCCTTTGTGAAAGATTCGGCCGAATACCAAACAGAATCCGAATCCTAATTTGCATATGCAAATTAGGGGGTGGGAAGGGGAAAACTTTTTTTTTTAGGGTTACGATTTGGATTCGGTTTCGGCCGGGCAGAAGGATTTGGGCGAATTTGAATCCTGCTGAAAAAGGCTGAATCCCAAACTGAATCCTGGATTGGGTGCATCCCTAATTTCTGTGTTTTTTTTCCCAGTTATTACAGTTTTGCTAATGAAGGTGAATTGCCCTTTAAGCTGTGAGTCTCACTTCTCCCAAGGGACCTGTTATCTTATATTGTTACAATTACTTATTTGCTTTCTCAAAATTGTTACAATTACTTATTTGCTTATCTCAAAATTGCTACAAAAGTATCTGATGGCTGTTCTGGGCTCTGTGCCAAAACCCAATTAAGTTAGAAACTTTGTAACTTTTTCTGGCTGTTCAGTGCAGGGAAAGTCTGGACTTTTCAGTAGAAATGAGGGACTGCGGGTTGAGCTGTCAAAAGCGGGACTGTCTCTCTGAAAACGGGACAGTTGGGAGGAATGCGAGCAGGGTTGCAAGGTTGGCGGTTTTCCAGTCGAATTAGGCTACTAATTTAAAGCCCTGGCGGGTTTTGAAAGTACAAACTAGCCAAGGTATGGATATGGGCTACTTTTTGGACCTTTGGCTGGTTTGTGTTTTAGAAAGCAGCTTTCTTGCCCTAATGTGCCAAGCCTGCGTCTCCCAATGCATGTTGGGTAATGTCGTTTTACCAACTGCCTTGTTTAATATAAGACTACAATACCCAGAATGCAATGGGACTGACTTGTGTAGAAGTCGGGAATTCCCAGAGTTTGGGGCTCTGTAGCCCAGTCTCCCGTTCCTTTCTCGCATTTCCAGTGACTTTTCTCAATTTCAGACAATTATGGGCGAAAAATCTGCTGCCACCAAAATGTCTAGCGGTTGAGCTGTTTTACCAATATTTATTGAAATTGTTTATGAATTAGGGACCCCCATACCTCCTGGGCCCCCTTTGTAGTTACTCCCCTGGTTATGGGCAAATCTGTCCCATTTTGTTTCATGAAAAAATTTGTGAAACAGTGAAAATATATTCGTTTCTTTTTCTCGACTTTTTTTCCCCTGCACATATTGTGCTATTTTTGGGTTACTTTTGAAGTGCCTCTTGGCTAGTTTGGGGCTGGTTTTGTAGCCGACTTTGAGAATTAGACCTGGTAACCCTGGGAGTTGGAGTGGCCCGGCGGGACACCGGGAAAAAACCCGGGGGGCCCAGGCACTCCTCCAGATCTTCAGGACCTACAAAGGAAAAAACATGGTGGCTCCTTTTGAGCATGCGCAGAGTCACAGTAGGGGGTCCGGAGGGGGGCCCTGAAAAGCGGCCCTGGAAAGAAGTCCTAGTGGGCCCCGGGCCCCCCAGTCCAACCCTGCCTGGGCCGAGACAATGTCCTAAAAAATATTTTAATGTTGGGAACCAGTAACTTTCTGGGCAGAGACGATTTTTGGTGAGAAGGGGCCGTGGTTGTTGGTGAATCCAGGACCCCCATGAGTAATCTTGCCTCCCCATACTAGCAGGGCCCTCCCTCTCCTGGGGCTCCAGTTATTAGTTCATTAATATCACATGAATACGTAGAAGGGGTCCCATTAAAAGAAAAGGCCAGCAAATTGTATTTTTTGTGCCTCATGGGGCCCCTTACCACCTCTACCCCCCTGGTGGGGCCCTGTGTGTGTTTTGGGAGGGAGGGGGCATAGTAGATTGGGGGGACACCATGATATATGTATATAAGTGTGCCACAACTCCCAGCATCCCTCTTGTTCCCACCACCAATGCTTTATATTCACAGACATTAAAGAACTGGCCTATTGAGAGCAGCAAACACAGCATCTATAGTCCCGTGGGGTTTTCTCTCACATTTCACATTTTTCTCAGTCTTGCCCAACGTTCATTTGACCAATGAGAAGCGTTCGGGGCCCCTCAGAGTGAATTTATTAGGGACGTTGGTTCTGGTGAGCGGCTCCGAGATGCGGGAGGGAGGGAATGGCAGCTCTGTAGGATAAATGGTAATTATCTCGCTCGTCTGTTTGTTAAGCTTCTGCGTGTTTGAAACTGAGAGCAGGACGGGCTCCTGTGTCCCCCACAAATGCTGCACTTTCTTCTCTATTTGTTCCGTCACTCGCTCTCCCAGCAATGGAGTAACCTGTACTTACCCTTTATTTATCAGCAAAATAGAGTCAAGGAAGTTGTCAGGAGAAAGAAAGAGGCTGATGTTCTTCTGCTTAGGAATAAAATTAGAAACCTTTCTCACATCTTTCCTAAGCAGAAGAACCTCAGCCTCTTTCTTTCTCCTGACAACTTCCTTGACTACTTGCTGGTCAGACTGGTGGGAAACTGACCAGCAGGTGGCGCTGTTGTAACACAATTCATTCATATTAACAGCACATGTATCCCTTAATATCTTGGAATCAAAAGAAAATAAATAATGACTGTAAATTACAAAAGCGCTTAGAATATCATCACTTTTACATTCACTTATTTTAAAGGTTTACTTATCCTTTAACCCATGACAGTCTTCACCCACTTACAGAAGTCCAAGTTGGTGGCCCTGCTGTGAGTGGGGAGGACAAGTGATCTCCTAAACTGATTCGATCTCATTAAATCTCACCCGGGGCCCCTTATCATTTGTGACAATGTTTCCTGTATTGACTGGCTTCTGTTAGGTTGTTTCAGGAGTCAGAAGCAGCAGTGCAGAGATAGATACTCCTTTCAGTAGCAGTTACTTTATTGATACATCATTATTTAGCAAAACAGTGCCCCCTGCAGGCAGCAACAGGTGAGGGCGGCTTTCCCTCTGTCACATATAGAGGGTCCTGGGTGCGACCCCCCCCCATTGTTCCTCATGGAGAAATTAACCCTTGAAAGGTATTTGGGAGGTCACAGCATTGCAGTGTTGAAATGTTCCAGAATTATTTTACAGTCTCCGTGCCAAAAGGAACATTTGAAGACAGCGTCGGCTTTATACTAGAGAAAGCTAGAATCTCAGCTGCCATAAAGCAGGACAGGACTGCTGCTTACAATGGGGATCAGATAGGATCTGTGCAGCCACTGGGACAGAATGTTCTGTTATACAGATAGCTAGAATCTCAGCTGCCATAAAGCAGGACAGGACTGCTGCTTACAATGGGGATCAGATAGGATCTGTGCAGCCACTGGGACAGAATGCTCTGTTATACAGATAGCTAGAATCTCAGCTGCCATAAAGCAGGACAGGACTGTTGCAATAGGATCTGTGCAGCCACTGGGACAGAATGTTCTGTTATACAGATAGCTAGAATCTCAGCTGCCATAAAGCAGGACAGGACTGCTGCTTACAATGGGGATCAGATAGGATCTGTGCAGCCACTGGGACAGAATGTTCTGTTATACAGATAGCTAGAATCTCAGCTGCCATAAAGCAGGACAGGACTGCTGCTTACAATGGGGATCAGATAGGATCTGTGCAGCCACTGGGACAGAATGTTCTGTTATACAGATAGCTAGAATCTCAGCTGCCATAAAGCAGGACAGGACTGCTGCTTACAATGGGGATCAGATAGGATCTGTGCAGCCACTGGGACAGAATGTTCTGTTATACAGATAGCTAGAATCTCAGCTGCCATAAAGCAGGACAGGACTGCTGCTTACAATGGGGATCAGATAGGATCTGTGCAGCCCCTGCTTTATCTATGAAGCCTGCATCCCTGGGGCCCCCCAGCACTTACAGACTTTGCTTTCCAGGTGAATTCACATTAAGAGATAAAATAAAAAAACCTTCTATTGAGGCTCATTATTCTGTTCTTGATCTCCCAGACAGTGATACTCAGTAGAACTATATAGTGCAGCAGCCCCGCAGGTCCAATGTGGAACACTAAGTCTGTATTCAGATCACATTCGCAGTTTAGATGATTTTTACTTTTTGTTGTCGTTCCATTAGCGGTTTTATACTACTGACATCAGGAATGTGTAACATGAGAGGCTGCTGCTGTTCTGCCACATCACATGATGTTACTGATATAATTACTGACATTACTGATATAATTACTGACATTACTGATGTTACTAATACAGAAGCGTCTCCGGGCGTCTCTCTGCTCATTCCCAGCTCTCCCGTCCCCAAAGGCTACAGACTGGTCTAATAGAGTCAGGGGGAGGTCCCAACAAGAGATTTACGAGGGCAAAGTAAAAGTATTTCCATGAGGGAATCACCAACAAGGCCGCTCATCCCCTCACTTCCCTCTTCCTGAGTCGGCTTTCCAGTCCCGCGCATGCGCACTAAAGAGAATCCATTGCCAGTCTCTCCGCTCGGCCTCAGGAGTCTTGTGCGCACGCGTCCCGCCCTCTTTCCCCTCTACGCGCTCTTACAAAATGGCTGCCTGAAGCATTTCCCGCGCTCAGCCGGTCTGTGGTTTCCGTGATTGACCGGAAGGGAGAAAGAGATCCGGGGATTAGGATTCGGGGCTTCCGGCTTCACTGTGGCCGAGGGATTTGTTACTGTCCCGGGTAGCAGGTAGTGGGAATGAGGGGGAAGAACCAGTGAGAGCGCAGCGTGGAGTCTGAGGGGAGGGACCAGGGGCCCTGAGTGAGACATTTGGGGCCCTGAGTAAGTGGGGAAACATTTGGGGCCCTGAGTGAATGGAAATATTTGGGGCCCTGAGTAAGTGGGGAAACATTTGGGGCCCTGAGTGAATGGAAATATTTGGGGCCCTGAGTAAGTGGGGAAATATTTGGGGCCCTGAGTAAGTGAGGAAACATTTGGGGCCCTGAGTGAATGGAAACATTTGGGGCCCTGTCTGGAACATTCAATTAGGTTCTTTGTTGGGATAATTGTGTCAGGGGGTGTTTGGGTTCTTTTCATGTGAGAGTCAATATGTGGGGCCCTAATTGTACTGCAGAGTGGGGCCCTTTATGTTTATGGGGCCCTGATTTTATTTGCTGACAGGATTTGGGCTCGTGTATTAGAGGCAGATGTCTGGGGCATTTACCATAAGAGGGGCAGGTGGGTGTGGCCTTTTTTATGGGTGGGGACTTAAAGTTTGTGGTTCTCTCACTGGGGGTGTTCCAGTCAGGGCCCCCTGCTGAGGGTATGGGGGGGGGGGGGTATGAGGGACATTTCATATATAACCAGTTAAATCTACTACTTTTAGTAATGTCCCCCGTCTGCTGTTGGAGGGGTTTCAGTCTGCTGCCCAGTCAGTATTGGGGCATTTGCAGGTTGGCTATTACTGGCCCATCACATTGTGTCACATGACTGTGGGGTGGAGGGGGGTGCTGGACCCTTCCTATAGGTGCGTCTGACTCTTATACATTTGTCTCTTTTAGGTGAGGCCAAAATGGCGAAGCGAATTGCGGATAAAGAGCTGACGGACCGGAACTGGGATCAGGAGGAAGAAGAGGAGGATGTGAGTGCTGCTGTTTGTATATTTACTGTGTCTGTGCGGGGAGTAGTCGGGGAGTTACAGCTGAGCTGTCTGGCCAATCAGAACTGGGGACAGTATCAGCCGCAGCCCCTCGTTGTGCCACCAGTTCTCTCTCCTTCTGCTCACAGCGCCGTATATATATCAGTGACGTTTCTTACTATAAGGACACTATTGGGTTAAACGGTGCATTTTTACTGCACCCACGTTAATGATCGAGCAGTGAGTGAACAATATGGCCGCCCCAACAGATAAAAGGGTTAATGTAGTGCTTCCCCCCCCCCCTTCTATTGAACAGGCCGGAATGTTCTCTGTGGCGAGTCAGGAGGTTCTGAAGACGAGGGAGATAAAGAAAGCGAAGCGGAGAAACGCGGGTAATGAGGTACGTAGAATCCAGCGTCCTATCTCACCCGAGGGAGCCCCATAGTAATGGAATTCCACTGCAGCAAGCGGTTTCCCACTGACCGATCCAATATCACCATGACCTATAGGGATCTTTTAATGTACATTAATACTTCAAAAAGTCATTTATTTAGTGTCAGTATCACTTTAAGGAATAGTCTGATGACTTCAGTCACATGTTTTAAAAGGGAGCTATTATTGGGCGGTGGATTTAATTCCCCTTCAACCCCCTTCAAACTGCCTGGGCTCATTAATCTTTCCCTTGTAAGTGTTGCCATAAAGCAGGATACTGTCATGATTTTTATGATTTCGTTTTTATTTCTAAATGACACTGCAAATAATTCACTGTATAATATAAAATGTCATTCCTGAACCAGCAAGTGTATTTAGTTGTAATATTGGTGTGTAGGTGCATCTCAGCTCATTTTGCCTGGTCATGTGATTTCAGAAAGAGCCAGCACTTTAGGATGGAACTGCTTTCTGGCAGGCTGTTGTTTCTCCTACTCAATGTAACTGAATGTGTCTCAGTGGGACCTGGATTTTACTATTGAGTGCTGTTCTTAGATCTACCAGGCAGCAGGTGTTAGGGAGCTGCTATCTGGTTACCTTCCCAATGTGCTGCTGTTTGGCTGCTGAGGGGAAAGGGAGGGGGTGATATCACTCCAACTTGCAGTACAGCAGTAAAGAGTGACTGACGTTTATCAGAGCACAAGTCACATGACTTGAGGCACCTGGGAAACTGACAATATGTCTAGCCCCATGTCAGAATTCAAAATTAAATATAAAAAAAACCTGTTTGCTCTTTTGCGAAACGGATTTCAGTGCAGAATTCTGCTGGAGCAGCACTATTAACCGATTTAATTAGAAAAAAAACTTGTATTGTATCCCTTGTAAGTGTAAATTTTGTCTTTTCTCTGCCCTCTCAAGAGTGAAAGTGGCGGGGCTTTTAAAGGATTTAAAGGTTTATTCCCGGTGACTGGCGGCTCACTTCCTTCTTTTGGAAATGGCTCTCCCGCGAAACCATCGGAAGGTTTGAGTAACGGAACCAGTACATCCCTGTTCATGAATCTGAAGCCTGAAAGCAAGCCCACCTTCGGTACGTCTCTCTGGGTGACCCTCCGGCTCTGTGCTGACAGAGTGGCGTCTTCGGATTCTTATTTTATTCTGTTTTCTATAGGTTCTGCCTTTACCAACCACCCCTTACTCGGCACCGCAGAAAAATCGACCAATGGTGAGAAGCCTCTGTGTAGCTCTGGCACGGCATTAAGCAAGCCAGGCAACCTGGAGTACAACAAGCAGCTTACGTCTCTGAACTGCTCTGTGCGCGACTGGATTGTGAAACACGTCAACGCCAACCCCCTGTGTGACCTCACCCCCATATTTAAGGACTACGAGAAACATTTGTCTGTCATAGAGCAGAAGTACGGCGCCAGCTCAGAAAGTGGGTCCGAAAGTGACGGAGCTGCTCAAACCAAGACCGTTCCAAACCTTTCCTCTGGGAAAACAGTTTCTATAGCAACGTTCTCTTTCGGGAACAAAGATAAAACACCAGAGGCGCCAACCAAGACCCCTCCAGACAGCAAACCCCAAGCTGCACCCACATTTAACTTTGGCCAAAAAGTTGACAGTTCCACTCTTAGTTTAATCGGTTCTGGTGGGGCCCCCAACTTCTCCTTTTCCATTGGGGCCCCCAGCCTCTTTGGTAAAAACAACGGCAGTACAGCGTCTGCCCAGGAGTCCGAGCCAAGCGGAAAGACTGAAGAGAAAGGTAAAAGTATGGAATCTCTAAATCTGACTGTATGTGGATAGATTGGTTCAATCGAGCAGATCTTTGAGGGCAGTTATAATGGGAGGTACTGTATGTGCATTGACCTGCTAATTCTTTCCTTTTAGGGATGCACAGAATCCAGGATTCGGCCTTTTTCAGCAGGTTTCGGATTCGGCCGAATCCTTCTGCCAGGCTGAACCAAATCCTAATTTGCAGGGCAGGAGGGAAATCGCGTGACTTTTTGTCACAACAAGGAAGTAAAAAATGTTTTCCCTTCCCACCCCTAATTTGCAAATGCGGTTCGGAATTCGGCCGAATCTTTCATGAAGGATTCAGGGGTTCGACAGAATCCAAAATAGTGGATTCAGTGCATCCCTATTTCCTTTGTATCAAGGTCCGTCTGTTGAATGCACAGCAGCGGGGAACACTCTTGTACCTGTGTGTGAAATGCTGTTTATTTTTCTGCTTTTCATTCCCATGACCAGGTGAAGGGGAGGAGGAAGAGGAACCCCCCAAAGAAGTTATACAAGAAATAAAAGAGGACGATGCCTTCTACTCCAAAAAGTTAGTCCTCGATACGTCTTTGGCAACATCTGTGTGTGTGTGTGTTGGAATGGTTAATAATGAAATTAATTCGGGGTTTAAGTATTAGAAGGCGCAGTGGTGTTATGAGAAGGGACTGTAACTTGGGATAGTGTGTGTAGATCATGTGTGGAGAGAGAGGGAGGACTGTAACTTTGGGAATATATGTACACAAAATTCTGACCTGTGTGTGTGTGTGCTCCATTAATACATTTCCTTCAAGGTGCAAGCTCTTCTACAAAAAGGACAATGAATTTAAAGAGAAAGGTGTAGGCACCCTGCATCTGAAACCCGTAGAGAACAAAAAGACTCAGCTCTTGGTGCGCGCCGATACAAACCTGGGTAAGTAGCCAGTGCTGGTCAAGACTTTATATGTTTCTTGCGTTGCCCTCGCCTTATCATTTACAGTAGGGGGTACATTATCCCTTATAATACATGAGTGATACTCAGAGTTCCCTGTATAACTCATCCTGCAGCCTTGTGCCTTTATATGGTCACAGAACAACCCCTCAGTGACTTCTAATATCCTTATCATTTACAGTAGGGGGTACATTATCCCTTATAATACATGAGTGATACTCGGAGTTCCCTGCAGCCTTGTGCCTTTATATGGTCACAGAACCCCTCAGGGACGTATACATTAGGAGTAAATCCCGTAGATAGAATATCGTATAACAGGTGCTAATATATTCCTGTGCCATGTTTGTTGCATCAGGATGAGACTATATTGCTTGTCTATTACAATGTGGCAGTCATGTGAGTAACTGTCATATTTTGAAAGGTTTCATTTCAAGTCGCTGTGCAGGGGTAATTACATTTCATCTTCCTATCGCATTTCCCTTCACCCCGATGAATAGAGCAGATTTATTTTTTCTCCGTGTGTCGGTGCCGCTGGTATAATAAAGGCGCTGTGATTGGGCGACATGAGCAGAATAGCGAGTGGCCTTGGTCACGGCGGAGACTGAACTGTTTGCACACGAAGCAGAAAATACAGAGACGAGGCTTTGCGTTTCTCAGCTGCGGTTTGTGCTCCCGTGTGGCCCCCAGACAGGAACGTGACCGGGTTTGCTCATGGCTATTCATGTGCAGGGAGAGGCTTTGGATTCCTATTCGCTGTTTGTATATCATTGGAAACGCTTCACTTGCAAAAGCTGCTGCACACAAAGTGGCTTTGATGAGGACACACAATGCAAACCCCTCGCCCCCCACTTTCATGCCCTCTTCAGAGAAACACTACCGCCGAAACTGCTTTATATTCGCTTAGGGCGCGTCTCTACCGTTCTGGGAATTAAATGCAGAATTAGTTCCTTCTCCACCGGCCGAAATTGCTGCTTCAAGTGCAGTAGAGCACCCATGTGTAGTTCAGCAGAAACAGCCAGTAAGTTGGTTCAGAGAGACCCCATGTGATCAGGGGCTTTCCGGATAATGGATCTTTCCATAATTTGGATCTTCATAGGTCTACTAGAAAATCATGACCAATAGGATGATTTTGCTTCCAATAAGGATCAAGTACAAGCTTCGGTTTTGTTGTTACAAAGGAAAAGGGAAAACCTTTTTAAAAATTTGGATTATTTCATAATAATGGAGTCTATGGGAGAAGACTTTTTTGTAATGTGGAGCTTTCTGGATAACTGATTTCTGAATAACAGATCCCATACCTGTATTTGTGTGTTATTTAGCTTTTTATTCAGCAGCCATCTGGTTGCTATGGTCCATATTGCCCTAGCAACCATGTGCTGCTTTGAATTCAAGAATGGAATATGAATAGGAGATAGAAATAATGATACATTTATAGCCTTACAGAGCATTTGATTTATGGGTCAGTGACCCCATAATGGAAAGCTGAAAAGAGCAAAGCAAGTAGGGATGCAGCGAATCCAGGATTTCGCCTTTTTCAGCAGGATTCGGCCGAACCCAATCCTAATTTGCATATGCAAATTAGGGACGGGGAGGGAAAGCGCGTGACTTTTTGTCACGAAACAAGGAAGTAAAAAATATTTTCCCCCTTCCCACCCCTAATTTGCATTTCTAAATTAAGATTCAGTTCGGTATTTCACGAAGGATTCGGGGGTTTGGCCGAATCCAAAATAGTGGATTCGGTGCAAAGCAAGTAACTCAAACTATTAAATATATAACAATGCCCAAGTTGCTAGGACATTCTATAACATACTTAAAGTTACCTAAAATTTGAACCACCCCTTTAATGTGTTGCATCCCTGTGTCTCTAGGCAACATCCTCTTGAATATCTTGGTGCAGCCGTCCATGCCGTGCTCCAGAACCGGGAAGAACAACGTCATGATTGTTTGTGTTCCAAACCCGCCCGTCGATGAGAAGAACCCGACTGTCCCCGTGACGCTGCTTGTGAGGGTCAAATCCGCCGAGGATGCCGACCAACTGCACAAAATCCTTCTGGAGAAAAAAGAAGTATAAAAGTTGAAACTTAATTTTTTTTTTTTTTTGGCCAATTTGCTGCTTGTTTAGACTCGAATAAAAGTTGCCGTTATCGTCGGGATACTTCTGAAGAAGTGATGTTTTAATGAATAAGAAAGCTGTAAAAAAAAAAGTTGAATAAACGTAGAAAGCGGCGCTGTGAAAGCGCTACGGAATTGTCTGGTTCGGGGCACTTCGTGAGAGTCGCAAGAAGAGCCTTAGTCCGACGTCGCACTGTTATTTACAGTTTACAGCGTGTGCTGTAGATCCGAGATCGAAGGAGACCTATGCTTTCCTACTGTGGAGGAGCTTCCCCTTTAAGTGCATCTGCAAAATATTTCTGACTTGTGGTGAAGGGTTTGGTTTTTTGGGCACAACTCTGACCTGTACCCACAGTGCATAAAGTATCTACCAATGAGATGCCAAGTGTTTATTTTTGAGTGGCCGCATAATAATGTGAGATTATCAGTTGATTGATCCAAGACCCCAAAAGATGGGTTTATCTGGGTAGGCTCTTCGGCATCTTGAGTTGTGCCAACGTATTTTATTATGGATTTCTCTTATGTTGATGGTTAACCTCAAACTGTCTCCAGTTGCTTGCTCTAGGCCCAGTTCTGGGAGTGGTAATGAATGTAGCTTGTAGGGCCCCCCCCGATGTTTGAGGTTTTTTGTTTTTTTTTTTGCTCTGGATTTGGAGAACGGGCAGCGCTTCTGCTCACTGTGTGTTTAAAGGAGAATGGAAAGGCAATTTACATTGGAGCTGCCAAAAGTTAGCCGCCTGCAAGTGATTAGCGGACACCTGCGAGCACCTTCGATTTTCAAGTTTCCTGGGGCAGACTCTTGTGCAGTCGAAAGAAATTGACGACTTTTTATCGTTAAGAGTCCGGCTTATGGGCAGCCGAGAGAAGACCAAGGAAGCGTCTCGCTCCATGGTGTTTGCTGGAAGAACCCCAAGCTAGCGCAGTTTACTGCTGATCCCCGGCCTAATTTTGGCAAACTCAAATGTAGTTTGCCTTTCGTTCTCCTTTAAAGGACCAGTGCATCGGGATACGAAGCTGGCGTGAAGGATTTGGTTTGTTTGAAAGATCTGTCCTATATACGAGGGATCTGTAGAAGTAACTACTTGGTGGAGGAATTCTGGTGGAGTTCTCCTGCTTCCCCAATAAGGGGTCCCTGCAGCCAATCAGAGTCCATGACATGGTTTACTTTAACCTGCGCTGTCCCAGTGTGCTGATACAACCACTGGCACAAGTGAATTTTCCCTTTAATGCCTAGTTGCTTTTCCAGGCAGACGGGTTACTGTACTATGGGTTGACTTGAGCAGAAGTTGCGTCAACTTTGGGCCGGTTAGAATGGGCCCTCAAAAGTTGGTTTACTTACCCTTAAGTTTCTAAAGTGTTTACTGGTTCATATAATATTACCAGCCATATAGGTTTGTCCTACTCTGCTATCCTTCGTTCTAGCAAACAAACGTATGTGTATTATAAGGGAGTCCCTGGCTGGAGCCCATGAAGGTGCCTGTATTTAAAGTTAGCCGAGTTTGGTCTCGATTTACTTTATTCTTAGTCTGTGACCAGTTATCAGGGAGGTACTGTAACTATTGGTTGTCTTTTCACAGGCAGCAGTGCTGTATATTGCCCTGTCTTGTGTTTCTGCTACTAGTGACTTTCCCTAAAGAGGGGGAGCTCATATTTTCTATCAATAAACATGCTCTCTGGTGCAAGACTCCCGGTTCCTATCATTTTTCTGCGCTTGCTTTGTGGGAAGGGGGGGGTATGTAGCACCGATAGTGTATATCCCATCGGGTGCCTGAGGGGTGGGTCTGCCCGATGGGAATCTTTATGGAATGCTATTGCCTAACAAGCATAGCTTGGTTCAGCTGGTGGTGATCCGCACCCCTCTCTCCGTGATATCGAACTATAAAGTCGGCACAATGGAGCAATTAAATGTTTGGAGCTTCCCCAAAATTTGTGTCAAAATAGCTGTAGCTGTCGGGTATGAGTGACTAATGGAACTGCCCCTTTGACTCCCTAAATTAGACAAAAAGGCCTGTCCCTGAAACCTGCTGGATTTCTACCTCAATACGTGAGCAATCTGATCGATAACCGAGTAGAACCAAAAATATACGTTTTCCTGGAATTTGTTGTTTTTGTTTGTTACATGTAGTACGTCCCCTAATTGTCTCGCTACATCAGCGCTAGCTCCATGCACTGCACCAACATATCCACTTGGGGGAGCTGCATTATAAGCGATAGAGGGTCCCCGTCCCCTGGCTCTGAGAACAGAAACGCAATTTAAAAACTCACGTTTACCAAAGCGAGTGCAGGAATCGGAGGAAGGTCCACATCGACATTTAATGTTTGGTGCAGTCGATTTTGCGGCTTTTGAATTGATTTTTGCAGATTTTGAAATGTTAAAAAGTTGCGGAATAGGCTGAAGCTGAACCCATTACCGTTTACCCTACTAGGAACCTCCCTGTAGGGGAAATCCCAATCTTTTACAGGGTTATCTTCAAGTTGCAATTTGTTGAAAAATTTGGACAATGAACAAATCTAGATTGAGGAAAATCTTACCTTCTTTTTGTAAATTCTCAAAAATTTGAGTCCAGTGGGAAGATATTTTTATATGATTTGCTGCAATCCTTGGAATTGTGTTGTGGATCAGACTCTTGATTGGCATGACACTAACCGCCATCTTGCAACCCAGCGTGCTATTATGTAAATCCCGCCTGTTGCTGATGTCACTGGAGGGGGCAGGTGCAAACGTGTAATTTAAAGGGGAGGAGGAACGAATTTGTCATTGTCAGGACACATGAAGCAGATGGATACGCCCTCTTTGTGTCGTTCGATCCGGCCATTGAACCACTCAACCCATTGAGATTTTTGGAAGCGAAGACTGAAGCCTTTGGTTTGTGTCAAATTTTTATTTCTGAGCCCATACTAATTTATTTCCACAGGGGCCACTTGGTTCCCCTCGGCCGTGACCATAATACTTTGACAGACTAGCCGTATGGAATACACAAGCGGAATTTACAAAGATAAAACAAAAACGTAATTCAATAAATATCACGATACAGACAACGAGGAACAAAACACCCTGCAGGACATCGAGTCAACAGTTGGTCGGAGTGAATCACATTTGGTATTTTTGGATCTCTGCCAGATGCGGGGACGTGCCCGGATACAGTACCCCGTACATTTCCAGGAGTCATTGAATACATCTCATACATTGGCCAACCGTCTATGCGATCCCACCCATCTGCTCCTGCCAATGGAACGGATATCATACAAGCGACCCCCCCATCTCCAAACCTGCCTAATCAACAAACTGACCTTTGTAATATTGTACAAAACTGTCGGCATCCGTTGCCCAGCATACCTATAAGGGATGCACCGAATCTTTCATGGAGGATTCGGTCAAGTCCGAACCCTTGTTTGCATGTGCAAATTAAATCGTTAAAAAGAACCGCGTAAAAAAACAACGCAGAATAAACCACGTTGTTGTTTGGATGAATCCGAATCCAAAAATCGGAATCTTGGATTCGGTGCATCGTCGGGGGTTGTCAAAAAAGGACACGACCCTACTCCTCTTGACGTAGTGAGCCTTCATTACTTGACCTCGCCCAACCCACCCATCTGACACCACCACAGAGGGATAATGGGTGGGCATGAGTTTATTCCTAAGTAGACAGCAGGTGGCTGGAGAAGCAATGGACGACCCGCTGACCCAAAAAAATATACACTGGCCATGGCCACCTTTAATCTCCTAATGAAACCACAAAGCATCTACATCCTCAATGAGATTTGCCACCGCCCAGTTGTTCAAGGTCCAACCCACAGGAAAACCCACACCTACCAAAGAAGCCAAGAGGTCACTTAGGTTAAAGCGAGGTCTCGTGAGATGATTAACGTGTATTTGGTACAGGACAAGAAGTCCGTGTCCTGAATACCCGACCGATGAAATTCAGCCATGAACGTGTTGCTGACCAACGGGCGGCCGGTAGAATTTCCCGATATTTGATTCCCTTGTACCTCACGGAGAGTCGGCAAATAATCTTTGTATACTCTGCGACATATCTAGGCGAGATTTCTTTGGAATTTTAAGTGCTTATTTACGAGGATAATTGGGTGGGCAGAACACGGATATCGGATCTCGCAGCAGGAAATTGTTCAAGCTCCTCTATTAAATATCAGTTAGAAATAAAGACGCAACACCCCAATTGCTTACCCTGCTCTTGTGTGGCGACTGCCAGCATCGACTGCCAGCTCAAAGACAGGAGAAGGGCCACGGGGCGGGACACCCTTGATCTAGATGCAATATCAAATTAAAGACACACAGTATAAGAGGTCCTCTGCTTGATACTTAGCAATGTTTCCTTTTAAAGGGGTGACATTCCCTTTAGAATCACCTACAACTGCCCCATTGCCCGCAGGAGCCACAAGCCAGCTAAGCACACACTCTTTTGATTCTTAATGGCACATGAATTATTCCGTACACACGCATTGCAAACAGACCACCGATGATGATGATGATAATGTTACACCCCCATTTACCCAAATACGCACCTCCCCTACTGACGAATACAAAAACATTCATAAGCTGCACTAAACCTACATCCTTTTTGCATTAAAAAATGTTAAGCTGCACCCAAAAACGTTTCAAGCGTCAGTCTGCTCCACTTACGCGTCCATTTAACGCAAGGCGTAAGAAGGGTTAAAGGGGCAGTGACGTTGGTCTGAAAATCAAGGTAATACTATATAAAAATCATTGAAATTAGGATATATACTATAAAAATGTTTTTAGTGCAGTCGTTACAAACATCCTTCCTTTTCTTGCTCTGTCGTAGGGAAGCTGCCATTTTGTTTTAGTCTGAGCCGTAATGTTATGTACTGACCAGCAGATGGAGATGCCTACATTACTGACAGCTTAAGCGCCAATGGGAAAGGTTTCACCGCCAGGAAATAAAGAAAAAAAAGTTCACGGGCCCTGCCCATGGAGGGCGGGGCTAAGCAGAACCAGGAAGCAGAGCTAATCGATGCAAGCGTATTGTAAGGACGGTTAAATGCAAGCAATGAAATACCGGTGATTTATGAATAATCTGCAAACATCAAAGCAGAAAGGGTCTTTCCTCCTCAACAGCCAACACCCACTAAAGGATGCTGGGAGTTGTAGTACACTATCCGTTTTCTTTTCTGCACCGCTTGTTATGGAGGCGGGACAGCATCAGCACATCGTTCCATTACCGTTTTTGTTCGTAAAGCGAATTCTCGTTTCCTTGTTAAACAGAGCCCCCTTTTTAAAGGGACAAAGTCCCTCCCCACTCGCTCTTTTTCCGAGACGCCGTTAAGATGTAAATATTTCACAAGCCTGGAGGAAGGGTTAAAAAGAGGCACTTCTGATTGGCTGGTAGTTTTTTTTTTTTTTATGGTTAACCTCTTTGTGGCTGCAGCGGGCTGAAACACTACAGGTCTCTGGTTTCTTGTTCGCTGACACTAGTTGGCGCCGTTGCTGAAACAACAAATCACAGGAAGTCGATTAGGCACTTTGGCACCGCCCCAAACGTTGGAAGAGCCTGCTGTTCCAACGCTACGACATCAGAATGGGCTTCTGTCGCACGTCCAAAATATCTAAAGAAAGAGAAAAATCATTGGTGCGTTTTATAGACACACAGGCCCCGCCCAATGCCACCGAGCCCCGCCCAATCCCAACAAGCACCGCCTACTTTCCCAGCAAGCCCCACCCATTGAATGTCCGGTAATCCTGGGCTGTTCCGTTAAACTAAAAACAACACTGAAGAACATGCAGAAAGTACAACATAAAGGCAGGTCCCTTGTATTCTCTATACCACCCAAATTTGGGTAAAACCCCTTCTGGCCCTTTACCGGACAAGATGCGAAGCAGTGGCAAAGTGACGTAGGTTAGATGTGCATAGAGTAGAGTGTTCTCCTCTGTCCTGTTCAGCTTCAGCCACGACCCCACCAGCGAGCGACCCGTCCCCGATAATGAGCGCGACCTCAGGTTGGTTATATGAAGATCTGTAAATAATAAGGATATCATGGGGAACTGAGTATGCGGTATGATAATGTACCCCCCACTGTAAATGATAAGGATATTAGAAGTCACTGAGGGGTTGTTCTGTGACCATATAAAGACACAAGGCTGCAGGCTGAGTTATACAGGGAACTCTGAGTATCACTCATGTATTATAAGGGATAATGTACCCCCTACTGTAAATGATAAGGATATTAGAAGTCACTGAGGGGTTGTTCTGTGACCATATAAAGGCACAAGGCTGCAGGCTGAGTTATACAGGGAACTCTGAGTATCACTCATGTATTATAAGGGATAATATACCCCCTACTGTAAATGATAAGGATATTAGAAGTCACTGAGGGGTCTGTGACCATATAAAGGCACAAGGCTGCAGGCTGAGTTACAAAGGGGTTGCATTTCTATTCCTCGTACCTCCGTCATCGTCGCCGTCTCTGAAAAACTCCTCGCTGTCGTTTGCCGAATGCGATTTCTTCATTTCATCGATGCGGTTTCGGGGGACTTTTCTCTTTAGCGACGGCGAGAAGAAAGAGGGGCGGTTGTTGCGCTCGGGAGTGGGGGGAGTGCTGAATGAGGTCACCTGATACTGGGGCAATAAAAATTGTATTAGAAGAAGAGTAGAATGAGCTTTTGTTCACAAACTCGATATACAGCAGCCCCTCACCCGCTCGTGCATTGGGGATCCCGGGTTAGAGTCGTCTTCTGTGCCATAAGGAGAAGTGTCCCCTGTAGATACTCGTGTCACCGCCATCTCTGCGTGGCCCTTACCTTGGGGCCCCTTCATACGCACAAACTCCATGTTATTGTACTTGTACAAACCAAACGACATCTTCTGAGCCATCTTTGCTGCTACACTGACCTGTGGGTGCAGAATAAGATCCACGTCTCACCCCCAACTACATACGGACCGAAGAATTTGGGGTGCATGCTTATTTGTACCCTGGGTACCCCTGGAACTATAGCAGGGTGACACCCCAATGTTTCTATATATCTGTAACCTTGTTATGAGCTAAGGGGGCCCAGTCTGAAGGCCAGTTAGGGGGAGATTTGGGGTGAGTGATTATTTGTGCCCTGGGTACCCCTGGAACTATAGCAGGGTGACACCCCAATGTTTCTATATATCTGTAACCTTGTTATAAGCTAAGGGGGCCCAGTCTGAAGGCCAGTTAGGGGGAGATTTGGGGTGAGTGATTATTTGTGCCCTGGGTACCCCTGGAACTATAGCAGGGTGACACCCCAATGTTTCTATATATCTGTAACCTTGTTATAAGCTAAGGGGGCCCAGTCTGAAGGTCAGTTAGGGGGAGATTTGGGGTGAGTGCTTATTTGTGCCCTGGGTACCCCTGGAACTATAGCAGGGTGACACCCCAATGTTTCTATATATCTGTAACCTTGTTATAAGCTAAGGGGGCCCAGCCTGAAGGTCAGTTAGGGGGAGATTTGGGGTGAGTGCTTATTTGTGCCCTGGGTGCCCCTGGAACTATAGCAGGGTGACACCCCAATGTTTCTATATATCTGTAACCTTGTTATGAGCTAAGGGGGCCCAGTCTGAAGGTCAGTTAGGGGGAGATTTCGGGTGAGTGTTTATTTGTGCCCTGGGTACCCCTGGAACTATTGGGGTGACTCCATACTCACGCGGTTGTCATACACTTTCTTGAGCGCCTCATATCGGATGGAGCCCTGGAATATGACCCCTTGGAACGTGTTGGTTTTGTCTCGGGCCACAAGCTTCACGCAGACCATTTCCCCTTCTCCCACCGTCATGTCGCTAAACACCTGGAACCAATGAGAGACACGTGTAATAAGTCTGTGGGTGGAGAGTAGAGAAGGAATGCTCTGGGCAAACAATATATACAGCCCTGGTATCTGGAGATCCAGGAAGAAATGAACGGAAACTGGTAACGAACCTCTTCGAAGTTGTCGATCATGAAGAAGATATTGGGGTAACTGATCTTGGACTCCTCCCCTTTGCTGTCCATGGGGTGTTTGCTGGGCGAGGCGAATACTTGCTATAAACGTGATCAGAGAGATTAGGGCAGAGGTTGGTACCGATCCACTGAGCAACGAGCACATCGTTACTAATTAGACTTACCCTCGGAGTAGTCTTTCTACCTGCCCAGAGGAGCCAATGACACCAGGAGAAACATGGGGAGGGGGTTTTGCCTTAGAAATAACCATTGTTGTCATTGGAGCCCCCCCAACATTGCTTTAAAGGAACAGACTTTCCTTGCCAGTAGGCGGAGCAGGTCAGGATGGGGGAGGAGACAATGCAAGGGGGTGGAGTTTGTAATCATAACTCACCTGAGATTTCTTCTTATGAATGTGAATATCGCCGGCGTCGGAGCGAGTGCACACGGCACAGGTCACAATGTAATCCAGCTGCACTGAGAGAGAGGGGCCACAGTTAGAGTTTGGGGGGGGCTTTCAAGGGGAAACAAACCTGAGGCTTCTTGCTGCCCCCCATGCCACTCACCTTCTGTAGGATAAGGTTCAAGTAGACGCTCTCTTCCCAGTCAATATCAGGGTCTCCCAGACCAGGCAGCTTCTTGGAGTCCTTTCGATAGACCTCGACCTCAACCTGCTGACCCAGAAATGAATTATGGGAAATATTAGTGCCCACAGAGCTCCAATTCATGCGTGTGATACCACCCCTATACAGTACAGTATGATGATCTATAGAATATTGTGTGCCCAGAACATTCCTTCTCTGTATATTTGTATTTATACATATGGGAGGAGGGAGGTGCCATATTGATTCCCTTAGACAGTACAGTATGAGGGTATAGCTTATTGTGTGCCCAGAACATTCCTTCTCTGTATATTTGTATTTATACACATGGGAGGAGGAGGTGCCATATTGATTCCCTTAGACAGTACAGTATGAGGGTATAGCTTATTGTGTGCCCAGAACATTCCTTCTCTGTATATTTGTATTTATACATATGGGAGGAGGAGGTGCCATATTGATTCCCTTAGACAGTACAGTATGAGGGTATAGCTTATTGTGTGCCCAGAACATTCCTTCTCTGTATATTTGTATTTATACATATGGGAGGAGGAGGTGCCATATTGATTCCCTTAGACAGTACAGTATGATGATCTATAGAATATTGTGTGCCCAGAACATTCCTTCTCTGTATATTTGTATTTATACATATGGGAGGAGGGAGGTGCCATATTGATTCCCTTAGACAGTACAGTATGAGGGTATAGCTTATTGTGTGCCCAGAACATTCCTTCTCTGTATATTTGTATTTATACATATGGGAGGAGGTGCCATATTGTTTCCCTTAGACAGTACAGTATGAGGGTATAGCTTATTGTGTGCCCAGAACATTCCTTCTCTGTATATTTGTATTTATACATATGGGAGGAGGAGGTGCCATATTGAAGTTAAAGGGGAAGTGGTGAGACAGTAATGTGGCTCAGAGATATTTATACAGGAAACAGTTTTGGGGAGGTGGGTGGAAGTGAGTGTGATTTGTTAACCCTTTCTGTGCCAGAGCTTAAATGACTAATACTAATGACAGTTATTATTCTAATTAATAGCTCTGCTTGTACAGACGTGAGCCCAGGTTTCCCCATACGCAGAGAAACAAGATACAGACTCACCTTCCTCCCCTCATTCCCGTCGGGGCCCATATACGCAGGTTTGCGTCGCACATAGAAGAGCATGTCGTCCTGCCGGGGGGCCCACCTCTCCATGAAATACGTGGAGTACATCCAGGTCCAGAACACAATCCGATCATCCTTGAAACAACCTTTATATAAAGAGTAATGTAAGAGGAATTAATGAATTTGTCAGTTGCAGTACCTCGTCTCACCACTGTTCCTATGGTCAGTGTTTCACATAGATCTGTAATAGAACAGCGCCCCTCCCCCCATGACGACTCTCTTTACTGCGTCGCTGGAAATAAGATTTTACAGCCAATAACTTGTTGGTCCATTTGCTCATTTTGCCACAATGTTTCATCTGACCCCAGTTCTGTCATAAGGCAAGGTTTTATTTTTAGCTTTATGTCCCCTTTAAATCTGACAAACTCCCAGTGACAAAGGACGTGAGGTTTATGGAATCCGTAATCTGTAAAAAAGAAACAACGATCTATAATTATAACCTGCAGCACATTGATCTGTTCACCCCCATTATATAAAGGTCAGGGCCGAAATACAGAGACCTCAGGGCACCGACTCCGAGATGCACCACAACTCCCTGCAGCCTTGTGCCTTTATATGACTTCTAATATCCTTATCATTTACAGTAGGGGGTACATTATCCCTTATAATACATGAGTGATACTCAGAGTTCCCTGTATAACTCAGCCTGCAACCTTGTGCCTTTATATGGTCACAGAACAACCCCTCAGTGACTTCTAATATCCTTATCATTTACAGTAGGGGGTACATTATCCCTTATAATACATGAGTGATACTCAGAGTTCCCTGTATAACTCAGCCTGCAACCTTGTGCCTTTATATGGTCACAGAACAACCCCTCAGTGACTTCTAATATCCTTATCATTTACAGTAGGGGGTACATTATCCCTTATAATACATGAGTGATACTCAGAGTTCCCTGTATAACTCAGCCTGCAGCCTTGTGCCTTTATATGGTCACAGAACAACCCCTCAGTGACTTCTAATATCCTTATCATTTACAGTAGGGGGTACATTATCCCTTATTGAGTAATACTCAGAGTTCCCTGTATAACTCAGCCTGCAGCCTTGTGCCTTTATATGGTCACAGAACAACCCCTCAGTCACTTCTAATATCCTTATCATTTACAGTAGGGGGTACATTATCCCTTATAATACATGAGTGATACTCAGAGTTCCCTGTATAACTCAGCCTGCAGCCTTGTGCCTTTATATGGTCACAGAACAACCCCTCAGTGACTTCTAATATCCTTATCATTTACAGTAGGGGGTACATTATCCCTTATAATACATGAGTGATACTCAGAGTTCCCTGTATAACTCAGCCTGCAGCCTTGTGCCTTTATATGGTCACAGAACAACCCCTCAGTGACTTCTAATATCCTTATCATTTACAGTAGGGGGTACATTATCCCTTATAATACTTTGGGGCTGAGGGGGGGTGCAGTTTAGATGTAATGTTTAAGTGCTACATACACAGTGATACTGAGCGCATACATTCCCCACATTTTAACAATATATTCTGCCCAACTGTCAGCCAAAGCTTCTGACTGTCAGTTCTGGCCTCTTGCCAACCCAATCAGGCTCAGAATTCAATGAATTTATTTTTTTTTTGGGTGGAGTCCATGTTTCATCCCAGATTCCCTGGAAAGCCGAGGGCCAGTGAATAGGCAGGAGGGGAGCGTTCCTATTGATCCTGTGTCTGGTATCTATGACCCGAGCACATGGCAACCAGATTACAAGTACTGAGGAGAGAACCTTTTTGGTTTCACCGCAGATAATAACAGTTGTGCCAATGGGCAGGAGAATTGGGGGGGGGGCACCCCGAGTTCCATTCTCCCCTGGGCACTGTCTGTCCGTCCTGTGTTGGGAATTGAACCCACGGCCTCACACAAGCGGGGACTCCTCTATAGAAGAGATAAGGGGGAGGGTTACCCTTTTTGGTACCAAACCGCTCTATGACAGGGAGTATCTATTGGGCGTCACATGACCCCTGTAGCTTAAAGGAGAACTGAACCCTAAAACTGAATGTGGCTAAAAATGGCATATTTTCTATAGTGAACTTATTGCACGAGGCTAAAGTTTGAGCTTGTCAATAGCAGCAATGATCCAGGACTTCAAACTTGTCACAGGGGGTCACCATCTTGGAAAGTGTCTGTGACACTCACATGCTCAGTGGGCTCTGATTGGCTGTTGAGAAGCTAAGCTTAGGGCTCGTCACTAATTATCCAGCAGAAAATGAGCTTCCCTGGCTGTAATATAAGCTGATGCTACAGGTTTGCTGATTATTCAATTCTGATGCTAATTGCACTGGTTTCTGTGCTGCCATGTAGTAATTATGTGTATTAATTACTAATCAGCCTTATATTGTGACATTTCTATTCTATGTGTACTGTATATTGTGAGTGGCTCCCTAAGCTCAGTAAGTGACAGCAGCACAGAGCATGTGAATCAGTGAATCAGCAGAAAAGAAGATGGGGAGCTACTGGGGCATCTTTGGAGACACAGATCTTTACTGCTAAAGGACTGTGGTTGCCTTGGGCTGGTACAGAAGCACAAAACATCATGTACAACATTTCTACCGACTTCTTTAGTTAGGTTTTAGTTCTCCTTTAAATATCCATTTAGGGTAGAATTTGACTGACATTAACCCTTCCATACCAGACTGTGCTTGGGACTATGAACTACAACTCCCAGCAGCCCCTGATAAGACAGCGTTGAGCCCATTATAGTTCCTCTGTCGCCTTGAGAAGTCACAAGAGCTGACAATCCCCTTTCCCCGGTGCTACAGATCAGTACTGAGTGTCACACACAGTTCCATATTCTGCATAAGAAAAGAACAGGTGGTTGTGACTCACAACAAGGACGGGCAGTGGTACCAGACACCAGTGTGATCAGAGATATAAACAGACAGACAGACGACCAATCATTGTCCTGTGAAGCTGAAATTAATTCTTTTATCACGTTGATCAGAGGCAGAAATAACAGCGACACCAGATCTGATCAGAGAAACCTTTAATGACCCAAATGAATAGAAACGAGTGATGTCACAATCACACACTCACTTTTCTTTACTCCGACTAACGAACCTCTTGTCTCATTATCTCACACAATAAACTCTCTCTCTCATTGGATGCCGAGCCACCGACCAATCACAGCAGCAACATATGAAGCCCATACTCCCCTCTACTTCTCAGCTTGTGAGGTGAACGGGGCCTTATTATTAATATTATTATTATTGGGGGGCTGGTGTAATTGAGGAGGAGGAGGAGACGTTGGATCACCAATTCCTTTTATCCGGAGGAGGAGCAGCGACTGAGAGGTACAAGGAGCTGCTGATCAAACTCACATTAGGCTCCTCCCTGTGGGACCCCTGGGGCCCAACCTGAACCCAGCACCATATACAGCTGATTAGATTGTAAGCTCTTCAGTGGATGGTCACTATCTGGCGACTCAAGACACCGGGCCATAAACACTCACACACTCTCACTCAATCACACACACTCAATCACACTCTCACAGACACTCACTCAATCACACTCACTCAATCACACTCACTCAATCACACTCTCACCCACACAGACACTCAATCTCACTCACACAGACACTCACTCAATCACACTCTCACAGACACTCAATCACACTCAATCTCACTCACAGACACTCACACAGACACTCACTCAATCACACTCACACAGACACTCACTCAATCACACTCTCAAAGACACTCAATCTCACAGACACTCACTCAATCACACGCTCACAGACACTCAATCTCACTCACACAGACACTCATTCAATCACACTCACTCAATCACACTCTCACCCACACAGACACTCAATCTCACTCACACAGACACTCACTCAATCACACTCTCACAGACACTCAATCACACTCAATCTCACTCACACAGACACTCACTCAATCACACTCACACAGACACTCACTCAATTACACTCTCACAGACACTCAATCTCACTCACACAGACACTCACTCAATCACACTCACACAGACACTCACTCAATCACACTCTCACAGACACTCACTCAATCACACTCTCACAGACACTCACTCAATCACACTCTCACAGACACTCAATCTCACTCACACAGACACTCACTCAATCACACTCTCACCCAATCACACTCACTCAGACAATCACTCACACTCACTCACGGTCAGACTGGATCGTCAGGAAATAACCCGATGGCCCCCTCCAGCCCAGACGTGCTCCCCCATAAAGACCAGCTGTTGCAGCAGGGGCCCTTCTTTCATGCGACGGGGGGTGAGTTTGAAGGTCTGAAGGGGGCCCGGGGACTGACTGGAGGGCCCTTCGTTGGCTCCAGTTGAACCCAATACCCACAGTTAGTCCTGTATTCCCGGTGACACCCCAATTTTGTTGGGGATCAATACGTGATGTTTAACAGTAGACAATTAATTCACTTTTTTATTCCACCCCGGACAAGTTAATACACAGATTAGGGGGCCCCACGTTTCATTAACTCCCCCCCCCAATTCATTTACTGGTCACTGAGCCATCGCTCACCCCACTTTACTGCACCCCAACATCCACGTGACCCCATTATGTGCCACAAAGCAGCGGGAAACTATAGGGCTGAACATTATCATGACCCACCCCAGTGGCTTCAGGGGTCCCCCACTTTATTCAGGGGGTGCATTATTATATGTGTCACATTGGAGATGAGCTTTAGGCAAAGACACGAGACTGGGGGACCCAGAGAGAACCCCCTAAAGTCAGCTCCCTGGAATGACTGCGCCCCCATTTCTATTTTATATAACGAGGGGAGAGAAGTCATATTATATATTCAGGGGTGTAACAATTACTGGGCCCTGCTGACAATTCATTTTAGGGCCCCCCCCCCAAAAAATCCAGAGTTTTCCCAGTTTTACTAATAAATATATTGTCATTATTCTCAGTCTATGAGGGAGTTGGAGGGACATTGCAGGAACTGACAGTGTGTGTCACGTGACCCCGGGGTTGAGGGGGAGGGGCTGTAGAAGAGGGGCTGCTGGGAGTTGTAGTCAAACAGTGACACTCACTCAGGCCGCTGATCTCCTGGCGGATATTGAGACGATTTCTCTCATCCACAATGGCCGAGATCATTTGCTGCAGCGATCGGTCCAAATCCCCGGTCTCGGCCTCTCTCCTCCCGGTTCTGCTGAAAGACTTGCCGGCCGCCATCCCCATCCCCCAGCGGTGATTTCATGTCAGTCTTTGGGCCCCGCCCCTTCCCTTTAGACTGAGCGGCACGTGATCCATCCCCGGTGTCTCCCCCAGTCAAGCGCCACTGCCGAGTCCCATTAGAAATGAGCGAATCCGTCTCCGCTCACAACTCTTCCTGCTTCAGCCTCGGTGACTCGGTTTAAAGGGAAGTCTTAGCGTCGGCGCCAATCAGCGCCCGCCTGGGGTTTAAAGGGACGAACTGTGCCGAGCAAGAGCCAATGAGCGTCCGGCTTTTGTGAAAAGGGACGAACTGCGCTGACAGGCAACCACTTAGCGCTCGGCTCCGGTTTAAAAGGGTGGGGCTGACGTGACAGGCAGCCAATCAGCGATAAGGAATGGATTTAAAGGTCAACGCTGTACTGACGGTGTGGAAAAGATGGACCAGGGTCAAGTGTTTGGGAGAGAATCCCATGGGCGCTGTCTGGTGTCTCTCTGATGTCTGTCTGTCACTCACTATTGGAGCAGAGGCTGCTGGGAGTTGTAGTGAAACACATGAAACATAACTTGTGTTGTATTATATTCAGCATGGGGGACCCATTGTTCCTAAACACAAGACTGATGAGCTGACTCCTCCCCCACATGCCTCTCACCTCTCCTGAACTCTCATCTATTGGTCCCAAGCAATGGCCCCTCCCACCTCTCTGGATCCTCAGGGCGGGGCCACCGGCTACAACATTTGCTCAGAATTCCTAAATATTGTATATAAGGCCTGATTATTGTATATAAATGACTCTATATAAGGCCTGATTATTGTATATAAATTATTGTATATAAGGCCTGATTATTGTATATAAATGATTCTATATAAGGCCTGATTATTGTATATAAATGATTCTATATAAGGCCTGATTATTGTATATAAATGACTCTATATAAGGCCTGATTATTGTATATAAATTATTGTATATAAATGACTCTATATAAGGCCTGATTATTGTATATAAATTATTGTATATAAGGCCTGATTATTGTATATAAATGACTCTATATAAGGCCTGATTATTGTATATAAATTATTGTATATAAGGCCTGTTTATTGTATATAAATGACTGTATACAAGGCCTGCCTGATTATTATATACACATTACTCTATATAAAGCCTAATTGTATATAAATTACTCTATATAAGGCCTGATTATTGTATATAAATCATTGTATTTAAGACCTGATTATTGTATATAAATTATTGTATATAAGACCTGATAATTGTATATAAATTACTTTATATAAGGCCTAATTGTATATAAATGATTGTATATAAGGCCTGATTATTGTATATAAATTACTCTATATAAGGCCTGATTATTGTATATAAATTATTGTATTTAAGACCTGATTATTGTATATAAATTATTGTATATAAGACCTGATAATTGTATATAAATTACTTTATATAAGGCCTAATTGTATATAAATGATTGTATATAAGGCCTGATTATTGTATATAAATGACTGTATATAAGGCCTGGTTACTGTATCTGTATATCTGCCTCTTGCAGCCTGACAATATGACACTAAGGCCATAAAATGAAGGGAGAGAAAACAACACACAATCTGTTATTAAAGGGCATTTTATTTGGGTCTAGAACTTAGAGGGGCCCAGTGCAAGTAGAAACAAGAGGGTGTCTATACATACAGGGTTGTGTATCTGCTCACACTGGTACATTGAAAGGCTTTTGGAGCCACAAATTAGATTTAAACACATGGGGAGGGGGACCCTAGCTGGAATCGGGGTCCCCTAATTCCAACCCTACACACGGTTAGTACGGGGCCAATCCTGCTCCAACAGAACCGGGTGCCGAGTGCTGGAGAGGGACGAGTGACTTGAGAAGTGGAGCCGTTAACTCTCACAGATTCACGTTTTTATCAACTGCCAACATCATGAATTTTGTTACAACACCAATAATGTTAATTACAATTAGAAAAGAACCCTGAAAATTTTTATTTTTTTTTAACGTTTACTTATCCTTTAATAAGGACATAGTAACAGATATACGACATTCTCCCTATTGCGTCATCACCTGCTATTATTATTATTATTATTATTATTAAGATACAAGAGAAAGTCATTCAGACATCTCCATGGTAACGTTAGGTCATTGTGATGTCATAATGACAATAGCAGAGGTCCATCTGTCTCCACCTGGGGTGGGCGTGGCATAGTGATGTCATAATGACCTCAGCTATATATATAGCAGCAACACCAGTGCAGCTGCTATCAGTTGTTGGAGGATTAGCTACGAGCAGGACTGTTGTGTCTGTTTTGTACTAATCAACCAACTAAATTCTACATCTTTGTAAGTTAAAAGTTTGAAATTAACGGAACTGGGGAATTCAGTTGGGGCTGTGAATTTGCAGCCACGATAAGGATATTGGGGGAGGTTGGTTGGGGGTAGGGATGCACCAAATCCACTTTTTTGGATTCGGCCGAACCCCCGAATCCTTGGCGAAAGATTCGTCCGAATACCGAACCGAATCCAAATCCTAATTTGCATATGCAAATAAGGGGTGGGAAGGGAAAACCTTTTTTAACTTCCTTGCTTTGTGTCAAAAAGTCACATGATTTACCCCGCCCCTAATTTGCATATGCGAATCCGAATCCTGCTGAAAAAGGCTGAATCCCCAACCGAATCCTGGATTCGGTGCATCCCTAGTTGGGGGATTGTATTTAAAAATAGAGTTTGGTGGATGATGTCATAGTTAGTATTATGGGATGGAGCTTATCAGACAGATGGACTTGGGCTATAAATGGACAGGTGATGGGGTAGTTTGGAGGCTGGACAGTGTCTTAATTCCCCCTTTAATTTCATTTCATACATAATTATATATTAGTAAAGTTTATTAACCCTGGGATTTAGCCATTTACCAATCAGAGGCAAGGTAACTTTAGGTCACTGTGATGTCATAATGACTACACAGTGACCTAAAGCAAGGTAACTTTAGGTCACTGTGATGTCATAGTGACTACACAGTGACCTAAAGCAAGGTAACTTTAGGTCACTGTGATGTCATAATGACTAACAGAAGAAAGCCTTTCATGATGTGGGCGGGGCATAGTGATGTCATAATGACCTCATCTGTTTATCTAGTATCACAGCTGAACTCATTTCATTTAGTTGCGGATTAGCTATTGGACAGAGCTCCTAGAGACTGCTCAATACTAATCTTCATATTATTTATTTAACATCTTTAACGAGTAAGTAATAGAGAAACCTCTTTTCATTGGTTACTTATAGCTGTCCAACTATAACACTTAAATAAGAAATCAATTTTTTTCACATAGTATATTGAGGAAAACAATGCGATTTTAGCTGGGAAACTATAGGCCTGCAAGTCTGACCTGTCTGTTATGGGGAAAGAAAGGTTTGCTGAGGGATTATATTTAGAAATGGGTTTTGAAGAATAATAGAATTATGTGAGTTATGAATGTATTGTTTTTCTCATTTAATAATACATTCAGAACCCAATTTTAGTTAGAAGACTGCAGACCTGTAAATCTAACATGTAAATGGAGGAATGTATCTAGATGTGTATTGAAGGGTGTGTTTTGGTGACTGATATAAGAACTAGATGGCACTGTGTCCTGCTGATCATAACTAATGGTATAACCCCAAGGTGCATTAGTCTTGGGAATTAATTGTACAGGTTTAACAATGTTCTGCTTCCCTCCCCCAGATTCATCTAAATCACAATCAATCACAATCAATCACATCGATCACATTGAAAACACAATCACAAAATGAAGGTTGAACTCAAATCTAATGATATAGAGAACCAAAAGAATGTTCCAATGAGAAGAAGAAAGAACAGTATGTGCAAGGAATTCCTGAGATGCTTCGGCTCATTTGTTCTAGGCATGTTCTTGGCCATCGCATTTGCCTTCTTCACTCTGTTTGTGAAGAGCTACAGCCTGGACATCTGCATCATCGCCAGCGCCTTTATTGGAGTTTTCCTATCTCTCGGCATGGCGTTTTTTGAGCAGATTCGTGTAATTGTATTTCTAACACTGCCGCAGATTTTTGCAGGTAAGTTCCACGGGTTTGGCTTTAGCTTAAGGCCATATAATTGGGTCTAGGGGGAGGGGTTGAGACATTTCTGGTCTGAACCAGCCTTGGAAACTCTATTTGGGTTCCCCATGAAGAGAGGGGGAATGTTTGATTTATTTGTGGGGAGGAAAGGAGGTCTCACCATCAGCATAGAAACTTTAATGTAGGGGCAGTCAGGCTATGGAATAATGAGAATAAGAATGATTAATTCTCCCATCTCTCCCAGCTCAAGGCAAGAACCTGATTATTGCACTGGCCTTTTCGCTGACCATCCAAGGACCCGCCGGAAATATCCTGGAGAATTACAAGCGGGTGTCAGAAGCAACCTCGTGCGGGTTGCAGTTGGCCGTGAATCAGACCTTAGAAGTTGTTGAGGAGATGAAAGCGCCTGTGATGAGTAAGTAACGGAAGAGCGGTGGGTGTAGCAAGTCGGAATATCCCGATCTACCTTTTGGGCGCTTGAAGGTGACCCTACAGGTGCAGATCTGGTCAGAATCTGGGTGGGTTGTATGCGAAATAAAGTGCAATCACGTGAGTCTCACACTTGTTTCTTTCTTTCCAGGGGCTTTGGACAAGATCAAGTCCATTGCTGGTAACTTTAAAAATGTATCCAACCGGTCGCGAGGCTTCTTTACTGCCCTACAGGAGGGTGTGAGACGTATAGGTGAGTAGAGAAACCCTCGGGTTGTGTGTGCCCAGTCAGTGATACCTTGTTACTCCGTGGTACCTGGCGTGGCATCAATACTGATACTAAACTCGCCTTCTAATCCTCCCGTCCTTCCTAGGTCGAGACTTGAGAGCGGCGTGGTCATACCTGTACAACATGGGAACTATCTGCAATGAGGAGTTAGGGAACCCGAGCAAGAAATGTTACCAGCAATTCGATACGGCCAAGCAGACTTGTACCGATAATGCCGGGTTGTTTGGCTTCGTCTGCGGCATTATAGACACATTTCGGCCCCTGTGTGCACTGGCTGGAGGTAAGTTACAACTCACCCCAATCTGACATGTTCTGCTCTAGTTCCCCTGGATTAATGACAAATTCTAATGAATCCAACTTCGTCTTTCCCACAGTTCCGTGCATGGGCCCCGACTTTGTTCAGACTCACGTCAGTCGACTGAAGGACAAAGGTGAGTGACGCAGATTTGGTGGGTGGGTTGGTTGCTATGGGTTACTAAGCAGGCAAGTCTTTCTGGACACTGTGTGTGGGATTTAAGGATCCAGCCCTTGTTCTATAGCAAAATTCCAATCTCTGTACTTTCCTTACAGCTGCCGATTCCGTCCTTAACAAGTTCAAGGATCACTTTATGTTTAATATCACTGTCATCCACGACTTTGATATCAACGCCAGCGCCACCGACGTGATCAACGTGGCAGAGCAGATTATGGACGAGGTGAACGCCAGTATAGAGCCTTACCTGGAGATTATTGGACTGGCCCAGTATTTTGTGCTCTTCTTCTGCCTTTACTCCTTCATTCGGTAGGTCCAATTCCTCTGTTCTTACTGTTGCTTCTGATTGAGTTCTGACCCCATTTCCCGTAGTATCTGCCCAGTCCTGTAGGGGGGGATAGTGAGTATGGGATATATATGTCAGGGGGCATTGTAGCTTTCATTCCTGCTCCCCTTCCCACTCTCTCTCCTAAAATGTTACTTAAGGAATTACCCTTTCTAATCGGATTTCTCATTGATCTGCAGGGCGGCGCTATATCGCAGGAATTACCTGCTCAATGACAAGCACGACAATTTCTACATCACTAAGAACTTTATGAAGCTGAATGAGCTGAGAGTGAAGACTGGTGCTCCCTCTCTGTTACCCCTGAACATGAAGGAGCAATCTCTCTACGTCTCACCTGGTGAGTCCCAATTCTTTTCAGTAACACCCCCCACTCATTCACTATAGTACAGACCCCTCTATGCTTAGTGACCCCCACTACTGACTATACCCAGCTCTCAATAACAAAGGTACCTGCCACTTACTGGCTATAACTACCACTCACTTAACTACTCAATCACTAGTTTACTCACCCCATAGTCTTTATAGTAACCACAAACCAATATTAGCCGCCTACATTACATTTAGGAAACCCACTTTGTCTGTCCCAGCCTCCATTTACTCATGAGTCTCTCTCATTCCTACAGTTTCCCTGAAGATGACGTCAATTGAGAAGAATATGTTGACCGGTTTCTTGGGGATTGTGCCGTACATGATAGCCTCCATCTTCATCATCTTGATAGATTTCGGAGCCTACTTTTTGCTAGGGAAGGCACATGAACAGCTCAGTGGCAATATAACGGTGACAGGTAAGAGGGTTATTCACATTGGACAGGGAGGGGGCTGCCTGTAATATAGAGTGAGAGGTAATAATTTTGGTGTTTTTTTTTTCCTCTATTAGCTCCTCTAATCTTCAACGTCACCGTAACGGGCTCAAATTTCTTCAGCGACTTCTTTAAACAAATAATATCCTCATTTGAGGATATGGTAAGGGGACAAGTGCAGATTCTTACATCCAAGTGTTTGGTTACCCCATCAAAGCCGGACTTCCGGGGCTACATAATTATCGGTAAGTAAAGTTTGCAGTTGGGATGGGCAACTCATATTATATTCTGTATTACTGTCTCCATCTTGCCCTATTGTCTCCATCGTTACCTACTGTTTCTATCTTGTCATACTGTCTTCATCTTGTCCTATTGTCTTCATATTGACCTACTGTCTCCATCTTGTCCTACTGTCTCCATCTTTCCCTACTGTTTTCATCTCATCCTACTGTCTCCATATTGCCCTACTGTCTCCATCTTGTCCTACTTTCTCCATCTTTCCCTACTGTCTTCATCTCCTCCTATAGTCTCCATCTTGTCCTACTGTCTCCATCTTGCCCTACTGCCTACATCTTTCCCTACTGTCTTCATCTCCTCCTATAGTCTCCATCTTGTCCTACTTTCTCCATCTTTCCCTACTGTCTTCATCTCCTCCTATAGTCTCCATCTTGTCCTACTGTCTCCATCTTGCCCTACTGCCTCCATCTTTCCCTACTGTCTTCATCTCCTCCTATAGTCTCCATCTTGCCCTACTGCCTCCATCTTGCCCTACTGTCTCCATCCTTCCATTCTATCTCCATTTTGTTCGACAGTCCTGAATTAAACCTGCTCTTTCTTCTCCTAGGACTTTTATACGGATTTGCCTTTTTGGCCACCGCAATTGGGGTGTATCTTACGAGATTGAGACGCTCCCTCTGTGCCTATTATTATCCATATCGTGAACTGGTAAGTTTGTAGGAAGCAAAACTCCTCACACATTCACATAGTAGTTAAAGCTGATAAATGACATCTACAGTCCATCAATTTCACCCTAGTTGCTCATATTCTTATTTAAATTTATTTCTCCAAATTGTATTGAGACTTCTCCCTGGCTCAGGCTATCGGAGTATTAATCCCAAAAGCCCTTTAATATCTTAATCATGTAAAAGACACGTGACATCCTTGAATAGGAAATACTTTCTAATGTTCACATTCACATAGGGACCAATAGTGTTCAAAGTATATTTGATATTTCATTTGCTTCTCTCCAGGAAAGGATCTGCTTCCTGTACAACACGATTATCTGCGAGCGCCCAGAGAGGACCCCTTATCATATGAAGTACATTGTTACTGGTTCCCAGGATCCACAACCCAGCAGCTTCCTCTACAAACTGGCCAAACGGTATAGCAATCGATTCATACCCTGCCTGGATATACACATTTCATAGAGAAAGAGTGTGAGTGTGATAAACATTCTCCCCTTTTATTTTTACAGAAACGCTGTGTTTTACCGTCTGGTCAGACTGATGGGCAAAAGGGAAGAGTTCTGCATGGCATGTGCCAAAGTCAGAACCGACAGTAACAGCCTGGAATTTCTAGCCTGTATTACCAGGGACTGCAGAGGTAAGTACCCCATCACTTTCAGTTGAGCCCAGTTCCTAGTACAGTACATGGCCACTTCTTAAGCCCAAATGGTCTCCATTTTTATTATCAGAATCTCAATTGGGGGTGCAATAATTACAGCCATGTTTTTAGGGGCAACCCACTAAATGTATGTATGAGTTCTGCATGTTGGACTCTGGTATTTCATGTAATATCTAGTGCCATAAATGTCTGGCTGGCCTATTGATTGTCATACTGACCCATGTCTCTCCCTAGGGCTGTACTGCGGAGACTGCTGCATCAAACTAGAGAACGCCTGCAAGTTCTGCCTCACTCCCCTCACCTACTCGGATTCAACAGATGAGGAGATGTAAGTTTTGCCTGAAATACTCCCCTTTCCCACCTGTTTCCCCATCTTGTGCCGGTGTCTTGTAGGTCCCATCCCCAAATGATCCCATCCCCCTACTTCAACACTAGTCTTATGTATTATAAGCGTTTCTAGAAAATAAAAAATCATTTGGTGGAGATTAAAGACCAGTTACTGCCATCTTGTCCTACTGGCACCATCTTGCCCTTCTACTAGGCCTCGTTCTTCCTTCCTAAAACATTTAACCCTTATTCTAATCCTCAGAGACTCCAGTGATGAGGAGCAGGTCGAGCTGTGGCTGGAGGAAAGAGGCAGGAGTAAGAGGTTCAGGAAAGTGCAAAACACTGAGGAAGATGAGGACTCGGACTCCTCCATGGAATTAAGGTAAGAGCTTGTAGAACCTCAGAAAGGGTGAAAGCCATAAATAAGAGAAAGGAAGCCCCATTAGATATTAAGATGTTGTAGAACTCTTCTTATTTTGCAAGTGTGGCCGCTCATTGGTTATAAATAGGTTAAAGGGGAAATTAGCATGAACTTTTAGTATTTTGCAGTCAGGGTATGTTTGGGGAGGGCTCTCAGGTGACATTTAACCCTTTGTACTTGCAGTGATGCCGACTATGAGTACCAGGAGCAATCCCCATCAAGTGACAGCTCAGACGAGGAGACTCTAGATGAAGCATTTTCCAAGTTGACGAAGATGAAGAAAAAAGGCATCCCAAGGAAATTGTATCAGAGGCGCTGAGCTATAGCAAGACTAGGGGACAATAAAGGAAGGGACTGATCCCAATAGGCAAAACTCATTCTCCTTGGATTTAGAAAAATGCCCAACTGCAGAGAAGAAACGCAATGTTTTGTACAGAAATGAGTCCTCGTCGGCTGAGACACACCAGATTCACAGCCCCCAAAGTGGGTGGGTCTTACCCAAAGTGGGTGAGATATTGGGTGGATTGGGGGCTGTGTCTGTGGCTTGTGACTTTGTCCCTGAAAATCTAATCTAAAATCTAAATAAAATATCTTTTATATTTTTTCAAAAGCAACTTGAGTGCAACAGCTTTCTGTTTTACAAAACTAAATATTTTATAGATTTTAATTTATATATTTATATTATTTTAATTTCATATCTGTATTTTATTTGTATAGTTTTATATATATCCTTGATAAAGGCCCCAATGTGGGCTGAAATGTTGGATACATGTGTGATGCTTAATAAAATTTTTGATCACAAGAATTTTTTGGAGTGCGGGTCCATTCTGAAGGCTTTATATATATATATATTTTTTTTTTTTATACGTATATTTATATTATTTTTATACAAGATGTGGACATATTTACATATAGTTACTTTTGTAGGTATACAGTTTAAAATAATTTTTTATTAATATATTTATTTTTTATATTATTTTAATGTCATATATACATTTTTATACCAATGTAAAAAATTTATTTCATATATATTTTTAAGACATACATTAAATTAAAGATATATATTTTTATATAAAAAGCAAAAAAATAAATTGTTTTACAAAAAATGACGACTGTCCTGTGGATTTATTGTGATTGTGACAGAGTCGTAGTGCCATTTTGTGCTTGTGTGACATGTTGGGGGAATATACTGAAGCTTTGTACAAGCGGAACTGTACATTGCTGACAAGACGTGTCCCCAACTGCTCGTCTGTTCAGGGATGGTTGTTCCCGTTTGGCATAAATGGCCTCCTGCGTTGTCCTATCCTGCACTCTATAATCTATTGATCCCCAGTAATGACCTCTCCCTCCCTCTTCACTGGATCCTCAGGGACTCAGGATGGGGCCATAGGCTCCAACATTTACTCAGAATTCCTTAAATATGACAGGAGGGGCATGAGTGGGCTGTACTGTATATGTATAAGGCCTGGTTACTGTATATAACACCTGATTATTGTATACAAATGACTGTATATCTGCCTCTTGCAGCCTGAAGATTTTACATTAAATCCATAACATGAACAGGGAGAGGAAACAACACACACACATTAAATTTGGGTCTAGAACTTAGAGGGGCCCTTGAGGGCCCAGTGCAAGTAGAAACAAGAGGGTGTCTATACATACAGGGTTGTGTATCTGCTCACACTGGTACATTGAAAGGCTCTTGGAGCCACAAATTAGATTTAAACACATGGGGAGGGGGACCCTAGCTTTCATACATCTATCGGGGTCCCCTAATTCCAACCCTACACACGGTCAGTACGGGGCCAATCCTGCTCCAACAGAACCTGGTGCCGAGTGCTGGAGAGGGACGAGTGACTTGAGAAGTGGAGCCGTTAACTCTCACAGCTTCACGTTTTTATCAACTGCCAACATCATGAATTTTGTTACAACACCAATAATGTTAATTACAATCAGAAAAAGCACCCTTTTTTAAGGTTTACCTATCCTTTAACAAGGGCATAGTAACAGATATACGACAATCTCCCTATTGGTCATCACTTGATACAATGACCATTCACCTAGTTATACACAGCAAGAGCATATCCTTGAGCAGGGGCTTGTTCAGAGTTATTTGCCCAAACAAAGATAACATCGATGGTACTTTCTCATGTCATGGTTGACATTTGTTGTAACTCGTGGTTGTCAGAAAGCTTTACAGTTAAAGAATTAATTATATTAGATATGATATAAGTGATTATGGTTTATGTAACCCTATCATTCCCCCATAATGACCAAATTAACTTTAACTTATCACTAAACTCATCCTATATGCAAATAACCGTATTGTAACTACTTTGCTTTGAAGAGGGGCTAAAACCATCTTCAAAACCAAGAACTCCTTCTTGACCAGCAGAATTGAAAAAAAACTCAATGCTGGAGAATTCTTAATCCATCACAATCAAGTTAATTGCCTATCTAACTATAATAATAATTCAATCACTTCAACGAATTCACATGTAACATATCATATCTAATTCTTCCATTTCCAATTAAATTCCATTCCAAATATTTAGTAATATTTCATAAAATAAAGTCTCTTAATCCGTCCTTTGTTGTTCCTTAAACTCTGTTCAAAGATGGTGACTGTAAAGTCGTTAGTAAAGGTGTTGTCCCAAGTATAATTCTTTGAGGTGATTAAACCCAAGGACAGGAACTTCGTGTACTTGTACTTCCAATATATCATATTGTCCTTGTCTCTTATCATCTTGTGATTGT
Source organism: Xenopus petersii (assembly GCA_038501925.1). Classification (NCBI taxonomy): domain Eukaryota; kingdom Metazoa; phylum Chordata; class Amphibia; order Anura; family Pipidae; genus Xenopus; species Xenopus petersii. Next base: position 2,825,574 of record CM076676.1, on the reverse strand, counting down.
TAATAAAAAATATTCCTGTAAGATCATCATCATCATCATCATCACACAAACATGTGGTAAGTTCTTTAACCGTATTTACTGTATGTAGCCTTGTACTACATCTTCATTACCATGTAGTTTCATTAAACATTTTCTCTATAATTCCATAATAATTATTTAACTTTACTATTACTTCCTTACCCCAACCAGACGAAGGGGCAGATTCACTAACGGGCACATTTTCGCCAGCGTCAGCTTCCTCCTGGTCTGAGGTGGCAAAGTCAACTCTCTGTAAAATCCGCACTTTACTGAATTTGCGGAGTAACGTCCGTTCGCCAGAGCAGTGTGAATGAACGTTAGGCACTTTTTCCTTAACGTTATTAATCCATCAGTAAACATTGATCTAGATGTTGTTCTGTTAATTGCAACACCAATCATAACTAATTCTATTTTAGAAAAGGTTCCAAATAACTAGTTGTTTTATTAACACATCCTCTGTGTGATGCTTTATAAATTCACCAGCTTTGTCTTTGGTTGCCTGTAAAAAGACACTTAGACCAATCATTATTTTCCATGTGTCATTTTAACGTTTTAATGTTTCAATAGGGCTATTGTTCCAATTCCAGTTGGCCTAATGCTACAAGCCCAACAATTAGTTCTATTTGCTTCCTCAGTTATTTTTTTTATAGTTATATAAGGATTGGGTTCAACATAAAAATGACTTTTGCTTGATGACAAGTGGATGAAACCAAAAACCAGTAGTACTAAAAGACAAACACACTTGGCGAGTACACTTGCTCTTTTACAACATGTATCCATATGTCATTTTACTGAAGTAGGTGTTAACAATTGCACTTGGAAAGGACCTTCAGCCCTTGGGAGACAAAGCCAGTGTCAGACTGGCCCACAGGGATACCAGGAAAACTCCCGGTGGGCCCAGGTGTCAGTGGCCCCTCATGCTGCTAAACTTTTGACCTATTTCATGGCAATTCTCTGTTTCTATGAGAACAAAGATGCTAAATAGATGGAATCATTGATTATAGTATGTTAAGAAAACAGACTAGGAGAATAGAGGTTGATTGAGGAGATTAAGAATATTAGTACTGAGAGTGGGTCTCTGGTCTAAGGGTTTATGGTGGGCCCCTGGTCTAAAGTTTTTGTGTGGGCCCTAGTGTCCCAGTCCGACACTGGACAGAGCTATGTTGGGAATGTATTGTTTTCCTCATTTAATAATACATTCAGAACCCAGTTTTAGTTAGAAGATTGCAGTATAACACTTGATATAAGAAATAGATTTTTTTCATATAATATATTGAGAAAAAGAACGCGATTTTTGCTGGGAAACTATAGGCCTGCAAGTCTGACCTGTCTGTTACAGGGAAAGAAAGGTTTGCCGAGGAATTGTATTTAGAAATGGGTTTTGGAGAATAATAAAAGTATATGAGTTAGGAATGTATTGTTTTATTCATTTAATAATACATTCAGAACCCAGTTTTAGTTAGAAGACTGCAGACCTGTAAGTCTAACATGTAAATGGAGGAATGTATCTAGATGTGTATTGAGGGGTGTGTTTTGGTGACTGATATAAGAACTAGATGGCACTGTGTCCTGCTGATCATAACTAATGGTCTAACCCTAAGGTGCATTAGTTTTGGGAATTGCACAGGTTTAACAATGTTCTGCTTCCCTCCCCCAGATTCATCAATCACAATCAATCACATCAATCACATTTAAAACACAATCACACAATAAAGGTTGAACTCAAATCCAATGATATAGAGAACCAAAAGAATGTTCCAATGAGAAGAAGAAAGAACAGTATGTGCAAAGAATTCCTGAGATGCTTCGGCTCATTTGTTCTAGGCATGTTCTTCACCATAGCATTTGCCTTCTTCACTCTGTTTGTGAAGAGCTACAGCCTGGACATCTGCATCATCACCAGCGCCTTTATTGGAGTTTTTCTATCTCTCGGCATGGCGTTTTTTGAGCAGATTTGTGTAATTGTATTCCTAACACTGCCGCAGATTTTTGCAAGTAAGTTCCACGGGTTTGGCTTTAGCTTAAGGCTATAAAATTGGGTCTATGGGAGGGGTTAAGACATTTATGGGTTGAACCATGCCTTAGAAACTCTGTTTGGGTTCCACATGAAGAGAGGGGGAATGGGTGATTTATTTGTGGGGAGGAAAGGTCTCACCATCAGCATAGGAACTTTAATGTAAGGGCAGTCAGGCTATGGAATAATAAGAATGATTAATTCTCCCATCTCTCCCAGCTCAAGGCTAGAACCTGATTATTGCACTGGCCTTTTCGCTGACCATCCAAGGACCCGCCGGAAATATCCTGGAGAATTACAAGCGGGTGTCAGAAGCAAACTCGTGCAGGTTGTAGTTGGCCGTGAATCAGACCTTAGAAGTTGTTCCGGAGATGAAAGTAAGTAACGGAAGAGCGGTGGGTGTAGCAAGTAGGAATATCCCGATCTACCATTTGTGCACTTGAAGGTGACCCTACAGGTGCAGATCTGGTCAGAATCTGGGTGGATGGAGACAGGGGCTGGAGTCACATTTGGGTGTCTACCAAGGTGGACAGATCAGTGCTATTTGCCCATGGCAGTATATGTGAAATAAAGTGCAATCACCTGAGTCTCACACTCATTTCTCTCTTTCCAGGGGCTTCGGACAAGATCAAGTCCATTGCTGGTAACTTTAAAAATGTCTCCAACTGGTCGCAAGGCTTCTTTACTGCCCTACAGGAGGGTGTGAGACGTATAGGTGAGTGAAGAAACCCTCGGGTTGTGTGTGCCCAGTCAGTGATACCTTGTTACTCCGTGGTACCTGGTGTGGCATCAATACTGATATTAAACTCGCCTTCTAATCCTCCCGCCCTTTCTAGGCCAAGACTTAAGAGCGGCGCGGTCATACCTGTACAACATGGGAACTATTTGCAATGAGGAGTTAGGGAACCCGAGCAAGAAATGTTACCAACAATTCGATACAATTCGAGACTTTTACCGATAATGCCGGGTTGTTTGGCTTCGTCTGCGGCATTATAGACACATTTCGGCCCCTGTGTGCACTGGCTGGAGGTAAATTACAACTCACCCCAATCTGACATGTTCTGCTCTAGTTCTTTCTCCCGGATTAATGACAAATTCTAATGAATCCAACTTTGTCTGTCCCAAAGTTCCGTGCATGGGCCCCGACTTTGTTCAGACTCACGTCAGTCGACTGAAGGACAAAGGTGAGTGACGCAGATTAGGTTGGTGGGTTGCCATGAGTTACTAAACAAGGAAGTCTGTCTGGACACTGTGTGTGGGATTTAAGGATCGAGTCCTTGTTCTATAGAAAATTCCCATCTCTGCACTTTCCTTACAGAGGATGATTCTGTCCTTAACAAGTTCAAGGATCACTTTCTGTTTAATATCACTGTCATCCACGACTTTGATATCAACGCCAGCGCCACCGACGTGATCAACGTGGCAGAGCAGATTAGGAGTAAGTGAATGCCAGTATATACCTGGAGATTATTGGACTGGCCCAGTGAGTATCGGATATATAAATATGCAGGGAATCATAATACAGTGGGCATTGTAGCTTTCATTCCTGCTCCCCTTCCAACTCTCTCTCCCATAATGTTACTTAAGGAATTACCCTTTCTAATTGGATTTCTCATTGATCTGCAGGGCGGCGCTATATCGCAGGAATTACCTGCTCAATGGCAAGCACGACAATTTCTACATTACTAAGAACTTTATGAAGCTGAATGAGCTGAGAGTGAAGACTGGTGCTCCCTCTCTATTACCCCTGAACATGAAGGAGCAATCTCTCTACGTCTCACCTGGTGAGTAACAATTCTTTACAGTAACACCCCCCACTCATTCACTATAGTACAGACCCCTCTATGCTTAGCGAGCCCCACCACTTACTATAATTACCCAGCTCTCAATAACAAAGGTACCTGCCACTTACTCGCTATAACTACCTCTCACTTAACTACTCAATCACTAGTTTACTCACCCCATAGTGTTTATAGTAACCACAAACCAATATTAGCCTCCTGCGTTACATTTAGGAAACCCACTTTGTCTGTCCCAGCCTCCATTTACTCATGAGTCTCTCATTCCTACAGTTTCCCTGAAGATGACGTCAATTGAGAAGAATATGTTGACCGGTTTCTTGGGGATTGTGCCGTACATGATAGGCTCAATCTTCATCATCTTGATAGATTTCAGAGCCTACTTTTTGCTAGGGAAGGCACATGAACAGCTCAGTGGCAATATAACGGTGACAGGTAAGAGGGTTATTGGTCTGCTCTTTCACATTGGACAGGGAGGGGGCTGCCTGTAATATAGAGTGAGAGGCAATAATGTTGGTGGGTTTTTTTCCCTCCATTAGCTCCTCTAATCTTCAACGTCACCGTAATAGGCTAAAATTTCTTCAGCAACTTCTTTAAACAAATAATATCCTCATTTGAGGATATGGTAAGAGGACAAGTGCAGATTCTCACATCCAAGTGTTTGGTTACCCCATCAAAGTCGGACTTCCGGGGCTACATAATTATCGGTAAGTAAAGTTTTAGGTTATCTCTTACAGTCTCCATCGTGCCCTACTGTTTCCATCTTGTCCTACTGTCTCATCTTGCCCTACTGTCTCCATCTTGTTCTACTGTCTCCATCGTTACCTACTGTTTCTATCTTGTCCTGTTGTCTCCATCTTGTCCTATTGTCTCCATTTTGCCCTACTGTCTCCATCTTGCCCCTCTGTCTACATCTTGTCCTACTGGCACCATCTTGCCCTACTGTCTCTATCTTGTCCTACTGGCACCATCTTGCCCTTCTACTAGGCCTCGTTCTTCCTTCCTACAACTTTTAACCCTTATTCTAATCCTCAGAGAATCCAGACTCTGGAGGAAAGAGGCAGGAGTAAGAGGTTCAGGAAAGTACAAAACACTGAGGAAGATGAGGAATCGGACTTCTCCATCGAATTAGGGTAAGAGCTTGTAGAACCTCAGAAAGGGTTAAAGCCATAAATAAGAGAAAGGAAGCCACATTAGATATTGCAGACCTCTTCTTATTTTGCAAGTGTAGCCGCTCATTGGTTATAAATAGCATAAACTTTTAGTATTTTGCAGTCAGGGTATGTTTGGGGAATGCTCTCAGGTGACATTTAACCCTTTGTACTTGCAGTGATGCCGACTATGAGTACCAGGAGCAATCCCCATCAAGTGACAGCTCAGGAGACTCTAGATTAAGCATTTTCCAAGTTGGCAAAGATGAAGAAAAAAGGCATCCCAAGGAAATTGTATCAGAGGCGCTGAGCTATAGCAAGATTAGGGGACAATAAAGGAAGGGACTGATCCCAATAGGCAGAACTCATTGTCCTTGGATTTATAAAAATGCCCAACTGCAGAGAAGAAACGCAATGTTTTGTACAGAAATGAGTCCTCGTCGGCTGGGACACACCAGATTCACAGCCCCCAAAGTGGGTGGGTCTTACCCAAAGTGGGTGAGATATTGGGTGGATTGGGGGCTGTGTCTGGGGCTTGTGACTTTGTCCCTGAAAATATTTTTTTAGATATTTATTTATTTATTTTCAAATATGTTTATATTTACTGTAATTGTATATTTTTACATATATATTATTTATATTATTTTTATATATCATTTTTACACATTTATTTATATATCTTGATATTTCATAATTTTATATATAATATTTATATATGACATGTAATATTTAAACATAAAATGTTTCCATATACCTTGATAAAGACCCCAGTGAGGGTTGAAATCTAAATAAAATATCTTTTATGTTTTTTCACAAAGCAACTTGAGTGTAACAGCTTTCTTTTTTACAAATCTATATATGTATCATTTTATATATTTTAATTTATATATTTATATTATTTTAACTTCATATGTGTATTTTATTTGTATAGTTTTATATATATCCTTGATAAAGGGCCCAACGTGGGCAAAAACGTTGGATACACGAGTGATGCTTAATAAAATAGTTTGATCTAAATAAAATATCTTTTATATTTTTTCACAAAGCAACTTGAGTGCAACAGCTTTCTGTTTTACAAATCTAAAATATGTATCATTTTATAGATTTTAATTTATATTATTTTAATTTCATATATGTATTTTATTTGTATAGTTTTATATATATTCTTGATAAAGGCCCCAATGTGGGCTGAAATGTTGGATACACGAGTGATGCTTAATAAAATTTTTGATCACAAGAATTTTTCAGAGTGCGGGTCCATTCTGAAGGCTTTATATATATATATATATATATATATTTCTATACATATATTTATATTATTTTTATACAAGATGTGGACATATTTATATATAGTTACTTTTGTAGATATACAGTTTAAAATAAATTTTTATTAATATATTTATTTTTTATATTATTTTAATGTCATATATACATTTTTATATCAATGTAAAAAATGTATTTCATATATATTTTTAAGACATATATTAAATTAAAGATATATATTTTTATATAAAAAGCAAAAAATAAATTATTTTACAAAAAATGACGACTGTCCTGTGGATTTATTGTGATTGTTACAGAGTCGTAGTGCCATTTTGTGCTTGTGTGACATGTTGGGGGAATATACTGAAGCTTTGTACAAGCGGAACTGTACATTGCTGACAAGACGTGTCTCCAACTGCTCGTCTGTTCAGGGATGGTTGTTCCCGTTTGGCATAAATGGCCTCCTGCATTGTCCTATCCTGCACTCTATAATCTATTGATCCCCAGTAATGACCTCTCCCTCCCTCTTCACTGGATCCTCAGGGACTCAGGATGGGGCCACTGGCTCCAACATTTACTCAGAATTCTTTTGGAGCCACAAATTAGATTTAAACACATGGGGGGGGATTCCAACCCTACACACGGTCGGTACGGGGCCAATCCTGCTCCAACAGAACCGGGTGCTAGAGAGGGACGTTAACTCTCACAGCTTAACGTTTTTATCAACTGCCAACATCATGAATTTTGTTATAACACCAATAATGTTAATTACAATTAGAAAAGAACCCTGAAAAATTTTACTTTTTTTAACGTTTACTTATCCTTTAATAAGGACATAGTAACAGATATACAACATTCTCCCTATTGCGTCATCACTTGCTATTATTATTATTAAGATACAAGAGAAAGTCATTCAGACATCTCCATGGTAACGTTAGGTCATTGTGATGTCATAATGACAATAGCAGAGGTCCATCTGTCTCCACCTGTGGTGGGCGGGGCATAGTGATGTCATAATGACCTCAGCTATATATATAGCAGCAACACCAGTGCAGCTGCTATCAGTTGTTGGAGGATTAGCTACCGAGCAGGACTGTTGTGTCTGTTTTGTACTAATCAACCAACTGAATTCTACATCTTTGTAAGTAAAAAGCTTGAAATTAACGGAACTGGGGAATTCAGTTGGGGCTGTGAATTTGCAGCCACGATAAGGATATTGGGGGAGGTTGGTTAGGGGTAGGGATGCACCGAATCCACTTTTTTGCATTCGGCCGAACCCCCGAATCCTTGGCAAAAGATTCGGCCAAATACCGAACCGAATCCAAATCCTAATTTGCATATGCAAATAAGGGGTGGGAAGGGAAAACCTTTTTTAACTTCCTTGCTTTGTATCAAAAAGTCACGTGATTTACCCCGCCCCTAATTTGCATATGCGAATCCGAATCCTGCTGAAAAAGGCTGAATCCCGAACCGAATCCTGGATTCGGTGCATCCCTAGTTGGGGGATTGTATTTAAAAATAGAGTTTGGTGGATGATGTCATAGTTAGTATTATGGGATGGAGCTTATCAGACAGATGGACTTAGGCTATAAATGGACAGGTGATGGGGTAGTTTGGAGGCTGGGCAGTGTCTTAATTCCCCCTTTAATTTCATTTCATACATAATTATATTTTAGTAAAGTTTATTATCCCTGGGATTTAGCCATTTACCAATCAGAGGCAAGGTAACTTTAGGTCACTGTGATGTCATAATGACTACACAGTGACCTAAAGCAAGGTAACTTTAGGTCACTGTGATGTCATAATGACTAACAGAAGAAAGCCTTTCATGATGTGGGCGGGGCATAGTGATGTCATAATGACCTCATCTGTTTATCTAGTATCACAGCTGAACTCATTTCATTTAGTTGCGGATTAGCTATTGGACAGAGCTCCTAGAGACTGCTCAATACTAATCTTCATATTATTTATTTAACATCTTTAACGAGTAAGTAATAGAGAAACCTCTTTTCATTGGTTACTTATAGCTGTCCAACTATAACACTTAAATAAGAAATCAATTTTTTTCACATAGCATATTGAGGAAAACAATGCGATTTTAGCTGGGAAACTATAGGCCTGCAAGTCTGACCTGTCTGTTATGGGGAAAGAAAGGTTTGCTGAGGGATTATATTTAGAAATGGGTTTTGAAGAATAATAGAATTATGTGAGTTATGAATGTATTGTTTTTCTCATTTAATAATACATTCAGAACCCCGTTTTAGTTAGAAGACTGCAGACCTGTAAGTCTAACATATAAATGGAGGAATGTATCTAGATGTGTATTGAAGGGTGTGTTTTGGTGACTGATATAAGAACTAGATGGCACTGTGTCCTGGAGATCATAACTAATGGTCTAACCCCAAGGTGCATTACTCTTGGGAATTGCACAGGTTTAACAATGTTCTGCTTCCCTCCCCCAGATTCATCTAAATCACAATCAATCACATCAATCACATTGAAAACACAATCACAAAATGAAGGTTGAACTCAAATCCAATGATATAGAGAACCAAAAGAATGTTCCAATGAGAAGAAGAAAGAACAGTATGTGCAAGGAATTCCTGAGATGCTTCGGCTCATTTGTTCTAGGCATGTTCTTCGCCATAGCATTTGCCTTCTTCACTCTGTTTGTGAAGAGCTACAGCCTGGACATCTGCATCATCGCCAGCGCCTTTATTGGAGTTTTCCTATCTCTCGGCATGGCGTTTTTTGAGCAGATTCGTGTAATTGTATTTCTAACACTGCCGCAGATTTTTGCAGGTAAGTTCCACGGGTTTGGCTTTAGCTTAAGGCCATATAATTGGGTCTAGGGGGAGGGGTTGAGACATTTCTGTTCTGAACCAGCCTTGGAAACTCTATTTGGGTTCCCCATGAAGAGAGGAGGAATGTTTGATTTATTTGTGGGGAGGAAAGGAGGTCTCACCATCAGCATAGAAACTTTAATGTAGGGGCAGTCAGGCTATGGAATAATGAGAATAAGAATGATTAATTCTCCCATCTCTCCCAGCTCAAGGCAAGAACCTGATTATTGCACTGGCCTTTTCGCTGACCATCCAAGGACCCGCCGGAAATATCCTGGAGAATTACAAGCGGGTTTCGGAAGCAACCTCGTGCGGGTTGCAGTTGGCCGTGAATCAGACCTTAGAAGTTGTTGAGGAGATGAAAGCGCCTGTGATGAGTAAGTAACGGAAGAGCGGTGGGTGTAGCAAGTCGGAATATCCCGATCTACCTTTTGGGCGCTTGAAGGTGACCCTACAGGTGCAGATCTGGTCAGAATCTGGGTGGGTTGTATGCGAAATAAAGTGCAATCACCTGAGTCTCACACTTGTTTCTTTCTTTCCAGGGGCTTTGGACAAGATCAAGTCCATTGCTGGTAACTTTAAAAATGTATCCAACCGGTCGCGAGGCTTCTTTACTGCCCTACAGGAGGGTGTGAGACGTATAGGTGAGTAGAGAAACCCTCAGGTTGTGTGTGTCCAGTCAGTGATACCTTGTTACTCCGTGGTACCTGGCGTGGCATCAATACTGATACTAAACTCGCCTTCTAATCCTCCCGTCCTTCCTAGGCCGAGACTTGAGAGCGGCGTGGTCATACCTGTACAACATGGGAACTATCTGCAATGAGGAGTTAGGGAACCCGAGCAAGAAATGTTACCAGCAATTCGATACGGCCAAGCAGACTTGTACCGATAATGCCGGGTTGTTTGGCTTCGTCTGCGGCATTATAGACACATTTCGGCCCCTGTGTGCACTGGCTGGAGGTAAGTTACAACTCACCCCAATCTGACATGTTCTGCTCTAGTTCTCCTGGATTAATGACAAATTCTAATGAATCCAACTTCGTCTTTCCCACAGTTCCGTGCATGGGCCCCGACTTTGTTCAGACTCACGTCAGTCGACTGAAGGACAAAGGTGAGTGACGCAGATTTGGTGGGTGGGTTGGTTGCTATGGGTTACTAAGCAGGCAAGTCTTTCTGGACACTGTGTGTGGGATTTAAGGATCCAGCCTTTGTTCTATAGCAAAATTCCAATCTCTGTACTTTCCTTACAGCTGCCGATTCCGTCCTTAACAAGTTCAAGGATCACTTTATGTTTAATATCACTGTCATCCACGACTTTGATATCAACGCCAGCGCCACCGACGTGATCAACGTGGCAGAGCAGATTATGGACGAGGTGAACGCCAGTATAGAGCCTTACCTGGAGATTATTGGACTGGCCCAGTATTTTGTGCTCTTCTTCTGCCTTTACTCCTTCATTCGGTAGGTCCAATTCCTCTGTTCTTACTGTTGCTTCTGATTGAGTTCTGACCCCATTTCCCGTAGTATCTGCCCAGTCCTGTAGGGGGGGATAGTGAGTATGGGATATATATGTCAGGGGGCATTGTAGCTTTCATTCCTGCTCCCCTTCCACTCTCTCTCCTAAAATGTTACTTAAGGAATTACCCTTTCTAATCGGATTTCTCATTGATCTGCAGGGCGGCGCTATATCGCAGGAATTACCTGCTCAATGACAAGCACGACAATTTCTACATCACTAAGAACTTTATGAAGCTGAATGAGCTGAGAGTGAAGACTGGTGCTCCCTCTCTGTTACCCCTGAACATGAAGGAGCAATCTCTCTACGTCTCACCTGGTGAGTCCCAATTCTTTTCAGTAACACCCCCCACTCATTCACTATAGTACAGACCCCTCTATGCTTAGTGACCCCCACTACTGACTATACCCAGCTCTCAATAACAAAGGTACCTGCCACTTACTCGCTATAACTACCACTCACTTAACTACTCAATCACTAGTTTACTCACCCCATAGTCTTTATAGTAACCAAAAACCAATATTAGCCGCCTACGTTACATTTAGGAAACCCACTTTGTCTGTCCCAGCCTCCATTTACTCATGAGTCTCTCTCATTCCTACAGTTTCCCTGAAGTTGACGTCAATTGAGAAGAATATGTTGACCGGTTTCTTGGGGATTGTGCCGTACATGATAGCCTCCATCTTCATCATCTTGATAGATTTCGGAGCCTACTTTTTGCTAGGGAAGGCACATGAACAGCTCAGTGGCAATATAACGGTGACAGGTAAGAGGGTTATTGGTCTGCTCTTTCACATTGGACAGGGAGGGGGCTGCCTGTAATATAGAGTGAGAGGTAATAATTTTGGTGTTTTTTTTTTCCTCTATTAGCTCCTCTAATCTTCAACGTCACCGTAACGGGCTCAAATTTCTTCAGCGACTTCTTTAAACAAATAATATCCTCATTTGAGGATATGGTAAGGGGACAAGTGCAGATTCTTACATCCAAGTGTTTGGTTACCCCATCAAAGCCGGACTTCCGGGGCTACATAATTATCGGTAAGTAAAGTTTGCAGTTGGGATGTGCAACTCATATTATATTCTGTATTACTGTCTCCATCTTGCCCTATTGTCTCCATCGTTACCTACTGTTTCTATCTTGTCATACTGTCTTCATCTTGTCCTATTGTCTTCATATTGACCTACTGTCTCCATCTTATCCTACTGTCTCCTTCTTTCCCTACTGTTTTCATCTCATCCTACTGTCTCCATATTGCCCTACTGTCTCCATCTTGTCCTACTTTCTCCATCTTTCCCTACTGTCTTCATCTCCTCCTATAGACTCCATCTTGTCCTACTGTCTCCATCTTGCCCTACTGCCTCCATCTTTCCCTACTGTCTTCATCTCCTCCTATAGTCTCCATCTTGTCCTACTTTCTCCATCTTTCCCTACTGTCTTCATCTCCTCCTATAGTCTCCATCTTGTCCTACTGTCTCCATCTTGCCCTACTGCCTCCATCTTTCCCTACTGTCTTCATCTCCTCCTATAGTCTCCATCTTGCCCTACTGCCTCCATCTTGCCCTACTGTCTCCATCCTTCCATTCTATCTCCATTTTGTTCGACAGTCCTGAATTAAACCTGCTCTTTCTTCTCCTAGGACTTTTATACGGATTTGCCTTTTTGGCCACCGCGATTGGGGTGTATCTTACGAGATTGAGACGCTCCCTCTGTGCCTATTATTATCCATATCGTGAACTGGTAAGTTTGTAGGAAGCAAAACTCCTCACACATTCACATAGTAGTTAAAGCTGATAAATGACATCTACAGTCCATCAATTTCACCCTAGTTGCTCATATTCTTATTTAACTTTATTTCTCCAAATTGTATTGAGACTTCTCCCTGGCTCAGGCTATCGGAGTATTAATCCCAAAAGCCCTTTAATATCTTAATCATGTAAAAGACACGTGACATCCTTGAATAGGAAATACTTTCTAATGTTCACATTCACATAGGGACCAATAGTGTTCAAAGTATATTTGATATTTCATTTGCTTCTCTCCAGGAAAGGATCTGCTTCCTGTACAACACGATTATCTGCGAGCGCCCAGAGAGGACCCCTTATCATATGAAGTACATTGTTACTGGTTCCCAGGATCCACAACCCAGCAGCTTCCTCTACAAACTGGCCAAACGGTATAGCAATCGATTCATACCCTGCCTGGATATACACATTTCATAGAGAAAGAGCGTGAGTGTGATAAACATTCTCCCCTTTTATTTTTACAGAAACGCTGTGTTTTACCGTCTGGTCAGACTGATGGGCAAAAGGGAAGAGTTTTGCATGGCATGTGCCAAAGTCAGAACCGACAGTAACAGCCTGGAATTTCTAGCCTGTATTACCAGGGACTGCAGAGGTAAGTACCCCATCACTTTCAGTTGAGCCCAGTTCCTAGTACAGTACATGGCCACTTCTTAAGCCCAAATGGTCTCCATTTTTATTATCAGCATCTCAATTGGGGGTGCAATGATTACAGCCATGTTTTTAGGGGCAACCCACTAAATGTATGTATGAGTTCTGCATGTTGGACTCTGGTATTTCATGTAATATCTAGTGCCATAAATGTCTGGCTGGCCTATTGATTGTCATACTGACCCATGTCTCTCCCTAGGGCTGTACTGCGGAGACTGCTGCATCAAACTAGAGAACGCCTGCAAGTTCTGCCTCACTCCCCTCACCTACTCGGATTCAACAGATGAGGAGATGTAAGTTTTGCCTGAAATACTCCCCTTTCCCACCTGTTTCCCCATCTTGTGCTGGTGTCTTGTAGGTCCCATCCCCAAATGATCCCATCCCCCTACTTCAACACTAGTCTTATGTATTATAAGCGTTTCTAGAAAATAAAAAATCATTTGGTGGAGATTAAAGACCAGTTACTGCCATCTTGTCCTACTGGCACCATCTTGCCCTTCTACTAGGCCTCGTTCTTCCTTCCTAAAACATTTAACCCTTATTCTAATCCTCAGAGACTCCAGTGATGAGGAGCAGGTCGAGCTGTGGCTGGAGGAAAGAGGCAGGAGTAAAAGGTTCAGGAAAGTGCAAAACACTGAGGAAGATGAGGACTCGGACTCCTCCATGGAATTAAGGTAAGAGCTTGTAGAACCTCAGAAAGGGTGAAAGCCATAAATAAGAGAAAGGAAGCCCCATTAGATATTAAGATGTTGTAGAACTCTTCTTATTTTGCAAGTGTGGCCGCTCATTGGTTATAAATAGGTTAAAGGGGAAATTAGCATGAACTTTTAGTATTTTGCAGTCAGGGTATGTTTGGGGAGGGCTCTCAGGTGACATTTAACCCTTTGTACTTGCAGTGATGCCGACTATGAGTACCAGGAGCAATCCCCATCAAGTGACAGCTCAGACGAGGAGACTCTAGATGAAGCATTTTCCAAGTTGACGAAGATGAAGAAAAAAGGCATCCCAAGGAAATTGTATCAGAGGCGCTGAGCTATAGCAAGACTAGGGGACAATAAAGGAAGGGACTGATCCCAATAGGCAAAACTCATTCTCCTTGGATTTAGAAAAATGCCCAACTGCAGAGAAGAAACGCAATGTTTTGTACAGAAATGAGTCCTCGTCGGCTGAGACACACCAGATTCACAGCCCCCAAAGTGGGTGGGTCTTACCCAAAGTGGGTGAGATATTGGGTGGATTGGGGGCTGTGTCTGTGGCTTGTGACTTTGTCCCTGAAAATCTAATCTAAAATCTAAATAAAATATCTTTTATATTTTTTCACAAAGCAACTTGAGTGCAACAGCTTTCTGTTTTACAAATCTAAATATGTATCATTTTATAGATTTTAATTTATATATTTATATTATTTTAATTTCATATATGTATTTTATTTGTGTAGTTTTATATATATCCTTGATAAAGGCCCCAATGTGGGCTGAAATGTTGGATACACGAGTGATGCTTAATAAAATTTTTGATCACAAGAATTTTTCGGAGTGCGGGTCCATTCTGAAGGCTTTATATATATATATATATATATATATATATATATATATATATATATATATATTTTTTTTTTTTTTTTATACATATATTTATATTATTTTTATACAAGATGTGGACATATTTATATATAGTTACTTTTGTAGATATACAGTTTAAAATAAATTTTTATTAATATATTTATTTTTTATATTATTTTAATGTCATATATACATTTTTATATCAATGTAAAAAATGTATTTCATATATATTTTTAAGACATATATTAAATTAAAGATATATATTTTTATATAAAAAGCAAAAAAATAAATAGTTTTTCAAAAAATGACGACTGTCCTGTGGATTTATTGTGATTGTGACAGAGTTGTAGTGCCATTTTGTGCTTGTGTGACATGTTGGGGGAATATACTGAAGCTTTGTACAAGCGGAACTGTACATTGCTGACAAGACGTGTCCCCAAATGCTCGTCTGTTCAGGGATGGTTGTTCCCGTTTGGCATAAATGGCCTCCTGCATTGTCCTATCCTGCACTCTATAATCTATTGATCCCCAGTAATGACCTCTCCCTCCCTCTTCACTGGATCCTCAGGGCCACAGGCTCCAACATTTGCTCAGAATTCCTTAAATATGACAGGAGGGGCATGAGTGGGCTGTACTGTATATAAGGCCTGGTTACTGTATATAACACCTGATTATTGTATATAAATGACTGTATATATGGCCTGGTTACTGTATCTGTATATCTGCCTCTTGCAGCCTGAAGATTTTACATTAAATCCATAACATGAACAGGGAGAGGAAACAACACACACACATATTAAATTTGGGTCTAGAACTTAGAGGGGCCCTTGGGGGCCCGGTGCAAGTAGAAACAAGAGGGTGTCTATACATACAGGGAGCCACAAATTAGATTTAAACACATGGGGAGGGGGACCCTAGCTTTCATACATCTATCGGGGTCCCCTAATTCCAACCCTACACACGGTCAGTACGGGGCCAATCCTGCTCCAACAGAACCTGGTGCCGAGTGCTGGAGAGGGACGAGTGACTTGAGAAGTGGAGCCGTTAACTCTCACAGCTTCACGTTTTTATCAACTGCCAACATCATGAATTTTGTTACAACACCAATAATGTTAATTACAATCAGAAAAAGCACCCTTTTTTAAGGTTTACTTATCCTTTAACAAGGACATAGTAACAGATATACGACAATCTCCCTATTGGTCATCACTTGATACAATGACCATTCACCTAGTTATACACAGCAAGAGCATATCCTTGAGCAGGGGCTTGTTCAGAGTTATTTGCCCAAACAAAGATAACATCGATGGTACTTTCTCATGTCATGGTTGACATTTGTTGTAACTCGTGGTTGTCAGAAAGCTTTACAGTTAAAGAATTAATTATATTAGATATGATATAAGTGATTATGGTTTATGTAACCCTATCATTCTCCCCTAATGACCAAATTAACTTTAACTTATCACTAAACTCATCCTATATGCAAATAACCGTATTGTAACTACTTTGCTTTGAAGAGGGGCTAAAACCATCTTCAAAACCAAGAACTCCTTCTTGACCAGCAGAATTGAAAAAAAACTCAATGCTGGAGAATTCTTAATCCATCACAATCAAGTTAATTGCCTATCTAACTATAATAATAATTCAATCACTTCAACGAATTCACATGTAACATATCATATCTAATTCTTCCATTTCCAATTAAATTCCAGTCCAAATATTTAGTGATATTTCATAAAATAAAGTCTCTTAATCCGTCCTTTGTTGTTCCTTAAACTCTGTTCAAAGATGGTGACTGTAAAGTCGTTAGTAAAGGTGTTGTCCCAAGTAGAATTCTTAGAGGTGATTAAACCCAAGGACAGGAACTTCGTGTACTTGTACTTCCAATATATCATATTGTCCTTGTCTCTGATCATCTTGTGATTGTCAATAAAAAATATTCCTTTAAGATCATCATCATCATCACACAAACATGTGGTAAGTTCTTTAACCGTATTTACTGTATGTAGCCTTGTACTACATCTTCATTACCATGTAGTTTCATTAAACATTTTCTCTATAATTCCATAATAATTATATAACTTTACTATTACTTCCCTTCCCCAACCAGACTAAGGGGGTAGATTAAATAACGGGCACATTTTCGCCAGCGTCAGCTTCGCGCAGCTCACATCAGTTCAGCAGGTACAAATGCGCTACGACTACACCAATTCACTAATATGCAGAGTTTTGTCCTGGGCACCGTTGGCGACTTTTCGCTAGCGTTACTTCGGCAGTGCAAGCATTTGTTAGCGAAGATGCACTAGCGTTCATTTGTGCCTCGGGAAAATTCGCTAGTGATCTTGCGCTAAGGTTAATTTGCATGGGCCGGTTATTTTAAAGTTGTATGGACGTCTTTATCTTAAATGTTGATACAAAAGTCCAGGGAACCTTAATAAAGACGAGAGAGTTAATAAAATGAATGTCACATATGTTATAAAAATGTCTGGAGGAAACCTGTTACCCAAAAAACGTATGTTAGGACTTTTGCAGGCAATTCGGCTTCAAGAAAGGAAAAGTTGCCAACGTTTTTGGATCTTTAATGCATTTTCGGCTCACAGAATATAATATAAGTGACAGAAGATTGAGGTACATCTAGCTACTTTATAGCACTTCGCCTGGTCAGAGGTGGCAAAGTCAACTCTCCGTAAAATCCGCACTTTACTGAATTTGCGGAGTAACGTCCGTTCGCCAGAGCTCTTTTATAATGGAAAACATGTATCTATATATGTTTGTTAGGTAGTTTTACTGAAGTAGGTGTTAACAATTGCACTTGGAAAGGACCTTCAGCCCTTGGGAGACAGAGCTATGTTGGGAATGTATTGTTTTCCTCGGAACCCAGTTTCAGTTAGAAGACTGCAGACCTGTAAGTCTGACATGTAAATGGAGGAATATATCTAGATGTGGATTGAGGGGTGTTTGTTGGTGACTGATATAAGAACTAGATGGCACTGTGTCCTGGTGATCATAAATAATGGTCTAACCCCAAGGTGCATTAGTCTTGGGAATTGTGCATGTTTAACAATCTTCTGATTGCCTCGTCCAGAATCATCTAAATCATATTGAAACAATAATCAAGCAATGAAAAATGTTGAAGAGAGAAGAAAGTTGAACCCAAACCAATGATACAGAGAGCCAAAAGAATGTCCCAATGAGAAGAAGAAAGAACAGTATATGCAAGGAATTCCTGAGATGCTTCGGCTCATTTGTTCTAGGCATGTTCTTGGCTATAGCATTTGCCTTCTTCATGTAATAAAATTACCTGCACGGCGGGGTCGGCCGCCGCTCCACCGACGGGGACGCCCGCCGCGTGTCTCCTAGGCGCCAACTTTGTTATTAGGGCGCGCGTGGCGCGCCTCTTAAAGGCACAGGCGTGTTTGCGCCAGCGCGTTTTTGCGCACGTTTTGGCGTGAATTTTGAATACTATTTAAGGCCCATTCAGTGTACTGTTCCTTGCCCGTGATAGAACTTGTTTCTTGTGGTTTCCTGAGCCTAGTGCATCTGATCTGAATCGTGTCTGTCTGATAACCTGTGTTTAACCCTGCCTGTATCCTGACTACTCTGAACTCTGTATCCTGACCTTAGCCTGCCTACGACAACTCTCCTGCTTAACCCCTTGATTAACAATCCGGTTTGACCCATGCCTGCCTGACGATTCTGATATCCGCCTGCCTCGACCCAGCCTGTCTGACCATCCTTCTGCTTAATCCTTTTGTACCGTGACCTTCGGCCCAAAAGACTCTGCTAACAGCCGTGCCCCTTTGCCAGCCAGAACACCTCGCCTTGCACCCCTCGTTAAGTCCAGGTGGCACCCAAGTAAGATGAGGGCTCCTCCTGAAGCCGATCGGTGGTCACACTACTGGTGAAGCCGAGCCGAGACCAAGGTGCTTGGCACTTGTTCTGGTATCGGGTGCCGGCTGTGACACTTCACTCTGTTTGTGAAGAGCTACAGCCTGGACACTGGACATCTGCATCATCACCAGCGCCTTTATTGGAGTTTTCCTATTTCTTCGTGTAATTGTGTTTTTAACCTTGCTTAAGGCCATTGGATCTGGGGGGAGGGGTTGAGACATTTCTGGTGTGAACCATGCATTAAAAACTTTAATTGGGTTCTTTGCTAGATTTCGGAGCCTACTTTTTGCTAGGGAAGGCACATGAACAGCTCAGTGCCAATATAACGGTGACAGGTGAGAGGGTTACTGGTTTGTGACTTTTCCATGCACAGGGACATTGGTCCTCACAGCATTTTCCTACTAAGTGCAAATGCTCTTTCACATTGGACAGGGAGGGGGCTGCCTGTAATATAGAGTGAGAGGTAATAATTTTTTTTTTTGCTCCATTAGCTTCTCTAATCTTCAACGTCATTGTAACGGGCTCAAATCTCTTCCTCATTTGAGGATATGGTAAGGGGACAAGTGCGGATTCTTACATCCAAGTGTTTCATTACCCCATCAAAGCTGGACTTCCGGGGCTACATAATTATTGGCAAGTAAAGTTTGCAGTTGGGATGGGCAACTCATATTAATTGTTACTCTCTTCATCTTGCCCTACTTTCTCCATCTTGTTCGACAGTCCTGAATTAAACCTGCTCTTTCTTCTACTAGGACTTTTATAAGGATTTGCCTTTTTGGCCACCATGATTGGGGTGTATTTTACGAGGTTGCGACGCTCCCTCTGTGCCAATTACATGACATCCTTGAATAGGAAATACTTTCTAATGTTCACATTCACATAGGGACCAATAGTGTTCAAAGTATATTTGATATTTCATTTGCTTCTCTCCAGGAAAGGATCTGCTTCCTGTACAACACGATTATCTGCGAGCGCCCAGAGAGGACCCCTTATCATATGAAGTACATTGTTACTGGTTCCCAGGATCCACAACCCAGCAGCTTCCTCTACAAACTGGCCAAACGGTATAGCAATCGATTCATACCCTGCCTGGATATACACATTTCATAGAGAAAGAGTGTGAGTGTGATAAACATTCTCCCCTTTTATTTTTACAGAAACTCTGTGTTTTACCGTCTGGTCAGACTGATGGGCAAAAGGGAAGAGTTCTGCATGGCATGTGCCAAAGTCAGAACCGACAGTAACAGCCTGGAATTTCTAGCCTACCAGGGACTGCAGAGGTAAGTACCCCATCACTTTCAGTTGAGCCCAGTTCCTAGTACAGTACATGGCCACTTCTTAAGCCCAAATAGTCTCCATTTTTATTATCAGAATCTCAATTGGGGGTGCAATAATCACAGCCATGTTTTTAGGGGCAACCCACTAAATGTATGTATGAGTTCTGTAGATTTATAGAAAATAAAAAATCATTTGGTGGAGATTAAAGATCAGTTACTGCCATCTTGTCCTACTGGCACCATCTTGCCCTTCTACTCGGCCCCGTTCTTCCTTCCTAAAACATTTAACCCTTATTCTAATCCTCAGAGACTCCAGTGATGAGGAGCAGGTCGAGCAGTGGCTGGAGGAAAGAGGCAGGAGTAAAAGGTTCAGGAAAGTACAAAACACTGAGGAAGATGAGGACTCGGACTCCTCCACGGAATTAAGGTAAGAGTTTGTAGAACCTCAGAAAGGGTGAAAGCCATAAATAATAGAAAGGAAGCCCCATTAGATATTGCAGAACTCTTCTTATTTTGCAAGTGTGGCCGCTCATTGGTTATAAATAGGTTAAAGGGGAAATTAGCATGAACTTTTAGTATTTTGCAGTCAGGGTAGTTTGGGGAGGGCTCTCAGGTGACATTTAACCCTTTGTACTTGCAGTGATGCCGACTATCTGTACCAGGAGCAATCCCCATCAAGTGACAGCTCAGACGAGGAGACTCTAGATGAAGCATTTTCCAAGTTGACGAAGATGAAGAAAAAAGGCATCCCAAGGAAATTGTATCAGAGGCGCTGAGCTATAGCAAGACTAGGGGACAATAAAGGAAGGGACTGATCCCAATAGGCAGAACTCATTGTCCCTGGAAGAAAGAATGTTTTGTACAGAAATGAGTCCTCGTCAGCTGGGACCAGATTCACAGTCCCCAAAGTGGGTGGGTCTTACCTAAAGTGGGTGAGATTTTGGATGGATTGGGGGCTGTGTCTGGGCGGCACTGGAATTTATTTTTGTTTTACTTTAGGCAACTATGACGTTTCCACTGACTGGTGACTTTGTCCCTGAAAATATTTAATATATATATATACTGTATATCCTAATATGGCATTATTTATATATGTGTATTTTTATATTTTATTATATTTATATTTGTACATAAAATGCAAAAAAATAAACTGTTTAAAAAAAAGAATGGCTGTCCTGTGGATTTTTTGTGATTGTTACATAATTACATAGTTAATTTGGGTTGAAAAAAGACCAAAGTCCATCAAGTACAACCCCTCCACATGAAACCCAGCATCTATACATATATACATATATTGACCCCTTACCAGGGACCTATAAAGAGACATAATTATGTTTCATCCCTTGAGTTAATGCCCTTTTGTATGCAAGAACTTTATTTGCTTTAGTAGCCACAGAATGACACTGCCCAGAATTAGACAACTTGTTATCTACAAAGACCCCAAGATCCTTCTCATTTAAGGAAACTCCCAACACACTGCCATTTAGTGTATAAATAGAAACAGTACTTTCAATGGCCACCTCCAGGTCATTAATAAACAAGTTGAAAAGCAAGGGACCTAGTACAGAGCCCTGCGGTACTCCACTAACAACACTGGTCCAATTAGAAAATGTTCCATTTACCACCACTCTTTGTAGTCTATCTTTTAGCCAGTTCTCTATCCAGGTACAAATACTATGTTCCAGGCCAACATTTCTTCATTTAACCAGTAACCTTTTGTGTGGCACTGTATCAAATGCTTTAGCAAAGTCTAAGTAGATCACATCCACTGCCATCCCAGAATCCAGGTCTCTACTTATCTTCTCATAAAAGTCTGGCAAGATCTATTACACATAAAGCAATACTGGCACACACTCATAGTATTATGATTTGTTATGAAGTCCAGTATCTTATCCTTTATTAACCCTTGGAGAAGCTTTCCAACCACTGATGTCAGATTAACCGGCCTATAGTTTTGAGGCTGAGAACAGGATCCCTTTCTGAATAGCGGCACCACATTAGCAATTTGCCAGTCTCTCGGCACTATGCCAGACCTCAATGAATCCTGAAAAATTAAGTAAAGAGGTTTAGCGATCGCAGAGCTAAGCTCGCTAAGTAACCTAGGATGAATACCATCCTGTCCCAGACCATTGTTCATTGAATTTCCTCATGTGTGATCTGTCATTTGTGTAGACAGATGAAAAATAACAGTTCAGAATCTCTGCTTTTTTTCTGTTCTCATAAACCAGCTGACCCATCTCTGATATAATGGGTCCAGCCCCTTCCTGCTTACATTTTTTTAGTATTTACATATTTAAAAAAATAGTTTCTTTTTACTGCTTGCTGCAATTACCCTTTTCCTTATTTTGACAAAGGCATAGTGCCATTTTTGCTTGTGTAACATGTTGGGGGAAAATCATGAAGCATTGTAAAAGCGGAACTGTACGTTGCTGACAAGAAGTTTCCCTGGCCACTCATCTGTTCAGGCATGGTTGTTCCCATTTGGTATAAATGGCCTTCTTCATATCTCTTCAATCCATCTGTTCTCTAGGCCCAAAATATGCATATTAGTGTCCTCAAATGAGCACCCCTTCAATTTAGATGTAGACAGGCTGAATATTGTAGAGTTCTTATCAAACAGCAAATGCTGATGTTAATCAGTTAGAGTGGGTTTCCTGTATTCTTCAGGTTTCCCCCAATCTGATGTATTTCCCAGTCCAAAAATGGTAGCTTGCTGTCTTTAACATCTTTCCTTGTTCTTCTGCATTGAGTTTATGGGTTCAGTGAAGGCTGGAACCTTGTCTGTTTTCATTTCGATCCAGGTGTCACCTACATCTCTGAACCAACAGTGTAGAGATGTAACACAGTAGGACACCATCGTCTCATTGGTCTCCATTGAGAAGTTAATGTGGGGTACTGTGTTACCAACTAAGGGAGCTCAAGTTTTGTCAAGTACAAAGTGGCGATGTTAAAGAAGGCGGGTTTCTAGGAAATAAATATTAATCCTGACGAGTATCTTGATTCAGGCTAGGCATCCCTAATTCAAGAGTGTTGAAGGGGCTGGCTTACCCAGTAGTGCAAGGTGTTTGAGAAGATCAAGGCCATGAGAGGGAATGGTTGGGTGCATTGGGGTATTATACAAAAATATGAAATGAACTACTTGTGTGTTGGTGTAACGTATGATATTCAAAAACCCAGAGCAAACCCTAATGTTGCAGTCTCGGCTCATACTTCTGCTTATAGCAGCTGCCTTTGGCTTAGGGAGAAGCCCTCCCCCAGGACTTAATGCGAGAGGACGAAGAGGGAAGCTCTGGGCAAGCAAGGGAACCATAACATATACAGAAAGAATGGGGAACACAGAGTACTGATGAACAGGCAGGGACAGTACAGGAAGAGGAACCAGGAGTGTAGTCAGGATTACTAGTCCGGATCAGTACCAGCAGACAGTGCAGTACGGGATCAGGAGCCAGGTGCGTAGACAGGATAAACAGACCAGGGTCAAACCAGTTGGTTACATGGTACAGAATCGAAATCCAGAAGCGCGGTCAAACAGACATGGGTCAGGACCAGAAAATCAGATGGGCAGCGATACAGCGAGGTCAAAAACAGGCAAAGGTCAGGACCAGAAAATCAGATGTGAATCACACTCAGGAACTATTAGGAAACAGACCTATGTTGGCCAATGAGTCAGTATAGGGGGTTTCATAGCCAGACTAATGGCTAGATTGGTAACAGGTGAGACAAGCCATGCCTACTTGCAGTTGCATAGCCTAACCTCACATTTTTTACCCACATACAGCAGTGGTAATGCAGACAGCACAGGAACACCAGGTCCCCGGTTCAACTCCAGGCAGGTTATCACAGTTGGCTCCCGTGTTGTTCAGGTGGGTCTCTTTAACACACTGACATTTCTAACTACACTGGTAGTAGGCACCAGTCCCAAAGAAACTGCATAATATTTGGAAGCAAGGCTTACCTCTACTCAGTTCCATCAGATTCTCCATGTTATGTGTCGGCTCCCTGCTTACCAAATCAACAGAGATCCTTGTCCCAAAAAGCTGACAATCTAACTGCAACCTACAAACAGATAGAGCAGGTATCAGTTTTAAAGAAGGTCCAGAGAAAGTGCAGTGCAAACAACCCTACCGTTCAGCTGCACAACACACATTTTTTAACAGCAAAGTGCAATATTTTATCTCGCCACTAGAGGTAGTTAGAGGGATGAGCTGTGCACTTGCAAAGAGAAAGGAAGGTGTAGGGTTAACTAAGGGAAGATGAGCCACGGGCCCCTGACTGGATTCTCCCATTCAGCCATGATGGCAGCCCTGGTGTAACAGTAACACATTTAATATAAGGGATTCATGAATGCATTTACCCACACAAGTAGTTCCCTACTGTCACTTTAAATTTAATTTACTCTGCATTTTGGGTGATTTAGGGATAATGTGTACCCTGTCTGCTTCCTCTTGAACTCACGGGTCAGACAAGTGTATGATATTTAGGGATTCACCGAACCCACTATTTTGGATTCGGTCAAACCCCCCGCGAAAGATTCGGCCGAATACCGAAATGAATCCTAATTTTCATATGCAAATTAGGGGTGGGAAGGGGAAAACATTTTTTACTTCCTTGTTTTGTGCCAAAAAGTCACGTGACTTCCCTCCCCGCCCCCAAATTAGGCTTCAGTTCGGCCGAGCAGAAGGATTTGGCCGAATTGGAATCCTGCTGAAAATGGCCGAATCCAGAACGGAATCCTGGATTTGGTGCATCCCTAATGATATTTGCAGAGCACATAAAGGAAAAGGCAAATCTAGGTTTCTCTTGTGCTGCCCCCTATTGGCAAATAATCATTATCACATTGCAAATCAGCAAGTGTATGGGATAGGGGGCAGCAGGCAGGTCTTGGAGCGCTAAGGGGGCCCAGTCTGAAGGCCAGTTAGGGGGAGATTTGGGGTGAGTGTTTATTTGTACCCTGGGTACCCCTGGAACTATAGCAGGGTGACACCCCAATGTTTCTATATATCTGTTACCTTGTTATGAGCTAAGGGGGCCCAGTCTGAAGGTCAGTCAGGGGGAGATTTGGGGTGAGTGCTTATTTGTAACCTGGGTACCCCTGGAACTATAGCAGGGTGACACCCCAATGTTTCTATATATCTGTAACCTTGTTATGAGCTAAGGGGGCCCAGTCTGAAGGTCAGTTAGGGGGAGATTTGGGGTGAGTGCTTATTTGTACCCTGGGTACCCCTGGAACTATAGCAGGGTGACACCCCAATGTTTCTATATATCTGTAACCTTGTTATGAGCTAAGGGGGCCCAGTCTGAAGGCCAGTTAGGGGGAGATTTGGGGTGAGTGTTTATTTGTGCCCTGGGTACCCCTGGAACTATAGCAGGGTGACACCCCAATGTTTCTATATATCTGTTACCTTGTTATGAGCTAAGGGGGCCCAGTCTGAAGGTCAGTTAGGGGGAGATTTGGGGTGAGTGCTTATTTGTAACCTGGGTACCCCTGGAACTATAGCAGGGTGACTGTTACCCCAATGTTTCTCTATATCTGTAACCTTGTTATGAGCTAAGGGGGCCCAGTCTGCAGGCCAGTTAGGGGGAGATTTGGGGTGAGTGCTTATTTGTACCCTGGGTACCCCTGGAACTATAGCAGGGTGACACCCCAATGTTTCTATATATCTGTAACCTTGTTATGAGCTAAGGGGGCCCAGTCTGAAGGTCAGTTAGGGGGAGATTTGGGGTGAGTGATTATTTGTGCCCTGGGTACCCCTGGAACTATAGCAGGGTGACACCCCAATGTTTCTATATATCTGTAACCTTGTTATGAGCTAAGGGGACCCAGTCTGAAGGTCAGTTAGGGGGAGATTTGGGGTGAGTGTTTATTTGTGCCCTGGGTACCCCTGGAATTATAGCAGGGTGACACCCCAATGTTTCTATATATCTGTAACCTTGTTATGAGCTAAGGGGGCCCAGTCTGAAGGTCAGTTAGGGGGAGATTTGGGGTGAGTGTTTATTTGTACCCTGGGTACCCCTGGAACTATAGCAGGGTGACACCCCAATGTTTCTATATATCTGTAACCTTGTTATGAGCTAAGGGGGCCCAGCCTGAAGGTCAGTTAGGGGGAGATTTGGGGTGAGTGATTATTTGTACCCTGGGTACCCCTGGAACTATAGCAGGGTGACTGTTACCCCAATGTTTCTATATATCTGTAACCTTGTTATGAGCTAAGGGGGCCCAGTCTGAAGGTCAGTTAGGGGGAGATTTGGGGTGAGTGTTTATTTGTACCCTGGGTACCCCTGGAACTATAGCAGGGTGACTGTTACCCCAATGTTTCTATATATCTGTAACCTTGTTATGAGCTAAGGGGGCCCAGCTTGAAGGTCAGTTAAGCTATGAATCTACCCTGAAATTATATGGTATATACAGTACTTGGTTCTCATGTTATTAAGGTCTGATGCTCCCAAACTCAATAAAGAAAATTTAAAACGAGGCTAAATGTAAAAATGTGTGAAATGTAGAATTTCCTGCTGCATAATTGAAATTGCATTCTACACTCAATATTTATATTAAAATTGTCTCCACTTACAGCCCCTTGTGCCAAAAATAAATAGTTATATCTCAGTTTTATGTGAGTTAAAGGTGAAAGAAGGTTTGGGTGACATGTAAATGCCAGTAAGGTGGGGGTAACAGTGGGAGAAGTTGTGTATCAGGGAACAGAGAGGATATGGGGTGGGGGGAGTCGCTGATGAAACTCTGCCGATAAGGAGAAGGAAAAACCTGTTTGGTGGAATTCAATGAATAGGAACAATCCAGAGAATGTAACAAATCAGCAAGTTGAGCCAGTTTTTGGGTTTCTGTTTATAAACACGTGTGACATAGTGAGGGCAAATATGTGGGTCCCAGAGTGGACTCGCCTGCACATTTTCTTTCTCGACATGGGGCGGCCAATTCGTAACCAGCCAGCTGCACATTTTACTGAAATACAGACAAACTTTCCCACTGACCCCATGTTCTCTGTAGCATCATTCTCATTCCTGGCTGTTTAAAGGGGAACTAAATCTAAACATGAATATGGCTAAAATGTATTATTATATTGTACCAGCCCGGAGGTGCAGCAGCCCTATAACATTAATGATTCAGTTGCTGCTCCCCATCTTGGATCTTGTTTTGCGAGTCAGTGGCACCGCACATGCTCAGTGGGCTGCTGCTGAGAAGCTCAGCTTAAAGGGGTGGTTCACCTTTAAGGTAACTTTTATTATTATTATAGAAAGGCCAATTATAAGCAACTTTTCAATTGGTTTTCATTATTTATTTTTTTATAATTATTTGCCTTCTGGCTCTTTGCAGCTTTCAAATGGGCGTCGCTGACCCCATCTAAAAAACAAATGCTCTGTAATGCTACAAATGTATTGTTATTGCTACTTCTTATTACTCCTCTTTCTATTCAGGCCTCTCCTATTCATATTCCAGTCTCTTGTTCAAATCAATGCACGGTTGCTAGGGGAATTTGGACCCTAGTTACCAGACTGCTTAAAATGCAGATGAAAGGGCTGCTGAATAAAAAGCTAAATAAGTCAAAAACCACAAATAATAAAAGATGAAAACCAATTGCAAATTGTCTCAGAATATCCCTCTCTACATCATACTAACAGTTGTCTCAAAGGCGAACAACCCCTTTAAGGGTCAGGGGAAATCATCCAGCGGAAAGTGACGTTCATCTGCTATAGAAGCTGATACTACAGGGCTGATTATGAATCAATTCTGATGCAGACTGTACTGGTATCTATGTTGGCATGTCATGTGACTTTGAATTATTTATTAACTGAGCAACTTGGGAGACCCAGCCCAGAGTGTGTAGTTAATGAAGGAAGCTGAAGCGGTGACTGGTTGATCAGTACCTGAGATACGACTGGAATTCATCAGGACGTGCATCTCTTCATTCCTCCACCCAAATTCCCACGAGCCTTTAAAAAAAGAAAATATATATATATTTATTTATATTTTTACATCAAAAAGTTGGAGTAAAACAATGTTAATCTGGTGCTATTAACTCTAGCAAAACAACTTTAGATTGGTATGGAGAAACCCGGGATGCGATGAAGAGATAGGATACAGGTATGGCATCCATTATCCGGAAACCGCTGTCTCCCATAGACTCCAGTATAATCAAATAATCCAAATGTTTAAAAATAATTATCTTTTTCTGTGTAATAATAAAACAGTCGCTTTTACTTGATCCCAACTAAGATATAATTAATCCTTATTGGAGGCAAAACCAACCTATTGGGTTTATTTAATATTTAAATGATTTTCTAGTAGACTTAAAGGGGTTGTTCACCTTTAAATTAACTGTTAGTATGATGTAGAGAGGGATATTCTGAGACAATTTGCAATTGGTTTTTTATTATTTGTGGTTTGAGTTATTTAGCTTTTTATTCAGCAGCTCTCTGGTTTGCCATTTCAGCCATTTGGGTTGCTAGGTTCCAGATTCCCCTAGCAACCATGCACTGATTTGAATAAGAGACTGGAATATGAATAGCAGAGGCCTGAATAGAAAGACGAGGAATAAAAAGTAGCAATAACAATACATTTGCAGCGTTACAGAGCATTTGTGTTTTGGATGGGGTCCTCTGTTTGAAAGCTGGAAAGGGTCAAAAGAAGAAGGCAAATAAAAAAAAAAAACAATAAAATAATGAAGACCAATGGAAATGTTGATTACAATGGACCATTCTATAACATTCTAAAAGTAAACTCAAAGGTAAGCCGCCCATTTAAAGTGGGGTTCTGGACTGACTTTTACAAGCCGCTGCAGACGTGAAACAGAGTAAATTGTTGTCAATGTGACATTCTTTAACTCCAATCGTATTTCTTAGTCCAACTTTTGTAATTGCCCCCCCCCCCGGTCTATGCGGCCGCCATTATTAAAATGTCACATGAGTTCCCTCTTCCTATAACCAGTGGTGTATCTACTTCCGTCCTTCCCATCCCACTGCCGGCTCGCCTGCCCATTTCTTTTTTGTTTTCAGCGGCGGGCACAAGGGACTAGGAGAAGGGACTACCATACAGCATATCTGGCAACCACAGCGCTACTTCCTACTCCTAGTTACACCCCTGTGTAGAACAGTAGAAAGCCTAGGGCCAGGGGGATGTTTCCTGGTTTTTGCTAAAAATGTTTTGGTTTGTAATTACACAAAGAAGTATAAGTCACAAAGTGGCTCCAAGTTGGGTTGCCACCTTTTCTGGAAAGAAATAACGGCCTTCTTATATATTTAGCTTTTTTCCCTATTAATAACATTGGGGTCAACCATCATTTTTCTGCCCAGGCCGGTAAAATACTAGCCACATGGCAACCCTAGCTCCAAGCGCAACTGTCAGTTGGGGAAATGCTAAGATGCCAGTGGCTCCAAGCGCAACTGTCAGTTGGGGAAATTCTAAGGTGGCAGTAGCTCCAAGGGCAAGTGTCAGTTGGGGTAAATGCTAAAGTGCCAGTGGCTCCAAGCACAACTGTCAGTTAGGGAAATTCTAAGGTGGCAGTAGCTCCAAGGGCAAGTTTCAGTTGGGGAAATGTTAAGGTGCCAGTGGCTCCAAGCGTATGTGTCTGTTGGGAAAATGCTAAGGTGCCAGTGGCTCCAAGGGCAACTGTCAGTTGGGGAAATGCTATGGTGCCAGTGGCTCCAAGCGCAAGTGTAAGTTGGGGAAATGATAATGTGCCAGTGGCTCCAAGCGCAATTGTCAGTTGGGGAAATTCTAAGGTGGCAGTAGCTTCAAGGGCAAGTTTCAGTTGGGAAAATGTTAAGGTGCCAATGGCTCCAAGCATAAGTGTCTGTTGGGGAAATGCTAAGGTGCCAGTGGCTCCAAGGGCAACTGTCAGTTGGGGAAATGCTAAGGTGCCAGTGGCTCCAAGGGCAACTGTCAGTTGGGGAAATGCTATGGTGCCAGTGGCTCCAAGCGCAAGTGTAAGTTGGGGAAATGCTAATGTGCCAGTGGCTCCAAGCGCAATTGTCAGTTGGGGATATGCTAAGGTGCCAGTGGCTCCATGCACAACTGTCAGTTGGGGAAATTCTAAGGTGGCAGTAGCTCCAAGGGCAAGTTTCAGTTGGGGAAATGCTATGGTGCCAGTGGCTCCAAGCGCAATTGTCAGTTGGGGAAATGCTAAGGTGCCAGTGGCTCCAAGCACAACTGTCAGTTGGGGAAATTCTAAGGTGGCAGTAGCTTCAAGGGCAAGTTTCAGTTGGGGAAATGTTAAGGTGCCAGTGGCTCCAAGCGTAAGTGTCTGTTGGGGAAATGCTAAGGTGCCAGTGGCTCCAAGGGCAAGTGTCAGTTGGGGAAATGCTATGGTGCCAGTGGCTCCAAGCGCAAGTGTAAGTTGGGGAAATGCTAATGTGCCAGTGGCTCCAAGGGCAAGTGTCAGTTGGGGAAATGCTATGGTGCCAGTGGCTCCAAGCGCAAGTGTAAGTTGGGGAAATGCTAATGTGCCAGTGGCTCCAAGCGCAATTGTCAGTTGGGGATATGCTAAGGTGCCAGTGGCTCCAAGCACAACTGTCAGTTGGGGAAATTCTAAGGTGGCAGTAGCTCCAAGGGCAAGTTTCAGTTGGGGAAATGTTAAGGTGCCAGTGGCTCCAAGCGTAAGTGTCTGTTGGGGAAATGTTAAGGTGCCAGTGGCTCCAAGCGTAAGTGTCTGTTGGGGAAATGCTAAAGTGCCAGTGGCTCCAAGGGCAAATTTTAGTTGGGGAAATGCTAAGGTTCCAGTGGCACCGAGGGCAAGTGTCAGTTGGGGAAATGCTAAGGTGCCAGTGGCTCCAAGCGCAAGTGTAAGTTGGGGAAATGCTAAGGTGCCTGTCTGTAATGATCTGTCTGTAGCAGTGGCATAACTTACTTTTGCTCGACTCCCCCCAGGAAAAAAAATTGGGGTCGCAGTAACATAGAGGGGGAAATTCTAAGGTGGCAGTGGCTCCAAGAGCAAGTTTTAGTTGGGGAAATGCTAAAGTGCCAGTGGCTCCAAGAGGAAGTGTCATTTGGGGAAATGCTAAGGTGCCAGGGACTCCAAGCGCAAGTGTCAGTTGGGGAGATGCTAAGGTGCCAGTCTATAATGATCTGTCTGTAGCAGTGGCGTGACTTACTTTTGCTCGACTCCCCCCAGGAAAAACATAGAGGGGGCAGGGCACAGTTTGTACCCTCTCAAATTAATCTGTCCCCACAGGATTATGTGCACCCTCAAGCAGGTGGCGGAACCATACAGCAGACCCCATTTCAGACGAGCCCTCCTATCCCCCAGGCCCACTCATGCACCCCTCATGCTGCTCCGTAACTGATGCACCCAGGCCCCCCCGATTATGAAATCCTGTGTTACCTATGTTCCATGGGGCCCTTTACATTTAGTGGGCAGTGAAATAGGTAAAATGCTGTTTTTTTCCTGAGGCTCAGCCAAGTTGTTGGAATTGGGGGGAGGGGGGGAGTCACTGGTATAACCAGTCCCGCATTTGCTTGAATAATAAAGGAACCCCCTAAACATTTGTGCAGAAACAGAAACCCTTTGTTTTAGATTTTACAAGGAAAAAGATACAAATATCTGAATCTGGTTGAGCCACATTCCACCCCTGTCCTTTGAGAGAGATGACTAAACACCGGGGGGGGGGGGCGGTATATATATTCCAGGGTTTATAAAAAAAAAAACATCACTCATTCCCCAGATACCAAACACAGAGAAATGTAACACACAAATGTTCCCTAATATCTGTATTAAGGGCGATGGCGCGTGGGCACGGGTGTAGCACCCTTAGTAGGGTGTAGGTGGTGGCGTCGCTCTGTAATTTTTATTTGTTTTTGCGCTAACTTTTTTCTTGTTCTGCAATAAATGTAATCTAGTATCTGGTTGCTAGGGACCTAACGATCTTAGCAACCAGGAAGGGGTCTGAAAGACATTCTACTTGATGAACAGGAGAGGAGCTGCATCGATACAGAGACTATTGTAGCGACAATAAAAGTCTGATCGGATTTTTAGGATCACTGATTATTCCAGCCAATAAGCAAGCAGATCAATGATAACTGTTGTTTCCTATGGTTGAAAAAATGCAATCATTATAGGTCACAACCCCCACCCATCCCAGCCACACCCAAACACATCCAGAGCCACCTGTTTCGCTAATATTGGGGTGCATGATAGAGAAATAAAGTGTCACGCTATACCCCCTGCCCAATTAACAGGTAGATCCTCAATATCACCTCAATCAGTTGAGAGTAGGGTCCTAAAGCTAATTCCCAGCCTGCTGTAGAAGTTGCTGATTTACATATCAATCAACCCAAAACTGCACCCTCAAGGATCACACCCATACTTGTATGCTGCTTCCTCATTAGCTGTGGGGGAGGTGGGTGGAGCCAAGGGCTGCAGGTTGATCTGTACACACCTGAGAGACAGGTGCATTCAATCTCAGGTTGGGCTGCTGATGTGAGAGTGTACCTGACACTAGTCCTAGAGGTTCAGCTGCAGAGCCATGGGTCCTTGGAGGTATCTGTTTGGGCTGTGCTGGTTCCTGCAGGTTCATTTTGGTGAGTAAGCTCCTTCCCGAATTTTTTATATATATATATATATATATATATATATATATATATATATATATATATATATATATATATATATATATATATATATATATATATTTATTTGACTGTTACCCCAATGTTTCTATATATCTGTAACCTTGTTATGAGCTAAGGGGGCCCAGTCTGAAGGTCAGTTAGGGGGAGATTTGGGGTGAGTGCTTATTTGTACCCTGGGTACCCCTGGAACTATAGCAGGGTGACACCCCAATGTTTCTATATATCTGTAACCTTATTATGAGCTAAGGGGGCCCAGTCTGAAGGTCAGTTAGGGGGAGATTTGGGGTGAGTGATTATTTGTGCCCTGGGTACCCCTGGAACTATAGCAGGGTGACACCCCAATGTTTCTATATATCTGTAACCTTGTTATGAGCTAAGGGGGCCCAGTCTGAAGGTCAGTTAGGGGGAGATTTGGGGTGAGTGATTATTTGTGCCCTGGGTACCCCTGGAACTATAGCAGGGTGACTGTTACCCCAATGTTTCTATATATCTGTAACCTTGTTATGAGCTAAGGGGGCCCAGTCTGAAGGTCAGTTAGGGGGAGATTTCGGGTGAGTGCTTATTTGTGCCCTGGAACTATAGCAGGGTGACTGTTACCCCAATGTTTCTATATATCTGTAACCTTGTTATGAGCTAAGTGGGCCCAGTCTCAAGGCCAAGCCAGTTAGGGGGAGATTTGGGGTGAGTGATTATTTGTACCCTGGGTACCCCTGGAACTATAGCAGGGTGACACCCCAATGTTTCTCTATATCTGTAACCTTGTTATGAGCTAAGGGGACCCAGCCTGAAGGTCAGTTAGGGGGAGATTTCGGGTGAGTGCTTATTTGTGCCCTGGAACTATAGCAGGGTGACTGTTACCCCAATGTTTCTATATATGTGTAACCTTGTTATGGGCTAAGGGGTGAAATGTGTGAATACATCACTGTTGTGTCTTGTATTTGTATCCCCTTACTATGTAAAGCACTGCAGGGCATGATGCTGCTATATAAAGTAATAATAATAATAATGCACATAGAATGGCAGCCATCTGGTTTTTGGCCTGCAAACAAGCAACTGTGCATGACTGTTGGCATAGACAGGTATTGGGCGCTTCTACAACTGAAATACGCTGATGTCATATATTGTTCTGGTCCTTCGATAAAGTATTATACATTTTAGCCAGACGGATGTATCGGTGAATATGGAAGATATTGCTGTGATGTTGAAAACCCAATAACATTTTCCCCCTTTCTCTCCTTAGCCCGATCGGCTGTTCCTTTGCTTGCAAACTCTGATTTCTTTAGCCTCAATCCCACTCAGACTACGATTACGTTGGAACGGCCGTTCTGCATGTTTAAAGATGCCATTAACGTCTATCTCTTTGCCATTGTGAAAGGTGAGGCCCTGTTGTTTGGTGGGGGTTTTGCCCTCGAAATTCGGCATGCGGCTTTTTTTTTTGTACAGAAATGAATGTGCAGAACATTCCTTCCTATTTTGTCTCAATAGGTGCCACAAACATCCAAGTTGTTGATGCCGCCAAGAAGGTTATTGCCTCTAACTACACTGGAACCCAGGGAGGCCTACTGGGACCATACCAAGTTGCCAAACTTGACAATCCAACATGTGAAAACATACAGGCCTCCAACATTATGGCTGACCCCAACAAGTACATTGTGAGAGTGGGGGGCGACGTGAACTGCTTAACGGATCCAAACTTTAAGGGGATCTGCAACCCTCCACTTCAAAATAACCTACAATACAGGTATGATGTCAAAACTATGGTTTCCCCCCCTACCTGTCGCATGCAACACAAGATTCCAGCACTTGTATCTGTTAAACCAGGGGTGCACATGTATAGTCCAGGCATTGGCGCTTGGTAAAGGCATAAATATTTGATATATTCCAAGGAGTACTGCACCTTTGTGCATAGGAGGGTACAGTGTAAGGAGTTTCCCTTTTAATGCTTTATTTATTTTTCAGGTTTACATATGTTTTTACAATTGGGGATGTCGTGCAGTACCAGACAGACTGGTCCCCTCCAATCTCTACAGTCAACGGTAAGGAGCCATCCGGAGTTCTGTTTCAAGGTGGATAAGGGCAATGGCATATGAACCTTTTGTGGGCAGGAGATTTGCTGGTTGGCCTCATATCCAGATGGCAGCATACCACCCCTAATAATGTACCAAACCCTAAGCTTTTGTGGCTGTCCCAACAAATTAAGGCCTATCCCTATGGGAAACAATGGCCTTGGTTGAAACTCGTTTTTAACGGACTGTCCCTCTCTAGAACATATCTGTTTTCAGCAATAATGACTTCATAAGAGATTCCTGGTCATTTCTGTCTGCTGGCCATCATATTCAAGGTCGGACTGACCTGCCTGAGCACTTGAGATGTGTACCAGCCACGAACGATTTCCATTAGTCCTTTCTTATTTTCACGATGGGTCTATATGACCACAATAGGTATTGTCTACGTCAAGCTGTTGAATGTGGGCCCTCAATGCCAGGTTCTCTGGTGGGCCTACAACACTGACCAAGTCTCGGGTCTCGTTGTGGACAAATATCAAGTCCGAAACCTCTTGCTTGTAAGTTTTTAAATTGAGGCCCAAATGACCCTCGCTATGTCTCTGCAGCTTTTTGCTATGCAGGCAGCCATAATGCACATGCATTTATTTTTAACAACGCTACGGTTTTGGAAGCTTGTCCTTCCATCGTCCCACTGGTCAGTACGTTTAGATCCTTACATATTGGAGTTCTTGGGTTGCACATGATTCAAACAGAAACAAATGGGGCCTAACACACACTAGAGTGTTCTTCTAGCTGTTTATACACCAATGTGATCCCAAATAGTGCATGACTGTGCTTTGCTTGGCCCAACTTTCAGTGCTAGTGTGAGGTACCCAGACATTCTAAGAATCGTAGTTTTCATCCGACATCTACGGCTTGGCTGTGAACTTTTTTTTTTATTCCAAACAACAATTTTGACCGTTATCATCAAATGAATTTCTGGTCTATCGAGACTTGTTTCCTTGCAGAATGGTGCCGTCAATCTCCATTGTGAGAAGGGCCAATCAGGCAGAGTCAGTCTAGATGACTCTAGGGCAATAAGACATTCTGCGGAGGACTGCCATTCCTAGAACACTTTATCTGCTTTCATCTTGCCTTACCAGTAACTAAAAATGTTGATTGTGCAAAGAGAAGAGCTTGTGGAGTTGTATTTGAGACCTGAACTATGTGCTCTAGTTAGTTTTTTGGTTTTCCTTTTTAACTTGATAACATTTGTATTCTGCTCTTCCCTCAGTCAAATCTTCCAGCACAATAGACACATGGCCTGGTAGAAGGAGTGGTGGGATGATTGTCCTGACTTCCATTCTCAGCACTCTGATGTTCTTCGTTTTCTTCGCTTACATTGTTGGCTTTGCCTATTCCATACTGTAAGTATTTTCTTAGGAACCCGAAATACTGATGCATGGGGCAAGCTGGTTGATGTATCCCATACTGGTCCAGCATGGGGGAGGGAGAAACCATGGGTAAGACACACCATTCTTCAAAACACACAACTGCTTCCTCTTCCTTTAGTCTCATTAATGGCACCCTATATCCCAACCACAATGGGATACGTCAACATTAAACTGTAATGCACTTTTGCAAGGTATAGCAACAAACGGATTTGTCTTTCTTACACAGGAATGGGTCGCAAACAAAGGAAGTAAGCAGGCATGATACTCAGACCACTGCCGTCTTGCAGAAAGCTCAGGAACCCGGAGACATCACATATTCTTCAACACTTGCAGGCTCTGAGCGCTATGCGGCTACCCAGCAGGCCTAAGAATTCAGAAGCTACTCCAAATCTGTTTCCACCTATGGAAATGTCTAATTGGGTTCTAGAACGCCATAATACATAGTTTATGTTGGGGGGAAAAAAAATATATATGCGGAGGAGGAATACCTTCCCTGTGTCTTCTCCAGGAAGGTCTCATTTGTAAATGCCCAAACCAGGTTCTTGTTTCTAATACAAACTCCTCCACCCAAATATCGTATCTATTCTGCCGTGATTTAATGTGATGACTGTTAATCAATCGTGTGAGTCGTCTAAGGACCGCTTCTCGAGACGAGAGAGAGTTCTGTAAGGATTAAACACAATGAAATGATGTCCCACTGAGGTCCTTGCTCTTTTCATGACCAATGAGGTGTGCAGTGAACCTTGCAGATCATTAAGATATTGAGCACAAAGGAAAAATCACATCCTTAATGATCTACTGACTCTTGAACATCAACCAACCCCAGAAATGTTGCCCCAAACCCATAGTTTTGGGTTTTTTGTTTTTTTTTCAATTGTATAGAATAGTTTTATTTGACACACTTATTTTTGTGCTTCTATAATGAAGAAAGGCATTTTGACATGTGTGTTCTTGTGTTACGTTTGCACGGATATTGCTTTCTTTGCTTTAATCTTTCAAATAAATATTTTTGGTTTTTGTAACGCGCAAGTCGATTGTACGATGTTGAAATAATGCTACCATTTTGTTATAGGTTTACAAGAAGAGTATTAATACATATAAATAATCTCTCGCTCTCATCTTTTTTTTTTTTTGTTTTTTTTTGTTTTTTTTAAATCACATATACTAGAAGCTTGGATCAGAGAGGGAGAGAGGGAGAGAGGGAGAGAGGGAGAGAGGGAGAGAGGGAGAGAGGGAGAGAGGGAGAGAGGGAGAGAGGGAGAGAGGGAGAGAGGGAGAGAGGGAGAGAGGGAGAGAGGGAGAGAGGGAGAGAGGGAGAGAGGGAGAGAGGGAGAGAGGGAGAGAGGGAGAGAGGGAGAGAGGGAGAGAGGGAGAGAGGGAGAGAGGGAGAGAGGGAGATGTCAAGGCTTGAGAAAGGGGCAAGAAGCCCCGAAACATTTTTTTGTGTCTACTTTTTAACTTAACGGGAAAAGGGGTAGTTCACCTTTGACTTAATTTTTTTAGTATGATGTAGATGAGACAAATGCAATTGGTCTTAACTTTTTCCCACGATCTTTGAATTATTTAGCATTTTGTTCAGCAGCTATCTGGTTGCTATGTTCCAGTTTACCCTAGCAGCCAGGCAGTGACTTGAATATAAATAGTAGAGAGGTCTGAATAGAAAGATGATTGTAGCCTTTCAATGCAAAAGAGATATGGCTATCGTAGTCCATGACCCCCATTTGAATGCAAATTCAGAAACCGTGAAAAATAAAAAATTAAGACCAACTGCAAAGTTGCAAAGAATTCTAAAAAGCACAAAAAAGTTAACTTAAAGGGAGCCTTTAAGCTAACTTTAAGTATGTTCTAGAATGGCCAATTTTAAGAAACAATTTGGTCCTTTTTATAGTTTTTGAATTATTTATTGCCTTTTTCTGACTCTTCTCAGCTTTCAAATGGGGGTCACTGACCCCATCTAAAAACAAATGCTCTGTAAGGCTACAGATGTATTGTTGTTGCTACTTTTTATTACTCCTCTCAATTCAGGCCTCTCCTAATTATATTCCATCAATGCATGGTTGCTAGGGTAATTTGGACCCTAGCAAACAGATGGCTTAAACTGCAAACTGGAAAGCTGCTAAATAAAAAGCTAAACCACAAATAATAAAAAAACAATTGCAAATTGTCTCAGAATATCACTCTCTACATCTTACTAAGGGGAAGATTTATTAAGGGGCAGATTCACTAACTTCGAGTGAAGGATTCGAAGTAAAAAAACTTAGAATTTCGAAGTGTTTTTTGGGCTACTTCGACCATCGAATGGGCTACTGCGATCTTCGACTATGACTACGACTTCGAATCGAACAGTTCGAACTAAAAATCGTTCGACCATTCGATAGTCGAAGTACTGTCTCTTTAAGAAAAAACTTCGACCCCCTAGTTCGCCATCTAAAAGCTACCGAACTCAATGTTAGCCTATGGGAAAGGTCCCCATAGGCTTTCCCAAGTTTTTTTGATCGAAGGATATTCCTTCGATCGTTGGATTAAAATCCTTCGAATCGTTAGATTCGAAGGATTTTATCGTTCGATCGAAGGAATAATCCTTCGATCGTTCGATTGCACTATTTGCGCTAAAATCCTTCGACTTCGATATTCGAAGTCGAAGGATTTTAATTCCCAGTCGAATATCGAGGGTTAATTAACCCTTGATATTCGAACCTTTGTGAATCGGCCCCTTTGAGTCAAATTGAAAATTCGAATTTCAAAAATCATTTTTTTTATAGTCAAAACTCTCAAATTCGACTAGGGAATTATCCAAACCCAATTCAAGTTTTTAATAAAAATTTTAATACGATTTTCGAGATTTATCATACTCTGGCCCTTTTAAGAATTCAGATTCAACTATTTGCCACCTAAAACCTGCCAAATTACTTTTTAAGTGAATGGGAGAGGTCCAGGAATGAATTTGGTGATGTTTGCAGCCTTCCTGAAATTGAGTTTGATCAAATTCAAATCTAATTTGATAAGAATTTCGGGTCGTCAAGAGTTTTAAAAATGTGATTTTATTAATACATTTCCCTGAGTTGAATTTCAAATTAATTAGAATTTAAGGGAGTTTTTAAAAAACTCACATGAATTCGAAATTCGACCCTTGATAGAATTACCTCTCAAAGGTGAACAATCCCTTTAAAGAAAAGTAACCCTTTTAGCCCCAAATAACAATTGTAATAAAAAAATTACTATTTCTCTTCGTCTTTTTTCAAGTTTTCACAAAATCCTCCACATCTACGCGTATCGGTTCTCCTTGAACCGTCGTCATATATATATATATATATATATATATATATATATATATATATATATACAGGTATATATATATATGCATCATAACAAAATTAGACAGGTGCATAAATTTGGGCACCCCAACAGAGATATGACATCAATACTTAGTTACAAATGTAACAGCCTCTAGACGCCTCCTATAGCCTTTGATGAGTGTCTGGATTCTGGATGTGGCTATTTGTGACCATTGGTCCATATAAAATCTCTCCAGTTCAGTTAATGTGATGGCTGCCGAGCATGGACAGTCTGCTTCAGATCATCCCATAGATTTTCCATCATATTCAAGTCGGGGGACTCCAGAATATTGTACTTGTCCCTCTGCATAAATGTCTTTGTAGATTTCCAAGTGAGTTTAGGGTCATTGTGTTGTTGGAATATCCGACCCCTGCAGCGGAACTTCAACTTTGTGACTGATGCTTGAACATTATCCTGAAGAATTTGTTGATATTGGGTTGAATTCATCCGACCCTGGACTTTAACAAGGGCCCCAGTAGTCCCTGAACTAGCCACACAGCCCCTGAACTAGCCACACAGCCCCTGAACTAGCCACACAACCACACAGCATGATGGGACCTCCACCAAATGTGACAGTCGGTAGCAGGTGTTTTTCTTGGAATGCCGTGTTCTTCTTCCCCCATGCAAAGCGCTTTTTGTTATGAGCAAATAACTCAATTTGTGTCTCATCAGTCCAAAGCACTTTGTTCCAAAATGACTTGTCTAAATGAGCTTTTCCATACAACAAGCGACTGTGTTTGTGTGAGTGCAGAAAGGGCTTCTCTCTCATCCCCCTGCCATACACATGTTCTGAATTGTAGAACGATGTACAGATACACCTGCATCTGCAGCAAGATGTTCTTGCAGGTCTTTGGAGGTGACCTTTGGGTTGTCTGTAACATTCTCACAATCCTCCTCCGCATATGCCGCTCCTGTATTTTTCTTGGCCTGTCAGACCTGGGTTTTACAGCAACTGTGCCTGTGGCCTTCCATTTCCTCATTACATGCCTTACAGTTGAAACTGACAGTTTAAACCTCTGAGATGCTTTTTGTAGCCTTCCCTAAACCCTGATACTGAACAATCTTTGTTTTCTGAGAGTTGCTTTGAGGATCCCATGCTGTCACTCTTCAGAGGAGAGTCAAACAGAAGCACAACTTGCAATTGGTCACCTTAAATACCGTTTCTCATGATTGGACACACCTGCCTATGAAGTTCAAAGCTTAACGAGCTAATCCAACCAATTTTGTGTTGCCGGTAATCAGTTACATGCATTCAAATTAGCAAAATTACACGGGTACCCACAGTTTTGCACAGCCAGTTTTTCACATTTGATTTAATTTCATACAACTGAATACTGCTTCACGAATAATCTTTGTTCAGAAAACACCCCAGTACTCAGACGTTCCTGGGAAATGAAAGACAAACCACTTTTTCATATGACTGAACAATGAGGATATTAGAAGTCATCTCCATGACCTTTTCTATCCTTATATTTTACAAGAGGGGGTTCTTTATTCACTATATATATATATATATAGTCATTTTGCTAGTGGCTCACAGCAAATTCACACAGCATCAAGTGACCTGTCAGCAGTTGAATTCAGTAGCAACCAAGGAATGTGGTTCAACTTGTATTCGGCTGGATTTTACAGGTTTATTTTATTTTTCCTCCTTAAACCTGAGACTGTGTTTTGCATTTTCAGTTATGTTTACTAAAGCTCTGGAAAGTGTGACATGAAGATAAGCTTATTTAAAGGACAACTGAAACCTAAAATGTTGTTTATCCAGGCAGGCTTCTACGTTCATAGGGCAAATGTATGCTTTGTCATGTTTACCAGCTCTGTACACAATAGCTTCAAATCAAGGTTTTGGAGGATGGGTCCCAGTAAGGTTCCTGACTGATTTACAATATCAATATATGTGTGAGATACAGATCATTATCCCAAGGTTTGGGGGTGCAGGAGTATAGAGGGGACAGTTGGGTTCCTGACTGATGTACAATATCAATATATGTGTGAGATACAGATCATTATCCCAAGGTTTGGGGGTACAGGAGTATAGAGGGACAGTGGGGTTCCTGACTGATGTACAATATCAATATGTGTGAGATACAGATCATTATCCCAAGGTTTGGGGGTACAGGAGTATAGAGGGGACAGTGGGGTTCCTGACTGATGTACAATATCAATATATGTGTGAGATACAGATCATTATCCCAAGGTTTGGGGGTGCAGGAGTATAGAGGTACAGTGGGGTTCCTGACTGATGTACAATATCAATATGTGTGAGATACAGATCATTATCCCAAGGTTTGGGGGTACAGGAGTATAGAGGGGACAGTGGGGTTCCTGACTGATGTACAATATCAATATGTGTGAGATACAGATCATTATCCCAAGGTTTGGGGGTACAGGAGTATAGAGGGGACAGTGGGGTTCATGACTGATGTACAATATCAATATGTGTGAGATACAGATCATTATCCCAAGGTTTGGGGGTACAGGAGTATAGAGGGGACAGTGGGGTTCCTGACTGATGTACAATATCAATATGTGTGAGATACAGATCATTATCCCAAGGTTTGGGGGTACATGAGTATAGAGGGGACAGTGGGGTTCCTGACTGATGTACAATATCAATACGTGTGAGATACAGATCATTATCCCAAGGTTTGGGGGTGCAGGAGTATAGAGGGGACAGTGGGGTTCATGACTTATGTACAATATCAATATATGTGTGAGATACAGATCATTATCCCAAGGTTTGGGGGTGCAGGAGTATAGAGGGGACAGTGGGGTTCATGACTTATGTACAATATCAATATATGTGTGAGATACAGATCATTATCCCAAGGTTTGGGGGTGCAGGAGTATAGAGGGGACAGTGGGGTTCATGACTTATGTACAATATCAATATATGTGTGAGATACAGATCATTATCCCAAGGTTTGGGGGTGCAGGAGTATAGAGGGGACAGTGGGGTTCATGACTTATGTACAATATCAATATATGTGTGAGATACAGATCATTATCCCAAGGTTTGGGGGTGCAGGAGTATAGAGGGGACAGTGGGGTT
Organism: Xenopus petersii; assembly: GCA_038501925.1. Classification (NCBI taxonomy): domain Eukaryota; kingdom Metazoa; phylum Chordata; class Amphibia; order Anura; family Pipidae; genus Xenopus; species Xenopus petersii. Next base: position 2,783,379 of record CM076676.1, on the reverse strand, counting down.
CATGACTGATGTACAATATCAATATATGTGTGACATACAGATCATTATCCCAAGGTTTGGGGGTGCAGGAGTATAGAGGGGACAGTGGGGTTCCTGACTGATGTACAATATCAATATATGTGTGAGACACAGATCATTATCCCCAAGGTTTTGGGGGGGCAGGAGTATAATGGTCCCAACAGGATTTCTGACTGATAAGCAATATCACACTTTTTTGTCAATTCAAATATGTGAATGTTTATGATTTCAATTAGTTTTGTACCAAGATATAACAGAAGGGGGCAACTAGAGGGTTTAGGCCAGTGGTTCCCTGTGACTGTAGCAATCACTTTAAGCCTTAGATAATAAATCTCAGCACGTTGCACATAAAAACTAAAATGTACCGTATCCCATGAGATACTCTATTAGGTTGCCACCTATCTGCATTCTTTGCACATCCTGAGACACCTTCCTACAATTCAATTCCTTCCAGTCTATACTGTATGTATAATGAGAAGCCATCCTCTTCCTCTGCGACGGAACAATAGAGCGCGTCGTTTGTATTATATCCCCTGGGAACAGGAAAAGAAGGAACAAAAGCAGTGAGAGGTGCAGGACAATAAAGAGAAACTTAGTGCCTATACTTATACACGGGCTCTTGCCTGAGTGTAAATTGTTCCCGGATTTAGCATTTACGTTGACCGTTAATGAAGTAACCTGACTTAGTTGTCCATTATGGTTTCATAGCAAATTCAAAAAACAGTAAAAAGGCTAACAGATTTATAAAGGGTGGAGTTTTCGAATTTTTTTTTATGGTGAAAACGGTGAAATTCGGAGTAATTGAAATTCGGTTCAAGTTTTTAAAAAAATTCAAATTCGATTTTCGATATTTATCATACTATGTCCATTTAAGAACTCAAAGTCGACTATTCGCTACCTAAAACCTGCCGAATTGTTGTTTAAGTCAATGGGAGAGGTTCAGGGTAGAGTCCTGCTGCGGGTCGGGTACACCCGTAAAAAAGCGGGCACCCTGCGGAATGAGGGGAGGATTTTCAGGTGCCGGTATAGAAGCTGGTCTGCGGGTCTCATCTAGGGATGCACCGAATCCACTATTTTGGATTCGGCCGAACCCCCGAATCCTTTGTGAAAGATTCGGCCAAATACTGAACCCTAATTTGCATATGCAAATTAGGGGTGGGAAGGGGGAAAAAAATTACTTCCTTGTTTTGTGATGAAAAGTCACGTGATTTCCCTCCCCATCCCTAATTTGCATATGCAAATTAGGATTCGGATTCGGCCAGGCAGAAGGATTCGGCCGAATCCTGCTAAAAAAGGCCGAATCTTGGCCGAATCCCGAATTCGGTGCATCCCTAGTCTCATCTAAATCTCATTTCTTATTTAATATTGTCTATATTTTACTCCTTTTAAAGTTTTACAAAACTTGTTTCAGTCCTCGCCCACTTTTGATGATGTCACTTCCGGTTTGCAGCAACATCACTTCCTGTTTGATGGTGGTCGGCGGGTTGCGGATAAGGCAGTTGTGGGTCCGGGTCGGGTCTTAGAAATTGGTTCCGCACAGGACTCTAGTGCAGGGATCAATTTGAAGTTGTTGGCAGCTTTCCTGACATTCGAGTTTTTTCATGAATCGTGTTTTTTTTAAATCAAAATAGAATTTGATTCAAGTTTTCGGGTCGATCTACAGTAATTCATCCAAGTTGTAAAAATTCAATTTTTTAAATAACATTTTGATTGGTCGAATTTCAAATTTATGAGAGTTTAGGGGAATTTTTAAAAACTCACATGAATTCGAAATTCAACCGTTGATAAATGTGCCTCCCCGGAGCAGATTTATTAAGGGTTGAAGTGAAAATTCAAATTTTCTTTTTCTGTTTAAAACTCTCAAATTCGAATTGTGAATTATCCGAACTTGATTTGAGTTTTAATTCGAATTTCAAGATTTATCATACTCTGGATCTATATGAGCTGGAATTAAACTTTTTGCCACCGTAAACCTGCCAAATTACTATATACTGTAAGTCAATGGGAGAGGTCCAGGGATCAATTTAGCGATGTTTAGAGTTTTCCTGAGTTTTTTAAATTCAATGAGAAAATTTGATTTTATTAATAAATTTAGATTGGTCGAATTTCAAGTTTATGGGAGTTTTAAAAAAACTCACATGAATTCAAAATTTGACCCTTGATAAATGTGCCTCCCCAGGGCAGATTTATCAAGGGTCACAAAGGAAATTCAGATTTTAATTTTCTAATTGTTTTTTGGTCAAAACTCACAAATTCGAATTGGGAATTATCCAAACTCGATTAAAATTTTATTTATCAAACCTTTACCCTGGGAATAATTAAAATTCGACTATGCGCTGCCTAAAACCAGCCGAATTCATGTATAAGTCGATGGGAAAGGTCCAGTGACCCATTTGAAGATGTTAATAGCCTTCGTGACATTCAAGTTTTTTTCTCTGAAAAAACTCTATATGAGTTTAGTCGTATCGTATTTGATTAGAGTTTTCAAAATTCGAAATTCAACTTTGATAAATATGCCTCAAACAGTGGGAACCCCCATAATGTGTCAGTACTGGAACAAAGCTGTACCCAGGAGGGATATCTTGGGGACATGTTCACCTCACTTGGGTAACTTTGCTTTGTTAATACAGTTTAAATGTGATTTTGAGGTGTATGTAAATTATTATGGATTATTATGAATAGAATCTCTCTCTGACAGTGTGCTCATAAAAAACAGTTATGGGGTGACATTAAGAGGCACTTTTATGTGAGCTTTTAAAAACTCCCCTAAACTCCCATAAATTCAAAATTCGACCAATCGAAATTTATTTTAAAAAAATCTAATTTTTTAAACTCGGATTACATCGACCCGAAAACTCGAATCTAATTCAAATCTAATTTTTAAATGTCAGGAAGGCTGCAAACAACTCAAAATTGATCCCTGGACATCTCCCAATTTGGCAGGTTTTAGGTGGAAAATAATCAAATTTGAGTTCTTAAAGCGCCAGAGTATGATAAATCTCGAAAAACGAATTCAATTTTTTTTAAAAACTGAAATCGAATTTGAATTAACTCCCTAGTAAAATTTGACAGTTTTTACCATAAAAAAAAACAACAAATTTTTGAATTTTCGATTTGACCCATGATAAATCTGTCCCTAACAGTGGCCTACATTTTTCAACCTGTGGCATAATGGAATGATCAACCCACAGGCAGAATAGGTGGATCTCTCCAACCTCTCCAATATTCCATTCATTTTAGCCATGTATATCTGCCTGCAGGGGGGCCCAGGAGTGTAGAGGGCCCAGTGAGGCCCTAATTAATGGGCAACTTCAATACTGGTCAACTTAGCCAATGTTTTGGTTTTTGCTGTGGGGCCCAGTAATATCTAGTGAAGCAACAGTCTGCCTGTTTTTCTCCCCTGCACTACTTGTTCTAACTCCTGAAACAGACATATGCTACATTGTTTCAAGTGGCAACAAGTAGTGCAGAGAATGTAAACAGCCAGATACAGCTGCAGTTATGTGTATAAATAACTTTAAAGGGGAACTAAGCTTCCTCATACTGAAGTAAGAAACTTTCTAAATACAATCAATTAAATATTCTGCATTGTTTCTGAAATAATCGTTTATCTTCACTATTCCTCTCTCAGCATCTGTTTCTCTTCATTCTGTCTTCATGCAGCAGTTGGGTATCAGATGAATGATCCAATATATCTTATAGGGGGGCTCCTTTCCTAGCAGATGAATTAGAGCTCACTCAAATAACTGATTCCAGTACAAACAGAATCTAACAAAATAACTGCCTTTTGCACAAATCCTGCATGTAGAGAGACATAATGTCTGGTGATATTAATAGAGTGACCTCTAATACATCTTCTACTGCCTTTTGCACAAATTCTGCATGTAGAGAGACATGATGTCTGTAATATTAATAGAGTGAGCTCTACTACATCTTCTACTGCCTTTTGCACAAATTCTGCATGTAGAGAGACATGATGTCTGGTGAGTTTAATAGAGTGAGCTCTACTACATCTTCTAATGCCTTTTGCACAAATTTTGCGTGCAGAGAGACATGATGTCTGGTGAGTTTAATAGAGTGAGCTCTACTACATCTTCTACTGCCTTTTACACAAATTCTGCATGTAGAGAGACATGATGTCTGGTGATTTTAATAGAGTGAGCTCTACTACATCTTCTACTGCCTTTTGCACAAATTCTGCATGTAGAGAGACATGATGTCTGGTGATTTTAATAGAGTGAGCTCTACTACATCTTCTACTGCCTTTTGCACAAATTCTGCATGTAGTGAGACATGATGTCTGGTGAGTTTAATAGAGTGAGCTCTAATACATCTTCTAGGCAAAAGGAGCCCACCTATAAGATATATTGGATCATTCATCTGACATCCAACTGCTGCATGAAGACAGAATTAAAGAGAAACAGATGCTGAGAAGGATATTGAAGATAAACTTGATTATTTCAGAAACGGTACATCATTTTTAATTGATTGTATTTAGAAAGTGTCTTATTTCAGTGTGCTGAAGCTTATATTTAATTTTCACTTCTGCGATAGTTCCCCAATGAACATTGTTATTCATTCCTACAAGTGACTTTGAATCATTGTGCAATAAACAGTTTTTTGGGTAGAGGATATGCCTTTCACATTAGCATCACTGTACACTGCTGCTTTGCATATTTCCAATTGGACGGGCCAGTACCCCAATTTGAATCTAAAAAAAGTAGTGGCTGCTCCTCCTGCCATTGTCCTTCTCTGGGATAAGAAAATCCCTTCCCCAAACCTGACAACTCTTCACAGTAGAAGGAACACCATGACTCCGCTGCTATTAATCTGCGCCCTTGTCAGCCTACAAAGGGGTCACGCTTTACGATTTTCCGACCTGAACCAATCTAGTAAGTACCAACATGTTCTTCGGGGAGGGGTGGTAGAGAGTGACAAAGTCAGGTGAGAGGGTGGTAGAATTGCAAGAAATCCCTAATACAACAGAGGAATTCTGGTCTTGTAGCAAATACATGCAATGTACTTGTATAACTGACAGCAATATCATTTGGTGGTGTCCTTCCCAAAACTTTGGATTTATCACCTGTTTGGCAAAAATACTACTCCTCTATCTCCAATGAACCCCCGTATAACTTTCTTGTGCCAGACAGCAGCTACAGGGCCTGCTTCCCCAAAAACAGATCTGATTGATAATTTTAAGGTGACTCCTGTGTCCTTTGCACAAGATACAGGTATGGGATCCATTATCCGGAAACCTGTTATCCCGAAAGCTCTGAATTACAGAAAGGCCATCTCCCATAGTCTCAATTTTATCCAAATAATTCCAATTTTAAACAATAATTTCCTGTTTCTGAGTAATAATAAAACAGTAGCTTGTAATTGATCCCAACTAAGATATATTTAATCCTTATTAGAGGCAAAACTAGATTATTAGGTTTATTTCATGTTTACATGATTTTCTAGTAGACTTAAGGTATGAAGATCCAAATTATGGAAAGATCCATTATCCAGAAAACCCCAGGTCCCAAGCATTCTGGATAACAGGTCCCATACCTGTACTTGATCCTAACTAAGATATAATTAATCCTTATTGGAAGCAGAACCAGCCTATTGGGTTTATTTAATGTTTACATGATTTTCCAGTAGACTTAAAGGGGCTGTTCACCTTCCAACACTTTTTTCAGTTCAGTTGGTTTCAGATAGTTCACCAGATATAAAGACTTTTTCCAATTACTTTATATCTTCGGTGTCACCATTCTTCTAATACTGAAGTGTAAGTCTAATTTTTAACCTTTCTAAAGCAGCTCTGGGAGGGGGGTCACCGACCCTCTAAACTGTCCTAAATGGATACATTTAGTTGATACATTCCTAACCTTTAGCTGAATTACTGAGCTGCCAGACTGAAACGCCAGAGACAGGAACATTCAACTTTAAACTTAGATTTTCAAAAAACGGTATAAATTGAAAATGGTGATTGAAAAAAGTCTATATTTCTGGAGCACAATCTGAAAACAACTCAACTGAAATAGTGTTTGGATGGTGAACAGCCCCTTTAAGGCATGAAGATCCGAGTTACAGAAAGACCCATTATCAGGAAAACCTCAGGTCCTGAGTATTCTGGATAACAGGTCCCATACCTGTACTTCAACTTTACTTATAGCCAACAATGAAGGGGATTTAATACTGATGCTATTTTATGTATTTGATATTTGCCTTGTACCTTCCATAAGGTGATATATAGATATAATACACAAGATCCATGAATGTAAATTATATAGTGAATAAAGTACCCCCTCTTGTAAATTATAAGGATATTATAAGTTACCGAGGAGTTTCATGACCATATAAAAACACGAGGCCGAGGTAACTTCTAATATCCTCCTATTTTGCAACTGGGGGTACTTTATGTATTATAACTCAGTGAGTCATGTGACAGAAATGACATCTGAACTCACCCTTTATAACTGATGACATCAGAACTCACCGTTTATAAGGATATAATTTAGGAGATATTCATGGCTTTTGTGTATTATATCCTTATAATACACAAAAGCCTTGAATATCTCGTAAATTATATCCTTATAAACGGTGAGTTCTGATGTCATCAGTTATAAACAGTGAGTCATGATGTCATTTCTGTCGCATGACTCACTGAAACTTGTGTATTATAATAAAGTACCCCCAATTGCAAAATATGAGGATATCAGAAGTTACCTCGGAGTTCCATGACCTGTATAAATACATTCAGCCTTCTGTCTCATGTTTTTATATGGTCGTGAAACTCCTTGGTAACTTATAATAGCCTTATAATTTACAAGAGGGGGTACTTTATTCACTATTTAATACACAAAAGCCATGAATATCCTGTAAATTATATCTTTATAATAGTGATGTCATCAGTTATAAACGGTGAGTAGTGATGTCATTTCTGTCACATGACTCACTGAAACCTGTGTATTATAATAAATAAAGTACCCTTGTTGCAAAATATGAGAAAATAACCTCGGAGTTCCGTGACCTGTATAAAAAAACTTCTCAGTGACTTATAATATCCTTATATTTTATAATAGGGGGTACTTTATTCGCTATATATACAGTGCTTAGTGATGTAATTGGTTATAATCAGAGTATAGTGATGTCATCACTGTCACATGACTCATTGAAACTTGTGTATTATAATAAATAATAGGTACCCCCTTTTTTTAAAATATGAGGATATTAGAAGTGACCTTGGAGTTGTATAACTCTTCTGTGACTTATAATATCCTTATGTTTTACAAGAGGGGGTACTTTATTCACTCTATGTGTGGGAATCAGTGCCAATAACACAATATATATGTGCCTGAGACAGGGGAAAAACTGGACTCTTGGGCTACATAAAGTGCTGAACTCCCAGAAGTTACACACTAAATAAATTAAGAAAGGAAACGTACAACTGTACAACTCTGCTCCTTTCCATCATCCTCAGATTTCCAGTTCTTCACAAACACGGACGATGTTCTGGGGGCAGTCCTGAGCCAATCGTTCATGGTGAATGTGCCCAGCTGTATCAACGCCGTGGGGTACGTGCCAAGCACCCTCAAAGTGGCTGTTGCAAACAGGAATCCAACATGTAAGATTATTGACAGCAACACTTAAAGGGATTGTCATGATTTTTATGATGTAGTTTTTATTTCTAAATGACACTGCAAATAATTCACTGTATAATATAAAATTTCATTCCTGAACCAACAAGTGTATTTAGTTGTAATATTGGTGTGTAGGTGCATCTCAGGTCATTTTGCCTGGTAATGTGATTTCAGAAAGAGCCAGTACTTTAGGATGGAACTGCTTTCTGGCAGGCTGCTGTTTCTCCTACTCAATGTAACTGAATGTGTCTCAGTGGGACCTAGATTTTACTATTGACTGCTGTTCTTAGATCTACCAGGCAGCTGTTATCTGGTTACATTCCCATTGTTCTGCTGATGGGCTGCTGGGGGGGGGGGGGAAAGGGGTTATATATCTCTAACGTGCAGTAAAGAGCAAAAGTCACATGATGGGGCAGCTGGAAAACTGACAATATGTCTAGCCCCATGTCAGATTTCAAAATTAAATATAAAAAAAAATCTGTTTGCTCTTTTGAGAAACGGATTTCAGTGCAGAATTCTGCTGGAGCAGCAATATTAACTAAGGCATTTTGAAAAAAGCCATGACAGTATCCCTTTAAAGGATGAGACAGTATCCCTTTAAAGGATGAGTAAACCTTTAAAATAAGTAGATGTAAAACTGATGAGGGGGCTATTCTAAGCACTTTTGTAATTTACATTCATTATTTATTTTCTTTTTATTCCAAGATATTAAGGGATACATGTAGTGTTAATATGAATAAATTTTGTTCCAACAGCGCCACCTGCTGGTCAGTTTCCCACCAGTCTGACCAGCAAGTAGTCAAGGAAGTTGTCAGAGAAAGAGGCTGATGTTCTTCTGTTTAGGAATAAAATTAGAATCTTTTCTCACATCTTTCCTAAGCAGAAGAACATCAGCCTCTTTCTTTCTCCTGACAACTTCCTTGACTACTTGCTGGTCAGACTGGTGGGAAAATGACCAGCAGGTGGCGCTGTTGTAACAAAATTCATTCATATTAACAGTACATGTATCCCTTAATATCTTGGAATTTAAAAAGAATAAATAATGAATGTACATTGCAAAAGTGCTTAGAATAGCCCCCTCATCAGTTTTACATTCACTTATTTTAAAGGTTTACATATCCTTTAACAGAGGCAGCCCATAACCCTTTCAGTTTGTAGGTATTTTAAGAAAGGTGGTAACTTACCCCATATCTGTCAAGTGAAAGTTACAGCTGGTTCGATTCGCAAGCAAAGGCCTCCGAATTGTGTGATTAAGGTTGTAATCTAGGAAATATCTACATTACTATTTCCCACAGACAATTGGTGGTATGGATTCTAATACCCATTATTTTGTTGCATTGTTCCTTCAGGCATGGTAGACACAGACAGCATTAAATCTCTGAAAACGGACCCCACGGCCCCAGTCTACTACACAGGGCAAATGAAGGTCCCACAGTGCCGACTCCGGAGAGATTTAGAGCCAGTGAAAATGAACAGCATGAGAGCTCTGGGCTACCAGGTGGGAACGGAAAACTGCACGGAAGTCAGTGGACCTTTCTGTAACCAGTTTCTACAACCAGGAACCTCTTATTGGTGAGTACAATTTAGGTCATAGCCAGTTGGGAGGGCAGTGATCAGATATTACTAACCAATAGCTCTCGACGTCAGTAGATATAGGTGAAAGTCCAAAGAGATACATCATACAGCTGCAATGATGAGAATTATTTGTCTTCTTTGTTTAATAGGGTGAACTTTATCATTTTGGATGAAACAGACACTCCAAGGGCATACACAGGCTGGTCGGAACCCAGGACAACTAGACAAGGTGAGTCTGAGCACACTCACACATATACACATTACTGTATGGAATGAACAACACTTCAACTTACTCTACCTTCCAAAGCATCTGGGCCCTGCTAACCACATCTCCTCCTCCATGGTGGCCAGCGCTCAGAATCTCTGGAAAGCAGAGGGACTTTAAGTCCCAGAATCTGTTTCTTGGAAGGGTTGAATGATTCTGTCATCCTAAGGGTGTTGGGAAATTCAACTAGAGCCAATCAGTGGAAGCCAAGAGAGCTGCAAAGCAGAAAGTAGTATTCTGGCTAAGGAGATTTTGTACTCCCTGGAAAATCCTTTTCTCGTTGGCCAGAACTGTCATGCAGACATTAAGGGGTTTTGTCATCCTTCAACTTTGGAGGCAGGACAGAAGAATGTTGTTTCATGGTCCCTCCCCTTGTATATATATATATATATATATAAGGTCTGGCTCCACCTCTTCACCTTAGTTCTTTTAGAAAGCTCAGTCAGTGGAGACAGTATAGGTAGAAAGAAGACCAAGAGACAACAGGTAGAAATGATAGTGACAGAAGAGGTCCCGATGCCCATCCTAAATAAGCCTCGGTGGGACTTACTGCACTGACAGTTCAGGCCTACGCGAAAAGGATTTTCCGGTGAGTCTTTTCTCTAGTCAGCCCTCCTATCAGTGCAGATGTCAGGGGACATCCAAAATATGTCCCTCTCTCAGGGTGGGTATGACCCTAGGATGCGGAGCATAATGTGCATGCTTAGTGTGCTACTGCAGTCTGAAGAACATTTTGACCGAACATGGCCGGTTGAGAAACGAAAATGTTTAACTTGTAAAACTTAGGCAGTCAGCACCAGTGGAGGAGAGGCAAGTTGGGGTAATTGAGGGGTCCCTGAGTGAGCAAGTCAGGACAGAGAGGCAATCGCCAGGGTTTGGGTATAGATAGCTGGACTAGATCCGTGTACCACACCCGGTTTGGCCAGTCGGGTGCTATGAGGATCGAAGTGGTATTGCTTTGCTTTATCTTTCTGATTATCCTGGGCAGGATGGGCAGGGGTGGCAATGCGTACACCATCCTGAATTTCCAGGGTGTGACTAAGGCATCCACGAATGCCGCCCTCGGGTCCCTTGTTCTGGCACAGTAGACTAGGATCTTGGAGTTGTATCTTGAGGCTAACATGCCGATCTCCGGGGTGCCCCATCTGTGCACCAATTGGTGGAACACCTGGTCGTTTAGTGATCATTCTCCCTGGTGTACTGTCATTCTGCTTAGATAGTCTGCCTCCTAGTTCTGTACTTGTGGTATGAACACCGCTGACAGATTGGGTACGGTCTGCATCTTAGGATACATGTGACTTCTTACATGGCTGACCTGCTGCGTGTTCCTCCCTGCTTTTTGACATATGCAACCGCTGTGGCGTTGTCGGATTGTACGCTGACCGAGTGGGATCTTAGGACTGTTGACCAGCCCTCCCGTGCAAGGGCGATCACCCTGAGTTCCAGGATGTTGATGGGTAGCGTGTCCTCTCCTGTTGTCCACTTGCCCTGTAATGTGTGATTGCTGTAGACTGTGCCCCAGCCTGTAAGGCTGACCTCTGTGTTCACTATCTCCCAGTGAGTGGGAGCTCAGCTCCTGCCCTTGTTGAGGTTGTCCGGAACCAGCCACCATTTGAGACTCTGTTTTGTTGTCTGAGAAATGTTTATATTTTGTTGTAAGCTTCTGTGGTTCTTGTTCCATTGGTCTAGGAAATTGTTCTGAAGTGAGAGGGGTTACAGTCTCATCCTTTAATTCCAGTGTCTGCATCATCTCCTAAGTAGTCTTTTAGACACTTCAGAATTAGTTGTAGAGGGATGGTCATCCTCTGAATCTGTGTTTCATAGTAAATGGTCAGAGGTATCAATGTCTGGGATGGGAGTACCATCTTTATCTGACGCCAACCCCTCCTCTGAGTCTGAAGGAAAAGCTAGTGCAAGCATAGCCTTACGTTTCTTTGTTGATCTATCCATTTGTGTCTGACTCCCACCTGCTATGGGGGGTGGGTGTTCATGATCCACTGCAAAAAAATTCCTCAAATTGTGGTGGCACTTGGGTAGGGGGTGGTTCCAGGGCATGGATGTGAGGTTGTCCATTGTGCCTGTTTGAGGAGTACTTGGTGGTAGTGGTGTGGCTGGCCTAGTTGGGGTATTTGGAGTAGAACCTTCCACAGAATCTGAACAAAAGTTCCTCTCTGATTTCCTACGCGAGTGTTTGCAAGTCTTGCACTTGGGTAATTTATCAGGTTTTTTGGGTCTTTTCGAGGCCTGAATCTCAGCCCTGAGTTCAGTAAGGGAATCAGCCTTCTCCATAATGTGGCTTGATTAATGAAGACCTTATAGTAGTGTTACGCGCTCATCCTCAGTAGTGCTGCTGCGTAATATGCTCCCTGGTATTGCACCAGACTCGTGTTATCATGGCTGGAAACGCGAGAATGCTGCAGTGTAGTGTCTGCTATGGTGGTCGTTCAGTGGCTAGGGTTGCCACCTTTTCTGGAAAAAAATACCGGCCTTCCTATATATTTAACTTTTTTCCCTATTAATAAAAAATACCAGACCAGGTGACAACCCTATCAGGGGTGCAGTTTTGTGACGACAAGACAAGAGACAGAAGAGACACCCAACTCAATGAAACTCAGGGGTCCAAAAGTTTTCTGTGTTGGGTAATAATAAAAGCATTTAGCTCCATAGGGGCGTTGCATTAAAAACTGGACTGATAAATTGCTGTATGGCAGCTGTAGTCCAATAACAGGGTGCAGGACAGACAGCTCCTGTCTGACATCATAATAGATTTTCTGTCTCTGTTTTTCAGTGAGACGTTTGGATGCCGTGGACCTTGGACTATCAGGTCACTCTGGTGGAATGGTGATCATCACTGTACTGTTGTCAGTATCAGTCTTTCTGCTCCTCCTTGGATTCATGGCTGTTGTAGTTGTCAGCAGAGCCCCAAACCTGTTCACTTCAGAGAGTAAGGATTGCTTGGACATGCAAACACAGCCTAGGCCATGACAGCCCTGACCTTTTCTACTTCTCGGACTCATAAGCCCACGAATATAATAGGCCTCAAGAATTTAAAAGAGTAACTAAACCCTAAAAATGAATGTGGCTTAAACTGGCATATTTTATATAGTGAACTTATTGCACGAGGCTAAAGTTTGAGCTTGTCAATAGCAGCAATGATCCAGGACTTCAAACTTGTCACAGGGGGTCACCATCTTGGAAAGTGTCTGTGACACTCACATGCTCAGTGGGCTCTGATTGGCTGTTGAGAAGCTAAGCTTAGGGCTCGTCACTAATTATCCAGCAGAAAATGAGCTTCCCTGGCTGTAATATAAGCTGATGCTACAGGTTTGCTGATTCAATTCTGATGCTAATTGCACTGGTTTCTGTGCTGCCATGTAGTAATTATGTGTATTAATTACTAATCAGCCTTATATTGTGACATTTCTATTCTATGTGTACTGTATATTGTGAGTGGCTCCCTAAGCTCAGTAAGTGACAGCAGCACAGAGCATGTGCAGTGAATCAGCAGAAAAGAAGATGGGGAGCTACTGGGGCATCTTTGGAGACACAGATCTTTACTGCTAAAGGGCTGTGTTTGCCTTGGGCTGGTACAGAAGCACAAAACATCATCATTTCTACCTACTTCTTTAGTTAGGCTTTAGCTCTCTTTTAAAGTGGAGGTCCACTATTGAACTAACTTTTAATATGTTTAAGAATGGCCAATCCTTGGAAACTTTTCAATTAGTCTTCATTGTTTATTTTGTATTGTTTTTAAATTATTTGCTGTCTTCTTCTGATCCTTTCCAGCTTTCGAATGGGGGACCCCATCTAAAAACAAATGCTCTGTATGGCTACAAATGTATTGTTATTGCAATATTTTAAATTTTTCTAATTACTCATCTTTCTATTCAGGACTCTTCTATTCATATTCCAGTTTTTTTATTCAGATCAATGCATGGTTGCTAGGGGAATTTGTAGGGATGCACCAAATCCAGGATTCGGTTCGGGAACCGAATCGTAATTTGTATGCAAATTAGGGTCTGGGAGGGAAATCGCGTGACTTTTTGTCACAAAACCCTTTCCCACTCCTAATTTGCATATGCAAATTAGGATTTGAATTCGGTTTGGTATTGGGCTGACCTTTCGCGAAGGATTCGGGGGTTTGCCAAATCCAAAATAGTGGATTCGATGCATCCCTAGTAATTTGCACCCCAGCAACCAAATTGCAAACTCGAGAGCTGCTGAATAAAAAGCTAAACAACTCAAAACCAACAAATAATAAAAAATGAGGACCAGTTGCAAATTGTCTCAGAATATCCCTATCTACATCCTACGAACAGTTAATTTAAAGGTGGACAAACCCTTTAAGGACAGACTGCACTGACCAGCAACACATCTTGCAAATTGTATGTAAATAGTATACTGTACATGCTGAAGGCTAAATATGTTGTCCCCATATTTTTGAATATTTGCAGGTATAATAAAAACAATAATTCCCTTGGACTAGTCATGTTGCGTTCACAAGTCTTTTGCACACTCACAAGGCCATGACATATGAAAATGCGATTGAACCATTTTTCATAAGACAAGACGTTTTTCAGACCCAACTTTTGGGGCTTCTCTTAGCTCCAGCAATATTATGAAAGGGGACACACTGTGTATTTTAAAATCGCCCTCATCATGTAGCCGATGATGAACAAAGTGGCTCATTTTCCCACCAGTCTGACCAGTAAGTAGTCAAGGAAGTTGTCAGGAGAAAGAAAGAGGCTGATGTTCTTCTGCTTAGGAATAAAATTAGAAACCTTTCTCACATCTTTCCTAAGCAGAAGAACATCAGCCTCTTTCTTTCTCCTGACAACTTCCTTGACTACTTGCTGGTCAGACTGGTGGGAAAATGACCAGCAGGTGGCGCTGTTGTAACAAAATTCATTCATATTAACAGTACATGTATCCCTTAATATCTTGGCATCAAAACTAAATAAATAATGAAAGTGAATTACAAATGTGCTTAAAATAGCCCCCTCATCAATTTTATTCACTTATTTTAAGGTTTACTTATTCTTTAAAAAAATTACAAAGGCTTGCTCTTGATTCTTTAAGAACAACAATTTACCTTTCACCCCAAATTGCTATTCAGACTGGGGCAGCCTTCTCCTGCTTTGAGTCGGGAAATCTCTGCCATAGAATGAAGCTTACTTGCCTATAATAAGATAAACCATCCCAATATATCACACATAGCAATTTCCTACTTACCAGTTGCAAATTTGGGGGCTCAGGTCCCCCTGCAGGTGGGGGGAGGGTCACCTGAGATTTCATGTGCTTCACAAGTCACCTGCAACCCCTCACGGACCCCTGCTCCCACCACAGTCGTAGGGTCTGTCCTCTCTATAGTTAATCCACTGTTTGGGGTCACCATTAGGAAGAATTCTAAAAGATTCATGTACAGGTATGGGACCTGCTATACAGAATGCTCAGGACCTGGGGTCTTCTGGATATGGATCCTTCCATAATCTGGATCTTCATACCTTACGTCTACTATAAAATACTTTAAATAAAGCCAATAGGCTGGTTTTGCTTCCAATAAGGATTAATTATATCTAAGTTGGGATCACATACAGGTATGGGACCTGTTATCCAAAATGCTTGGACCTGGAGTTTTTTGGTTAAGGGATCTTTCTGTAATTTGGATCTTCATACCTTTAATCTACTAGAAAATCATCTAAAATGTAAATAAAGCCAATAGGCTGGTTTTGCCTCCAATAAGGATTAATTGTATTTTAGCTGGGATCAAGTACATGGTACGGTATGGGACCTGTTATCCAGAATACTTAGGACCTGGGGTTTTCTGAATTATGGATCTTTCCGTAATTTGGATCTTCATACCTTAAGTCTACTAGAAAATCATATAAACATGAAATAAACCCAATAGGCTGGTTTTGCTTCCAATAAGGATTAATTATATCTAAGTTGGGATCAAGTGCAAGCTTCTGTTTTATTATTACACAGAAAAAGGAAATCATTTTTGAAAATGTTGATTATTTGGATAAAATGGAATCTGTGGGAGATGGCGATTCCGTAATTCAGAGCTTCGGATCCTATACCTGTATATGGAAAGTTGCATGCAATTTTTACAATGGTTTAAACACTGAAGGATAAAAGAAAATCCAACTCAGTTCTCATGTAACTTTAATTAATGCCAGAAAAAAAAAGATTACTGTGAACCTAAACAGTCAAATGAAGCAAAATAAATTCAGGGCACTGCAAATCTCTCCATGCACTTATGTTAAATATGCAAGTTTAGTCTAAGTGTGCCGCCGCTGTGTCTTTTACCCTTTCATGGGAATTTTTATGCTTCTCAATGAAAAATTAAACTGTAACATAGCCTTAAAGGAACAGTAACATCGATTACAGTTCCTTTGATTCTGCAAAGCTGCAGTAGCTTCAACACAGGCAAAAACCAAATGCCCATTTTATCAGGGGCAAGTGAGTAGCATTCAACAATAAAATAGTAACATTTAAGTGCTTTTACTTATATAACGTTGAAAAAAAAAAAAACTATACCTAATATACTCAGGTAAAAGGACAACAGGGAGACTTTAAATATATATATCCCTGCTTGTAATCATAGAAAGTTGAAGCAGTTCTAACCCCTTCTGGCACCCTCTTCCTCCTCTTTATACACAGTCAGGTCCAGGGTCAGCACTTTACTCGAAATGGATTCTTCTTGCTAGGAGAGAGCAGGATCATAGCATTGTGTATTTGTATTGTGGATACATACAAATATAGAATCAGCTACATTTTGCTTGTGTTTATGGGATATACAGTCACACTAGTCTTCTTCATCGCTTGCTGTGTGATGCTAAATGTCTATACCTGAGATAACCAACCTTTTGAACCCGTGAGCAACATTCAGAATTAAAGTAAAAAATAAGCACCTGCTTTGAGGCCACTGGGAGCTTTCGTCCCTTCTGTACTTTGAATTCCTGATCATTATCTGATTCAGGTTTATTTAGATATCTGTCAGACTGGACATACTGTCAATTCCTGCTGGCAAATGACTGCTACGGGTGATGGATGCAGTGCTGGAAACCAGTTCTAAACAAGTCCACTCATGACCCAACTTATGACTTCTCCCAGCATTTAAATGCTGCAGAAATCTCCCATCTAACTCAGGCATCATGGATCTATTTCATTCTGTTACTATTCAACTTCACATACCTCTGCACAGACACCAATTAATGCATCAGCTCTAGAATAAAACTCTTCCTTTAGAGAAATCACCACCACCTGAAACTGCTCCCTTGATTCCTCTTTGATGTAGCTTGTCACCTAGAAATAAAACAACCCAGCTTTTCTGAGAAGTCGGAAGCCTACAAACTGTCATAAAGATCTGAGAAACAACCATACAAGGTAAATGTAAAAACATGCCGAAGGCAATAAATACAAGGTTCTATTTTGGAACACAGAGACCTGCAGCTGCCCCAGAGAATACAACACTGCCTGAAGGCCAGTTATGGGGAGATTTGGGGTGAGTGCTTATTTGTACCCTGGGTACCCCTGGAACTATAGCAGGGTGACACCCCAATGTTTCTATATATCTGTAACCTTATTATGAGCTGAGGGGGCCCACTCTGATGGCCAGTTAGGGGGAGATTTGGGGTGAGTGTTTATTTGTACCCTGGGTACCCCTGGAACTATAGCAGGGTGACACCCCAATGTTTCTATATAGCTGTAACCTTGTTATGAGCTAAGGGGGCCCAGTCTGAAGGTCAGTTAGTGGGAGATTTGGGATGAGTGTTTATTTGTGCCCTGGGTACCCCTGGAACTATAGCAGGGTGACACCCCAATGTTTCTATATATCTGTAACCTTATTATGAGCTGAGGGGGCCCACTCTGATGGCCAGTTAGGGGGAGATTTGGGGTGAGTGTTTATTTGTACCCTGGGTACCCCTGGAACTATAGCAGGGTGACACCCCAATGTTTCTATATATCTGTAACCTTGTTATGAGCTAAGGGGGTCCAGTCTGAAGGTCAGTTAGGGGGAGATTTGGGGTGAGTGCTTATTTGTACCCTGGAACTATAGCAGGGTGACTGTTACCCCAATGTTTCTATATATCTGTAACCTTTTTATGAGCTAAGGGGGCCCAGCCTGAAGGTCAGTTAGGGGGAGATTTGGGGTGAGTGCTTATTTGTGCCCTGTGTACCCCTGGAACTATAGCAGGGTGACACCCCAATGTTTCTATATATCTGTAACCTTGTTATGAGCTAAGGGGGCCCAGTCTGAAGGTCAGTTAGGGGGAGATTTGGGGTGAGTGCTTATTTGTACCCTGGGTACCCCTGGAACTATAGCAGGGTGACTGTTACCCCAATGTTTCTATATATCTGTAACCTTGTTATGAGATAAGGGGCTTCAGCCTGAAGGCCAGTTAGGGGGAGATTTGGGGGTGAGTGCTTATTTGTACCCTGGAACTTTAGCAGGGTGACCCCAATGTTTCTATATATCTGTAACCTTAAGAGATAAGGGGCCCCAGCCTGAAGGCCAGTTAGGGGGAGATTTGGGGTGAGTGCTTATTTGTGCCCTGTGTACCCCTGGAACTATAGCAGGGTGACACCCCAATGTTTCTATATATCTGTAACCTTGTTATGAGCTAAGGGGGCCCAGTCTGAAGGTCAGTTAGGGGGAGATTTGGGGTGAGTGCTTATTTGTACCCTGGGTACCCCTGGAACTATAGCAGGGTGACTGTTACCCCAATGTTTCTATATATCTGTAACCTTGTTATGAGATAAGGGGCTTCAGCCTGAAGGCCAGTTAGGGGGAGATTTGGGGGTGAGTGCTTATTTGTACCCTGGAACTTTAGCAGGGTGACCCCAATGCTTCTATATATCTGTAACCTTAAGAGATAAGGGGCCCCAGCCTGAAGGCCAGTTAGGGGGAGATTTGGGGTGAGTGCTTATTTGTGCCCTGTGTACCCCTGAAACTTTAGCAGGGTGACTGTTATACCAATGGCTCTATATATCTGATGTGTGCATTCATTTGCTGCCAAGAGTGTCTGTTATGCCATTGTTTCTCATGCAGACAATAACTTACCTTTGCGATATTTGTGTTGTCCAAAGCTGCATCTACTTCATCTAAAATGAAGAAAGGTGCTGGTCGAAAACTATAAACAGAGCCAAAATTGTATGAATGAATATGGTTGTCCTTTAGTTACTGTATATATTATCTGAATTTCAAAAGATGAATGCTGGCCTTCCAGTTTGGGGTATTTTTAGAATTATGGCAAATGTAAGGAGAAGCTGTTGCCTTCTAAGTACTGGGGAAAAGGTGATGATAGAGGGAACTGACAAAGATGAAGAGATATATGAAAGGGAAATAGTAGAAGGCACACCAACAGGGAAAGAAGACTTTCAAACTACTGGGGGGTCAGGAGCATTGAGGTCCAAATGCGAGCAATTATATTCATTCAATTATAATTCAAATATAGATCTAAATGCATGCTATAACAAAGCAGCAACCTTGATGCACTTGGAGCATAATTACAGCAGATGGTGGCTTATACATGTCTCTCACCTGTGTATGGCAAATAGTAGAGCCAAAGCGGCCACAGACTTTTCTCCCCCTGATAAATTGTCCATGGACATAAAACGTTTTCCGGGGGCTAAACAGTTATAACCAATTCCCTCAAGGTAAGGTTCTTCTGGATTTTCAGGACTCAGAAATGCCTGGAAATAAAAGTTGGCAATCTACATTACTGCCACAAATTACAATGATATTTTACTAACCGCGCAGGTATTAGAACAATGAGATCATGAGTTGCAGTATGATCATTAGATTTTCTTCAAGGGATTCTCTCATGATTTTTATTTCTACACTGCAAATACTTCACTGTACAATATAAAATGTCATTCCTGAACCAGCAAGTGTATTTAGTTGTAATATTGGTGTGTAGGTGCATCTCAGGTCATTTTGCCTGGTCATGTGATTTCAGAAAGAGCCAGCACTTTAGGATGGAACTGCTTTCTGGCAGGCTGTCGTTTCTCCTACTCAATGTAACTGAATGTGTCTCAGTGGGACCTGGATTTTACTATTGAGTGCTGTTCTTAGATCTACCAGGCAGCTGTTATCTTGTGTTAGGGAGCTGCTATCTGGTTACCTTCCCATTGTTCTGTTGTTAGGCTGCTGGGGGGAAAGGGGAGAGGATGATAAAACTCTAACTTGCATTAAAGAGTGACCAAAGTTTATCAGAGCATAAGTCACATGACTGAGGGCAGCTGGGAAACTGACAATATGTCTAGCCTCATGTCAGATTTCAAAATTATATATAAAAAAATTCAAGTCAACGAATCGTATATTCCAAATACCCTGTTCATGAAAAAAAGATAAATGGACACATATCACACCAATATATGTATGCAATAGGCAGTTTGATACTCCTCTTCATTAGTTATTGTTGGTGGTTTTTAAATCATTTTCATTTTGTAAAGTTCTACGGCGTGGAATTTTAAACAGCTATCATACCCCAGAAATGAGGATTCAAAGAAATTAGGGATGCACAGAATCCAGGATTCGTTTGGCCTTTTTCAGTAGGATTCGGATTCGGCGAATCCTTCTGCCGGGCTGAACCGAATCCAAATCCTCATTTTCATATTCGGGCGGAGAGGGAAATCACGTGACTTTTTGTCACAAACCAAAGAAGTAAAAAATGTTTTCCTCTTCCCACCCCTAATTTGTATATGCAAATAAGGATTGGGATCGGTATTCAGCCGAATATTACGCAAAGGATTCGGGGGTTCCAAAATAGTGGATTCAGTGCATCCCTAAAAGAAACAATACAGTCACAAATATAGGCATAAATGAAATACGTCTTTTTCATATTAAAGGTTACTGGTATTTTGATGATCAAAAAGTTGCAATAAATATACAGTATAAAGGATAATGTTGGCTAAAGTAAATAAAGTACTCGAGCTATTGCTATCTAATTTTACATATGAATTAACTATGCAATTGGTTTAGTCACCGTACCCCGGTATAGAACTCTGCTTATCTGCACATTCTGATCCCTGTATCTCCCAGTTATGAAGATGCCTTATACACCTAAAAACTCCCCCACAAAATACATACCGTATATACTCGAGTATAAGCCATCCCGAGGTACCTAATTTTACCTCCAAAAACTGGGAAAGCTTATTGACTCGAGTATAAGCCGAGGGTGAGAAATGCAGCAGCTTCTGGTAAGTTTCAATCTCGTTTTTGGATAACTATTCTTAGGCGCCAGCTACTATTCTAAGCGCCGGCGAATATTCTTAGGCGCCGGCTACTATTCTAAGGTGCCGGCGACCGTTTTTGCGCTTGACCAGAGTATAAGCCGAGGTAGAGTTTTTCAGCATATTTTGGGGGCTGAAAAACTTGGCTTATACTCGAGTATATACGGTACACACTAAACAGCTCATTGAAAAAGAGTGTATACTGTCCCTTTACCATTACAGCGATTTTAATTTTACAGGTATAGGATCCTTTATCCGGAAACCCATAATCCAGAAAGTTCAGAATTACGGCATGGTCGTCTCCCATAGACTTCATTTTATCCAAATAATACAAATTTTTAAAAGGATTTCCTTTTTCTGTGTGATAATAAAACAGTAGCTTGTTCTCGATCTCAACTAAGCTATAAGTAAGGATGCACCGAATCCACTATTTGGGTCTGGATTTGGCCAGGATTCTGCATTTTTCAGCAGGATTTGGCCGAATCCTTCTGCCAGGCCGAACCGAATATGCAAATTAAGGGCAGGGAGGGAAATCGCGTGACATTTTGTCACGAAACAAGGAAGTAAAAAGTGTTTTCCCCTTCCCACCCCTAATTTGCAAATGCAAATTCGGATTCGGTATTTGGCCGAATCTTTCATGAAGGATTCGGGGGTTGAGCCAAATCCAAAATAGTGGATTCGGTGCATCTCTACTAAAAAGTAACAGTTTCAATAAATAGGAGCAATCTTTTTTGGTGGGGAGGGAAATCACATGACGTTTTGTCACAAAGCTAGAAAGTAAAAAATTGTTCCCCTTCCCATCCCTAATTTTCATATGCAATTTCGGATTTGGTTTGGCCAAATATTTCGCAAAGGATTCCGGGGTTCGGCCAAATAGTGGATTCAGTGCATCCCTAGATCTAATTAATCCTTACTAGAGGCAAAACCAGCCTATTGAGTTTGTTCAACGTTTACATGATTTTCTAGTAGACTTAAGATATGAAGATCCAAATTACGGAAAGATCCGTTATCCAGAAAACCCCCAGGATCCGAGCATTCTGGATATCAGGTCCCATACTTGTATAATGAAAATATTTGAGATTTGGCCACAAGAGGGAGTTCCTGCTCCATTAACCAGCCATTTCTTTTCTTTTTTAGCTTTTAGGGCAGTGACACACCAGGAGATTAATCGCTAGCGATAAATCGCTGCTTCTCTGGGCAACTAATCTCCTGCACTCTCCAGTAAAAAGCTTTCCCATAGGCAATAATGTGAAACGCTGGTGGTAAAACACAAGTGTCGCTCCAGTCTCCCAAAATCGCTTGAAGTTTCCTCTTGTAGCAATTTTAGAAGACTGGAGCGACACGTGTGTCACTACCCTAAGATGGGTTACCATAAAAGATTGCTCCGTGAAGCAACAATTTTATTGAAACTGTTACTTTTTAATAGGGATGCACCGAATCCACTGTTATGGATTCAGTTGAACCCCCGAAGCTTTCGTGAAAGATTCGGCCAAATACCGAATATGCAAATTAGGGGTGGGATGGGGAAAACACCTTTTACTTCCTTGTTTTGTGACAAAGTCACGTGATTTCCCTCCCTGTCCCTAATCTGCATACGCAAATTAGGATTCAGTTTGGCCAGACAGAAGAATTCAGCCGAATCCTGCTGAAAAAGGCTGAATCCTGGCCGAATCCCAAACCGAATCCTGGATTCAGTGCATCCCTACTTTTTAGTACTTTTAGAGCTGCTGATATAACTATAAGATAATGAAAATGATGCAAACCTGGGCACTGGGATTTCTGCACAGCTTCTTGTAGATCTGATCGATAGCTACAGACACATGTTCAAAACACCGGTTAAAAAGCTCATATCTCTTTTTCTTCACCTGCTCAAATTCCTGTCTACACAGCTTGGCTTTCTTCCTGCTGGCTTCAAATGCTAGAGGGGAAAAATAACCTGACTTCAATAATGACTAGAAGAATGGAGCTACTTATCTGTTATCTACTGTGTGTTTCTGTGCTTGAATGGCTGCCCCCATGGCTACACAGCAGCTTGTTTATATAAACTATAGTAGTACTTATCTGTTATCTACTGTGTATCCTGTGCTCGAATGGCTGCCCCCATGGCTACACATCAGTTTGTTTATATACACTATAGTAGTACTTATCTGTTATCTACTGTGTGTTCTGTGCTTGAATGGCTGCACCCATGGCTACACATCAGCTTGTTTATATAAACTATAGTAGTACTTATCTGTTATCTACTGTGTATCCTGTGCTTGAATGGCTGGCCCCATGGCTACACAGCAGCTTGTTTATATAAACTATAGTAGTACTTATCTGTTATCTACTGTGTATCCTGTGCTTGAATGGCTGGCCCCATGGCTACACAGCAGCTTGTTTATATAAACTATAGTACTACTTATCTGTTATCTACTGCGTATCCTGTGCTCGAATGGCTGCCCCCATGGCTACACAGCAGTTTGTTTATATAAACTATAGTAGTACTTATCTGTTATCTACTGTGTATCCTGTGCTTGAATGGCTGGCCCCATGGCTACACAGCAGCTTGTTTATATAAACTATAGTAGTACTTATCTGTTATCTACTGCGTATCCTGTGCTCGAATGGCTGCCCCCATGGCTACACAGCAGTTTGTTTATATAAACTATAGTAGTACTTATCTGTTATCTACTGTGTATCCTGTGCTTGAATGGCTGCCCCATGGCTACACATCAGCTTGTTTACATAAACTATAGTAGTACTTATCTGTTATCTACTGTGTATCCTGTGCTTGAATGACTGCCCCCATGGCTACACAGCAGTTTGTTTATATAAACTATAGTAGTACTTATCTGTTATCTACTGCGTATCCTGTGCTTGAATGGCTGCCCCCATGGCTACACATCAGCTTGTTTATATAAACTATAGTAGTACTTATCTGTTATCTTCTGCGTATCCTGTGCTTGAATG
Source organism: Xenopus petersii (assembly GCA_038501925.1). Taxonomy (NCBI): domain Eukaryota; kingdom Metazoa; phylum Chordata; class Amphibia; order Anura; family Pipidae; genus Xenopus; species Xenopus petersii. Next base: position 2,759,700 of record CM076676.1, on the reverse strand, counting down.
GCTGCCCCCATGGCTACACAGCAGCTTGTTTATATAAACTATAGTAGTACTTATCTGTTATCTACTGCGTATCCTGTGCTTGAATGGCTGCCCCCATGGCTACACAGCAGCTTGTTTATATAAACTATAGTAGTGTTTCTGAAGCAAACACAGCAGTTTTACTAGTGCAAGGCAACACTGCATTATATTTGTATTAAATTAAACAATTGCATTTTTTGATGTTACTCTTCTATTAAGCTGAACAGAGCAGCAGGAGGTGTTTGTGTTACACGTGCATCATATTAGTAGTGTTGACTGCTGTTATCATGAACATGATAGGACAAAATAATGTAATTTGCAAAAGGCCTCATTAAGCAATTTTACATTGTCTAGGAGAGTATACAGTTAAAACAATTTGCTGCAGAGCTATATTTCAGTATTGCTTGATAATCAAATAACAGTCTGTATTATTAAAAGTAGACTGGGGAAGATCTGAAATTACCATCTGCAGTTTCCTGAAACATATCTCTGACGCTGTGTAGCTTTTCCAGGGCCTTTAGGTTTGGGGCTGTTTTCAGTAAAGTATTTTCAAGTGTAATGGCTTCCTGGCGCAGCTTCATAAGTTCCGCAGCTATCTCCTTGTCTGCATTTAAACTCTGTTTGGCACATAAGATATATCCTTTCAGCATTAGACGGTCGAGGCTGACAATTATTCTACAGTGTAGATACAAGTTAACAGCGTACCTTCAAATCATCCGGAAGACCTCTATAGTCTATCTGAATGTTCCCCTCTCTTTCATAGATGTCTGCAGTGGCTTGTGTACTTTCAGTCTCTGTTTCTAGCTGGAAAATACAAATTAACTTTACGGCTAAGGTTTAAGGAGAATGAAAGGCTAAAAAAGCTCTGTGTAAATACCAGTAACGCCTCAAAGTAATGCTGCTCTGAGTCCCCTCTCAAAAGAAACAGCACATTTCTTTCCTTCTATTGTGTGCTCATGGGCTTCTGTATCAGACTAACTGTTTTCAGCTTAAACCTCCAGGGCTAGGGCTTGAGCATGCTCAGTTTGCTCCTCTCCCTCCCTCCTCCCTGCTGTAATGTGAGCCCAGAGCTATGAGTGAGCAAGGAGAGACTCAGGCAGGAAGTAATGTCACACCAAGCCAATATGGCAGCTGCTATCCTAAACAAACAGAGAGCTTCTAGAGCTGTTTACTCGGGTATGGTAAAGCATTCTGCAAAATAAATATAGTGTTATAGCTTGTACTATTGTGGCTAATCTACAGTACTACTAATGCTTTGGAAGCTTTCCTTCTCCTTTAACATATATTTCTATATTAAGGCGATTATTTATAATTATATATGTGTATTTTGCAAACCCTTGACTGAAAACTTCTGAATGGTTACTGAATGGTTATGTATTGCTCGACCCAAACCCATTCTATGCCCTGTTGAAAGATATACCCTGTTCATAATAAACATTCACCTCTAATTCAGTAATATCATCCAATGATCCTGTCAGAAGAATTATCTGATGATCTTGGACTTTGCAATCCAGGAGTAAATTGTGCCTTTCTATTTTTTTCTGTTCTACCAAATTCTCGATCACCGCTGCTTCTTTTTGCTTCTGGCTCATCTCCCTAGAAAAAAACACATGCAGACACTCTCAGATAAATAAATCAAACACACAAGTGTCAGGACTCTCAGGGATTCGAACCCTGGCCTGCATAGTAATCAATTTGTTTTCTGCTGTGTCACTGGAGGCCGAGTTCACTGGAGGCTTCTTCAGCAGACTTCTGCACTGGAATCTGTTTTTAAAAAGTGCAAACTGTTTTTTTTTATATTCAATTTTGAAATCTGACACGGGGCTAGACATATTGTCAGTTTCCCAGGTGCCCACAGTCATGTGACTTGTGCTCTGATAAACTTCAGTCACTCTTTACTGCTGCAAGTTGAAGTGATTGATTTAAGCTGTTCCTGCTTGTTCTGCAGTCCTGTTAGTCCCTTGTTCCTGCTACTCTCCTTTATTTGATCTCATAGTTTTGACCCTTGACCTGTTCCCCGGACTTGTATTGCCTGCTCCCACCAAAGACCTCTCATCTGTTCCACGGACTTGTATTGCCTGCCGCCCACCAAAGACCTCTCATCTGTTCCATGGACTTGTATTGCCTGCCGCCCACCAAAGACCTCTCATCTGTTCCATGGACTTGTATTGCCTGCCGCCCACCAAAGACCTCTCATCTGTTCCATGGACTTGTATTGCCTGCCGCCCACCAAAGACCTCTCGACTGTTGCATGGACTTGTATTGCCTGCCGCCCACCAAAGACCTCTCATCTGTTCCACGGACTTGTATTGCCTGCCGACCCACCAAAGACCTCTCATCTGTTCCATGGACTTGTATTGCCTGCCGCCCACCAAAGACCTCTCATCTGTTCCACGGACTTGTATTGCCTGCCGACCCACCAAAGACCTCTCATCTGTTCCATGGACTTGTATTGCCTGCCGACCCACCAAAGACCTCTCATCTGTTCCATGGACTTGTATTGCCTGCCGCCCACCAAAGACCTCTCGACTGTTGCATGGACTTGTATTGCCTGCAGCCCACCAAAGACCTCTCGTCTGTCCCATGGACTTGTATTGCCTGCCGCCCACCAAAGACCTCTCGACTGTTCCATGGACTTGTATTGCCTGCTCCCACCAAAGACCAATCACTGTTCCATGGACTTCTATTTTTTCTTTCACCCACCAATGACCTCTCGCCTGTTCCACGGACTTGTATTGCCTGCTCCCACCAAAGACCTCTTGCCTGTTCCACTGACTTGTATTGCCTGCCGCCCACCAAAGACATCTGGCCTGTTCTATGGACTTGTATTACCTGCCGCCCACCAAAGACATCTCGACTGTTCCATGGACTTGTATTGCCTGCTCCCACCAAAGACCTCTTGCCTGTTCCACGTTTGTATTGCCTGCTCCCATCAAAGACCTCTCGCTTGTTCCACGGACTTGTATTGCCTGCTCTCACCAAAGACCTCTTGCCTGTTCCACGGACTTGTATTGCCTGCCGCCCATCAAAGGCCTATCGCCTGTTCCACGGACTTGTATTGCCTGCTGCCAGCCAAAAACCTCTCGTCGGTGTACACATACTTGCTTCATCTTGCAGCCTGCCCCCCGACCTCTGGTTTGTTATACAGACTTATCTTCAGATTGTATTCTCTATTCTCATTTGTCTTCTGCCTCTTCAGTGTTCAAGTTTCCCATGAAACCACGTTCTGAGCACATTTCTGTATTTTTCTAATACCAAACATGGAGTCACATGTTACCAAACACTTAGGCTCCCACTTGCCCGTTACCCAGCATGACACATAAAAGACAAAGTTTGAGACCTGGTGTCTATGTGTTTATTAAGACACCTGATCTTTCACCATAGAGAAAGTCAAGATCAACAAAAGAAAAATTGGACTGTGTTGGAAACTCCACTCCTTCAGACTTTCTCCACTCTACTTCGGGTCTTCTCTTCATTCTACATTCCCATTTATGTATTTTCTGTTTCTTTAATTCCTTTCTATATACTATCAGACCCATTACCTTTATGCCAGACTTTTTGTTGAGGAATCTCTTGTAATTTTTCCCTTTGAGTTTTCTTTAGATCGAGCTTAGTCTGAATCCCCCAGAATCCGCATCTATTCTTTATCCCCAAGAATAGATAGTACACTTGATCTTAGCCAAAACTCGGAGAAACAATCCTCAAATCCATGCAGTGTTTAAGCAACTATCCCTACAGATACATTGACGAAAAGGGACAGGCTACCTGATACCCTTAAAACCCTACACAGACCCTGGTAACACTTTTGGTTACCCCTTCCCTTGCCTCTCTCCCCATATGCTCCTATGGGGAAACTCACTTCTTCTACACTTTAAGAACCTCCCTGACTTTTAGTTCTGGCCAAGTTTGGCATAAAAAACAGAACAGTACAAATTCCTCTGCCAACTCTACATAAGGCCATCAAGCTAAAAAGATTTGAAGACCACTCCTTTAGGTTAATCTATTAGTTGGGTTAGTCTTTCGGTGTCAATAGGTTTTACTGCATTGACGTTATTGCTTATATGCACTTTTATTTAAATTGAAAGTGCAAATATTATTAGAAGCACTCTTTAAATTTGACGCTTTCATTTTTTGTGGTGGAATTACAACGTGGAAATGGTAGCTTCCACCTTTTATATATATTCTTGATTCTACAGGTATCGGCTCTGTGGAAAACTTAGGGACCTGGGGTTTTCCGGGTAGGGGTCTTTTTCTTTAATTTGGTTCACGTACATCACATCTCCTAAAAAAAGAGATCAATGCCTCCAGTAAGACATATGAAAAAAGATTCTTCAAAATCTTCAGTTTTATTTAAGAAAAAAAAACAGGCTAATTACCTGTTTATATGCATTAGCTTCTTTCGTGCTTCTTCAACTTTTTTCTGTTCTTCAGCAACTTCGGATTTCTTGAGAGTGAAATTGTTTTTGAACTGTTGTAGCTGAACCATAGCCTTATCCACTGCTTTCATACATTGCTCTTCTTCCTACATTAGATCATCAAGAGAATTGTTACTTTGTAGCGTGCACTTTTGAAGTTAAAGGTTTTTGACACAAAAAAGTCACTATGTGATCACTAAACACATGCCCAACTAGCTGCAATTAAAGCAGAGGGATCTTTGGATAAACTGAGGCATAGTGTGCAATTTGTATTACCTTTTTCAGTCCGACTTTATCACCTTCTTCTTTGTGCAAGTTTTGCTTTAACCTTTCTGTGTTTCTCCTCTCCTTTTCAAGCTGTCCTTGAACGTATTCCAGCTGAATCCCTAATCGTGTCTTTTGGTTATCAAATTCCAATCTACCAGTAGGAAAAACTTCTCTCAGTAACAGGTTAAGAATTAGATAAGCAAGAAAAGGAATGTATCATGCATAAATAATACATAATACATAAAATAATATATAAATGGGCCCCATGAAATACTAATATTATGTGTGTAGAAATTTCTATTACCTTTTCTTGTCTATCTCCTGCTGCTGTTGGACATATTCTTCCTCGTACACACGAATATTCGGCACCCCAAGCCCCTCACAGAAATCTCTGAACACTCGATCCTCTACCTTCCAGAAGAAATAGTAACATACACATAATAACATGTTTGATATTTATATAAAAGCAATATCACATTTTATGTTTAGAACTTGTACCTGGGTAGACACAGCCATACTACTAGTAGCTTCTTATACAATTAGTGGATCTGCCAAAGAATCCATATGGCAAGCCCCACTCAAATGCATTATGAGCAAGAATGTAGGGCAATAAACACAGTTTGTTAACATAATTTCACCTTTAATCAGATTATATGAAGAAATATATATTTTGTGCACTGGGCTCTTTGCCTGTAACTATAATAATAAACATAACTGGACTACTTCCAAATAAATATAGACACAATGTGCATATTTAAACTCTGTACTGCAATTTTTTTTAACTTAAATCACTTACAAGCCTTATAAATTGATTGGTTTAGACTATTGGTTGATACAACATAAAAATATATTCACCTGATTCATTTGTTCTTGAATGTCTCCAATCTTCATTACATAGACATCAAGTTCCTCTCTCAGCATTGCAAGCTGAGAAGCAAAGTTTATTAACTCGCTATCTAACCGGGATTTTTCCTATAATTAATGGGGGAAAAAAAAAAAACACGATTTAAAAAAAAAAGAATGATGATCAACACTTTATATATAATGAGGGAAATACATGGAAGGTGCTGATTGAATAGTTTTAAAAAGGTTTGAAAAATTTTATTATTTTTTAACTATTTCATCCATATGAAGATTGAACTGAAGCGTACATATTGTCCATGATAATTTAATACCATATAGCAGTTAGCAAGATGTTTCTTTTTAATGCCTTCCACTTCACTCTGTGAATATTTCATGCGTGTCTGGGTTCCTTGCAGTTGAGCCTGAAGTTGCTTTAAATCGCTCTCTCTTCTCTTCAACTTAATCAGGTCCTTTAAAGTGAAGGGATAAAAACACATAAAATGCCAAAAGACTTCTTATGCACAAATCTGGGTGTATAATGCTTTATTTTACAATGACATGCAATGTGAGAAAGAACACTCAATATGTCTACTACACTTACTTTCAATTCATTCATTAGCGCATCTCTTTTTTCTTTTAATTCGTTCATCTCCTTCTCATCCCAGAGTTTAGCTTTAAATCGCAGATCACTCGATCCACCGGAAATAACACCAGATTTCAAAAAAAGTGTTCCATCTAGAGCAACTGTCTGAAATTGAATATATTATATTTTATAAAACAATAGGAAAATATTTACAGTAGGAGGCATCAGAATACCAATTTCTTTTTCTGAATACTATCAGAATACCTATTTATTTTTCTGAGCACTATCTATTATTTATAGCAGTAAGCGATGTCTCCAGTATAGTAGCTTTTAGAGTAAAGTGCCCAGTGCCTATCAGCTAAATTCCGCTTTCCAGAGTAAGTAGGGCACTTGTCTCTCAAAGCAACCATAGTGGAGTGCTTTCTCTGTTGAATGAAAATCTACAAGAATTGACAATATCAATGCTGCCTACCTTGCGCCCTCAACAATGGTTTTAGCAGGTGCTGACAAATCTGCATGCAGACTGCAGCATGTTTACTTACTTTTAATCGTTCAGGTCCATCAAATGCAATTTGTTTTGCTTCCTTCACGTTTTCACAAACAAGTCCATTGCCGCATACAAACTGGATGACTTTCTTCAGAGGGGCACTCACAGTTTGTACCAAATCAATCATCATCTTTGCACCTTTTATTTCTCTTAGCTTTTCATTGATTTGCTTTATCTACAAATGGAATAAATTGGGTTTCACTAATCTACAGACATAACTCTAGAATTGTATTTAACTTCAGTGGTCCAAAACACCACAATTTGGGAGGTGCACAATTAATGCGGTCGCTTATTCTCAAAAGCAAATCATACCATCAAGCTGAACCCCTCATACAAAAGATCCAGAAAAATATCTAAAGCAAATGTCAGTTTTTCTCATGGTAATAAAAAACCTTCCTGATTTCTATAGGGCAATCAGATAATTTCCAATGTACTACAGGTATAGGATCCGTTATCTGGAATACTAAGGACTTGGGAGTTTTCCAAACAAAGTGTCTTTCCATGCCTTAAGGCAACTAAAACATTTATTCGAAAATCAGTAGAATGTTTTTTGTTGTTTTGCATCAACGTGTATTTATGCAAGCTTGGTTATCAAGTAGATGGCATAATTACTCCAGAGAAAAAGGCAAAAATAAATCAATAACAATAACTTACATCCAAATAATCCAAGGCAAGAAAAGTCTCGGGCTCGGCCCTTTCCTGTTTAAGGAATTTGACACAGTCTCTTGCAACCTTCTCTGTAGATACGACAATGGCGTTCATGTATTTGCCAAACACCTTGGTAACAGCCAGTTGATACTTTTTATGAATTGGGTGACAGAGCTCAAATAATCTGCCAAACTTAAAACAGATACAAAAATAAGGAACCACAGGGGAATTGGTTAGTCATCTCATCAACTCTGTACCTACCATCCTAGGGATAGCTCCTAAAAAGGGAGAATTAGTAAAAACCTAAAATAAACCAACCAATAAATCATTGATTAATTCTAGTTAGTGTGAATAACAAGTCTCCAACAGATGTTTCTAAACACCACGCCCGACCCCTGAGAGTACACTAAATAAACAGCGATGCTGTACTCGTTCACACAAGGGGTGGAGAATGAACTCTACACTCCACTTGTGCCCTACTTTCTGAATGGGCAGAGCTCTACCTGGCTGTTTTTGTGTCTCCCAAGTTGAAAGAGGAACATGATTTAAACTGCCTTAGAGAGTTTTCTCCTACAGATAACATTTAGTTGCAGATTGATATTTATAAAACGGGATCACATGCACAAATGTATTTACCACAGCATCAGGATACATTCTTTTCATGCTTTCTAGGACCTCGGCTTTCCTCTTCTGTCTACTTCCCTCATGGAAATCAATACGGGCATTCTGCAGCTCCCCAACAATAGTGTTCAGCTCCTCATTGACTTCCGCCATTCGCTGCTTACCAGTTTCAATTTCATATCCAAGTTGTTCCTCCTGAGGTTTTTGATCTTCAACAAATTTGCTTTAACCAAAGAGTTGTCATTATCATCACAAGAGTTTATTTTTTGTGAATTTTCCTTGCCATGTCTACAATACATGCGAAGCTAGACAGCAATGTATTTCTCAGCAAACTGAGAAAGGAGCTGGACATCAGTTACTAACATATGCATACTGCCAGCAATGTATAGATAATGTGCCTGTGAGATGACAATCTAATGTTAATCAGGGTACAGGTAAAACATTGGGTTACTGTGTAAGTGCAACCATACAGTTTTAGGAGTAGCAAACTAAAATTAAATTGTCCTTACAGCTACACAATGAAATATGCGATATACAGCAATCTACTGTAGTCAAACTGCAGGTAAAGGTTGATTTTACTTACCGGAAAATCTTTTTCTAGATGGCCCGAACTGTCAGTGCAGAACGCATGGGGTTAAGTATCCACCTCCGGAGGCAGGACAGAAGAATAGAAGACTTCAGCTCCGCCCTCTCTATATAATGCCATGCTCCTCCTGATTTCCTCAGTTCCGTTCTGTCAGCTTAGTTAGTAGGAGAAGAAGGAGGAGATACATGCACCATACCAGAGAGATAACAAGCATAACATTGCATAACATATTGAACAATAACAACTGGTGAACTCTCAGAAGGGTGGGGCTTACTGCACTGACAGTTCGGGCCATCTAGAAAAAGATTTTCCGGTAAGTACAATCAACCTTTCTCTAGACTGGCCCTCCTGTCAGTGCAGAACGCATGGGGACGTTCAAAAGCTGTCCCATAACTAGGGTGGGAATAATCTCTATTGCCTTACTGCAGCCTGTAGGACTTTTCTACCAAAGGCTGCAGGGGCAGAATGAAAGACATGTAGTCTGTAAAATTTGGCAAACGTAGAAAAGGAAGCCCAAGTGGCTGCCTTGCAAATTTGTTCAGGGGTAGCTGAATGATGAAGGGCCCAAGATGTACTTAAGGCTCTAGTGGAGTGTGCCTTGACATTGAATGGCCTAGTCTTGTGACTAATATCATACGCACAATTAATCGTCTCTACTAGCCATCTGGCTATTGTACGTTTCGTTGCCGGGGACCCTTTCTTTACTCCATAAGTAACCAAGAAAGCATCTGACTTCCTATAGTCTTTCGATCTATCCAAGTAATAACGAATTGCCCTAACTACATCTAACTTGTGTAGAGCTTTCTCCTTGTCATTGGCAGGGTTCGGACAGAGGGAGGGTAAATTAATCTCTTCATTTATGTGGAACGTGGACACCACCTTCGGTGTGAAGGATGGAATTGTCCTGAACACTGCCCTATCCTGGTGGATAATCAACCATGGTGACTTCTGAGAAAGGGCTGCCATGTCAGACACTCTTTTTGCAGATGTAATTGCCAATAAAAACGCCATCTTCCAGGTCAGAAACTTCAAGGGACATGATGCTAAAGGTTCGAATGGGGGGCTCTGCAGTACTGTGAGAACTGTGGTAAGGTCCCAAGGTGGTGTGGGGTCCCTAACTACTGGTCTAACCTTACCAACCCCTTGCATGAATTGGATAAGATCCGGTTCTTTTGCCCATTGGTGTTGAAGCAGAACAGATAGGGCTGAAATCTGACCTTTCAGTGTTGCTAGCGATAGGCCTAGCTGGAAACCCCGTGTCAAAAATTCCACTATGGTTTGTAAGGAAGATTGGTTCCACTGTACATTATGGCTAGTACACCATGTAATGAATGTCCTCCAAGTCTTGTAATAGACCCTTGTTGTGGATGGTTTCCTAGCCTTCAAAAATATGTCCGTGGCCTGATCTGAAAAGCCTTTCGACCGCCATATCTGGGATTCAAGAGCCATGCCGTCAAATGTAGAAGTGACAGGTTGTCGTGTTTTATTGGTCCTTGCGTTAGGAGGTCTGGCCGAAGGGGAAGCCTCCATGGGGGTGCTACGGACATGTTGATCAGATCGGAGTACCAAGCTCTCCGTGGCCAGTCCGGGGCAATAAGTATTGTCAATGTCTGTTCCTGTTTTATCTTTTGGATTATCCGTGGTAACAGCACTAGTGGCGGGAAAGCATACACTGTTTTGAAATTCCAGGGAATGACTAAGGCGTCGACATACGCTGCTCCCGGGTCCCGAGACCTGGCGCAGTAAGTAGGAACCTTGAAATTGTGCCTTGAAGCCAATATGTCGACATCCGGTATGCCCCATCTTTGCGTGATCTCTTTGAACACCGCCGGGTGTAGAGACCACTCTCCTTTGTCTAATCGCTGGCGACTGAGGTAGTCTGCCTCCCAGTTTAGTACCCCTGGGATGAAGACCGCTGAAATGGCTGGGACGTTCCGTTCTGCCCAAGCAAGGATGTGAGCTACCTCCTGCATTGCTCTGTCGCTGCGTGTACCTCCCTGTTTGTTCAGATATGCCACAGCTGTGGCATTGTCTGACTGAATTCTTATAGGTAGACCGGTCAGGTCCTTTGACCAGTGGAGAATGGCGTACCTGATCGCCCTGAGCTCGAGGACATTGATGGGCAGTTCGGTTTCCGTGTGAGACCAGACCCCCTGACACGTCAGAGGTGGAAATGTTGCTCCCCAGCCTTTTAGACTGGCGTCCGTGGTTACCACCACCCATTGGTGTTGGACCCATGATTTCCCTTTGGCCAAGTTGTGGGGAATTGTCCACCATCGTAAAGATTGTATCACCTTGCTGGTCACCGATATTTGTTGCGAGAGATCGAAATGGTTCTTGTCCCAGTGGTTCAGGAAGTAATTTTGGAAAACTCTCATGTGGAATCTCCCGAATGGAAGTGCCTCTAATGCTGCTACCATGTACCCTAGCAATTTGAGGCAAAATTCTGCTGAGATTGTTGGCTGGTCGTTGACCTGACTTGCCGTGCAAGTGATTGTCTGAATCTTTTCCTCTGTCAAAGAAATTTTTTGTAGGGAGGAGTCGAGCCACATTCCCAAGAATTGAATGCGCTTTGTTGGTTTGAGGTGGCTCTTTTTGTAGTTCACCAGCCAACCGTGTTGTTGTAGCAAGTCGACACAGATTTGTGTGTCTATCTGACATTGATCGTGTGATGTTGATCTGATGAGTAGATCGTCCAAGTATGGAGTGAGCGTTACTCCTCTGCGTCTGAGATGTGCAATGAGGGGACTTAGGACCTTGGTGAAGACCCTGGGCGCTGTGCAGAGGCCGAACGGCAGTGCTCTGAATTGGTAATGTTCCTCTAAAATGGTGAATCTTAAGTATCTTTGGGATGCTGTTCGTATGGGGATGTGGAGATACGCGTCCTGTAGATCTATTTTCGTCATGTAACAATCCTTTGTCATTGACATCAATACTGATCGGATTGATTCCATGCGGAACCTCTGTTTGGTTACGAATGGATTGAGGGGTTTTAAGTTCAGAACTGGTCGGAAGGATCCTTCTCTTTTTGCGACCAGAAACAAATTTGAATAGAACCCCTTGAATTGATCTTGCGGAGGCACTCTTGTGATAACCCCTTGATCGTGTAAGTCCGTGACTATTGACCTGAGGGCGAGCAGTTTGTGTTGACCTCTGGGATGGGAAGATCTTTTGAATGTGCTCGGGGGTAGGTGATCGAATGGAATTCGATAGCCCTCTTTGATGATCGAGAGGACCCAATTGTCCTGAGTGTGAGATTGCCAGGTTGGGAAGAATTTTTGAAGGCGACCCCCTACCCCTCCTTGTCGTATTCTGTGCGAGTCATGTGGAGTTAGATTTGGGAGGACCCGGTTTCCTGGCTTGTCTGGATTGATTTGCCCAAGAAGGTCTCCCTTTTTTTGTGTCGCCACTCGTTTGTGAGGGACGAAATGAGGTATTTCTGAATGGACGAAAGGAACGAGCTTGTGAGTTCCATTGTCTGTTGTATGGTCTACCTTGCTGTTCAGATCTGGGTTTTTTGCCGGCCGGTAAAAATGAACTCTTCCCTCCCGTAACTTCTGTTATTATCTGTTTAAGGTCTGGTCCGAAAAGTGTATCGCCAGTAAAACGGAGATTGAGTAACTTGGTCTTGGATGCCGTATCCCCAGACCATTGACGAAGCCAAAGAGCCCTCCTGGCTACTACTGTATCCATACTGGCCTTTGCTGCCAATTTAACAGTATCCATGGCCGCGTCGGACAAAAAGGCTAGCGCCGAACTAATACGGTGTAATTCCTCTTGGAATGCTTCCTGTGATCCCGGATTTTTTAGGAGTTCCTGACACCAGAATCTAGATGTACGTGCTAGTCCCGCCGCAGCAATCGCTGGTCTGAGTATTGCTGTGGTACGTGTGAAACCCTTTCTTAATGCTACTTCCATTTTCTTATCCATGGGTTCCTTAAAGGCCGCTTCCTCTGTCGGGAGAGTCGTATTCTTGGATAGGCGAGCTACTGCGGAATCGATTTTAGGTGCCTTATCCCAAAGTTTTTGTTGTTCGTCTGGTATGGGATAAGTGCTGTGGAATCTCTGAGTTAGAGTACGACGAAGATCTGGTTTTGACCATTCGTTGTCAATGATCTGAGAGACAGATCTAAAAACTGGAAAAGCCCTTGATTTTTTGGGTTGGACCCCCAAGACTTTGTCTGCCTTAGAAGTTGCAGTTGTCTCATCTTTTATCTCCAATGTTGCTAACATTTCGCGTAGAAGGCGCTTTGCTATGTCTGGACCTGCAATAGGACGGTATTGTTGTTCATTGTCTGAATCGCTAGACGAGGCGTCACTCACTGAAAGTTGACCTGGTTCTATATCACTCTCTTGGTCACTGTCATGATTAGACTCTGATGAGTCAGTGTCTAAACTTAGTTGTGCCTTCCTTTTTTTGCGATGAACTGAAGGTTGACTGATGGAAGACTGAATAGTAGATTTAATCCAGTCAAAAAGTTCCTCTAACTGAGGAGGTTTAGCTGATGTGGAAGGACTGTGATCTTGTTGTTGGTCTATTTGAGTACTATCCTGTATGGTTTGTGGGGATAGTGTGGGTGGTAATAATGGTTGTTGTGAACACTTCAAGCAAATCTCTTGTTCCCCTTTGCGCAAGGTATGTTTGCAAACCTTGCACTTCTTGCTTTGGGTATGGCTCCTCTTTTCTGGGGCCTTTCTAGTCTTAGGAGTTGTGTCTGTAGTGGCCATATCTTTCTTAATGTCCTGCAGTGCAGAGTCCAGATCCATCATAAAATTGATCTGTATAAGGAAAGAAAAACTGCTTAATGCTTGTACCCTGAAACAATATGCATTAAAACAGTCCAGAGGCTTTGCCCTATCTGTATAGTAGTGTGCCTATAGACACGAACATATTCTATGCAGAAGCTGGTAATAAGGTCTGTCTTAAGCGCATCATGAGTACCCTCACTGCCCTTGAATGTATATTGGTTTGACATGTCAGCTCCTGAGGGTGTCTGACCTGATCGTAGAGCAGTCTGACTCGATTTGTTCAACTCCGCCGCTGTGATCAGCGCGCCAGTGAAAACCAAAATGGCGCTCACACACATGCGCTATATGAATGGCGCCAGTGAGCGCGAAACCGGAAGTGCGTTTACTAAGTAGCGCCTACTTCCGTTCCGGTTTCTTACAGAGTAAGGTATTATAACGAATCCGCAAGCATGCGCTTCTGCTGCTGCGCTGGAGTAAAGTTGTTGCGCTACTCATATAGCCGTTTGTGATCATCCTTGAAAGGATTTCACTAAGCCAGCCGTTGTACTCCACATACAGACATCAGTGGTCATCTTTGAAAAGATTTCACTGAGTCATTGACCATATACCCACGCAGCTCCTGCTGCAGTTAGGGTGAGTGGCTCCCCAGTACTGTCTATGGACAGATTTACCTGTTGCCATGTCCACTGGAAAAATAAAAGACCTATAACGAAAGGAATAACATAATTAAAATAAAAAAAAAAAATGTGTGTGTCCTACCTCCAGCAGGACAGAAGAAAAAAACTGAGGAAATCAGGAGGAGCATGGCATTATATAGAGAGGGCGGAGCTGAAGTCTTCTATTCTTCTGTCCTGCCTCCGGAGGTGGATACTTAACCCCATGCGTTCTGCACTGACAGGAGGGCCAGTCTAGAGAAAAATAAAAGCACCACCACGAGTGCCTGAATCAGCAATAGTGTCTGTTGTACCCTCGGAAATACCATTTCTATTTTCAAGAATATATCTTTTCATAAAGAAGGTTATTTTATCACTATTTGCTTCCATGGACCTCAATATGCGAAGCTAAGATAACAACAACCGGCACAAGGCTCGAAGAATAAGAAACTTATAAGAAATACATACAGGCAATTGTTTATGTACTCTTCTAATTTTTCAATCCGCTTGCTGTGTTCTTCTATCTGTTGCTCAACCTGTTTCTTGTTCACCTGTTAAGAGTGACAGAAGTATATTTATATAATGGATGAGCCAAATCCAAGGTTGAGTTCAGGATTGGGCTGTATCTTTAGTGCTCAACCAAACTAAATCCAATAAAAAAAATATATTTATACACATAGCACTGTCCTCTTTTCAAACTCCCTCCATCGGGAGCAGTAAATCTATCCCAAATGTATTAAAGGAACAGTTCAGTGTGAAAATAAAAACTGGGTAAATAGATAGGCTGTGCAAAATAAAAAATGTTTCTAATATAGTTAGTTAGGCAACAATGTAATGTATAAAGGCTGGAGTGACTGGATGTCTAATATAGTAGCCAGAACACTACTTCCTGCTTTTCAGTTCTATAACTCTGAGTTAAGGTGGCTATACACGGAGAGATCCGCTCGTTTGACGATGTCGCCAAACGAGCGGATCTCTCTCTGATATGCCCACCTTGAGGTGGGCAATATCAGGCTGATCCGATCGTGGGCTCCTAACGAATGTGTTTCTATATTAGAAACATTTCACCTATCTATTTACTCCGTTTTTATTTTTACACTGAACAATTCCTTTAATCCATGAATGTTGTGGCAAAAGGTAAAGTAGATAACAGTGATACTAAATCTATATTTTACTTTAAAAGGAAGCTTTTTGGTATAACCGCCTTTTACCAGTGCCAAGGCAATAACAAGTCACCTGCACTTCTTTTTGTCTCGTCTGAGCAAATTCCAGCTTCTCCTGGGCAGATTTCTGCTCCCACTGAAGTCGGTCTAGTTGCTGCTTCAGCACTGCACTCTCTTTATTTGCTTCTTCCTTTAATACCCTGTACTGTTCCCTCTGAAGTAAGTCATAAAAAATGAGGTCAATAAATAGATCAAGACCATGTTCACAGAATTAAGGTAAGCAAATCAACAATGCAAGTTGCACTGCCGTACCTTGCCCCTCTTCTGTATCACTTAAATTACCTGACTTTCTTCCAGCTCAAAATCGCCTTGTCTTCTCTGAAGGTCCTCTTCGACTTTTTTCTCAAATTGTCTCCAAGCCATCTGAATATCTGCAATCTCGGTCTCCAGCTCACTTATGTCTTGTTCCAGTTGGTGGCACAGCTTCTCATGGTTCATTGCATTTTTTTTAGACGTTTCAACTTTTTTGAAATGATGAGCGGTGTTTTCTTTTGCTTTAATAAACTGGGGTCGTAAATGACTTAAAGAAACTTCTTGAACTCTTGAAAACAAGTAAATAAAAGAAAATGTAATTAGAACTCCTGTGGTAACACCCTCCATGGTGGCAGACTTTTAAACCGTCATATTAGAAAATTAAGAGGCAAATTTATGATGGTTTGAATTTCAAATTCATGTGAGTTTTTTAAACTTTTTTAAACTCTAATTTATTCGATTTTACTCAAATTTTTCATTTATTAAAAAAAATAGAATATCTTAAACTCAGACTAATTTTACCGACCCTGAAAACTTGAATCCAGGTTTTTTTTCCGAAAAAGGCTAGAAACATCTTCAAATTGGTCACTGGTCCTCTCCCATTGACTTATACATAAATTCCGTAGGTTTTAGGTGGAGAATAGTCAAATTTGAATTCTTATAGGGCCAGAGTTTTAAATGTTTTACTTCAATTTGATCTTTATTTAATGAATTTGAAGTTACCCAGTTTATTATGTAATCGATTGTTAAAACATGAATTAATAAACATTTATAATAATCAATCGAATAGACAACTTATTGCCTCAGCTAATAAAACAATTAGTGATAAGTTACAAAGGACATTCGTTTTTTTCACTAGTCAAATTTGACAGTTTTCACCATAAAAATTAAAATTTTCAATTCGACCCTTAATAAATCTGGCCCTAAATGTTGTGTATTCTTTATAAGTGGTCAGGCTTTTATACAATGTTTGTTTGATCTTGGTGGGTGAATTGGCGCTGATGGCCATTTGTTTTAATTCCGGTAAAGTGTATACTTTTTCCAGTTTTTAATGCATTTACATATGCCAAAAAAGTCTGCAAGAAGTACACAATATTCAGGTCAAACAGTACTGTATTTCAAGTGGTGTGAAATGATAGACCATCGCTCTATCTCATATAGGGATATCCCAAAATAAAGACAGCATGTGCACTATTATCTGCAAGGGTAATTAACTAATGTATTGTGACAAAGAAGAGCATTTGGGAGGGATGCACTTCTCTTCACTTGGCCCAACCACAAAACATGGATCCAAGTTTGCCACAACAATTGCCCTTGCTAATGTTTGCTTTTAATTGCTTTGGCAAACCTCTACTGTCCAGCTCTTTCCAGTAACACAAAAAGCATCAAATTGATAATGAACCAATGTATAATAAGCACAATAATAGTTAGAATATTTACATCTGTCTGCATAGTCTCTTTCAAATCTAATCGAATCATAGTGCAAATTCTCATTTATATATCATTACTTACTTTATCTCTTTTTCAATTTGCTGCAGGTCTCTTGTACATCTCCCAAGTTCTTTTTTTTCAGACTTGAAAGCCGATTCAGCTTGAGCAAGCTGGTCTTTCAGCCTGCTGACAGCAATTTGTTTGTCTTCTAAACTCCTCACTACGGACTCAAGTTTTCTCTCATTGTGGAAAAGTTGATATAGCTGTAGCTGAACCTTGGTTTCTTTCAGCTTCTGCTGCAGCACCTGATAGTGTTCAGCCTGTGAACAGTCAATATTTTCTAATGTATAACGTATTTCAGCTAGTAGCAGATTAGTACAAATAAACAGCTATGTGTTTGTAAAAGAGCATTTTACAGTGGGTCTTGGCTTCAGGAACATCTATTTATTATAACTGGAAGACTGTTTTAATTTGTCTATGGAACAGGCCATCAACCAAGGAGCATTATGGCACCTTCAACTCATAGAAATAAAAAGAATAAATGCTCGGTGACTACTATGGATTAAGGAATATCAATTGTATAACTCCCAGAACTACAACCCCCACCATCCCGTTCATCATCTGAAGTGAATGAAAACTTCTGGGAGTTGTTATTCTGCCTATCCCTGGCATAGAGGTAACCAAAACCATTATGTAACTGTCAGGGCCGCCATCAGAAATCGCAGGGCCCCATACAAAAAATTTCCTGGGCCCCCTGGGCTGCGCCCACCACAAGCCCCTCCTACAGGTCTGCCCTCCCCACCCCACAGGTCCACCCCCTAGGCTATGGTTCCTACATGTTAATAAAAAAATATTGGTGGTCAGGCCCCCCCCCATTGAAAAAAAACATTTGTGGTCAGGGCCCCCCATTAAAAAATATTGGTGGCTAGGACCCCACATGGGAAAAAATTGGTGGCCAGCCCCCCCCATGTTATAAGAAAGTTGGTGGCCAGGGCCCCCCTAAAACGTCCATGTAAAAAAACTTGGTGCCCAGGGCCCCACCACACAACAGGGACCACAAAGGGTTACCTTTAGGGGGGCCCTGCCATGCTGTACTTACTTCATTAGCTTGGCCCACCTGCTGTCAGTGAGCTGCCAACTACAGAAGGGAGGAGGGGAGCACAGGTGGCTGCATCTTCTTCCAGTGATAACATTTTCTTCCCTAATTGGTCACAGAATTTCAAGTCCTGGTAAAGCTGCATGGTGATTGGATGAGATGTTCAAACCTCAGCTATCCAATCCCTGAGCAGCTCAACCGGGACTTAAACTCAGTGACCAATAAGGGAAAGTAATGGACAGAAGTACCTCCCCTTGTGCTCCCGCCCTGCCTTCCCGAAGTCAGCAGCTCTCAGAAAGTAGGGGGCCCAGCTTATCAAGAAAGTGCAACGTGGCCAGGCCCCCCTTACCCTCGGGCCCCCTACAACTCTCCCCCCTGATGGCTGCCCTGGTAACTGTATTACATAATACATAATAATAATGAAGAATCCAAGTATGACATAAATATTCACACCCCTCACTTTGAACTAGATACTACAGAGATGGAATCAATAGGAACAAGTTGTTGGGCTTAACAAATATTTCACTAAAAGTAACCTGAGAGCAGCATAAGTGGGTATGAGAATTTCCAGTTCTGATCTAGATGCACTTGTGCTGCTGGTAGGATATCATACTTAAACCTCTAGGTGTTGTATGGACATATACCAATGCTACTCATGAACTAACAGACCTCATCCTTCTCTAACTTGGCATGCTTCCGCTGAACTGCTGCATTTTTCTTTTTATTATAGCAAAACTGTGTGTCCTCCTCTGCCCGCAGCATCATTTTCTTCTTTTTCTCATATTCATCTGCTAACTCCAAAGAGTTGCTTATTTGTTCGAAAAGCTGGGTCCTCTCTCTCGGTTTCTTCATAGCTAGAGATTCCACTTCTCCCTGGTATCAGAGCATAAAATAAAAGCTAAATACCAAAGTAAAATGAGCTGACTTATGTTTTAGTAGGCTTAACTGGTAATTAACAGAGCATGTGTTCTGCAGACTAAATTCTGAGATTAAAAAGGAGTTTTTGTGTTCTCACCATTAAATCTTTTTGTCGCTTAGGGGACACAGGAACAGTGGGGTATAGCTGGTACCACTAGGAGACACAACAATAGAAAAAATAGAACTAGTTCCTCCCCTGAGGCTGGATCCAGCGTGAGATAGTGGCCTTGGAGCCCTGTATGCCCCGTTGTGGCCCCATGGGCAAAATGAACAAGGAATCTGCTTTTCGTAAGTCGTGTACCCTGTGGAGGTAGAACTTGAGGGCCCGGATGGGATCTAGGTAGTGGAGATTTTGGCAAGCAAAGTGTAAGAATCTCTTATGGGGAGGGGAAATGGGAACATTTAGGTATTGTAGGATATGGGCGTCAAAAAGGCCCAATATTGTGTGTATTTTACCAGCATTAGGCTGGTGAAGTATAAAAGTCTGTGTGGCTGCAGCAAGTAATGCTGTTTAATTATATTCTGGCTTAGGAAAAGCTGGTAAGTGGGTCTCTGGAGTGAATGGAAGACAGCAGGGTGGGCTTCCATTCCTTGCTTCAGTAAGGGTTTTTCAGCTGCCAAGCTAGAGGCAGTTAACTAAATACAGGTGAGCGGTAGTTAAAAGAAGGTGTGGAGCAACAACTCAGGGCTTCTTCCCCTGGAGCTGAAGAAGGGTGAGGGGCCATGTGAGGACCTTCTTGAGTTAAGGAAGGTGCCTGTGTGTAGCTGGGAAGGAGAGTGATTCCCCGCTGACCTGTGTTCGAAAGAGAGCTCTAAAGGACTGGAGAGGAAAAGAGAAACCCCTCCCAGGAGACAAGTGTGTGTTGAGTGTGCCCAGAGAGGATTCTGGGATTTGTGGTCCACCAAAAGCCAGTGACGGCTAAAGGAAACTGTGAGTTACAGTTAACACCAGTGAGGGTGTGAATTGGGACTGTTAATGTTTATGTGAAGTGAATGTGAAGCCAGTGGGCTGAAGATTTGTGTTTTAGCCAAATAAAAGTCAGCAAAGCTGCATTTAAACTTAAAGGCGGTGTCAGTCTCCATTCTCTGTGCAGAAAACTGTGCCGGGGCCTTGGGGTTTCGCTACTTGAAGCTCACAATATGCATCCATTATGTCGAGAGATACTAGGAATTCTCCCGGGGACATTGCTGTTTACAGAGCAAAGTAAATTTGTTCACCTCCTTGAGGTCCCGAACTGGTTGAAAAGACCCATCCTTCATGAGGGACTAAGAAGAGGTTTGAATAGTACTCCTTGAACCTTTCTCTGGCTGGAACCGGAATAGCCACCTCGGTTTGGAGCAGGTTGTAGATGAAGCCCTGAAAGGCCTTGCGTTTTGTCGGCTCCTGAGGAATTTGGACATTAAGAAGCTTTTGGGGGGGGTGGAAAAATCTAGGTGATAGCCTCGAGTTACTATCTCATGCACCCAGGGGTCATGGGTGAGTGAGAGCCAGGATTTTGTGAAGTGGGGCAATCACCCTCCTATGGCCAGCTGGATGAAGAACCGTCTCCCCAAGGTAAAATGACGAGGGAGGTTAAGCTTTTGCTTTGTGGGCCTTGAAAAAACTTTCCTCTGCGCCCTTGGTTGCTGTAGTATTGTGCTCTTGCCACCTGTCGCTTGGCTTGCGAAAGCTGAAAAAAGCCTACCTTCCACCATCTATCCTCACTATCTTTTACAGAGGTTCTATTGAAAGCATTTTATGTTGCTTTATCACTACTTGGTATGGAAACTGTTCTGTATCGGATCACAAGATCCTGCAGCAGGTGGCGAGGACAGCGGAAAAGATCATTGGGGTCTTGATTCCCGCCATTATGGGTATTTACCACAGCCGCTGTCTCCAGAAGGTCCCATAGAAAGTCAGTATTTAGTGGGCTGGTGGAGGCTGGTTGGGCCTCTATGTGGGCTGATTGGACCTCTGTGAAACTGAAATGCCAGGGCCTATTTTAATTCTCAGTCAGGACCTGGTCGGGGACTGGTAAGGCAGTATTCCTGGAAAGCCAGGAAACCAGAGCATCAAATGAGGGTGGTGAGGACCACCTTTCCGCAGACTTAGTATGAAAGGGGTACTTCTTTAGGAACCTCCAGTTAGCTTGGAAAATGTCTTTCAGGCTTATTCCACTCCTACTGAATTATCGTATCTAGTTGAGAATGAGAGGCGAAAACTGGGGACATCTTGCTGTGTCTCTTGAAAAGAGAGTTAGATGGCCCAAAGCGGTCTCCGGCTCTTGAAGGTGAAGGGTATTTAGGACCAAAAGAATTAAGGAGTCTTCTGCTGGAGAATGTGTGGTGGGCTCCTCCTCCTCCTGTTAACTCTGGGATAATTCCCCCTCTGAGAAAACTGGGTCTGGAGGAGGAAGTGACTGGTTACAGTAGTCACCGTCACTCTCATCCTCTGAAGAAGAGAGCAGGGCTCTCCTTTTTTTTTTTATCAATTATGTCTTTATTGATTTTAAATCTTACACATGTCGCATAGGTCAACAGTTTGACAGATCTGATAGTAATTGCAAGCATTCAATATCACATTGTCACAAATAACATAAGGCTGCCCTTGTTGTAAGGCTGAATAACTATGTTACCAACCAGGGTGAAGGTAGGGTAAAGGGTAGGGGAAGAGTGAATACATTGTGAGTATCAGAATCTAGCCACGGTAGCATGCATTTCTACGTCTTACACACACTTTTGCATTAAATCAAATCACACAATCTTTATATACCTGTTCTCCCTTAAATAACAACCATGTGGCCCATTGAGCCGTATAAGCTGTTGCTTGTGTTGTTGTGAGGGCGGAGCGTTCTTCGAAATTTTGTACTTCATCTACTTTCATTAGCCAATCCTTAAGTGAAGGCACTTGTGACGACTTCCAAAACAGAGGAATCAATAGCTTAGCAGAGTTCAGTAAATGTGGGAGTGCTGAATTGTGAAAGTGAGATCTATCTTCTGGTATATGGACTTAGGCTGAGCTGTAGGCACGACGAAGGCTTTATTGGAACCAGGACACTCACCTTTATCTATCTTCTGGTGACATATGAAATAAAAGTGAATAGGCAGGGTCATCAAGAATTCTTCCGTTAGCAATATAGGAACAGAGGTGGAGGACTGAATTCCAGAACGGTACAATCAAAGGACAAGCCCAAAAAATATGGATTAAGGTGCCCTCACCCCCCCTTACACCTCCAGCAAGCGTGTGTCGTGTTCGAGAACATTTTATGCAGCAGTGAGGGCGTATGATACCATTTGGTTAAGATTTTATAATTCAGCTCCTGGATCCTGCTGCATCTGGAGCTTCTCATCAGTGTGCATATTATATCTTTAGCCTCATCTTCGGTGAGGTTGAGATTTAAGTCCCTGTTCCAAGTTTTAATAAAAGGTAGATCAAGTAAGCTGCCAAAGTCCAAAAGGGTCTTATAGATACCGGAAAGGGTATGTTTGGGAGGTTCTTTGACATTGCAAAGAGCTTCAAATTTGGTAAGAGTCCTGCCAAGGGTACGGTCACCCCCTTGTTTGAAATAAAAATTCTTGATTTCGTTATACTGTAAGTGCATAAGGGGTGTAAAGGGACGATGCTGTTCCAGCTTATCCTTAGCTACCAGTTTGCAGTTGTCTTGTAAGTTAATGATTTGCAGCTGATCATCAATGAGCCAGGGTTTAAACTGTTCCTTGCGTAATGCAGGTTGGAAGTCGGGGTTGTTTGTGAGGGCTCTCCTTTTGTGTGTTTTAACCACACAGTTTTCAAGGCAAGATAGGAGTTTGTCAAAGGATTGAGCCAACCTTGGAATCCCTGTTGCCAGCTGTTATGCCCACTGTGGAATGTCATGTGTGTCAGGTGGAGAAGAATCTAGGGGGGTGACTCCTGTATTCCCTTGGGAAGTCTGAGGCCCCGGATGATGAGCAGTCCCTGGGGGATCTGGTCCATTAGCCGTGGGATAACAAACAGAGCATAAGAGATCCTTATGGCCTATGGGCAAATGTTTGCGACATTTGGTACATAAATATTGATGTGGCTCCTCTAGAAAGGAAAATACCTGGTAAGAATCAACGGCCTGAGAGATGAGAGTGCTCTCTCCTTTAATGGGCTATGTACTGCTCTGTGTTTCCCGCCTGCAGCAGGGGTGAGAGGAGACAGAAAGCAGGGGAATCGGAGTAGTCCCGCTGAGATGTGGCAGCAGCTAACCCACTTGGGCGCAGTATCTGTTCCCCTGATTGGCGCAATTCTTTTTGAAATCTAGGATTGGGCTAGACATATTGCCAGTTTCCCAGCTGAACAATGGGAAGGTAACCAGATAGAAGTTCCCTAACAAAAGATAACAGCTGCCTGGTAGATATAGAAACAACAGTCTGCCAGAAAGCAGTTCCATCCTAAAGTGCTGGCTCCTTCTAAAAGCACATGACCAGGCAAAATGACCTGAGATGCACCTACACACCAATATTACAATTAAAAAAAAATACACTTGCTGGTTTAGGAATGAAATTTTATATTGTAGGGTGAATTATTTGCAGTGTAAACAGTGTAATTTAGAAATAAAAAATCATGACAGAATCCCTTTATGAGGTTTGTTGGTGGCAGGTGCACACTCTTAATACCCCACCTGCCTCCTAGTGGTACCAGCTATAACCCACTGTTCCTGTGTCCCCCAAGCCGACAATGGAGAAATATACATATGCAAATCAAATTGAAATGTCATCTATGAACAGCATGCAAGCATTGGGATTGTATGCAAAAACCATTTTTTTTTTAGCAGTAAGCGACATTCAGATATACAAAGAGTTGGAGAGCAACACAAGCATGAAAAATGTTCCTAGGTATCCAAATATGTGCTGTGATTGGCCATCTGGTAGCCCCTATGTGGACTGGCAGCCTATAGAAGACTCTGTTTGGCGGGACATATGGTTTTTATGCGCATAAAACTTGCTTCCAAGCAAAGAATTCAAAAATAAGCACCTGCTTTGAGGCCACTGGGACAACATCCATGGGGTCGTGAGCAACATGTTGCTTACGAGTCTCTGGTTGGGGATCACTGCCATAAGGGGTTGGACAGAGGATTTCAGATATAGGGACTCAACGATGACCCATCTTATTTAGCAGATAAAGTGTTTTCTTTAATGAGTATGAACTGACATGGCTGCCTTTAGTATTGTTCATTTATGTCAGACACATCTTGAGGTAAGCAAAAGCTTGAATAAAGGTTTATTTACTGAGGCCACCGTAATATTTTGTGAAAAATATACATTCATTTCACATATTTCTCATGTTTTAGTATCTAGGTTTTTGAAATAGTTTTGTCTGTTTTTTATTCTTCTAGAATTTAATTTATCTCTATTAAGAGCTCCCTGCTACAATGCCTCCCTGACATTTTTAGGGTGGACCTGTGCAGGTTGAATGTATATAGAACATTGATATATATATACTATGAACCTTCTACACGCTGTTGCTCTGCATTATTAAATACAGCTTTAAATTCTGATACTTTCAGGTTAACACTAAACAGAACTTACCTGAAACACTAGGCAATTCCTGGCTTTTACAATGATACCAATTTTCTCTAGCTCCAGCACATATGCTGACCGCCCTACTGGCTTGTCGTTAATCCGATACTCTGAAGATTCTCCTAACGCAGAAAATATATAAGCAATTGATCTACATCCTCATCAAACTATACCAAATACATTTAGAGGCCCATTTATCAAAGGTTGAATTCATGTGAATTATTTGAAATTCGATTATACTCTGTCTAATATAGTTTGTCTGATATTGGATTGAATGGTTCCGACCCGAAAATTCAAATCATATTCGATTTGTACGAATTGAGTTTTTCTCCTGGAAAAAAAACCTTGAACGTCAGGAAGGCTATTAACATCTCCAACGAACCTCTGCCATTAACTTGTAAATGAACTCAGCAGGTTTTAGATGGCGAATATTCGAATTAGGACAGTCTGATAAAACTCATGTTAGAATTTACATTCGAATAGTGGGAACGTGTGAATATTGACACTCGAAAATTCGAATTTACTATTCGACCCTTGATATATCTGCCCCTCAGTGAAAACCACACTTATGATTAGTGATAGCGCTGAAGAAATGGCACCTATAGATTTCTTTTTAAAAAGGTTTTTGTTCATCTCACAAATACATTATTGTGTTTTCCCTGGGTCTTTAAAATGTCAGGGGGAAAATGTTATTTACAAG
Source organism: Xenopus petersii (assembly GCA_038501925.1). Taxonomy (NCBI): domain Eukaryota; kingdom Metazoa; phylum Chordata; class Amphibia; order Anura; family Pipidae; genus Xenopus; species Xenopus petersii. The sequence goes on along the minus strand of CM076676.1, from coordinate 2,734,627 downwards.
CACTCATTGGACAAAAATTTGCCCATGGGCAGTTACCCATAGCAACCAGTCAGTGAAAACTGAAAAGCTTTTTAAAGGAGAAGGGAACCCTGTAGAAAAAAGACCCCGTACCCCCACGGGGAAATGCCCCTACTTTATACCTTCACGGCATCCATCTTCTGGGTCCTCGGTAAAATGACTGTGAGATTGGCAATCTCCGGCAATTGACCCGGAAGATCGATGCCGTGAAGTCCGCTGCCAGAATATGCGACGAGGGTTAAAGGTCAATCCCAGGGTGGGCACTAAACCTGTGAACTGCCTACAGGCTAATCTTCAGTCTAACAGACAGGGCGCATTACTTTCTTCAATCTAACAATGTTTGCTGTCTGTAAGAGCGGAGTAATCATCCCGTGGATCTCTGCATTATAAATTGAATTGTACAGGGTCATAATAAACATAACTGCTTCATACCTACAATAATCCTGGAAAACTGCCTTTCATCTCCATTTTCCTCACAGTAAACCAAGACTACCTTTGCTGTTGTGGACATGGGTTTGCCAACGTTTGCTCCGTGGATAAGCTGCCGGATATTTTTTACTCGCAGGTTAGCAGGCTTTTCACCCATTACAAAGCTGAATGCATCCATTAAATTAGATTTACCTTGAAATAAAAAGGCATTTTTAAACATTGCACAGAAAGATCCTCAGCATTACATAAATACATTATAATATACATATGACATTAGTATCCAATGGCATTTTTGAGCCCATTTTAGGCTCTGTGTACAAAGGAAACACATAGGAACAACAGTGGATAAAGACCTTTAATTTGCAGGAAAAATAAGTTGCATTCTGTTAATAAGTCGATTTGAACTTTGCTGCTCTTTAACCTGTTCTCTAACTCGTTTTTCGTGTAGGCACAGGGGGGAGCAGGGCCATTCTGGGGGGGCGTCTTTACTGTGTTGGAGGAGGGGTGCAGTGATTAATGTTTGAATTTTGTTCTCCTTTAACTATTTGCTGAATGTTTGACAGAGATGGAGACCGTGACATTCTGAAAAAATGTATAATTGGTCGTCGTGTTTTTCAGTTTAGAATTTCAAAAGGTGCTGGTTACTAGGACACCATTTACCCTAGCAACCAGGCAGCTGTTTGAATAAGAGGCTGGAACAGGAATAGCAGAGGCATCGAAATAGAAAGATAAGGTTAGGACAAGTAAAAATGGCAATAAAATAACCTTGCAGAACCACTGATTTTTGGTTGCTATGGTGTACAGTGTATTTCCAAGTTGAAAAGAGACATAAGAAAAAAAAAAAGATCATTAGAACTATAGTAAATAAATCAGGGATGCCGAATCCCCGAATCCTTTGTGAAAGAATCGGCTGAATACTAAACCGAATCCTAACTTGCATATGCAAATTAGGGGTGGGAAGGGGAAAATAATGTTAACTTCCTTGTTTTGTGACAAAAAGTCACTTGATTTCCCTCACCGCATATGCAAATTAGGGTCCGGATTCGGTTCGGCTGGGCAGAAGGATTCGGCCGAATTCGAATCCTGCTGAAAAAGGCCAAATCCTGGATTCGGTGCATCCCTAAAATAAATACCGAAGACCAATTGAACATTTGCTCAGGACTGGCCGTTGTGTAAAATACTGTCAACTTCAAGATGAGCCACATTGAGACTAGAAACACAGAATTAAGCTGAGGGAGGTTTGAAGGAACAGTGACTCTTCAGAGGCAACTCTATATGCCTTTCCTTGCCCAATACGAAGTATTGTAATAATTGTATAGGATCTGTTACCCATTATCTAGAAAGCTCGGAATTACAGAAAGGCCGTCTCCCATTTTATCCAAATTTTTTAAAACAATATCCTTTTTCTGTGTAATAATAAAACAGTCGCTTGTACTTGATCCCAACTAAGATATAATTAATCCTTATTGGAGGCAAAATCAGCCTATTGGGTTTATTTCATGTTTATGTGATTTTCTGGTAGACTTAAGGTATGAAGATCCAAATTATGGAAAGATCCGTTATCTGAGCATTCTGGATAGCAGGTCCCATATCTGTATATGGACAAATACTGTTACTGCATATCTTTTTTTTCACAAAATACCCATTCAGTAGCCTGTGTATATCAGCGTCTGTGTGGCACTAACCTTAGTCTCTACCCACATCTCAGCCCAATACTGGGATTAGTAACTGGTACAATATAGGGGGGTCAGTACAATATAGGGGGGTCAGTAACACTGGTACAATATAGGGGAGTCGGTACCACTGGTACAATATAGGGGGGTCGGTACCACTGGTACAATATAGGGGAGTCGGTACCACCGGTACAATATAGGGGGGTCAGTACCACTGGTACAATATAGGGGGGTCAGTACCACCGGTACAATATAGGGGGGTCAGTACCACTGGTACAATATAGGGGGGTCAGTACCACTGGTACAATATAGGGGGGTCGGTACCACTGGTACAATATAGGGGAGTCGGTACCACTGGTACAATATAGGGGGGTCGGTACCACTGGTACAATATAGGGGGGTCGGTACCACTGGTACAATATAGGGGGGTCAGTACCACCGGTACAATATAGGGGGGTCAGTACCACCGGTACAATATAGGGGGGTCAGTACCACCGGTACAATATAGGGGGGGTCAGTACCACCGGTACAATATAGGGGGGTCGGTACCACCGGTACAATATAGGGGAGTCGGTACCACCGGTACAATAA